>CM057390.1:62875278-64106112 GCA_030015415.1 Cynopterus sphinx | reverse complement strand
GTTATGCCAATACCACTGGTCCACATATGAGGAATAATCCAATGCATGCCAAGTATCTTCCTTCAGTAAAACTCTTTTATGTAATCTGGAATGATAGATTTCCATAAATCATATTTCTAACTATTATAAGTCATCTATACATGTGTAGGTTGTATAGGTCTAATTCTAGGCTTATTGTGGCTAAACCTTGTTTATATTAGATTATAAAAAGTTGATTATCATAACCCCAAAATTAATGACAAATATTTAAAAATCTTGTCTCTATGTAAAGAATATAAATGAATTACCTACATGATATCCAATTATACACACAGTCTCATTTTCATTAATATTGCCATTTTGAGACAAAGCACAGTGAACAGCATTTATTATGTCAGAAGGAAAAAGGTAAATTCAAAAACAATATAATTGGAAAGTAAAAGTAAAGGTGATGTTCAAATTGAAAAATCCAGTGACATATAGAAAGTGAAATGTCAAGTATTTATATCAACTTTTATTTATGGATACTCTATGCATATAGAATACAAATTAATATATATTGAATTACTATCAACAATATCATTATGTTTCTGCATATATTTGAAAAATTGCATGGAAACAGACACTCTCTTACTACAGCACTTATTAAAACAATTTATAACCTAGGTTGTGAAAAAAAAATTTTTCAGATATATGTGATAAAATGAGGATTTTCTTTTTTTGATCACAATGACATAAGAGTCACTTGAGTGACTCTAGAGTCAATTTATTTCATTGTTATTTTGGTATATAGTGTACTGACTATGGACTGGTACTGATTGAATCTCAGGCTGTATTCACAATCAAAGGGCATTAATTGTTTGGGAGTGAACACAGATTTAATACATCATGATGTAATTTTTGTGTGCATTAATTGCTCAATTTTACATTAGAATATATTACAAGCCAGAAACTTTTGTATTCAGCAATGCACAAAAACTGATTTACCCACATGTATATTTTCCCCCTTAAAATACTTGACCAAAGACAGGAACTATTTTTCTCAGATATGGAATACTAAGAATATATGTGCCAAAATGCTAAGAAGAAAAAGAGCAACACATTCACTCATGTAGCTAAAAAAAATTTAAACTAATACCAATAATATTTCTTTTAGAACACTTTTCTCGTGATTAATAATATAAATTCTTACAAAATAATGATTCTATTGAACATGTTTGGAGATTGTCTCCTTCAAAAATTAAATCCATTGCTCTTTCTAAAGCACTCATTGGAATAGCATAGACGAAGGTGAATTGGCAGTTACATCCAAAATCATAAGGATCATATTATAAATTTACAAAGGATAAAAATACAATTGCAGAAAACAATATATTAAAAATATTCAACATCATTTGAATATTCTATACTTGAATATAAAAGTATAACATCATTCTGAAAGTAGTCAGTGTTGTTTTTCAAAATGAAGTAGTGATTCCTAGATTTTCAACAAGTCAGTTTGTGATAGAAATTATTGGGTTGGAGGTGTACAACATAAAAGTTTAAAATGGAACAAACTACATATAAAAATAATTATATAATGTACACTTGGATATGTTTTAGGTATATCAAAAATGATGAATAGACTTTCTGATGAGAACTGGATTGGGTATCACATTATGCAAACAATGATTAATAATTATAATTAAGGAACTATAACCCAGATTTAATTCTATCCCCATCATTTAAAAGATTGGTGAGCTTAGAAAAATGATTTAATTTCAACACTTTGGTTTTTCCATCTGTTAAATGTGATGATAAAAATATATACTTAATAAGGTTAGTTTGTAATCTGAACATCAAAATAGTGATAGCAATAAAAAAATTACTCATTAAAATAAGAAATCAAAACCACATATAGATAAAAATAGTTGACAATTGAAATTTTAATGAAATACAGGAAATTGCATAATTATGATACATCTCCCAGAAAAAAATACTTATTGTGATGGGGAGGCATAACTTTATAGTGGAGAGTTCTAGCAGACAGTAAGTACCTTAATAAAGTGAGCAGAGTGAACTTCATCAGTAACATAGCAAATTGAAATATTGTGCCAATTCATACAACTAGGATATAGCAACAGATGGAATGATATTCCTCTGATATTCCTGCCTAAAATACCTAACTTGAATCTAATCGTCATGAAACATCAGGCAAATGAGACTTTAGAGACATTTTACAAAATAACCAGATTATAATCCTCAAAATATCAAGGTCATAAAAATCAAGAAATTCCTGAAGAACTCACCCAGACTGAATAAAACTGAAGAGATAATGCAACAATGCAGGCTGCAATCCTCAGCCAGAATCTTTTGCTCTAAAAGACATTGGCAAGACATGAATTCATCCTAGGATCAGATGCTATTTATATTAATAACTGATGTTGACAGTGTGTTTTAGTTATATAGGAAAACATCTCTGTAAGAAATATATACTGAGATAAAGAGGAAAGAAGAGAAATCAAGTCAGCAAATTACTCTTAAGTGATTCAGAAGAGACTCACTTTTATTGTTACTTTCAATTATTCTGTTAGCTTAAGACTAACTGTAAGCTTAATAAGAAAACTTGAAAGATGAACAGCAAAGCAGTTTCCTTTAATTCTTAAGTACAACAGTTTTATAACGGATCTGTAGAAATTCAAATAGAAAAATACGGAGGTACAAGCCCATTTGTTATACATACATTTTCGATCTCTCTTTCTATCTTGATAATGTCAGTCCAACCACCAAAAAACTGATGAGCATTTGATAAACATATTGTTTTTTCATTGCTCTGATTTTGTTATACTCACTTCATATTCAGTTCTTTTTTTTAGTTTAAAGTATTTGTTACTGGGATTTTTTTTGTAAAAATAACTTATGTGCATATCCTTATACAGTTTCTTAGAATTTACCACTTTCTAAGGATTGCCTGAATAAATAAATAAATGCATATATGAGTATATTTATATACATATGTATCTCACATCCACACACACTTATATGTATAAGCTGTAAATATAAATACGTATATTTACTTTTCTGTGCATTTATATATTTGTGCATATTTGTGTATGCAAAAATATATTGCATGTTTTTCTGAAACTTGCTATTTTTACTTGCCAGACAACTACATACATATATGTCACACTGTTTTCTCTCATGTGTTTAATACTTTTTTATACATATATAATCAGTTCACTTGAAATCATTATTTTGGTTTGTTATAAATTTTAATGTGACAAATGTGACAATAACTTGGCGTGTATGTGTATGTGTGTATACATATATATTTATGTATGTATATGCATATACACACAGTATGCAAACGTGTTGATACGTCTGTGGAATAAATTCTATGATATTAAATTCCCAAATCAGGTGTTTACATATATACATGCGAATGCACACACACACACACACACATGTATATATAAAGTTACTGCCAAACTGATATTCAAAGAATGGCACTCATGAACATTTATACCAAAAATCTAGAAGACCAGTTTTTTATATTCTTACCAATACTGGCTGAGTCAATATTTAAAATATTTGTCAAATTACTAGTTGATAAATATTACCTATTATAGTAGTTTTCATTTCTTTAATTATGATAAGGCTGGACCTGAGAAGCTTTCATTATTTGAATATTTTAGAATTGTCTAGGGATCATTTTAAGCTATTGTTTCTGAAAGTTTGAAAAAAATTGTCTATTTAGCTATTTAGCATAAGCCTGGTATACTTTTTAAGGAGATATTTCTTTGTCAACTTTCTCAGTTGTCATGATCATTGGGGAATATTATTATCCACCAAATTAAAATATTAATGAAAGCAGATCAGTGTATTGTCAAAAAATAAAATTAAATTAAAAAAAACAACCACCCTTGAGATATGCATGGAACTCCTTCAGCCACTCAACAAGTATCTGTTGAGAGCTTAGTCTATTCTAGGTCAGGTACTAGTCTGGACACTGGGGATGTAGCAGTTAATAAAACAAGTCAAAAGTATTGCACTCAGAGAAATTACATGCTGATGAAGAGAATGTACATTTGAAGTCTCACAATTTAGTAACAATATAAAGCCTATAAATACAGTCTTCATAAAAGGAAAACTTTTGTCCAGAATTCTGAATCTGGAAGTCTGCAGGCGCTGAAATGCTCTTTGTTGGAAGATGCTCAGGTGAATACTGTTCAGTTAAGACTCTTCAGCTTGATTGAAACTATTTCTGTGGGGACATGTTTTCTTAAAATGTGATATTATTTACTTAACAGCCTAGTATTATCCAGTTAGAAGCCACTGATTTCATTTTTTAGTGTCATTTTATAAATTTCTCATTAGACCAATTGTATACTGATTTTGATTTTACAGTTTCCAGGAAGAAGTTGGAAAGAAGTGACCTTTTCAGGTGCTAGGAGGACACATTCCTGTTTACTCCAAATATCAGGTTTGGAAATACATTAAATAATTACTATATAAAATAGAAATATGTATTAATACTAAAGGTAATTTTTTCTGAATTTTTTTGGAATTTTTTCCTGATGCTGATTATATAATTTTTCTGCATATCAAATATTTCCATTTAGCATATTCTCATTTTATAATTTCCAGTTATTTTTTGTAAATGTATTATTCCAAGGTGGCATAAATTTAATAAATAAAATGCCACTGAACTTGATAACTTTTCATTCCTTGCTGACTAATATAACTGCCAGAGTTAATTGTATTTCCACAATTATAAATGTTAGATCTAATAATGTTTATTGTCCAACTATAATATTTTAATAGATTCTATTCAATAACATTTAAACATAATAATATTTTTCTTCCCAAGAAATAGAATACAACAAATAAAACAATTTTTCATTTAAAAAATAACTTGAAGTTTATAGGTATTTTTAAGTTTTCAGGGACATTTAATGAAACTTGAATCATTTTTTTCTGAAGTAATCATAATAAATGAATTTTTGAGATTTGAAATGTAGAGACTAATTGAATAAGTTTACTCATGCATAAAATAAATAGGATGCATAAAATCAAATAATTTTGAAATTAAATATTTGTTTAAAATTCATAGTTAATTTTATGATTTTGAAAAAGAATCACTGGAGTCCATGTACTAAGCTATGAAAAATATCAAAAGATAGTGAGGATACAGATATTTAAATATTTTTCTGAAGCTGTTTTTTCATATTTCAAATTCTTTAGTGTCACCAAATTAATAGTAAATATTTCTTAAATACTTGTCTTGGGCCACTTTCCTCTGCATTTTACGGACATTATGTAATTTAAATTTAATCATAATACTGCTTAAAATGTTAAATTATGTAGCATCTTATGAATAATTTATTGTTTAAAAATAATCCAATGAAGAAGTATTATTTCTCTATGAATAGGAAATTGTGAAGATATTTACCCAAATAATTTTTCTCCTGAGTCAACCCAGATATGCACTACTCAGTACTGACCCTATTGTTTATTTATTAGTTATAGAAATAGAAAAATTTATTACTAAAATTATGTTTAGTGATGAAAAAACTATAACATATTTTAGCTTGAATAATTGACACAGTTAGGAAAGAGGCAGCAAAGAATGGAGTCTGTTCATGATATTGTATCAATAAAAATAATAGAAAATGCAGACAAGTTTTAGTAGAAAATTAATTCAGTGAATAGCCTCTGGTTAAAATGTAAGATAAATGCAAAACTTTCTGTTGACTAGAAATAGTAGCAAGACAACTAATAGTTAATAGTTCCTGGTCAAATGAATAGTCCTGAGAATTAGGTTGATTAATACATGTCAATTATTTTTTTAAATAGTGTTTTTGTAAAATGAATTTTATTCAGTCTCTAATATGAGTTATAGATACCCACACACATACACAGAACAGATCATTGTGAAAAGTGAGGGAGATCCCCAAATAATTATAAATAATGCAATAAATGTTAATATCTTAATGGAAGTGCAAATAGAAATCTTCAGTAAGTCAAAGGAAAGAGATTGCTGAACCTATACAAAGGTTACTAAAGGATATTTAGATGTGGCTGATAAAGTCAGTCATTGGCATTTGGACATCTGTGGAGAAAACAGAATAGCATCTATTAAGCAGTGAGCTAACGGGACTCATTTAAAGGAAACGTGTGTGTGTGTGTGTGTCTATGTATGTGTATGTGTGTGTGAGCACACACAAAATCAAACTAGCTTAATTTCAAGAGAGGAAACACTGAAAGATGGGGTTTGAAAAATATGGACCATACTGTGAAGGACCCACAGCAGATTAAGAGTTTTTACTTCGTTGGACAATAAGCAGCTGTTGAAGATACTTGAGAATTGTAGTTTATTAGGCTTGAAGTCAACTGTGAGTACCATGCAAACCCAAAATAATTAATTCTCCCATAAAATTAAGAATTCTTGATATAGTCAATTTAGTGAAGATTTGGTGTTCCATAATGTAAAACAGCCAGACTTTTTCTGCCATGCTTGGATTTCATTCCGAAGGTGACCTCATGACCTTATATGTCTTCTGCCAATCACAGACCAGTAAGAAGGGAACAGGCGTTGGTATGTTATGGTCCTAGATTTATACACCATTTCCATTTCTATTCCATTAGCCAGAAAGTAGTCAGTGAGCCACACCTACATGATGCCAAGGAGGCTTGGAAGTGTATTCAATTATTGTAGGTGGCTACGTGCCAAGCTAAATACCAAGGTTTTTGTTACTAAGTAGAAAGGGAAGAACACATATGGAGGGCAATTAGTATACTCATAAAATTAGAGTAAGATTTTTTTGTTGTTGGATAGGAAAGAATCTACATTTGGATGACTGTTTGAAAGATAAGACAACATTCAAGAGAAAATATAAACCTGGGTTATAAACGTGACAAACAATGCAGAATATTTTAAGAGTTAAGGATAGAGAAGAATTTTAGGGTAGAAAGTCACATAGTCAACATAGCAGAAGTCAGACTAAATAAAAATAAATTGAAGTTGAACCAGAATATTGCTGTTTCAAAATCCAAGTAAGATTTTGAAGAGGAGTGTCCAGTTGTATCCAAAGAGACAGTGATTACTAAATGTATGTGGATATAGATAAAAATACTAGAACTGTGAGTAAGAATACTGGTAACATTCAAGAGTCAGTCATCACTTTAGTAAATGGCAAAGTCATACTTCAGTAAGTTGACTATTTTAAATATTTTACGGAAAAAGTGGAATTATATTTCTTTTATTATTGTTATAAAGGGAAGAAAGACAGAAGTGTCTTAGCTCTGAAAGATGACATCATCAAGGTCTTTCTCTTCCTCCTTGATCCTCTCTCTCTCTCTCCCCTCTCACTTCCTCCCCTTCTCCCTGTCTCTCTATTTCTTCTTTTTACTTATTGAGGTAGTCATTAATTTTAAATGGAAGACTTCATGAATCATAACAAATATATATAGTTGTGTCACACTAATACAATCAAGCTATAGAACTGTTTTTACCACCTCAAAACTCCCTTTCTAACTATTTCAGATAATTCTCATCTTTACCAGTGACCCCAGCAAAACACTAATTTCTTCTCTGTCACTATAATTTTCCCATTTTTTAAAACTGTATATGGATGGATTCTTTCTCATGACAACTTTTGCAGTTCATTCATCTTGTACATAAACTGCATTAATTTTTATTGCTCAGTACTTGATGGTGGACGTTTGTTTTCATTATAAGGCTATTTTAATAATTCTGACACAAAAACTAACTTTTAGGTGTTTTTATGGAAATATTTTGTCAATTCTTTGTGATAAGTACCTAAGAGTAAAATGTGTTAGAGTCTTCATATCCTCATCAACGATTTGTAGAGAGTCTTCTTATTTTTAGGCATTACATTGGTTGTGTAAAGTTAGCTCTTTGCACTATTAATATGCATTTATCTGGTATTATGTATCATTTCATATGGTTTTAGTTGTAAGTATATCTTAGTAAAATCAAAATATTTTTACCATTTTTATTTGAGTGGTTTGCCTTATTAAATTGTCAGTGTTCAATATATATTTAGGTATAAATTATCAGATATATGTTTCACAAATATTTAGCTCAGAGTCTTGCCCTTCAATGTTTTTTAATTTTCCTAACTTCTTTTCTAAAGTCTTTTAAAGAACACCTTGAATATATAAAATATTTATAATAGCTGTTTTAAGACAATCGTCTATACAATGACCTTTGTCAGATTCTATTGATCGAGTTTTCTTCTGATGATAGATCATATATTTCTACCTATTGGACTCTCTAGTAATTTTTTAAGTTTATTAAGTTATATTTTTTCTGATCTTTATTTAGTAAATATATCATTAAGTAATAATACCATAACCTTATATCTGTGTACTTTCTGATGATTTTTACAACTGTTATTTTCTTTGAGTTTCACCACAATTCCACAATTTAAGGTCAAATAGAAAGCAACTTCATTATGCTTAAAACAGTAATTTTAGCTTTCATTCTCTTTGGAAAAATAATATATTATTCATGACTCTTTGCCTGTGTCAACGTTGTTTCCCAGCCTTGTAAAAATCTTGCCTCTGTTGGATAATTTGGCAAATTTCTATTCATCCTTAAAGAGTTCTTGAAAGCTATCACTTCCAAAGTGTCCCCTGACTTCTCTCCCACCCACAGAGTAAACTGTCTGTGTCACCATTACTCCCTGAGCACATATCTATAATAGTGCTTATCACACTATATAGCAAATATTTGCCCATGTGTAAGTCTTACATGTCTTGCAGTCTAACAGGGAATTACTTGAGGCCAAGAGCTAAATTCTAATTTCCTAAGCACTTAGCAGGTGCTAAATAAAAATCTGATAAGTAGGTGAAAACATGCTGAATGATATGAAGATAGAAAATATAGAAATGATGGTAAGGGCAGTGTCTGCATCAAGAAATATATCTATAGCTGGAACAAATCTCAGTACGCAATCTCAAGTGATTAATGATTCGATTTTCTTTCAACATTGAGACCCTTGTTTAATCTCAGTCATTTATTTATTTATTTTTTATCCACAACTACAATGTTTTCCCTGAAGTTACATCTAATTCCAAGTCCTTGGTGAAGGCATGAGAGTTTTGTTCTTGAGAGTCATCTATTCATGCTACTAACATTCTCTGGGGTATTCTCTGGGGCCTTATCTTTAGCCTCTGTTAATATGAGCTGTCTAGATCTGGAGACTCTCATTTCTCTTCCTATGCTAGTCTTGATCATGCATAACCCTTCTTCTGCCCCCCAACTCATACCAGACAATAGGAACTTGATTATTTATACCTCTCTAAGCTCTTTCTGGGGAACAGGAGTTTAAGTCCTTGTTGATCTGAGGTCTCTGAAACTTCTCTAGGCTTTCGTCATTTTCTCTTATCAAATTATAGAGGGAAATCATGGAAATCCTTTTCAAAGGTCCACCAGAGTTTAAAATCTCATTTTACCTCCTGTTCTCTTCTCTATATCCCCAACAACAAAATATTCACTGAGTCTCAGGCATGAAGCCCTAGATCTTAGTAATTTTTTTTTGTTCTATGCTATAAGTCCCCTGAATCTAGATTTGAGGCTCTGGAGCCTTTCCTCTGCTTTCCAGAATAACAGTCCCTCTCTGAAGCCATGAAAAGCTTATAATCAAGTTGTGCAAATAGAGAAAATATCATGGGATAACTAGAAGTTACTAAGGGGAAAATAATATTCTGCCACATCTCTCATACAGAAGAAAACCATCTGCATAGGTTAATGTGCTTACCTCATGATAGTCTACACTGGCTGACATGAGGCAGAGCCAATAAATTTCTTAAAGGGCTTGAGTTTGCATTTTGACCAGGAGAATATCATTTCTTTTTACTCTTTGTGTCAATTCAGTTCTCTCCACTCAAGACCTCCACCACCTAAAAATGGTTTTAACTTACCATGCAGAACCCCTATTGTAACTATACCAAGTGGTACAGGGAGTCTTATTTAGAGAGTCTGCCTTATTTCTCTTCTTAAACTGACATCTCTCCTGGGCTTAGCTGAACTATTGAATGTGATTATATGATTACTATCTCCCCACGTCTTTGCTGCATTCAATACATACAACTTAACTAGGATCTTTTCGTTGCTGATATTTCCTGCTCTCATCCCTGTTACAGTTTTCAACCTGCTGTTTAATAATTTTCATGTCCCACTAATATCCTTAAGGGATTAAAATTACAAAATAAAAATTAAATTCCTGGTATAAAATTATTCTACCTTTATCAAATGTGATATTCCTGACTTACCAACAGAAAGACATTTGAATTTAAACTCTTTTCAGGAGTGAGCATGAATTTGAACTGTTTCATCCACACTGTCAAACTGATGGTTGCTCTTTTGATGGGTTGCATGCATCTGTCTAGGTTGGCAGTCCCAAATAAACTACATAGTGTTGGTTTTTGCTTCATTGACATTGTAAAGTTAGCTAATTTATTGTGTCTGCTGTCAGATTACCTCCTAGTGAAAAGAGAGTTGCAACAGAAGTGTTTTAGATTTTTAAATGAATGAATTAATGCAGCTAGAGTCATTCCAATGTAGATTGTTTATAGTTATATTGCATATTACATAATAACACAACAGGTTTCCAACTTATATTTTACTGGAGGTAAACTGATAGCCATCTTGGTATATCTCTATTGACAAAAAATATCACATTTTTCTTATGTCTTTTTATCAATACAGTCTCCTAGTCTCCTAAGTTACTTAAAAAGTTTGTTTTTAATTATAGTGAATCACTGATATATTACTAGCTAGGTTTACTATTATATAATTTCTACAACAGGTAAATTAAATATTTTTTCTTTTCATTTTCCAACTTTACCAATTGATGCGAGGTATAATTTTTGATGGATGTCTCAAATTGTGGATTTTATATTGTTGAGTGCTGCATTTTGTTGGATTTTATAAAATACTTTCAAGTTTTGATTGGAATACTGTTATTCAGTTTGAGGATGACTTTGTCCCCTTAGAGGCTTACTTTTAGGCTTTCGCTATGGCGGATCCAGATCAGTCTTTAGTCCAAGGCTACTTTGGTCTCCTCACAAAGCTATGCCCTTTATGAGGACTCTACCCAATTCCTGTTTGATAAAAGTCTCTATTTTTGCTATTGACAACTTGCATTTGGCCTACTGCTTTACAGTGGTTCTATCCTGTCATCTCACACATGTACCCATCAGCTTCCAGAGACTCAGGCAGGCCTCTACAAATCTCTACTGCTCTCTCTCTCTCCTTCCTCACCAGTCCTCATATTGGGAATTCTACTAGGTCCAGCTTCTCCAAACTGATTTCTATCTCTTTAATTGCCTAATCCCCCAAAGCTGTTGGGGTTTTACAGCTCTGAATTACAATTTGGAAACTGATACTGGGAAGTAATCTGGTGAAATAAAAGGGCTCACTTGTTTCCTTTTTGTTAGGTATTATAACCCATCATGGACTGTTATCCACTGTCTGAAAACCTTTCCTTAAGTTTTTGTTTTCTCCATTTGCTTATGGCAAAATGGCAGGTTTTATAGCAGGCAGTCTTTAGTAGACAGAAGTAGAAGTCTTTCTCTGTTTCTCTCTCTTCCTCCTTTTCTCCCTTCCTCCCTCCATTCAGTTGTCCCTTCTTCTTTCCCTCCTTATTGTTATTTAAGAAACAAGTGGACGTTTGTAGGGAGAAGGAAAAGGATTTATTGGCCTATTGCATTAAAATGAAAATATATAATAACTTAATTGGTGTAGTTCTATCATGGCAAAAAGAGGAGAGGATATGATAGTAACAATAATAACCATAGATTATTTAGGAGTCAATATGCAGGAGGTGAGCTAATATAAACATACCAGTTTTCAAAAGTGACATTGAGGAAAAGACAGGCTTTTATATACAAGTTATAAGAAAATTCTTATGGTATGTAAAAGCATAATTATATTCATGTTGTAAATATATATATATGCATTTGAATTGAGGGAAAAAGACAGCAGTGATTATGATGAATCTTTTCCATTTCCTTGCAATAGTTAGTATCTAATCCTTATAATTTAAATGAGTTTCTCAAACCAATACTACTGGTATTAGCAGCAGCCTGCCTCAATCTAAAATGCAAAAAGCTTTGTTGCAATAAATAGATTTGCACATAACTACATAATACCAACTTTATTGGCAGCTTGGCTTATATGGAGTGTGTTGTATTAATCACCTTCCACAAGTGTATAAAACTTTTAGTTGTTTTCCTGTGCCAAAGATACTGGCTAAGTAAGCAGCAGGAAAAACCCATGCAGGAGGTCATTATTATTAAGGCTCAGTACAGAGAAGCAACTCAAAAACTATCAGTAGGAGAGAGCAGTAGGTATTTTGAAATATATGTCTATAAAATATGTTATATGAAACATTAAAATTTTATTGTTTAGTAAAATATTAATATGTTATTACAGACATGAAAATAGTGGTCTTTTAAGAAAAATGGAATCTCACAACTCAAAAAACCTTTTAAATTTGGATTGCGACACAGCAAATTCACAATTAAAAATTGTATAAAATGCAAAAATCAAACAAGGGTAAATCAGAGTCTGCCAACCAGAGAATGGACTAGATTAACTCATGGAATCTTTTAGAAATCTAACAAAGAAGCATAAAGTTTTGCTATGAAGAACAAATTTTAAACTGTTTTAATTCATCTACTGATTCTCGTAATGATTTGGAGATACACACACACACACACACACACACACACACACACACACACATACACATATACATACACGTACCGTTTTTTCACTAATAAAAGACAATGTTTGAGGCAGTGGTATTATGGGAGACAGAATAATAATCTATCGAATATGTCCACATCCTAATCCCTGGACTCTGTGAAGATGTTATCTTACATGATGAAAAGGTTTGTGGATATGATTAAGTTAATGACATTTAGATGGGGATATCATCCTGAGCTATCTTGGGAGGTGCAATGTAATGATAAGAACCCTTAAAAGTAGAAGAAAGAGGTAGAGAATCAGAAGTGACAGCAAGAAAAGTACTTTGTTTGATATTCCTTCTTTGAAGACGGGAGGGAGACCATGCGTCAAGAAAGTAGGCATCCTTTAGAGGGTGGAAAGTGTAAGGGAAGGGATATTTTTGGGGTCAAATCTCCAGGAAGGAGTGCAATCTGTTGAAATCTTTCATGATCTTAGCTCGGAGAAATCCCTGTTGGACTTCTGACCTATAAAACTGTAAGATAATAAATTTGTGCTTTTATTCATTACCAAGGTTATGATTATTTGTTATAACAACAATAGGAAATTTAGCATCACCATAACCAAAGACATGTGATCCATCCATGAAATTTATATATTAGAATAACTTAAGAAAACTTTTAGTTCTAAAGGAAATGTGAGTTTTTATTTATAGCCTTTGAAACTTACCATAAGCATGGTGTTATTAATCAGTACCACTACAGTAACAAATGGCCCCAATATCTCAGTAGTTTTCAACTTAAACTTGTATATGTGTTCATATTATATGTAGGTTGTAAATGAGTTTTGGCTTTTTGTAAGGTTATAGCTTAGTGCCTTCCCATTCAGGGAATAAGGGAAAGGGTAGCTCTCTGTATAGAGCATGCCTATCCCTATGGCAGAAATGAAGAATAAGAGAGCTAGTAGAAAATTAAGATGCCACTTAGCACTTCTGCTCATGTATAGTTTTGATAGAATAGACTCAAATTCAATTGACCAAAGTATTTCATTTCTTCCCACTGGAGGTAGGAAAGTCATATGACAATTAGGCAGGGAAATACATAATCCTCACTGAGGAAGGGTTAGTGAAATTGTTAACAAGAACAGTAAAATCTGCCTTTTACAGCTTTTTCATTGTAGCTTTGCAAATTATCTTTATAATAAAAATATTCTGTGCAAAATGCACATTAAAGTATTTGAATTTTCAATTAAAAGATGATTATATGCCATTACTTCACACATACAGACACACACAAATATATATGTGTGTATATGTGTACATGTATGTAAATATTTCTAAAATCATATTTTCCTGTTTAGTGATGGGTTGAATATTTAAAAATATCTTTATGATCTGATGACATTTAATCTCACGTGTTAACTTTTGAAGTATGGTTATCAGTGCTAAAATTGTGACGTGTTTTTTGAGAGCCTCTTCTAATTGACTTTTAAATTTGTTTGAAATAATTTCGGTAGTTTTAGATAGCTTATATACATAAAATATATGCATATTTTCAGAATAATTATACTAGTATATATTTTGAACAAGTTTACAGTTGTTTTTCTTCAGATTTTGTTTTGATTTTACAAAGACATTTACTATTATTAAAGGTGTTATTAGAAGAACCTCTCTTTAAAATGGAGAAGCAACACAATTCTAATTGAATAAAATGATCAATAATGACTGTATTTATATTTGTCAGCAGTTCTGGGAGAAGTTCCTTATCTCTCTTGGGAAGAACTATTAGATACTAGAATCACAATGAAATCTAATGTTTGCAAAGCTCTGTGGTCAGGGTTTTAGAGAGCCAAGTCAGACACAGAGCTACAGGGAAACTTTGGTAAGGTTAAATTATGGTAGGTCATCATTGGATAGTGTGCCTTTCATTGCTTTCTAAAGACCCAAGTGTCACAGATAAATATGACTTCCATCTTCCCTTTCTTGTTCTTTTGAGCCCTTTCTGTTATGTATATCCTGGACCCTGTGGTGTAACAGGTTAGGAATGAAAGAAAAGGGAACAATAGAGTATTACTGTTATGGGAGCTTAACAAGCAATGCTATATAATGATATGTAGAAGCTTGTATCTGTTAAAAACCATACAATGTTATCTGGAAAATAGCAGCAGACTAGAATACAGAATTAACAGGAAAATTATATCTAGCCACCACTCCAGTCATTTCTAATATGGAAAATTTTATTTTTGTTGGAAAATAATGGAATGTGTTACTGTAACCCTATTTTACATATAGTATGAAAAATATGACTTCAATCTCTTTGACATAGCAAACTGATAAGGAGTTTGAAGCTCTTTTACTTAAAAACCTTGTTTATACATACCATGATCCCACAATGAGAAAATATTGGGAAGCTAAAATGAAGTCTTGAATTGATATAGTTCTTGTCAAAATCGATTGAAACAAATTTGACTTTAGGAAGATTACATAATCAAATGCCTCCAGTATACATAAAGGTTCAATAATTAGGGATAAGAGAGGATACACATAATTAAAGAATTAAATATACAATTTGATATAATTAAAGAATATCAGTATACCTGTGAAGAGATGTAGCAATTGACATATTTCATAGAGGAAATGCCTACTCCCCTGTGCAAAACAAATGGTGGTGATTACTGGAGTGTTAATAGTCTTATACTATTATTTAATGCCAGAACAAGAATGTTGTTCCCAGAGGAAAAAAGAAAGAAAAGTAAGTCAGTCCAATCTCACCGACAACATCATAAATGTTCCTAAGGATTATTGGACTTTTGATGTTTGCTAGGATGAGGGTCTTTATTTATGGAAGACTCTTAGCATGGTATTTCTGATTAAGGATCTTGGAAAGTATATAAAACCAGAATTTATAGTTTATTAGATTTAACTCCTTGAAAAATGTCATATATGATGCGTATAGTTTATTAGGCTTAACTTCTTGAAATATGTTATATATGCTCCAATAAAATGGAGATAGCCATGAGATAATTATTCTCTGCTAGGTGAAGTGAAGTGATATGCATAGACCTTATTTGAAAAATATCTTTGGGATAAGAAAGCCACTTGTGCTGTGTCTCAGATCCCTTTTTGCTTCATGTGAGCCTCTTACTTGCATCCTAGAAATAAGTTGTAAAGCTTCAATAATGGATGAGATATCTGATCTCATGAATCTGATCCAACAATCATATTGCTATGGATTGAACTGCATTTCCCCTCAAATTTATGTATCGAAGACCTAACCCCCAACACAGTGCTAGCAGATCTGATTCCTGGTGAAGGCCTTCCTGGCTTGACTGTGGGCACCAATTCACTGTATGTTTATATGACCTCTTCTGTCATGTGCATACAGAGACCTCTCTGGTGACTCTTTCTCTTACTAGAAGAGCAATAGTCCCAGCATGAGGGTCCCATCCTTAACATCTCATTTAAATTTAATGATCTCCCTAAAAGCCGAGCATGAAATATCATCTCATTGGGAGTTACAGCTTTAACATATAAATTCTGAGGAGACAATTTATTCCATAGCATAGGATTTTGCTTTTCAGTGTTCTAATCAAAACCCTGGTTGCTTTTTAACATTTTAGTTTCTAAAAGTTAATTTTGTACCCTCAGCTCAGCTTCTCATTTACTCAGTTGTATCAGTTGCTTTATAAAATATTGACTCAAGAGAAATATTGAACAAATATCAAATTCACATATCATAGCTTCTTTTATCTTTTTCCTAAAATTCTCTAAATATCAGATTTCACTCAAAAGTATGGTGAAGCGCAGGTTAAGGAGAGCTTCGGTGTTGTAGAGTATAATCAGGTCACAGAATAACATTTGCCAGGTTCTACTTCATTTTGCTTCCTATGCATTATGTCATTATTTTACTTTTAACAATATTTACCATAACTCTATGAGGTAGGACTGTTATTATCCCCATAGTGCCAATAGTGAGAATGCGACTTAGAAATTTTAAAAAATTTTCCAAAAGTTTTATATTATTAAACAAATTTAGTGCTGTCTGTCAGACTTTCCTACTACAAAAAGCCTCACATTGAATTAAAATTTAAAGATCCAATGAATTAATTACAACATAAAATCAATACACTCTGCTGAGCTTTAACTTAATACCATATTTTATAGAGGTTTTCCTAATATCAGTAATAACTTTGAAAGCCCCAGCAACAAGAAAATGAAATATTTAAATTCATGTGTATAAATATGCCTACCAAATGTCCTTAGAAAAATCAAAGCTACTGAAATGTTAGTCTTATTAACACCTAATTTAGTTTTTTCAGCTCTATTTCTTTTCATTTTTTTTTGAAAATTTTTTCATTGTTCCTCTCCCTTCCCTTACTTTTTTAAAAATTAACTTTAAAACATTCTTCTGTCATCAATTAAACTCCTCTTTAATCTTATATTAACTGTGACAGGAAAGCAAAGTGCTTTATAAACTAATTAAATGATTAACGAGACAAACTTGAAATAATGTTTGTTGCTCAAATCATAATACAGCTAGAAGCAAACCTTAGGCATGAATTAATCAACAATGATGTATGATTAGGATAAATAGCCATATATTTTCTTTGAAAATTTTTTTATTCCACTTAATATGCCTGAATTGTTCCATTCTGAAAATTATCCAAATTTGTTATTAGTGTACTAAAATACTAACCTAGCATTGGTAAATAGACTTCTGTAAATGCAAAGAGAAGTGGGGAATTTTGGCTAGGGTTTTCAATGCACATTGAAATTAAAACTTTAAGAAAATACAAATCTCTGTTACATAACTGAATGCAATTTTGGTAGTAGGTTTGAAGAGCATTAATTGTATCTCCGTTTAATCCTGTTGGAAGAGTTTTTTTCATTTGGTCAAAGAAACTTATTGTTAATTTAACTTTTACTTTTAAAAAAATTTTTATTATGGTGATATTGGTTAATGAAATCCAGTAAGTTTCAGGTGTACAATTTAGCAGTAAGTCGTGTGTGTGTGTGTGTGTGTGTGTGTGTGTGTGTGTTGTATGTTCACCACCCATTGTTAGATTTCTTTGTCACCACATATTTCAAAATTAACCTTGTCTTAAATGCCAAAGAATCTATATTGACAAGTTATATATACCAGTTAAAGTACAGGCAAAAAGTATCAAAGGAATATTAGACGCTGATAATATGATAATGTTATGAGGAAATTACCAAAAGAGAACATTTTAAAGTAAATTAAGTAGGTAAATTTTAATGCTTAGGAATGATTAAATTGTTTAGTTGCTATCGGTCTCATATATATGTTCAGTCTTTGAAACCACTATTTCCACAGTGTCTCTCCAAAAAACATAAAGATCAAGTTCCCTCCCCCCAAAAAATCATTTTTTTCATAATCCCACACATTACAGACCTCTTCAAATATATTTTTTCATTTTTTCTAACAAATATATATGTTATTTGCCTTGATTTTCTCACAATGATGTTTTCATTTCTTTAAAAGCAAATACCTTATATTTTGATGCTATAATTGCTGCTTTATATCTGATCTGGTTGAGAAAACAAAATAGAACAAATAAAAGGCTCATACTTGCTTTCTTCTAATGAACACTTTTACATCAATAAATACAAATGAAACTTCTGAACACACTTTTCTAAGCATGATAAATTAAAATTTTATTATATAACAGATCTTAAGTAAAATAAATGCATTTACCAATAATAGAGTTCCCACTATCATTAAGCAATGCAGCTGTTTTTGACTTCTTAGAAACTTGTATTTTAGTGCTTTATTAATATTATATTCTATAGCAAAGCAAAATAGAATCACTTAACTCTATATCTAGTTATGATGATTTATTAATAATTCTTTACCTTTATTCATGTTTATCATGAATCAAGATAGAAGGTTTTGAAACTAAAATAAAAAAATTTTTAATTTTAATTGTGACTTTTGTTTTATTCAAATACAAACTAAAAATGGAGAATAGCTTCAGGATCAGCTATTAAGATCTAAGAGGACTTGGGAAAAATGAGACTCACTTCAAACATATTTCAAACAAATATAATCATTTCATTTGGAGCATTTTAGATAAATACAAATTAAGAGTGACACTAATGGAGAATGAAATTCTTTAACTACACAATAGGTGTATGATTTACTAAGAATAACAATAAAATAACATTTTGGGGTTTTTTTTTGTTATTGTATCACAGCATAAGCTGAAGGTCTACTTAAAGAATAAGAAGCAGAACTTGTTTGTGGTAAGTTCATCTAAGTCATATATTCAAGTGAATCTAATATAGTTCATAGACTTATTTCATAAATTAATATAATCTATGAGATATGTAACAGTACTTTCATGATTTATAATAGGTATGAACCGTTAGGATATATGAGCAGGAGTAATCAAAGAATTATCAAAAAGTGGTACTAAGTTTATGCATAAGGTATAGAGAGGTAAGTGAAAAATACATAATATAGCTAATTTTTAAAGTATAAGGGATGATTTATGAATAAAGGTTAATACATTTTCTGCTTTAAATTATGGAAAGTCAAAATAAACTACATGAATAAAAACAGTGGAATGAAATGTTATGATATGTGCTGGGTCAAATAGACCCCCACATCCTAAACAAGTTCATATCCACCTAGAACCTGTGAATATAATATTCTTTGCAGATAGCCTTTTCTGATATTAGTTAAGATAAGATACTGGATAAGGATGGGCCCTAAAATCAAGATAGCTGGTGTTCTTATAACATGAGACAGACACAGAGACACATGCAGGGAGAATGCCATGTGTAGACAGAGGCAGACATTGAAGTAATAAATCTATAAAACAGAGAACATCAAGGACTGCCAGCAATCATAAGAAGCTAGGAGAGAGGCATAGAATAGATTCTCTCTTAGAGCACTCAAAGGGAAAAACCTTTCTAACACCACGATTTCGGACTTCTCTAACCTCCAGAACAATGAAATAATAAAATTATGTTGTATTATGCCACTCAGTTTAGGCCATTTGGTGTGACACATCTAAGAAACTAATGAGGTTTATATACATGGAAAAAGCAGATTTTAGTTGGAACAGGCTCAGATGTAACAACGGCCATAGAAATATGTTCTGCCTTCCAATGTATTGGCTTTATTTTTAATAAAATGATTACCAGAACCTCTCAGCTAACATCAATATTATAGGTTATAACCGAAGAAAAATACCTGTACTAATAGCACTGGACAAAAGGCCCAGTATAGGGAACAGTTGCCTAATTCAGTACAAAGGAATTTAAAATAGTCAAAATGGCCAAAGGGATAAGAATTCTGACTGAAAAGGCCTGAGACTTAACACTAAATGCCACAGCCTGGGGCTGCATTGGAATTGAAGAGAGGTGATTGCCTTTAAGAAGTCACGCAGAATGGAATCTTTCCTCCTGAAAAATTGGCAGATATTTACACTATAAAAATACTGGACACTCTGAAATCACATTGGAAATTTTATAAGGAAATAGAATTTTTTGAAATAGTAATTATTTATAGTAATTTGAGCACTTGAAAAAGGCCATGGAGAATTATTATTTACTATTTATTACAAACTCAAAATGCCCTTAGGATAAGAGGATTAATTTCAGTTCCTATAGAGAACTAGGGATGTTTACAGTTAAAAATAAATAATTTGAAAAGTGCTGAAAATTCATTCCAGTTTTTCCCTTCTGATATTTATTTATTGAGAAATCATCAATATATTTTACAAAACGCTTTTCCTAACTACCCTGTGCAACAGCATTTCCACCATTGCTTAAATCAAGAATTACAAATTAAAATGATAACAAAAACAGAAGAAATTTAAATGAATATATTTAAAATGTTCTTTGGATATTAGAGATCAGAACACACAAGTATACACATACATATGTCAAAATGTGGTCAGCAGCTTTGACTTTTAAAGGAAACAGAGGCACAAAAATTATTGGAAAATTCTTACTTTTAAATTAGATAACTCTGATATATAATTCTTATAGATAGTTCAAAATCTCCTTGATTTTACAAATGCCATTCTATAGGTGTATATTTTATTTGTAATATATACCTATTAACACATTTAAAATAGAATGTAGTGAAACAAATATGTATCTGTCTATACAAATAAATGTCAAACATATCAATTTAGTAAAGGATTAATTTTTGTATAAATTTATATGATTATTGTAATAAAAGAGTAATCTTTCATTTTTTCACTAAAGTACTATAGTCACTTTTGCTTAGAGAAAAAAAAAAATTTGAGCTGAATGTCAAAGTATAGATCATAATGACACTATCGAGAACAACTTAACATCAAAGAACAGAATAAGAATGTAAAGAATAAATCTGCCTGGTGGAAAATAAAGGGCTAGTAGGTTTGAAAAAAATAAATCAAAATAAAACTGAGAATACATAGCCAGGTATAGGGTCTTGGAAAAGGGATATTAATTTTGCATCTATTCCAAATAACATTTAGAACTCTGGTGTGTACATAAGGAAAGAGAAAGATATGACTGTTATACTAAGATTATGAAAGAAAGATAGAATGTAAGGAAGCAATGCAATTTCTAGAAATCAAACTGTTTCAAAATGATACACAGTGTTTTCCATGGCCGACATTCCTCAGTCCTACAGATAGGAGTACTTCAGAGGCACTGCTATTTAGATTGCTCTGAAACATTTTTATGCACCAGTTTTATATCTTGGGTTTATAATTTACTTGAGAGGTACAATTTAATTTCTGTTAAGTGAACGCAAATCACTACACTAACAGTTTTATGTTGCTATCACTTTAAGTCTTGCTGTGCTTTTAAACAGACCCCGTTTGTAAAAAGCATAAAATTCTTATAACTGGCCATAGAGGTTACTTAATAAAGGGAAATTTGAGAATAACTATTTAAATTATCAGTATAATACATTGTAAATATTATCTTGTGGTTAAAGATTACAATATTTTATCAAAAATTATATCCCATACTTAAAAGACCCTTGACCCTAAAATGAGAAATTAATTCAGCTCTTCTCCACCTTATTTATCTTTCGTCCTTTTGCTTACTCTCTTTTCCAAATTTTTTCAGTAAAGCGCAAGCAAATTCGTTCACATTATAACGTTTTCATCAGTAGGATACTCTGCCAAAATAGAGAAGTACATTCATATGCATTAATAACTAAATAAAATGTGGTACTGTATAAAGAGAGGAAAAGTTCTGCCTGTGACCATAACTGCGTAATTTCCCAAGTAGTAAAACAGAGAAAGGGCTCAGAATTCTGTGATGTAGCAAACAGGACAATACTGATTTAGGAAGTGATTTATAGAAACAGCCAAGGAAAATTTAGGCTCCAGGACTCTATAATCTACTTTTAGTATAACCTGAAGTTACTACATAGAACACCTTTTCTACACATTTTAAAGTAGTAAAATTGTTAGCAAAGCCTCTGTTTTCTTCTATGTTTATCATAATATTGATAGAGATTTTTTTCCATTTCTCTTATGTTCAATTTCTGCTTGACTCAAATATTTACAAAATACTGAGGACAAATATAGGAAATGTGAAAAATACATTATGTATTCTTATTTTTCTAAAGCCCTAAAGCCCTTGGGAAGGGCCATTGGCTAAAAAAAAGTAGATATTAATAATACATTCATATTTGCCTCTTAAGAGGCTTCTTCAGCAAGCTTCCTTTTCCCAGTAGGTCATAATTGCTCACAATATTA
The DNA here is from genome assembly GCA_030015415.1 of Cynopterus sphinx. Taxonomy (NCBI): domain Eukaryota; kingdom Metazoa; phylum Chordata; class Mammalia; order Chiroptera; family Pteropodidae; genus Cynopterus; species Cynopterus sphinx. The sequence goes on along the minus strand of CM057390.1, from coordinate 64,083,701 downwards.
AAATTGCCCTCCATTTCTTGAGCTAAATAAAGACTGTGAATAGCCATGACCTTCATGGCCAGGAAGAACAGTGTTGACATAAAATAGGATAACAATGAATTTAGTATTGTAATGGATAATGTTAAAAGGTTATAAAGAATAGAAAATAATCAAGATTCAAAGGGAATAAGTGATATTTTAGCCTAAAAATTATTAATCTATTTCATTCTTTATTTACCAATTATTTGATATTTATAATTTAAGCAGACACCATAAACAAGCCAGCAATTATATTCAGAAGACAGGATGTTCACAGATATTTATCATTTTGAGATTTTTTTGAACAATAAAATTTACAATTATATGCTTAATGAATTCTGAATTAAAATTGTCTATGTAGTTGACGTAGTCTCTTGATAATATAAACAGATTAAGTATATTTTAAATGTACACAGATTATTTATAAGGTTTTAAGTGGATCATACAGCAAAGAAATTATATGAGGTAATTAGTGACATTTAAACATAGACAATATGCAATATATTAAAATACATCTTCCGGGCGCCCCAATTATCAAAGATATGTTCCCTTCTTTAGGATCACTTCTAATTTTTCTTTTTGGAAGTTAAAACATTCTTATGGAAAACTGAAGTCTCTCTTGATGAATATTAAATGTTTGTAACTTATTTCAATGCTAAATCTGTAGCCTAAAATATTATTTTTGTTGATTTGGATACCTATGGATTAATGTGAAGTATTTGGCATGAACCTGCTACTCCTATTAATTTGCTAACATGTAAATAAGTACATATTTATTTAAACAGCTCTTAAATTTCTAGTAATGAGAGTCCTGGTATAGTAATTATAATGCAGTGATTATGTCTCCTTCAGCGGAAATAAGAATACAGTTGCCTTAATTGAAGATCTCATTTTTTTTAAGAGAAATTAATTTGATTTAATATTGTGAATATATGAAGTTAATCCCCAGCTTTTATAAAGAAAACTTTGTTGTTGAGTATGATTTAATGTTTGCCAGTAATGTTAGTCTGTCTTAGTATTCAACTTGAAAATGTTAGGATAAAAATATCTGAATCAAATGACTGAATCAAAGTCATTTTGACATGAGCTCAGATAACAGCAACAAAATATTTTACTGTTGTCAATATATGCTTCACAATGCTCAATAAATAAGTTCCTACAATACTAATGGCTTATATTTTATTTTTTGTCATTTTGCTTATTCCAGTGTTTGTATGTTGACAGAGGTTTTTGTCAAGTAGGGAGAATAATTTGTCCCTAGAGTCTCCTCTGAAGACTTGAAAATCTGTACTATTTTTAAAAACAATACTTCTTTAGAGGAATATTTAAGAAGCAAATAAAGCAATGTAGGGACAGCTTTATGAAATGTCAAGTATGTCAAAGTATATATTGTGATCCTCAAATAATTTAAATTTAGTGACTAAACAAATATTTATTGAATACTGCTGTATAATCAGGGACTCTTCTTATTCTGGAGATATGGATTTGAAAATGCCATGAAAGGCCTGATATTTATTAAATTTTTACCTACAATATCAAGGTAACAAAAAATAAACAATTAGATAAATAAGAACATGTAAAATATAGCTAAGTGCTATTATTAAAAGAAAAATATTAGTGATGTAGTTAGTAATGTAAAATAGTGATTAAAGAACACCTCTAATTTGCTGGTTAGTACTTTTCAGTAGCTTAAACCAGCAGACAAGTAGTCAATTTTCAAAATAAGTAAACAAAAACAAGACAAAACAAAAAACAGGAAGAATAGACTTGTAGGCAAAGTAAAGAGCTATTGAACAGCTTCTAAGCTGGAAATGACTTGATAGTGTTGGGAAACAGAGACTGGATGAAAGTGAGCAAGTAAATGCATAAGATCAGAGCCCTGGGCAAGGCCCAGATCATGTGTGTTCTGAATCCTGAACACTGAATTTGGATTTATTTTTCTTGTTTGTGAGAGAACAAAGAAAGGATTTTAAGCAGGAAAGCAATATGCTTTCCTGTATACATTTCATAAATCACCCTTGAAGATAATTTGGAGAATAGATGAATGAGGCATATACATAAACAAGTAGATAAGTTTCATTATTGCTTCTGCCCAGGGTTACAGAGAAGTGGATTTGCAATACAGTTAAAGTTGAAATTGTTGGATTTTCTGATTAATAAAATAAGAAATGGTATAAAGATAGGAATTACAGGTAAAATGTTTGGGGAAATGGTAAGTTAAGGGGCTTCTTAAGAAAAATAAAATCTACTTTATCCTTGATAAGTTTGAAGTATCTTTGATTAAGTGGAGGTTCTAAATAAGCAATTAGATTTGTAAGACTAGAGTACATGAGCAAGGCCAGGACTAGAGATAAGAATTTGCAAGTAACAAACATACAATGAAATTAAAAGTTTCACAACTATGAGATTACGTAGCAAGAAGTATTTAGAAGTAGCTTCCAAAGTTGATTAAGAAGCAGAAAATAGCAAATTCCTTACATACATTACTTCAGACTTAGCTGGCTGAGCAGAATGCTGGGAGTACATGCCTGGTTTAGGGACAAATGGAGGAGGGGCCAACATTAGAGGGTAAAACTTTGCAAGCACAAATACCCCCTTATTTTGCATGTTGTTCATATTTTCTAGTAAATCTTTTTCTATATTATCAATAGTCATTTTACTGTTAGTTTCAATACCCAGATCATGTTTGGGCCTAGTTCCATTGACTCTCATCCTTTAACAAATAACTAATTTTTTTTCTGGCTTTCTAGTGTTTTATAATTTTTTTTTGAATTCTGGATGTATGTTTAACAAAAATACAGATTGTGGTATTCTTTTTTAAACTAGTTTTTGTTGTGCTTTTTCTGTCAGACTCAGCATGAGAATTAAGTTGTGCTGGGTTTGGATATTTGTAGTCATGGTTTTATTCAGTATTAACAACTTCAAATCACTTCAAGAGAGAGATGTCACCAAGTTGGAGGAATGAGAAATCCCAGCCATTATCACCCCACAAAAATGAACAATGTGAAAGCTATCGATGAGCAACAACAGCAGTGAGACAGCTCAGGTGTCTACTTGAGAGCCTTTAGTAACACAGCAGAATAAACAGACTAAGAATAACTGTACAAAAAGGGAAGGAAGAACAGCTTCATTTGCTTGCAACATCTCTTCGCCTAGGCCCGCACTGCCAAGAGGACAATCTCATGTTTGAGAAAGAGTTCTCGTTGCTGGGAAAGCGAGAGCGGGGTGGGCAACCAGCTTTTCTATACTTTTTGAGCACTATAAAACAGCAAAAAGATCCTCAACCTTTGCAGCACCAGGGACCAATACTCCAATGGAAATTTAATGCCTAATGATCTGAGATGGAGCTGAGGCAGTGATGCTAGCACTGGGGGGCAGCTGCAAATACAGATGAAGCTTGGCTCACTTGCCCACTGCTCCTCTCCTTCTGTGTGGCCCAATTCCTAACAGGCCATGGACCAGTACTGGTCTGTGGCCCAGGAATTGGGGACCCCTGGTATAAAGGATTCACTTTTGTTTCACCACATGCGTTTACTGGCAAATCTGAGACATTTAAAGAAGACTAGGAACTAGGAAATAGGGCAGAGGTAACCAACACCAACAAAATAGCAGGAGCAACAGTAGTTCCCAGTGGTATGCTCTACATAGGACTCCAGTCACTTTAACTGCTGAGCTAGCCAACAAACAACACAACTGCCAGAAACCCCTGCAGAATTCATCATTGAAGTTTTTGGCCTGTAGGTTTTACATTTATAGTTGCTAGCCACCTTAGTCCTTACTCTGCTCCTACCCACCCCCTCCACCACAAACATAACAAAAGTCTTATATGAGAATCATCAATGTAGCTAATTTATAAAATCTCCAAACCAGAAACAGTCCAAATGTCCAGTAAAGGAAAAATAGATATGCAATCTGTCGTATAACGGTACAATGGAATACTATTTAGCAGTAAAAGAAACAAACTACTGATACTCTCAATAACATAAGTACATGTTATTGACTAAAGAAGCCAAACACAATACATATTTACTCTAGATAGATGGACAGATAATTGATAGGTCAAGATGGTGATGATAGATGATACGTAGGTGATAGAGACAGAGAGGGGGGTGAGAGGGAGGGAGGGAGAGGGAGAGGACTAGAAGTTGTAAAACTAATCAGTGATGATAGAAGTAAATTTTCCCTTCTAGTCTAGCAGGCAGCGTATATACAGAAATGTGCTGTGAGAGGACTCTCCAGGGTGATGGAAATATTCTATATCCTATTCAGGTAATTGCTGCATGGGTATATACAATTGTCAAAACTCATTGAACCAGTCACTTGAGATTGGTGCATCTTTTGTACATTAATTTGATGTCAGTTAAAAAGTGACTTATTATTTTGTCTTTTAATTTCTTATATATCAATGTTTTGGGGAGAGAATGTCAGTTGCTCTTATTAATTATGCCTCTCCACTCAATAATATTTAAGTGGTTATTTTTGTTATACTCTATTAACTTTTAGAGCACTATTATTTTTTCTAGGCTTTATACCAAACTTCCTGTTTTTTCTGCTCCACGCCAAAAATAAAGGGCCTATCTTACCTAAACACATTTCTTCAGAGCAGTAGCTTCCATGTACCATGCAGCATGTGACTGTTGTCAGTATCTTGCAAGCTCCTCAAGTATAGTGAAGTGAACCTGTACTATGATTATTTCTTGACTCATCCACCTGTGGTTAAGTCTATTCATAGGTTTAAAATATCTTAATTCTACTGGGAACCCTCTGAAACTCTGGATTATCTCTAGGTGTATATCTTGCCTAAAAGTATTACTAAAGTCTAGCCCTGAGCCTGAACTTAGTATTTTCTCCAGTTTAGAAAGGCAGCAGGCATCACTTCCATTTATGCCAGTTGCTTGTTCAATCCTTCTCTCATCCCTAATGGATTAGGAGATAAAACATATACTTTCTCTTTGAGAAACTAGCCCCTTTCTTGGGCTCATCCTCTCTGCACAGGATAGAATAAATGAGTACAGAGAAAACAATACCCTTTGACTTGATCTGGGAGCAACAGATTTTTCTGTAGATAACAATTTGAAAATCTGTCATAATTTTCTACTCTAAACTTACATTTTATGATGCATCTTCTATTTGGAAGTACATGCTCTTTGGTCAATTTCCATTTTAGGAGCACAAAAAAATTAAAATATGGACACAGTATAATAAATGTAGTTCAAAAACTAAACACCGGAGGAGTAGACATTAAGTGCAGGCTTTACTACTTTCCAGTTCAATGAACTTATCAAACTATTTAACTAGAATGTATCCTTTTTATGTTAAGTAGAGTTTGTTGGGGAAAAGGATTCTATTATATTTAAATTAGCCTTAAAGCCCATTTCCTGTTTCTGTTCTTTTGATCTTCTGATATTCTCCTGATCAGGTATGTGGCAAATATGTTCAGGTTTCTGAACATATTCCTTAGCTATGTTCTTCTGGACCCTTATTTTTATATGCTTCTGTGCCGTTTTTCGGCTGTAACTTAAAACATTTGCCTGTGACTTTCTTCCTATTCCCAGTTCGTAGGCACTCATTCCTGATGCACTTACAGATTCGGTGTACTCCTGTGTCACTTTCTAATTTTCATTTTTGACACGGTTCATTTTCTCAGTTGCCTTATTACCTGTATCAATTATGGTCAGTAGAGAAGTCTGTCAGGAGAAAACTACCTTGCAAATTTTAATTACCGTATTTCTGTATTGGAAAAAAAATTTCTCTTATATATCCTGTTATACCTCTTTACTGATATTCATATTTAATATAAATTATATATGTTTTATATATTAAAAATGAATTAAACATATATGTAATCAAAAGAGGCCAGTAGACCACAGATGCATGGCAAATGCTTTTGTGCCCATTAATATTCAAGAGAGTGAAATGAGAACAGAATCAACTTAAGGCCATTCTGCTGATGAAACATCACCTTGACTCCCTCACAGAGACAAAGGTGTGTTGGTGTCAGATGAATTCTCTTTCCACTAATTCTTCCAGAGCACTGAGCTAGGAGAAATGAAAGGATCCCAATCCAAGGGCTCTACAGGAATGAATTATTCATTATACATACTGATTAATTTATGGTTATTATAAATCATGAGTTCATGTTCTCATAGTAACATTTGATTGGTGTGATGATCTGCAAGATGGAGCTTCTCTAATTTATGTGTTTAATAACTGTCCTTGATTAAGTGAAGATTAATTTTTATGAGGTAAAGGAAGAAAATATGATCAGAAGCAAACTCCCAAAACACTAAGCAGGTTTTATTTTCAAAGAGAAACACAAAGGTATTTCAAGTACTGAGACTAAACCCAACAAGATATGTTCATTCAAACATTGTTACTGAATACAAATGAGATTGTCTGATTTTTTAAAAAATTGTAACAGAAGCATGTAACAGACTTTATGGATAATTGTAATGGACAACTTGTTGCAAAACAATAATTTGTCCAAGTGTTCCAGTTAAACTTAATGAAACATTTGGCTTCCATGAAATATTGGGTGAAAGAACATTAACATAAAATTTTATGTGGTATAGATGGGCAATGAAATCCTACCATTTGTGATGACATGGATGGACCTAGAGGTTATTATGCTGAGTGAAATACATCAGAGAGAAAAGGATAAATACAGTACTATTTCACTTACATGACGAATCTAAGGAACAAAAAGAAAAAAAACACACAAATATAGAGGACAATCTGGTGATGGCCAGAAAGGAGGGGGTTTAGAGGCTGGAAGAATAGGGTGAAGGGTTAAAGGAGTACAAATTAATAGTTGATAGATGGTCACGGGGATGGAGAGCACAGCGTGGGGAATGCAGCTAGTATTAGTGTATGGGCTAGGTAGAGAGCCAGAGAAGAGAAAGAGCAATTAAAGGGATCATTTTATAAACTGTACAAATGTTTAACCAATGTACTGTATACTTGAAACTGATAAAATTTTTAAAAAAGGCAAACATTCACTTTTGAGGCTGTTTGACAAAAATATACAAAATCTCTTATTTGATTTATGGCCTACAGAGCTTTTCTACATTTCTAGGGCTGTCATAGCGAAGTACCACCCACAAGATGGCTTAAACAACAGAAATTTATGTTTTCACAATTCTGGAGGCTTGAAGTCTGAAATTAAGGTGTCACAGGATCTGAGGACTTTGTCCTTGGCTTGCCAATGAGCATCTTCTCTCTGTGTCTTCACATGATCTTTCTTCTGCATCTGTGTCCAAATGTTCTCTTCTTTAAGGACACTAGTTAGATTATGGTCCACCTCAAGATTTCATTTTAACTTAAAAAATATATATATCTATTTAAAGACCCCGTGTCCAAATACAGTCACATTCTGAAGTACCAAGGATTAGAACTTCAACATATAACTTTTGAAGGAACACAATTTAGCTCCTAACACACTCTTTGCAATAAGTCTTTATTTCTTTTAATAATACCCTGTGCATTTTGAAAATATCTGGGTTTACTTGCATGAAATGAACTATGCTAACCCCTGAAAATGAAAAAGTGAAAAAAAAAAAAAAAAACAGTTGGAGTCTGCCCTCATTGAGTTTACTATGGAGTAAGAAAAATAGATCTGTGAATTATTAAATTATCTTCTGATTTTTATTAAATGCATTGGCATAACATTGGTTAATAACATTATATAGGTTTCAGGTGTACAATTTAATAATACATAATCCGCATATCGTATTTTTTGTTTACTGCCCAAAGTCAAATCTTCTATCACCGTATCTGAATCCTTTTACCCCTAACTCACCTTTCCCTCCTTTCTTTCTGGTAACCACTAAACTGTTATCTGTATCTGTAAGTTTTTGTTTGTCTTGTTCATTTGTTGTTTTCAGCTTTATATCCCATGTATGAATGGAATCATATGGCTCTCAACTTTTTCTGTCTTATTTCACTTAGTGATAATCTCAAGATCCATCCATGTGGTTGTAAATGGCAGTATTTCATCTTATAGCTGAGTAATATTCCATTGTACTACATCTTTATTCTGTCATCTATCAAAGGGCACTTTGATTGTTTTCATGTCTTGGCCACCATGAATAATGATGCAGTGAACATTGGGGTGTATATTTTTTTATGGGTAAATGTTTTCAAATTCTGAGGGGGTAGATACCCATAAAGGGTATTGATGGGCCATATGGTAATTCTATTCTTAATTTTTAAGGAATTTTTATATAGTTTTTTATAGTGTCTGTACCAATTGACATTCTCACCAGCAGTGTATGAGGGTTCCTTTTTGTCCATAACCTCATTAATTTTAAAATAGAAGTCTGTAACAGGAGAGAGACATTTGAGAAGGGATGTATTATTTTAAGAACAAGCTTCTATAGGAAGGTTTCACATGAAAGTAATATCTACTAGATTTCTAAGAATTTCAGTATTTTCCTGGGTAGATAAAGATTATATTTAGTATTTTCCTGGGTAGATAAAGAGAAGATTATAAATGAGGCATAGAGGCACAGGTAGTCTTACCAGAAAATAATTCTTAAATAAATATACTGAGTGAAAAAAAAAAGCTAACAACAAAAGCAAATGAATTACTTGATTTTATAAAATTCTACACAATGAAAATTTATCTATAATAAATTGGGGAGTAAGTTACACACACATTTAGTTTTATAGATAAGGTTTCACAAATGTATACATAGGTCAGAACTCATCAAGCTGCCCACTTTAAATACCGTTTCACATGTGTCTATATACTTTTCTCACATATGTTTATATACCAATGAAGTTGTTAAAAGAAAAGCAGTTGTAGAAGAAAAGGAGTTAAATTATTGCCATTAAATATTATACTGTAAGCTATTCAGAGATGCTCCATAATGTGGAGGAAGTTCTCTACAATTTCTAGCTTCCTGAGTTTTTATCAGGAATTGATATTAGATTTTGCCACATCATTTTTCTGCACAAATTGGAATGATGACATGGTTTATATTAAATAGTATGTTAATATGGAAATATACATTGATTCATTTTTATTAAAACTTTATATTTTAGAGCAGTTTTAGTTTCACAGTAAAATTAAGGGTAAGATAGTCCCATATGTGTGCTACCCCCACACATGCATGGTGTTCCCCATTCCTAACATCTCTCATCAGAGTTGAACATTTATTGCATTTGGCAAATCTACATTTGTATGTTATAAGCACCCAAAATCTTTAGTTTACATTTTGGCTCCTTCTGGGTGTTCTACATTCTATGAGTTTAGACAAATATATAATGAAACATTTGTATTATTATGGTTATCATATAGACTATTTGCACTGCTCTAAAATTCTTCTGTTGCTCCACCAATTGTTTTTAAATCCTCAACCCCCAACCCTGGCAACCACTGAATCTTTTACTGTTTCTATAGTTTTGTCTTTTCTAAAATGACCTACAGTTTGGCTTCTTTCATTTAGTAATATGTATTTAAGATTCCTTCATGTCTTTTACTAGTTATGGCTAATTTCTTTGTAGTGCTGAATAATAGTTCATTTTCTGGATGCACCACACTTATATATATATTCACCGACTGAAGGACATTTTGATGGCTTCCAAGTTTGGCAGTTATCACTAAAACTGCTATAAACATTCAAGCAGGTGTTTTGTGTGGATATAAATTTTCAACTCCTTTGGGTAAATATCAAGGAGTATAATCTCTGGAAAGTGTATAATAAGTGTATGTTTAGTTATATAAGAAACTGCAAAGCTGTCTGCTAAACTGTACAATTTTGCATTTCTATCAGAAATGAGAGTTCCTGTTGCTCCACATACTCATCAGCATTTGGTGTTATCAGTGTTTCAGATTTTAGCCATTCTAATAGATACATAGTGGTATCTCATTGTTTTATTTTGCATTTCCCTTATTGATGACATAATGTAGAGTATCTTTTTATATACTTGTTTGCTCTTTGTGTATCTTCTTTGGTGAGACATCTCTTAAGATCCTTGGCCTACTTTTATATATTTTTGTTTGTTTTCTTATTGTTGAGTTTTAAGAATGTTTTGTATATTTTGGATAATAGTCCTTTAATAACTTTTTATGTTTTGCAAATTATTTTCTGTGAGTTGTCTTATCTTTCTTTTGACATTGACTTTTGCAGAGCGAACATTCTTAATTTTAATGAAGTTCAGTTTACCAATTATTTTTACATGGATCATGCCCTTGGTGTTATTTTTAAAGTCATCACCATATTCATGGTCATCTGGGTTTTCTCTTATGTTATCTCCTAGAAGCATTATGGTTTTACACTTTTACTTAGGTCTACGATCCCCTTTGAGTTAATTTTCGTGAAAAATTTAAGATCTGCGTCTAGATTCATGTCTTTTTATTTATTTATTTATTTTTAATGTGTGGATATCCAGTTGTTCCAGCACCATTTGTTGAAAGAACTATCTTTGCTCCATTTTATGACCTTGACTTCTTTGTCTGTTTTGTTGACTGTTTTTAGGTGCATCTATTTTCTGGGCTCTCTATTCTGTTCCATTGATTGATTTGTCTGTTCTTTTATCGGTACCATACTATCTCAATTCTGTAGCTTTATAGTAAGTGATTTGGGAATTGATTTCTATGTGTAGCATAACTTTTGAAATAAGAATCAATTTTTCATTGTGGATTTTTATTAATAGATACCATTTATTGAAAAGATAAGGTAAAATTGAAATAGTTGTTGATATTGTTATTGTTGAAATTGACAACTTGATTTTAAATTGCACATGGGAATAGACAGCAAAAATCATAACTAAGAGACTCTTGAAAATGAAGAACTTTCTTGTGGTACTTACATCACTAAATATAATGACATATTATAAAGCAATATCATTTAAGATAACGCTGTCCTGTTGTAAAGGTAGATAATAGATGACTGAAACAGAATAGAGAATTCAGCTGCAGATACATATATATGAATACTGGATTTATGTCACTGTGGCACTGCAGATGCCATTTGATGAGCAGCCTACATAATGCTGGGAGGAAGTCTTCATGGCTCCAATTTTTGTGGATATCTATAATATAGCATAATTTACACATCTCTAACAATACATTTTGACTATAGTAGCCAATTCCAGGGCGACACTAAAAACTTAACATTTCGAATAAGGTGGCTATGAGAATAATTTCTATATAAAGACATTGGTTAGATTAATCTGGGAGAACACCTTTGTTTTCTGTATTGAGAAATCTTCAAAATTTTAATGATAATACATTAAAATGCAAAATTATAGAAAATAATATAGTTGACTCATATATAGCAGAAGAATCATCTTTAAATACTTTAGTTGTAGTATTATTTTAATTATTTGTCATCTTTGTCAGGTTGCTAGTTCATAAGTGATCATATGGGTTATTGAAATATTGTCTGTTACAGATAGAATGCATTTAAACATAAAATCCTTGCTTTATATAATATGATGGTTTTGTTCTCCAATATGTGGAAGTAACCTAAAATTGGTTAAAAACTATATGAATGATGATTGCAAATGAACACTTAACAGAGGGTAGTCTATGTGACATATGGTGGGGTTGAGTATTAAGATTATATTCACTTTGAAAGGCATAATTGGAGGTTATATATACAGTTTAATTTGCAGTTTGGTACATGCTGAGCTAGTCAGAAAATTTTTTATCATGATACTTCTGTATATTCATCCCATTAATTATTTCTTTATTCAAAAGGCCTCTCCTTCCAGACACTCCTCACTATTTCACTCCATGCTCCACTTTACCTAAATAAAGCATCAGTCTAAAAGAGTGGGGAAGTGATGTTTAACCCTCTCAGTAGAGCCATTTGTTATATAAACATGCAAGTACTGGACAGAGCAATTATTTACCAGATAAATAATTAAATTGAACTTTCAAAATTATTGATCTTTTGAGAAGAGAGATTTAGAGAATAGAAAAATGACAAGGCAATAGGCAGATAGCATGGATTATTAATGAAGATCAAGTTAATTCCTGGGTGAAAACAATGAATTGATCAACCAGTCAAGTTGCTTAACCACTGCCCATGAGTACTATATATTCTATCTTGTGACTATTTTTTTTTTTTTTCTGACTCGGGGGTTGGCTTGAGTTCCCAAGAGGGAGAATTTATATAGAAAGAATTTCTCTATATACTATTTTCAAGGTCACTTCCAAGTGGGGCTAATATTTATACCTATATACAGAGCTGAGTTGAGGGAGAAGTGCCAGTATAATAGCTGTTGATACCATTGGAGTTTGTACGACCTATTTATACAGCTTCTATCTTTTGGTCTTCTTCACATCTGATGCAAAATATATCACCTTCATTTTATAATAGATTGCTGCTGATTGAATCTTATCAAATGACCTTATCATTTGGTTGATCTGACAGATCTTAGCTCATAAAGGGTGGTTCTGACACAAGTCCATTTAATATTGCAGGGCCCAGTGATATAACAGAATTTGTTTCTAAAAAAGCATATAAATTTCTACTGCAGATGACATGATTTTTACTCATCACCTGTAATAGGTTAGATGGCATCTGTGGCAGGGCCACTTCTGTCTCAGCCTGAACTTTCTTTAGAGCACTTTCCCACTCCAGGTTCTGCTTAAAGTTAGTAGCACTTTACATCATTTAGCAGCATGTGGGTCAGAATAGTGTTCTTAAGTGTTGACTGTGCATTCTCCATAATCTGAAAGGGCCTACTGAGTATCATGCTTCATTCTTAGTGATGGGAATTGTAAGCTGCGATAATATGCCTCTTATCTTCGGATGTTCTGGAGTACTTCATACCTTGAAACTCTGAAACCTAAACTGATTTGGCAATATCCTGGTCTAGATCTATCTCACACTCTCTGGAATATGTGTCTTATCAAGGATTCTAATAGACTTGTCACTTCTTGTTCATCAGTCTTATTAACATGATGTTATTTTTAGAGTATACCAATGTGCTGTTCTTGTGGATATTTAGCTGTTTCAGTTCTCCTTAGAATGCTTTATGACAGAAAACAGAAGAGACAACATAGCCATGGGAGAAGACCATGAGACCTTGTAAGAACAGACTGCACTGTCTGTCTCAAGTAAATGCAAAGTATTTCTGATCTTCCTTTCAAATTGGAATGAAAATGAATACATTTATCAGATCAGTGGCCAGATATCATGCATCTAATGCTATATTAATCTGTTCAAGCGAAGATATCACCTTTGGCATACCAGCTATAATAATGACCAGTGATGGTTTGCAGCTGTCATTTATCCTCCAAGATTTATATGGATTTTGATGGGCCACACTAGTAGATTTAATACTGTTTATAGGTCTTTAAGGTTGGCACTAATCTCTGTTACTCCTTCAGAACATGGCATGGTTTTGATTTATTTTCTTTATGAATAGGAAGGAGGTAGTTTCAGAGACTTCCAACTGACCTTCACCTATGATAGCTTCTACCCTAGAGACCAGAAAACCAGTATAGGGTTTTGACCTTTTATTGAACATATCCATTTCAGTTGTACATTTGGCAATCAGAAAATTACCACCAGAGGCTCTGTAGACCTGTTGAATTACTGTAAACCAGATTTGATCACAAATTTAATGTACTACTTATCCACACTCATTCAACAGAAATCCATAAAATGCTGTGGATCCTCCAGTATCAATAATAATTTGGACTCTGTCCAATAGTCCCCAAATATTTGAGCATTCTTTCCCAGGATATGAATACCAAAGTAAAAGTCCATATACCTTTTTGGAAAGAATTCAGAACTCATTATGAAATATCTTTGCCATAGTGTTGCATGATCCTTGCATCTTGAGATTAGGCCTCTCCAACCCTCAATAGGTTCCAGGTCTGAAAATTGGCTTAGATCCAGAAATTGGCAAAAGATAATAAATTTAATATTTGGAGTGGAAGGCCATGGTTTCCTGATTTTCCTTCCTTCCTTCCTTCCTTCCTTCCTTCCTTCCTTCCTTCCTTCCTTCCTTCCTTCTGTCCATCCTCCCTCCCTTCCTTTCTTCCTTCCTTCCGTCCTTCCGTCCTTACATCCTTCCTTTGTTCTTTTCCTTTCTTTTTTCTTTTCTCTCTTTTTTCCTTTCTTTCTCCCCTTCTTTCTTGTTCTTTCTTTTCTTTTCGTTTTTCTTTTTCACTAGTAATTTTTATGGGTTTAAAAAACCAGCTGACCAAACCTTTCTGAAAGGTATCTAAAATAAGGAATTTTTGCACCTGCACTTGGCAAAATCTGGTTTGGTTGCCTGAGGTTGTTTTTCCTTTGATTCTAATTTTATTTTTTCATTTTATCTTTTGCCCCCTCTACCCATTTCTCCCAATGCCCATCCAATGTCTTTGGCAACCACCAAACTGTTCTTTATCTATGAGTTTGTTTCGTCTTGTTTTGTTTTGCAGATTCCACATATAAGAGAGATCATACACCATTTGTCTTTTTCCATCTGACTTATTTAATATAGCATAATGTCCTCAAAGTCCATCAATATTATCACAAATGGCATGATTTCATTTTTTATGGCTGAATGATATTCCATTGAATGTAAACAAATATCTTTGTTTTATTTATCTACTGATGAACAGTTCCATATCTTGGCTATTATAGCTAATGCCAAAGAACATGAGGGTGCATATGTTCTTTTGAGTTAGTGTATTTTGTTTCCTTCAAATATTGAGAAGTGGAATTTCTGGATATATGCTAGTTATATTTATAACTTTTTGAGGAACCTCTGTAATATTTCCCAGAGTGACTAAATCAATTTACATTCACACCAACAGTGCACAAAGGTTTCATTTTCTCTACGTCCTCACCAACACTTGGCATTTCTTTGATTCTTTTTGGTGATAGCCATTCTAACAGATGTGAGAGGATATACGATTGTGGTTTTGATTTGCACTTTTCTGATTATTAGTGATGTTGAAGACATTTTTATGTACCTGTTGGTCATTTGTGTGTCTTCTTTGCAAAGTGTTTATTTAAGTTCTCTGCCTATTTTTAAATAGTTTTTTTTTTTGTATTGAGTTGCATGTATTCTTTATATATTTTGGATATTAAGCTCCTTGTTGGATATACAATTTGCAAATATTTTCTCCCATTCAGTAGTTTTGCCTTTTCATTTTGTTGATGGTTGCTTTTGCAGTATCGTACCTTTTTAGTATGATGTGGTCTCACTTATTTATTTTTGCTTTTGTTGCTTTTGGTTTTAGTGTCTGATTTAAAAAATCATCACCAAGACCTATGTCAAGGAGCTTACTGCCTGTGTTTTCTTCGAGGAGTTATATGGTTTCAGGTTTTACATTCGTCTTTAATCTAGTGGTCAAGTGTCATGATTTTGTATGTGGCTGTCCAGTTTTCCCAACACCATTTTTTCAAGAGTCTATCTTTTTCTCATAGTATATTCTTGGCTCCTTTCTAGTAAGTGAATCAACTATATATGTATGGGTTGGCTCATTTCTGCATATTTGTATCCTGCAACTTCATGTAATTTATTTATTGGTTCTAATTGTTTTTGGATGACATCTTTAAGGTTTTATATATATAATATCATGCCGTGTACAAATACTGACAGTTTACATCTTCCTTCCCAATTTGGATGACTTTTCTTTCTTTCTTTCTTTCTTTTTTTTTTCTTTTAGTCTATTTCTTCTAGCTAGGGCTTTCAATGCTATGTCGAGTATAAATGGCATGAGTGAGCATCTTTGTCTTGTTCCTAATCTTAGAGGAAAGGCTTTTAGCTTTTCACTATTAATATGATGTTGGTTATGGGCTTGTCATATATGACCCGTTTCCCTCAGTGCAGGGCTTTATCCCCCCACTCAGGGGAACTTGCCCTGTCCTGCATAGGTTTTTTTTCTTTTTTTAGTAATGAATGATTGAAATGTAAGAGTTGATGTAAAATTAATTTGCTTATTAAAGATGCTAGTACGTAAAAGTTCAAGTTCAAGCGAAGTAACTGAACTGGCATTTTGGGTGTTTAACTGAGTGAGCAATTAAAAAACATTGCAATTCAACATAAACATCTCATTGTTCTAACATGAAAAAGGTGATCTTTTAAATTAAATAATACATTTCTTCTCAGCCTGGGTTCATTGGTTTTTTTCTCCTTAACATACATAAAAAATACATGAGACCTGATGTTTTTTATAATATTTATGTAATAAATATTATTTTATTGAATTGTAAAACAGTTATTTGTAAAATCACCTGTCTACTCACTTTTTTAAATGATCATTTTATATTCTCATCCTAAAGTATTTTATCACAGAAATGTTTAAGCACACTCACAACTAGAGAGACTAGTACATGTATCCTTTGTATGCATCTCTAAGCTGAAGTAATTGCTGCAATTGAAACAATACTGTGATGACGCACTATTGCTGGAGAGTTTTAAAGCAAATTCAAGAAAACTATTTATATTATACTTAAAAATCTAATATATAACTCTCACAAGATCTTCTTCTTTACTATAACTAACTATATGATTTTCTCACTCATTCAAAAAAATTTTTTTAAATCTCAGTATAAACTAATATCCAGTCCATGTTCAAATTTTTCCATGTATAAAAATGTAATTTTTGTAATTGTTCTACTTTTGTTATTATACACTTTTTGTTATCAATATCTTGTTACTATAGTGTAAAATAACATATACATATGCATATGAATGTATATAAATCTATATATTTCTAGTACAAATATACGTATAGGGTTTCGAAAACTACATTATTTAAGCATTATATACATTGGAGTTTAAATTTTGTTGATTAGAACTATTTGTGTATATATATGTATGCATGCATGTATATATAAAATTTTTACTCTAATCATAACTATTTGACTACATTTTATTCTGGAACTTAACATGTACATAGCATAAGATTAATACCTCAAAGTGCAGTTTCCAAAGTTAATTAATTAAAATATTTCACAGAGATATACTGAACATATTCACTAGGAACTTACTGTTGAACTCTCATTTCTATACATTAAAAAAAATCAAAATAATATAGAGAATTTGTTATTTCTCTGAGTTTTGTCATATTAGGACAATACGAAAAATCTATTAAATATGTAAAAGAGAAAGATGTATTTGATAACATGCAGACGCAACTAATGTGCTGAAAGTATTGGAATATTGAGGAAAGATGTCATCATTGACTGGAACTATCTTTCCCAAAGTAGGTGGTAGTTTTATTTGGTGTTGATAGCAACAACTTCCCTGATTAAATGGAGGGGAAGTAAACTTATGTTCTGTTTATGGGAGAGTAAATTAATGATGCTAATATTTATTAAGTATTTATTTGGAAGAATGAATTAAAGTGAAAAAATGGTAGAATTATAGTTCTTTAATTCAGACTTAGGTATGGGAGTGATACTACAATGAAGAGAATAATCTACTCTAGGTATTTTAAGACAATTTGATGTATGTCATATGATAATTATCAAATGTTTGGAAGAATTGGAGGAGGAATAATAATCGAGCACCTTCTAGCACTATTGAGTTAAAGAATGAAATCTTTAGCTAGGATGCCAGCTCAGAAAGATTAGAAAACCTCTATCAAGGATAAATGTTTGTTTTAGTAACTAAAAGAATGTTATTCAGCATGCCACTAGATACCCTAGGTTGGTATATCCTAAAGCATGGCTCCATATCAGAGATTCAGCATTTCTCTTTTGTTAAAAAATGATGCAGCAAGCATAAGAAGGGGCCAGTTCTGGTTAGGTAAAGAGGTATTCATGTTGTTGAGTTTATACATAACCTCCATCTCTGCCACCATGGCCATTATATTCATGAGGTCTTTGAGCTGACCCTGATATGTTTTCAAAAACCAGCTGATGTAAATCCACAGCATAAGTACCTATTTTACAGAGTTTTCTCTAAAGGAGAAACCTCTGTTAGCTTCTTTGTGTCTTAGAAATATTGCCAAAGTCTGAGTGCATTCTGAGAGGGCTTTTTGCCTCCCTTCATTTAAGGGCTCCTTGTAACCAACCTTCCAGTTCTTCTTCTTTCAAACTCCTCACCATCTTGCAACTTGCCTTGTAAGTAGAGGCGAAAAATCTATACATATGCCTCTGTCCATGTATCTTTCTAAGTGAAGTAAATAACTTGATTGGTTATTTGAAGTTCTACTTGAAAGGATGTTTTCTTTCTTTTTTTCTCTCTCTACTAGGGCTTCTCCTAGATGGGAATGTTATATTATGATAGTCCACATCTGACAAATAAGAGGATATACTGCATAGCTATCTGTAAACCAGGCATGAATATTTTCTTTCTGGATGACAGTCATATGAAACACCATTTGAGGCTATAAGTAGAAATAGGTTTATTGGAAATAAGAGCAACTAATGTGTTTTTCTGTTACACTACTGTCAGAAACTGCTGTCCACTGCACTTAAATATACCACTTTCATTTAATGGTAGAATTCTGCTGCATGCACACAGCTCTATGAAGTAAAAGATAAATTAGTATCTAAGTTCTTTGGGGCTGTCAGTTGTGTTCTATGGTCACATCTTTCCTGCTAGCTTATAGAATTCAGCAAGAATCTTTCTCAAAGCTTGAATAATTATTTTCCAATGGAACATTGCTTTTCAACAAAACACTGCATGGTGTTTCTTCTTCTGAGGCATATCATAGGCACTAATATCCTTGCACATTTTCTACCAATAGTGTGAACTCCAATGTACCTGCTGAGAATCGAAACCAAAGTTCAAGTAGTAGTTCAGCTTCCCATGCAAAATGAAAAAAAAAAAAAAAAAAGGCATTCTTTTGTTCTGGGAACTTCATTAGGCAGGCAGCCTGACAGGTTCTTTAGTAGACATAAAGGAGCAACACAACAAATATGGTAAATTTTGAGTCAAAATCTGAAAAGGCCCAGCAGATTTTGTAGCTACTGCTTAGTGGTAGCACAGGAGACACAAACTTATCTTTTACTTCTGAGGGAATAATCTGGCATTGGACCTCCAGAAAATTCACTGAGATAATAAGCCCCTCATTGTTTCTAAGCGTAATTTCTTACTTACATTTGCATTTCTTAACAAGGTGTATGAGATACTTTATACCTCCTCCATCACTAAAGTTTCTGAGCAAACTGACATCAATGAGGTGAAACATCATGATGATTGTGGGATGGTCAAGGGTCTTCAGAAGTAAGTTATCAAAGAACTATGAATTTTGACTTACCCTGAGAAACTACAATAAAAGTTTATTAAATTTATAGCCTATTACAGTAACCATAATTACCTTGCCTCTTTTAAGTGCTGATATTGGCCTCTGCCATTTTTGAATGCTGTCTGTGGTACAATGTTCTGGTAATAGCTTACAATGAGTCACACCTCCTGTTTCTATGCTACTGTTTTCTTCCATATTGACACTGGGCTTGATCAGGAACCTTCTTTTGGTTGTGGTGGGAGGCATTGAGTTAATAGCATATCTGACAGGCAGAGACTTGAAAATCCCTTGTGCCTTCTCATTTGTGGAAACTTTTCCATGACCACGTGAAAAAAATAGGCCTCTGGAACTTGAGAAAATTTTTTTAAAATGTGCTAAAACTTCCCACCAACCCACCTTTCCTCTGGGAGCCCAAGCACGTGAGAAGCCCAATTAAGACCATACAGAAGAGAGGAGGCATCTAAACTGAACACAGCTCAAATTGTAAACCCTCATATTTATTATTTAATAAATGATTGTTTAAGGTCCCTGAGTTTGGGGGTAGTTTATTTAGGAAAAATAGATAACCAGTAAAGACATTGGTAGCTAGAACTAGGACTATAAAAAAAAAAATCTAAATCATGGCATAGTCTATGAAACTGAGTGAGAGGTGGATGCTGGAGAGGCACAAAGAAATAGTTGGTGAGTGCTGAAAAAATGGAAATTAAACAGTCTATGTTGGAAAAGCAGTGAGGAAACAGCTATTGGAGGCTGGAAAAGTGATAACCCATGTAGTTTAAAAACAATTGTTAATCCATATAAATGTAGTCAATTGATCTTTGATAAATGAGCAAAAGCAACACAGTAAAGTCAATGCAACAAAAATTAATCTAGACGAATCTTATACTCTTCACAAAAGTTAACTGAAAGTGGATTGTAGGCCTAAATAAAAATGCAAACTATAAAACTTCTAGGAGATAACAGAAGAAATCCTTGACTATCTTGGGTATGGCAATGACCTTGTAGTTACAATTCCAAAGGCATCTATAAAAGAAATGATAGATAAACTGGACTTCAATAAAATTAAAATCTCCTGCTCTATGAAAGATATTATCAAGAGGTTGAGGAGACAAGTCACAGACCAGGGGAAAATATTTGCAAAAGAAGGCTTATCTAAAATATACAAAGAACTCTTATAACTCAACAATAAAAAAGCAAAACCCAATTAAAATATACAAAGACCTTAACAGACCCCTCACCAAAGCAGATATACAGATGGCAAGCATATGGAAAACAGCAGATGGACATCACATGTCATAAAGATCAGGGACATACAAATTAAAACAGTGAGTTTCAACTGCACACCTATTATAATGGCCCAAATCTGGAACACTGGCAAGGATGCGGAATAATAGGAACTCTCATTCATGATGGTGGGGATTCAAAATGGTATAGAAAATTTGGTGGTTTCTTACAAAATTAAACATGTTCTTACTGTACAACCCAGCAATCACATTTCTTAGTATTTATCCAGAGGGGTCCAAAACTTATATCCACAGAAAAACCTAATACCAGATGTTTATGGCAGCTATATTCATGATTGCTAAAACTTGGAAGCAACCAAAGGTGAACTTCAGTAGGTGAATGGATAAATTAACTGTGATACATTCAGACAATGTAATATTATTCACCACTAAAAAGTGCTGTCAAGCCATGAAAAAGCATGGAGGAACTTTAAATACACATTACTAAGTAAAGGAAGCCAATCTAAAAAGACTATATAATTCCATAATATGACATTCTCTAAAAGGCAAAACTATGGAGACAGTAAAAAGATCAGTGTTTGTCAAGGGTTCTGGTGAAGAGGATGGATAGGCAGAGCAAAGAGGATTTTTAGGGCACTGAACACACACTGTATGATCCTATAATGATCATGTCATTATACCTTTGTCCAAAGTTATAGAATGTACAGCACCAAGAGTGAACTCTATGGTAAACTGTGGACTCTGGGTGATTATGATTTGTCAATGTAAGCTCCTCAGTTGTTAACTAGTATACCACTCAGATTGGGGATGTTGATAATGGAGGGTCTATGCATATTTGAGGGGCATAGTAAAGGAATCTCTTTGGCTCTAACTTTGCTTTGAACCTAAAATTGCTCTAAAAAATAATTTTAAAAAACATTGTCAAAAGTTGCCCACAATAACTGGAATGATAGAAAACATACCTAACAAACTTATGCACCTTGATTTCCAGGGATTATTTCTCTAAATTGCTTTGATTTATACAATAAAAGTTCTTTATCCTCCTCCTAAGACACATATCACTGTTCGTTACCAATTCTGGCAAAACTGAACTACTTTGAATTATATTTCTGAGGTTCAGAAATTATTCTTTTATTATCTGGAGAATTTTTGACACAGAATTATTTTATTTTTCAAGTTAAAAAACTTATTTTTTCTTTCTGTTTGTGCAGCTCATTGATTTTATTGGCTGCCATTTGGTAATCTGGTCAGTACGTCGTTTTCCTGTTTTCCTACCTGCTTTCCACTCATGTTTAGTTATTTGAATAATTAGAGAGGTACAAAAAATCTTCAGGGATATTTTTCTGATAAAATTTCAACCTTTGAATACTGCTTCTGAAACTTCATTATTAGTCTTAGAGTTTTTGCTAAACATTAACAGTTTAAAATTTTTTTCTAGTTGCTAATTATAAGTTCTAAGAGACACATCTGTGCGTTTGTCAAGGCTCAATGAATGAACAGATCATATTTGTTCATTTTATTATATGTAAATTTATGTTAGAAGAAAAACTAAACAAATATTAAACTATAATATGCATGCTGAAAATATACTGATGTCTGAAATTTGAAATGCAACAGAAAACAAGGTGGAGTAATGGGAGAATAAAGCAATGCATAGTGGATAGATATGTGTTAAGTAAGCATGGCAAAATATAATAGTAGAATCTGGTTGGTGGGCATATTAAGTCTTTATTATAAAAATTTTCCCAGCCATGCCACCCTGAACAAGCCCTATCCTATCTGATTTCAAAAGCTAGGCAGGGTTGTGTCTGGTTAGTACTTGGATGGGAGACCACCTAGGAAAAGCAAGTGCCATAGGTGTAAATAATAATAATAATAATAATAATAATAATAATAATAATAATAATAATATAAGGGATTGAAGGCTGATAAGGTCCTTGCAGTCTTTTAGGTCAACCAAGGGTTGCCTTTTCTAAAAAAAAAAAAAAGTTCTCTGTTAGAAAATTTTTACAGTAAAATACTGAGGGAAAAGGTAGATTTATTATCCTCCAGAATGTATGGAAATTATTATTCTCTTACAGCAATTCTGTAAGTCTCATTTTTCATTGAAAGCTGTTAATAATGTAAACTGTGACTGGTATTTTGAGACTCCTTAATCTACTTAAATTTTGTTCTAAAAATACTTTTTTGTTTTCACTGTTCATTTCTTTTGGGTTGGTGTTTGACATGATTTGCTCAATAAATAATTCTGATTCATTGTCACATTCTCTAAAAAATCAATCTGAACTTTATCATCAAAAGCAGTGTATATACAGTAGTCATTTGTGTTCTGTAGTAACTAGGACCTACACAATCTTCTTTTATCCCCAGGGACTGGCAGTATCATTAAATAGGAAGCAGTATGACAAGTCATCTATTTCAGAATGTAGAAGACCCTAGACTGAATCAGTGATAGTTTCTTGGGCAGAGCCCCCCAAACCACTCTTTTCATAGACTGGAAACAACCTCAGTCTTCCTTCCCAAGCAAGCAGTTGCAAAAAGCACTTTTTGAACCCTGCTTGCTTTCCCAGTGAGAATACTGAAACCTTATTTTGAGATTCAGAGTTCATGTGGTTAATTATGACAGCACAGAACTAGCATGCAATTCTTCAGCAGCTTCCTTTACAAAGGCCATTTTGTGGATCAGTGCTGGGATTTAACTTCAGACAATTTTGTTCCAAACTTATGTTTGTAATCATTGCACTGAAGTATAAATTAGAGGTTCAAGAGCCCTGTCTGAGTAATTAATAAGTTTTCTGCTTTCTTTGCATTTATATCTCAAGACATCAGTTCTAGCAATGAGATTATTATTTTAGTATTATTCACAATGTGCCAATGTCTTTCAAATTGCATAATCCAGTACTATGAGAACTATAACCTTTATCTAAACAAACTTTGATAATAACAATATTAATATCTATTATGTATTATGGGCTTCATATACAGATTTTACATTTACATTCATGATCCTTGTTTCTTATTGCAGCCTTAAGAGCTACTATTTTAAACATATTTATAGATATGGTAACTGAAGTTTATAGAAGCTCACTTACTTGATAAAGATATACAGAAATTGTTTACAAACATATGCATAACATTTACATAGATGTCTGGTAGCTACAACATTTGTCAAGAAAAGGAAATGAGGTCACATAGGTTGTAATTGGCTTATATGCAGTATAATGTTAGTATACATCTTTACCAATATGTCATACTTGCATTTTGGTGCTTCCTTGTATTACCTTCTGCTTGAACCTAAATTATCTGGTCTACCTTGTTGTGCCTGCTTATTCTCTAGATACCAGATGACTCTCTGACCCATTATAGTCCCAAGAAGTGTTCTCATTATTTTTTGATGAAATAGAAAATTGGGATTGGTTCTTTTCAAATATACAATTCTGTGTACATGTCAAAGTATGTCAGGTTTGTCTTGGGTTTCCCAACTTTCTTTTTCAATCAAATTATAGCATTTTACCATATTTTAAAATTATAGAGAAATTAGACAATAAAAACACCCTTCCCTCTAAAGTCTTATGTTTAGTAATGGAGTATATGAATTAAACTGATAAAAGACAGATTGACAGGATACAAGTTTATTTTGCATGCATACAAGGATCTTCACAGAAAAGAAGTGGAAACCCCAAAGAAGTTGTTAGACATGAGGCCTTATGTATCATTTTAACAAAGAGCAATAAAATATGGAGAAGTAACTAAACAAAGGAGTAAGGGTTGCATTTCTAGAAGCAGTAAATTGGAAAAGGTAAAATGTAGAGAAACTGATGGAATGCAAGGATCATTTAGGAAGGTTTGTTATACAAAGTCTGCTGAGTTGTCCCCAGTGAAGAGTCATTCACCATTTCCTACCTAGTCCTGAGGAGGAAAACAACTTTAAGGATGGAAATAGATGTTACCTTTACAAAGAGAAATTTATGTCCTGCTTTTATATAGAAAGGGAAAGGCAGATAAATAATTGCTTTAAACTCAAAACAATAATTATATAAAGTACAATATTTTGGGGTAAGAAATTTGATTCCCTTCAATAATATCTAGTAGATATTATGAATTTTGATTTACCTAAGACATGGCTATCCACATTTAAGCCACATATGATTAACATGCTAATGAAACTATATGAATCACTAAGCCAAAATTTGAAAGCATCTAATCCTAACATAATTATTTCCTTATTATACTCCCTTAGTAAGTCTCTCAGAGAATTACTATAAGATGACAGGGTGTACTTTGGAGAAAGTGATTTATACACAATTTCTCAATTTCTCTAGAAGATAATTTTTTATACTATTGTTTAAAAAGACTCAAATATTTTAAAGATAAAGATATTTAATTTCAATTAATTTCCAATGTGTCAAAACTATGCGTTTGAGAGACTCCAATATACCTTTAATACCAGATGACATTCTTAGCATTTTTATAATCAGTAGTCTCCTCATTTACTATATTATAAAGCCATATAATTAAAAATTCATTAACAAATTACATGTGAAAGATGTATGTTATTGCAGTTTTAATACCAAGCCAAGTCATATATCAATCAGATAATAAAAATCATTAAATTTAAAAAGGAGTATTATTTAGAATATTACATGATGTATGTCTAGTCCCCAAAATAAAATTTTACTTTATAGTATTATAAGACAGTAACATTAGACACATTTAAGATTAATGCAGAAAGACTGCAAACTTTCAAATTTAAAAATAGATTTTGACTACTTTTTAATCTAGTGTTTCTCTTTTATAGCCTTATATTTATTATAGTGAAATATCTCAATGACCATGTGCTATAAAAATTTTCTCTTGGGTTATAGTTCTTTTCATATTGTATTCTAATTAGAGAACTTTAAGATTTAAGAAAAATGCTAGCAACTAAACACAAAATGGAGTAAAACTATTTAGTGCTCCTGGGAATTCCCACATCTCTTTGCAGTAGTTATTCCACTTTTTTGGTGCTCCCACATTCCCTCAAGATAGTATGCTGAGTTACCAGCATTCATAGTTATTGTTTATAATAACCATCTGAGAATATTCTGAATACACTCTCAGATTTATATGTATTTTTCACATTATAATCATTTTACTTTTCTATCAAAATTATAAAATTCTTTTAAAGTAGTTTTTATTTTACTTTATATTTATATTTTGTTTTTACTTCATAAAAGAGAGACAGGCATACATCTTACATGAAATATACATATATGTTTTAAATATCTGGTATATATTCATTTAAAAGTTTGAATCACCAGTTAGAAATTTCATATTCTTCTCTTTTCACACAGTCTTAGATATAGTAAACCCCTTTGTACTCTTAAAACTTCTCATTATGGCATCCATAAAAGGCATCCATAAAAGGCATTTTTGTTATTGCTCAAAGCACCAGCATATAGTAATAAGAATTATTAGGCATAAGCGTGTTTGTATCAACTAGCTATTCTCCTTTTTTGGAATTCTAGAGTGACTCCCACTTGCCCCTGAAATTTCTTAATCTGTGACATCAATATTTCTTTTTAGTCAACATTCATTTCCCTTAGTTGCCTTAGCAGTTTAATATACTTCATCATTGGGTTTTAAGCAGAAAGCAGAGTTCTCTTTGTCCATTACTATCATCTAAATATGAGCATTATTATTTTTCTTTAGTGAAAATTTTGTTTTAAATAATTCCCCTAATCTTTTTGAAAAGTTTTTATGTTGTCTCCTACATGTAGCCATTCCAGATATGTTCCTTCAGAAAATAGTTGCTTTGATATAGAAATATTTCTGCCATTACACTTTTCATTTTCTAAACTGTATTACATTTAAAACTACAGACTAATTTAGTAGTTGAAGTTTTTTCTTATGTGTCTGTATTTCACGTTTGCATGTAAGCTTATTTTTAGATTGAAAGGTTCTTAGAGAAATATGTCATCTAATTCTGTAGAAATTTTTATAAGAATGAATGCTGAAGAAAATTTTTTATCAAACACTAATTTCCTGTTATTGAGAATGATATTAACAGCTTAAGTAATTTATTATTTATGAAACACTTGGAATTATACTAGGCCAAGTTTATAGACGTTTGAGTAGCTAATAAATAATCTAGCCCACTGGAGACTGTTTGATCTGTTCTTCTTATTCATATTTTAGCCTTTACCATATAAAATTCTACTGAATTCTGTTTTCTCAAAATACTTCTGTCTACGCAATTGAAAGCTAAATCCTTACATACTACACAAGTTTCTTTACTCCTCTCCTTAAACCAAAGGATCCCATGAGAGCATGTGAAGATATCTTCACAAGTTCAGTTACTATTATATAGTATATTCCAAAAGTAAAAAGAGCTTAAATTTTAAATAAGTAAATGTTTTAACTAACATGCTAGAATTTGTAGACATCTTATAAAACTTTGAATATAGGAACTTATTACTTAGTTGTAAAACCACAATAACATATTTATAAGACAACTCATATTACTAGACTTTATCTGCCCAAAGGGAAATAAGTATCAGGGGATGGATTGAAGAAAAGAAAGAGGGGCTAAGTCATTTGCTAGGTCTTGAAATGTTTTAATTTAAATCTCTCTTCAAATATTGTCTAATAAAATATATGTAAACTAATCAGATTGCTTTGAATTTTTTCCTAATAAATATTTTTATTATTAGAATTGGCTTGATGTTTCCAAGAGATAAAAATATTATCATGATTTACATGTCACCATTATAATATGCTAAATTAACCTAAGTGTTGGTTTATATTTAGAGATAGAATAATTAGAGGACTTCAGATTTTTCCCGAGGATATAGATGAAAAATGACAACAAGTAACGAAAAACAGGCATGAATTTGGAATATGCCAAAATATAGCTCAATATCGTCATAGAATGTAGTAATATAGTATTACCTTAATGCCTCAGTGATGATGGCAAATGCCTAACTGCTGTGAATTTATTAATGCTTTTGTATAATAAATTTTAATGTTTGAATCATATCTAAGATTAATATGTAGCCTGGTCCAAAGCACATGATGTTTTGTATGCCAGCAACCTCACTATGCCTGGTACAAGAAGAACAGGTATAAAGGGATATTCAAAGATATGTTGGCAATATAAAAATTAAATTATATCAAACTTTTTTACCTTTTCAATCATAAATATTTAAATAATAAATTGTTAATGCCTTTCACTATAAGCAAACTTTACCTAGTATTTGTGTGGTTAGAAATATCAAATTAATGAAAACGTGATTTGAAATCACAATTTAATTCAATTTTAATCTCTCATTTTGTAGGTATAAATGACTCTGTGAAGAGAGTTAAGTATGAGAACAGGGTACTCTTGGTCTTTCCCATACCAACCCTCTTTTTCCTCCTCTCTGTTCCAAACCCTCTGATGTGAAATATTCTAATATAGAAAAACTGAAACTCCCCATGCAGAGCTGAAATGCTTAGCTAGATGTAGCAGTGTTCCCTTTCACTATGAATATCCTATAGTTTTATTTGTGTTTGCCAGGGACATTTCCAGATTGTTTTACCACTTTATTTTTATTTCTCAGCCACTCTCTCATCATCTTAGTCCAGATCAGTAAATGCCAGATAGGTCAGCAGTAGAAAGAAGATAGTTTTTAAATGTACTTTAATTTTTTTTTTAAATTAGTTTCAGGTATACAGTACATTGGTTAGACATCTGTATAGTTAGTAAAATGATCCCCTAATTGCTCTCTCCCTCCCCTGACCCTCCACCTAGCCAATGTATTAATGCTATGCAATTTTTTTGCTGTGCTGCTTTCCATCCCCACAACCATCCATCAGCTACTAATTCGTACTTGTTTAATCTTTCACCCCATTCTCCTAGCCCTCCAAACCCACCTCCCCTGTGTCCATCACCAAACTGTCCAGAATATTTGTGAGTCTGTTTTTGATTAGTTTTTTTTTATTCCTTAAATTCCGCATATAAGTGAAATCATATAGTATTTATCTTTCTCTGACTTAAATACTTTCTAGGTTCATCAAAGCAATATCTTTTACTATTTTTTAATGTATTTTTTGTACATTTTTAATTTTTAACTTGACTGGTTGGTACTATCTGGGATTGTTAAAGAACTGTATGTGAAAAGTCTTCTCTCTCCTGTCTTGTGTCTGTAATATAGTCCTGTAACCTTATTTTCAGTTGCCCTTCAGTAATTACTGAGACTTTACCCCCTATTGTGGTATCTGTAGGGACATCTGAAAAATTTACATGCAGTCCACCTCCAATTACAGAACTCAATTTTCTTTTGTTAGAGTTTCTCCTTAGGTGGTCCTAATCATGAAGCCCTGCTCCTTAGGGCTTTTTGTTTGTTTGTTTTTTGTTTGTTTGTTTTCTCTGTAAGAACACTTTTACAAGGGTCATATGGCAATGGTCTGTAAAATTTCTTTCGGATTTTCCTACTCTGTTGTGCTAATTTGGCACTTTCTCCCCTTTTATAATAGACTGTTTTGGTCTTGTTTTTCAATTAGAATTTTCTGATTAATTCTTCATGACTTAGAGCATCTTTATCTTTTCGAGGAATCTGATTCAGTTAACCTAGAGTCACCTCAATTTTGTATACAACATAAGTAATGTTTTTTTTTTCTTCTATCTTTTAATAAAGTCATGCTTAGATGATCTTTTTTCTGGTAACCTTAGGGGAACTTTAAAGGAAAATTTAGGTAAAACATTGCAAGAGCAGAAAGCTAATTGGAATCTCAATAAAAAAATTAATTGCCATATCCTATAACAATAAAGAGGTCAAACAAATCTCTTATGTACTTTGCCTGTAATACATTTGCATTAGAAAAGATCAATAAAAGGTAATATAACAAATTAATTTAAATTACATTGATTTGTTAACCCTTATATTACCATCAGTGCTGGTGCTACAGTTAGAAATGAAACTGGTGTTAACATGAGTGTTATTCTTGCTTTGTACTGAATGATCTCTTAGAGTTCCCTGTTATAGGTATGGGTATGCATTAAGCTATGAAAACCTTTTGTGTAACTAGAGGCATAGAGTTCAGAGAGTGGCTGTTTGAAGTTGTGTGTGTGTGTGCTGTGTGTGTGTTTCTTATTGTCAACATTTTGTAGACATTTATGTATTTTTAACCAAAAACAAG
Source organism: Cynopterus sphinx (assembly GCA_030015415.1). Lineage (NCBI taxonomy): Eukaryota > Metazoa > Chordata > Mammalia > Chiroptera > Pteropodidae > Cynopterus > Cynopterus sphinx. The sequence goes on along the minus strand of CM057390.1, from coordinate 64,054,118 downwards.
TAAAACACCTGCCACAATCTCTCTTTCCCCTATTCAGCTTATTTTGGGGTCCAAGATTTGGAAGAACCCATGTTCCACTTTAAATAATTCAAGTTGAGACCAAGGTCCTTGAGTTTAGCAAAATAAGTCAGACTGAAAAAGTTGAAAAATCACATGTTATCCACTTATATGTGGGATATAAACCTAAAAATGACAAATGAATAGGACAAACAGAGACTTAGGGACATGGACAATGGACTAGTGGTTACCAAAGGGTAAGGGTTGGGGAGGAGGGGAGAGGTATATGGGGTAAATGTGGTCAAATATGGGGGGGCATGGGAAGGCGAAGTGGGTAAAGGGGATCAAATATATGGTAGCTGAAGGAAACTGGATTTGGGTGGTAATCACACAATAGAATATATAGATATCAAACTGTAATGTATACCTGAAAATTATATCATTGTATTAACCAATTTTACCCCAATAAACTTAATAAATAAATAGATGATAGATGATAGATAGATAGATAGATAGATAGATAATAGATAGATAGATAGATAGATAGATAGATAGATAAAAATCAAAAACAAATAAATAATGCAAGTTGGTTACTTGTTTATTTGGCAGGACCAATACACAGTAAAAGGAGAAAACAGATTGCAGACATGTTCTTGACAACTTCCTTCACATTACTTTTCTCAATTTGGTCAATATCTCCTTGCAACATATTTCTCATTATTGTCAACATTTTCTGTAGTACTTTATATAAAAATATATATGCCCAATAACATTTCAAAGAACCCCATAATTTGAACAATTTAATAGTGAATAGAATTTCCCTGTAAAAAGTTTGTTACACCTGACAGTACACTTTTTCAAAGGCAGTTTTTAAAATGTAATTTATTGGGCATTTGTATCACATCTCTTGTATATACATAAAATTGAGCCCAGTCCTAGTAGAAAAGACAAGGCAAAAATCAAAGAAAATGTTAATGAAAGAAGGAAAGAAAGGAGTTAAAGCAGCTGGCCTGTGACCCATTTTCTCAGTCTAGTGAAGTATGTGCCCCTGGCAAAAAGAAGAAAAGCAATGCATTGATCACCTTGTTAGCAGGATTTCTGGGTAAATAGATTAGATGTATTACTCAGGGTTGAGGTTTCTCCTCTATTGAATGTGTTTATTACCATTAAATACTAGTATCATTTCTCAAAAATTATAATTTAGTTTTAAATAAAATAGTACTAAACATAGCCTTTGTAATAGAAATAAGTCACTAAACAACTGTATGTATATTCCTCAGCTGAATGTCATAAAAAGCAAAGTAAGCAGTCTTAGAAAATATTTTAATTTGGAAAGGTAATGTTAAAAAAAAATGGAATTGTCTAGAATAATCTCTTAAAATTTTAATAAATGCATATGTAAATGGCAGTGACTTTTATTAAGACCTTATTTTCTGAAGAAAAATATTAGTCTTTTCCTTGTATAAAGTAGAGTTGAATAGATGATCTTTTAGTCCATTTCCAATTTACAAAAAAAAAATGAAATGGATGCTTAATAATATGTTCGTAAAGTGTTACATATGTTTGACAATATATTTGACTACATGATAATTTTTCCTATAATGAATCAGTTCTCCAAGGCTAAGCAGTAAGACCTTAGTCACTGTTTTAAATGACACCTGGCATTTGGGTTTATGATTTAGAAGTGAATTTAACACAATGAATCTTACTTGCTAAATTACAAGCCAGCATGATGATTTCGTGTCTACTCAGCTCATTTACTTTTTCCCACTTGCAGGTCAAAATCTAACAGAGGGTGAAGTATTTTAGAAAACCAAGCAAGTGTAAGAACTATTTTTCTTTGATATGCTACTATCAGATTTCAAATCAGGAAAATACAATTCAAGAGGTAGGAAAACTGAAAAATGCATTTAATAATCTTGTCAAAGGAAGTTTTCAAGAACAAAAGTAATATACTTGAATACATGATTTCATTCATTCATTCATTCATTCATTCATAAAAGATGTATTGGTAATATATTCAATGCCTGGCTCTGGTGATATAACTTGAAAAAATGTGGCTTATTCTTTCTAAATGATTTTATGACATTTTTACAGAGACAGAAAGGCATGAAAATCACATGTATTTTATTAAACAAGACAGAATAATTTGCAAAATGTAAAACAATGCCTTTGTTCTCACTAATGTTTTATTTGTTTTCAGAAATGTTCTTTTCTATGTAAATTTATGTTAATAGGATTATTCATGATTTTAAAATATTAATAAATATTTTAAAAATTATTTTTAATTACAAAAATGGTAAATATCCATTGCTATAATACATATAACAAAAACTTCATGGAGATCTCAATGCATATTAGAAATTAAAGAATTCTTTAGAACTATAAGTTTGAGAACCCCTGTTTTAGATCAGTGATTCTATCTCAAGCAACAGAATTTGAAAGCTATCTGGACAAGAGATATTTGTTTCAGCTATTTATATATATATATATATTTTTTTTTTTTTCATTTGCTTTCCAGGTCTTATTTTGTACTTTTTAGATTCCATACAGTTTATCTTTAACTGCTAATTTTATATGCTGTTGAAATGTCACTGAATAATACTTATCTTTCACTACTGAAATACTACAAAATAAATAAATTTGCTAAGCAAATTCAACAATGGTTGAAACAAAAATTATTTATCCTAAAAAATAATCATTCTACTTATTTAAGAAAGGATTGTGCTCTATTTGAAATATTTTTAAAGCACAGAAAGAGGATTGAAATATGGCAAATACATAGAGATAAGGGCAATAATGCTCTAATCTTTCTTACTGAAAATATATGCAAAGTGATAACATGATCAAAAGAAGTACTCAGAACTTCTGGAAGAAACTTACTTTTAGCTGGAATTATATCTTACAAGTGTATCAATCAGCATTTTTTCACATTGTAAAATTTAATAATAGCTTTTAATTAGTGAAAATACAAACAATATTCTTTACCATCAGTGTGGGTTTTTTGCTCATATATGTATAGTAATGTTCATTTTGGGAAAATTTTATTTTAAAATGTGGTTGTGGAAATAGTTTCACCCCCATTTAGCCTAATTATTATATCATCCAATCAGTAAGTTTGTACTGGCAGCCTCTTGGTTACTAACATTTTAAACAAGAATGAGAGAATAAAAAAATATATGCATGACAATATCTAAGCATTTGCAGTCATGCAATATAACCTGAATTTTTTAACGTAGAATTTCTAGGGAAAATCAGGCTGTAGACGGTTGTCCTAAAGCAGTGGGAGACCTACATGTGTTATATTCTAAAAATGTTTTTGTTTTTTTGCATATGGCTTTCCTGTTTCCCCAACACCATTTATTGAAGAGACTTTCTCTTCTCCAATGTATATTTTAGGCTCTTTTGTCAAAAATTATTTGCCCATGTATATGTGGCTTTATTCTGGGCTCTCAATTCTGTACCATTGATCTGTGTGTTTGTTTTTCTGCTAGTATGCTGTTTTGAATATTGTAGCTTCGTAGTATAATTTGAAGTCAGGCAGTGTGATAGCTCTGGACTTGTCCTTTTTTTTTTTTTTTCAGGATTGCATTGGCTACCTTTGTGATTACACACAAATTTGATGATTTTTTTGTTGTATTTCTTTAAAAAATGCCATAGGGATATCGATGGTGACTGCATTAAATCTGTATATTGCTTTGGAAAACTAGACTGCTGTCTGTCACCATACACCAAACATAACTCAAAATAGATCAAAGACCTAATATAAAACCTGAAATAATAAATTTCATGGAAGAAAATATAAATACTAAACTCATAGACTTTAGTTTTAAAGAGGGTTTTATGAATTTGGTCTCGAAGACAAGGAATGTAAAAGCAAAGATGAATGAACTATATTGAACTAAAAAGCTTCTGCACAGCAAAGGAAACCAGGAACCAAGGAAAAACAAAGAGGCAATCAACTGAATGGGAGAAAATATTTTCAAACAATGCCCCCAATAAGGGTTGAATATCCAAAATATATTAAGAACTCATACAACTCAACAGCAACAACAACAACAACAACAACAACAACAACAACAACGACTACAAAATCCAATCAGAAAATGGGCGGAGGACTTGAACAGAGCACTTCTCTCAAGATGACATACAAATGACCAAAAAACATGAAAAGATGTTCAACATTGCTAGCTATTAGGGAAATGCAAAGCAAAACCACAATGAGATATCTCATACCTGTCAGAATGGCTATACTCAACAGGACAGTAATTGCAAGTGTTGGAGAGGGTGCAGAGATAAAGGAACCCTAGTATACTGCTGGTGGGGACTGTAAATTGGTATAGCCACTATGGATAACAGTATGGAGGCTCCTCAAAAAACTAAGAATTGATGTACTATATGATCCAGCAATCTCTCTACTGGGTAGTTACCCCAAAGACTTAAAAACCTATATCCGAAAAGGTATTCGCACACCGATGTTCATAACAGCACTATTCATGGTGGCCAGGACTGAAAGCAACTGAAGTGTCCTATGATAGATGATGGGCAAAAAAAGCTATGGTACATAATATACAATGAAATGTTATTCAGCCATAAGAAGAGATGAAATACTGCCATTTGCAACAATGTGGATGGACCTTGAGATAATCATGCTAAGCAAAATAAACCAGACAGAAAAAGTTGATATCACTTATATGTGGGATATAAACCTGAAAGCAACAAATGAACAGGACAAACAAACAGACTCATGAACATGGACTATAAACTAACGGTTACCAGAGAGTGGGGAGAGGGGGTGATAGATGGGGTAAAAGAGGCCAACTATGTGGTTGTAGTTAGAAAGAAATCTAACTATGAGCAGTGAACACACAATGCAATATATATATACCTTGCTCCTAAATTGTACACCTGAAACACTGGATTTTGTTAATCAATCGCTATAACCAACCAATCAATCAATCAATCAATCAATCACAATCTTAATAACAATCTCAAAAAAAATCCAATTAAAAAATGGGCACAGGACCTGAACAGGCACTTTTCCTAAAAAGACATTCAAATCACCAACAGACATATGAAATGATGCTCAACTTCGCTAGCTATTAGAGAAATGCAAATCAAAATTACAAGGAGATACCACCTCTTACCTGTTAGAATGGCTGTCATTAAGACAATAACAAGTGTCAGGGAGGTTGTGGGGGGAAATGAACCCTCATACTCTAGTGATGAGAATGTAAATTGGGTATAGCCACTCTGGAAAACATTATGGAGAATGTAAGAATAGGATTACTATATGACCCAGCAATCTTTTTTCTGTGTATCTACTCCAAAAATTTGAACATTTATTCATAAAGATATATGCTCCCCATTGTTCATTGCAGCATTATTCACAGTGGCAAGCCCTTTGATAGATGATTGGATAAAGAAGATAAGGTGCATATATATAATGGAATATTACTCAGCCATAAGAAGAGATGAAAATGCTACCATTTGTGATAATATGGGTGGATCTTGAGATAATCATGCTAAGTTAAATAAATCAGATCGAAAAAGTTGAGAATCATAACATTTCACTCATGTGAGATGTAAACCTGAAAGCAACAAATGAATAAGACAATCAGAAACTCATAGACAGAAAAACCATTTTGGTGGTTACCAGAGGGAAAGGAGGTGGGGAGAAGGTAGATAAGGGTAAAGGGAGTCAAATATATGGTAATGTAAGGAAATTTAATACACAATGCAATATACATATAATGTATTGAATTGTACACTTAAAACCTATATAATTTTATTTACCAGTATCACCCCCAATAAATTTAATAAATAAATACCTGTAGACACAAATAAATATGTTTTTGTTATTCCATTAATTTATAACTTGCATTAGAATATCATTACATACATTTTACTATGGAGAAATTAGCAAAGGCCTTTTTGAGTCATCTTATAATAATTCAAGATCATTCGAGCTAAATAGAAAATAGTGATGAGGAAAACAAAGATGAACAGAGAATACCAAAGGGATGGAAAATTATCAAAGATTGTAAAATACATCTCTCATCTTTTTCAATTTGTGAAGATTTTTCTCTCATATCTCTATATAAACACCCAACCACAGTACATTTTATATTGAAAATAATTATTCAGTCTCTGTTTTGGGTTTAAGATACAAATATAAGTACATACCAATAATAACACAGGTTTAGATACATTACTTAGAAAATATATTGCACTTGCTCTATAACAGCCTCCAAAATATATCTGCTATTTGAGGATTCCAAAATATATTTGCTATTTGTTATGTGGTAATGATTCTCTTCAAACATGGTCAAAATAGATAAAATATAACATCAAAATTATCTCCCAATTTTATCTAAAAACTGCTAAATATGAACTCTCTAATATCATGGTAATTTTTGAATCATGTTGTGAATCCTTCTGTAATACTCATATGTATTGTTCTCAATTTAATGAATGCTAAGCTTGAAAGCCAGAACTGAATATAAATAAGTTGGTTCTGTGAATGAGCATTTCAGTTATTGGTTTTATTCTATACACATCCATGAAGTTAATAAAGTACTCTACTTGTCATCAAGTGTGTTACAAGAGAGACTCAATGAGGAAAATATTTTATTTTTACAATTACCTCAAAGCTCACTGTGTCCTGCAGATATATTTTAATTTTGGTATGTATCAATTAAAGTGTGTGAGAGATGAGAATAAAATAAGTAAGCAAGTATTCTAGTAAAGAACATGATTTTGCAGATTTAAACATCATGGCTTCCTTTATATTTAATTGACAGCGACTAAAATAATGCAATGCATTTCTCATAATCAAGCTAGCAAAACAGTGTTCTTTTTTCTTTATAACCCCGCAGAAGTCATTTTAAATTCTTAATGCTTAAGAGAGAAAATAGGAATACTATCATCTTTTGAGCTATAAATACTTAACAGCTGCCTGCTCTACAGCCCAGATTACAGAGCCTTAATGAAGACACCATAATTCATGTATGTCTGGATTTTTCACAGTGCTGTACCCCACCTGACTTAATGAATAGTTTATTCTGATAGAGTTATTTTCAATTTGCAATTGTATAGGAATGTTGTGATGATTAGAATATCAAAAAGTTTGAAGTCGAGAGTACTGTTTCATACTGCCTATGTGGTACTGGGTAATTTACTAAACCATAATGAGACTCAGTTGCCTCATTTTCAAAATGGGAGACAGTAATAGTACCTACCTCATAAATTTATTTGTGAATTAAATAAGATAATGAAAATTAAAACACTTTGCCTAGTGTTTGTTGTATTTTAGGTGCTGAGCAGTGTTGATTTTCTTTCCCTTATTTCCTCATTTCACTGGCTGGGATCAGAGACATTACTCCACCTGGGCCTCTCATTTGTGGATTCTGAAACAATGACAGTTTACAAAGTGTTTACAACTTTGTTTATAGGCTCTTTGGGGACGCTTTTCTCACACAAAACACCTCTTACAAAATCCTATCTCTAGCTAAAGCCATTCTGCCATCTTTCCTTTCTATTGTGGGCATCTTACACAGCAGGCAATGTGCGAAATGGGTTTAACCCAAGTTTCTAAGAACTGCTTGGAAAATGACACATTATATAAAAGAGACATTTGTATCATTGCTGTTTTGTTGTTCTAACCTCAGCAATCTCAATAGTGTCTTTAAATTTTCCCAGCACTAGTCACCTTCCATTCCTTTTTCCTCACTATCTAAACCAACGCATGACTTATTTTCTAAAATAAAAGTTCTCTTAGCATTCACAGCTACTGATTTGATTGAAAAAATTAAAGCCATAAAACAAAACTTAAAATATTTTTATTTCATTACCTACCATTGCTCCATTTGCACCTACACTATCCTTCCATTTCATACCCATGGAAAAAATGTACCTCCTGTTTATGTTTAAACACTTTGTAATACTTTATATCAGTAGTTTTCAAAAGATGATTTTGTGTGCCTGATAAATCTTTTAAATTTTAATTTTAATGTTTGAAAAGACATTGTATTCACTCATACATTTTAAGCTTAAATCAAAATATTTTATCATACTTTTAAAATAGTTGAAATAGACTTATTTTCCAATGTAGTATAAATATTGACAGTTTAAAATATATGTTACATAATACTTTTATCAATTATAGTAGACGTTTAATATTATATTAGTTTTAGGTGCACGACATAATGCTTAGATGTTTATAGAACTTACTAAAATGATCCCCTGATAAATCTTGCACCCACCTGACATATTTAGTTATTGTAGTATTATTAACTATGTTCCCTAAGCTGTACTTTACAACCCTGTGACTATCTTGTAACCACTGATATTACTTCTTCAACCCTGCACCTTTTTAACCCAGTTTCCAGTCCTTCTCCAATCTGGCAATCAGTTTTTTCTCTGTATCTATGAGTTTATTTCTATTTTATTTGTTTTCTTTGTGTTTTTTTTTTTGGAGTAACATGGTGTTTGTCTTTCTTTGTCTGACTTATTTCAGTTAGCATATTACCCTTAAGGTCCATCCATGTTATTGCAAATAATAAAATTTTATTTTTTATGGCCAAGTAATATTTCATCATATATATACCACATCTTTTGATTGGAGCATTTTACCCATTTACATTTAAAGTAACTATTGATAGGCATGTAGTTATTGCCATTTTATTGTTTTTTTATTGTTCCTTTATTATTCTTCATTGTTCCTTATTCTTCATTGTTCCTTTCTTATTCTCTTGTTTTCTTTTTTTGGATGCTGATGATTTTCTGTAATGTTGTGTTAGATTCCTTTCTCTTTATTTCTTGTACATCTCGTAGATTTTTGGTTTGTGGTTAACATGTGCTTCATTTATATCAAACTATGTTTACAGCAATCTATTTTAAGTTGATTGTTGTTTAAGTCTGAACACATTCTATAATTACTACCATTTTTACTTGCCCCCTCCACGTTAGTATTTGTTCTGTTTTTTTATGTTCGTGTGTACATTTATGTGTATCTCATAATTTACTGTTATAATTATATGATCTTCCTATGCTTGCTTACCTTTTAGCCTTTGTCCTACATATACTTGTTGGTTGACTCACTGCTTTTATTAGGTGTTTGCCTTTGTCAGTTAGAATTTTTTTGTGCGATATTTCTTATTTAGATATTTTTTTATGTTTTTTCCTTCTTCTAAATTTAAGAAGTCCTTTTGATGTTTCTTGTAACATTGATTTGGTGGTGATGAACTCCTGCTTTTTCTTGTCTCGGAACATTATTCTTTTAATCATATTTAACAAAATACAAATAAATCCAGTCTGTAAGCTGATCTTTGTAAAGTTAAAAATTTCTAATTACCTTTTTTATCTTCATGAACTTGTATTTCTATTACTTTGTACCCAAAGAAATGTATCACATAGTAGTATACTTTATCATTAAATTATCTTTTTAGTTAGCATTAAGTACATAAATTTGTTAGTTATTTTTTAAAGTTTCCTGTTACCATAAGTCTCTAGGTATGATTTTTTCTTCTGGTTTGAATTATTATTGCTATTATTATTATTACTATAAGGTCATCAAATTGACAAATGTAAGGAAAACCTTTGTTGAAAATTTTAATTGGAAATTTACCATTTAATTGGGAAAATGAAACTTTAAAATAAATTTATTCAAATGCTAGAATGAGTCATTTCATCATCAGTTCTACTATGAATTTTTATATACTGTTACAAACACAAATCCTGAGAACCTCCATCCAAGCAATATGCTAACAATCACTGTGGGATGTACTGTTGTATCTTTAATGATATATCAGCTGACAGTTATATTCAGTAATACTAATTTTTAAAATTTTATTATTGATTGATTGATTGATTGATTAGGCACAGCAACCTCAGTTGACCTCATGATTGCAAGGACCTTGTCAGTTTACAGTCCCTTATTTTTTTTATTTTTTATGCCTGCAGCACCTGGTCTTTTAAGTGGCCTCCCATCCATGTACTAATCATGCCCAACCCTGCTTAGCTTCTGAGATCCGATGGGATTGGGCTGGTTTAGGGTAGCATGGCCATAGACAATAATAACATTTTTGAAAGTAAAGAATTGGTGAACTTCTGATTGCAGAGTAATTTATTCTACAGTCATAAGAATAAAGAATTATTTTCGATAAATATATGGGCAGTGTATTTCCTAGAACAATGTTCCTTTGTATAAACAGGAGGGGAATGGTTATGAAAGAAGTCAGAAGTGATAAGGTAGATCAACTTGAGGAACAAGTATACGTAGAAGGTGAGCATCTTAAATTGATTCCCTTAAAACCATCTCACTGCTTGGTGATTATTTACATGGCCAAGATAATTCAGTATAATTACATTAAAGACCAAATGAATTAATTCAGAAATCTTCACTGAAAAGATTTAAATAGAAATTAGAAGTTGTCATAAAACATTTTGACAAACAGGAGTTTGGAAATCCACAAAATAGTTAGGCTTCATTTGCAGATACCGTTGGTATATAGAGGTATTCTTGATGAAATGGTACAGGGGATGAAGGTAAGTTCAGTATGGGAGGGCTTGGATAATTGAAGAAATAGACACACTAACCAATGTTCAGTTAACAAATATATATTCAGCACTTACTATTCACTAAACAAACTTGAACAAATATTATGTGGCAATATTCTAGGTACTGGAAATAAAACCGTGAACAAATCAACATAGTACCTACTCTCTCAAGCAACCTACTTTTTAGTGTGTGGGGGGAGGTAAAGAGTATACACATAATCAGAAAATATAAGATAGTGGAAAGTTCTATGCAGGTAATTAAAATAAGGTGATGGAACTGAAATGTACTTGAGACCTACTTTAGATGTGGTAATTTAAAAAGTGTGTTAGTCAGGATCCTGACAAGAAATAAATGGTCCACTCAAACAGGGCATCTGAGCAGAGTTTAATGGAGGGACTGTGTATGAACAAAACTGTGAGCAAGGGTAAGAAAAATGAACAGAATTTGGTTAAATTCTCTGGGGCTAAGAACTAAAAAGCCATTACCACTCCTAAGTCTGAAGATACATATAGAGGGAGAAGTCACAGAATCCCAGAAGAGGTAGCCATAGGAGATGAGTGACAGAAAGTAGCTGAAGGACATTGGGAAAGACATCTGTGGATAAACAGCGAGGGAGATAAAAGATGAATAACCCAAGATCACCCTTTTGTCATTCTCCTAAATCTCTCATTGACCAAAAGACAAAGGGCATGGAATCTAATTAAAGCAGTCAACAAAAGTTGGTCTCATAGGGACATAGCAAGGTACAGAATGGTATAGAGTGGCAAATGGAAAATATGTAGCACAGAAGGCTTTCTTAAGAGGTGACATTTAATCTAAAACTGAATGACTAGCAGAAAATACGATTGCAAAGGTCTGGGATTTGGAAGGTGCTGTAAATTGGTGATCCAGAAACTATTTACAACACTTCTTGTTCCTGCTTCTACTCTAGCAAAAGCTAAAAAGTCCAACCTTCTTTCCATCTAGAGGTGTCAGTGTGACAAATTTATGGCCAATGTGATGAAAGACAAAATATGAGAGTGGAGCTGTCCTACCAGAATATATGGTAAATGCTTACAGGAAAAAGACTTTGCACCCTTCCTCCTTACTCCTGGTTGTATATGGATATGATGTCCAAAGGTAAAATGGCCATCTTTCTTTTATAAAGATAAAAGAGAGACACATGGTCATAGAGAGTTAAAAGGATCCTGAATCTTTTAAGATGTCATTGAGCCACCAGATCGTTCCTAGACACCCTACCCTATATTTTTGTTGTATGAGACAAATTAACCCCTTTTCTTATAAACCATTGTGATAGAAGTGTTTTGGTTACTCATTGTTAATTACAATTATAACTCTTATAACAATTATAACTGATGGATGGAGAAAACCTTACCCTAGGAACCAGCTAGGTTAGTTTAAGGCATAGAAAGGCCATTGTCATTGGAGCATAATGTGTGAGGGGTTGGTCAGTGCCTATCTAAGGTCTTACAATTTGTCAGTCAGAAATTGGAGTATGTCATAAATTTAGTGGGTATGTCAGAAAAATTTTAAGCAACAAAATAACATGATTTGATACATTTTACTAAAATTCTATGATATGAAAAATGTACTATAGGAAAAAAGAGACCAATAAAGGTATTATATATGAACTTGGTTTTTTAAAAATATAACATTCTGATTATAAAATAAGTCATAGAGAAGTAATGTATAGCAGGATGGCTTATAGTTAATAATACTATATTACATATTTGAAAATTGCTGAGAGTAGATTTTAAAAATTCTAGTCACAAGAAAAAAATTGGTAACTATATACGTTGACACATGTTAACTACATTTTTTGTAGTGATCATTTTGCAATATCTACAAATATAGAATCACTATGTCATACACCAGAAATCAATAAATGTTTTATTTCAATCATATCTCAATTTAAACAGTATCAACACATGTGAAAGAGACTGCTTTCTGTTTATCAAAATCCATGTTCTTCTTTCTGGCATATATCTAGATGATTCATATTCTCTTGCAGTCATACCTTGTCATGTTATTGAGTTTTAGGTAATAGAAACTGAGCAGAAGTAATGGATGCCTTGTCAGTACTTTGTAACTTCTATCGATTCTTCCCTCTATGTGTCTTACTTTATTTCATTCCCACCTCTGGCTACTTGGGATGGCAATATCCAAAGGGTCTTTGAAATTTATATATTGAAGTTGGCAGAACAACCTTTGGCCTAGGTTAAATGAAAGAAAGTATCAGAGCTCTTCACCATTAACTAGGAACCAAGAAACAAGCACGGAACATATTTCTTTTATTAAGCTATTACATTTTGGGGTCATCTGTTAAGCTATGCTAATAAACTGTTGACTAGGTATAATATTAGATATCATAAAAGAAGCTGGTTCATGGAAGAAGATGTTAATAGTATTTTAGTATTTTGCATTGATTAAGTTTAAACGATCTGCTTCCAGTAATTATTTGATTGTCAAGTTCAGATTTTCAGGAAAGTTTATTTTAACTGAATAAAGATTTGAAAGTACACATTAAAATATGCAAGTAGAGATTGATGGGAAAAATGTAAAAGAGAATGTCTCAGCAGGTATTTTCTGATAATGAACACTATCGATTAGTAGTTAGTAAATGGGAACAAGATGGTTATGCAAATTGCATTAGGTTGGCTGAGGACCTAACTAACTATTTCTATCATTCCAGCTGAGATTATTTTGTGGCTAATTAATTCTACTATGACCATATTATTTATCTTTCGTACTGGGACAGTTTTGAAAGCGAACAGAAGTTAAAATTAATTAATCAGGAAAATATACAGAAATGGGGACAGTCTTAGCCAAACAGAAATAAAAGATAAACAAAATCTACTGTAGTTAATGCAGACCCAGTATAAATAGAGCCCTTCCTCAGCCAACCTCCATTGTAGATGGCTACCTTCCTGAATCAGTAGCTGTCAGAACTGAAGCATTCAACATTAATGTTGGTCATCCAACGTTTACATATTACTTTTTGTTGAGGTATGATTACATACACCGTTATTCACAGAGCATAAATGCAATCTTTTTTGACAAATGTAAACACTCTGTAACCCACACCCCCATCAAGATATAGAACATTTTGACCACCCCAGAAAACTGCATTGTGCGTTTTCTGTCAATCTTCTTCTTCAACTAACCTCTTTTCTGATATCTATCGCCATAAATTAAGTTTATTCATTGTATGACTTCGTAGAAATTGTTTAATGTAGTTTTACTTGTTTTGTGTTTGATTTCCCTCATAAAGGATTATATCTGTAAAATCCAACTTTTTTTTGTTTTGTATGTCAATAATGTGTTCCCTTATATTGCCAAAATAGGTCTGCCCAATTTCGTTAATTCTCTCAAAGCAAATTTTATTCATACAAATTGATTTCTTATACCTATATATAGTATCTCTTAAAAAAAAGAAATTTAAGAGATATGGAGAACAACCATATGCCAAATTCTTTTAAATTATTATTTTCGTATCTATAAATTAACCTGTATGAGTAATTTCTAGGTTCTCTGTTGTTAAGTAGAAGAGATTATCAAAGGGAAAGTTAAGCAGGGCCCAAGATTAGTTATCCTTTTTATTTAAAGACCATTCTATGCCTTCTCAAGCCCACTTATAACCCATTCTTTCGAAAAAACTTTAGAGCAAAGTAGTAGGTGTAGATACAGTAGTATGTTTACATTGGTTTTCTGAGGGAAATAAGAATCATCTTAGCTACCTATCTCAAAGAGGTCGAATATATTATTGTTTTCTATGATCTCATTCTTGGTTTAACTTTCATGCTTATGTATTTATTTTATAATAGAGGATCTACTATTGGAACATAGGTCAATGACAAAGGTATGATTGCCCTTTTAATGTACAAGAAGTACTTAATTAGCAAGTGCTTATTCGTCTTCTTTTCAAATTTATATTATTTTTAGTAGTTCTTTTTAATTAAGCAGTAAATCTAGAAACTTAATGGAGCATCAAACTTCCATGAATTCTGATTTTTCCTCTATCAAGTTCATATTCTGTTATTTTTTAACATGCAGTCAGCCTTCTGTTAATTAAACAAATGACATTTTCTGATGATAAGCAATCATTCTGTGATATTCATTTTCTTTGGGGAGAAAGGAAAAGAAACAAATTATTATTCTCTATTAAGAGAGATTATCTAGTCTTCATTCTCTGAATAGATAATTGTCAAGATTAGACTTAATGATTTGGAAGTAGTTAGGCTTGCCATGAACTGGGGAACAGAAGTCCACGCAGAAGAAAGAGCACATGCAAAATTCCTAACTCAGGAAAGAGCTTGTCAAGTATATAAAACTGATTTTTAATAATTGAGAGGGAAGTGTCATAACATAAATTTAGAAATATAGGAAAAAATATAATTGTTATAGAGGTGAGATCATTGTAAAATCATACACATTAAGACTGCAGAGGAATTCTCTCCAGCACTAAAGAAAGCTATGTCTCTTTATACAACTATATCCCTTACATTATCAGGCATTAATCAGAAAAATTTAAACTATTTTGTCTAATAATAGAGTACATTAGTAGTATTTATTTGGGAAGAAAGGGTTAAATGACAAATGTATGGTAAATATGTTAGTAACTTAACCTAGAATTGGAATGAGCCAAAGTTTAGGGTTTATTTTATAGGTATATGGTTAGATATCTGTTATTCAAGTAAAAAGAGATTTCAAATGCTCCTTCAGACTGTCATATATAGTACCAATGCTGGGAGAATAAATATTGTGTTGGAAATAAGTGGATAGATTAGATCAAGAGTTAAAGAACAAATATACATAATCTTTGGATAAAATATGTAACCTCTGTCTTCCTTGGTTCTCATTTATAGAATAGGTAGAAAATGTATGTGTGTTATGGGATTATCGTGGGGATTAAAATTACTAATAATGCAAGTAATTTACAAAAATGTACAATGCATAGAAACTTGCTAGTAAACATTAGTTGTTGTTGCAGTTGTCATAAGCTATATAAAACTGTGCTTCATTTATTACAAAAAATACTGTTACTGACAAACACCTTAACTACTAACTACTGGAGTGATGAAAATGACTCTTTGTTTAGTACAAAGGGGAGAAGGATCTGAATAGACTGTGAGAGTGGCACATGAAGGAGTTTTCTATATCCTGTATCGCATGGGAATAAAATTTCCCAAAGTTGAGTGATAATTAGAGATTACTAGTCTTGAGTTTTAGCAATAAAGTTTCTGTACTACCTGTAAATAATGGAAATTGCCTTTTGCCTTTTTGAAAAGAAAGGGCTGTTTAATAAAATTACTTGGCAATACATTTTTGAAATATAAAAGCATATGCAAAGATAGTTTCATTGACATGAGTTTCTAGTACCCAGGAGATTTTATTATTGCTTCATTTTTAAAAAATTTCAGATGAAAAACATCTATGCAATATAAAATGAACTTAGGCTTGAATTATATAATAAACTACATGATTCTAGTCATTACCACACACACACTCACACACACACACACACACACACACACACACACGCGAATTTCTACTTTTTAGCTTCTAAAGCAGATTATTGTTTGTATGATACTGGCTCCTCCAGTTTTCTATAAAATCCAACTCTGCATTTTTTACTAACATTAACTAATCTTAGTATTTATGTGAATGATACATTGTTATGCTCTCCCTTTAAACATTAGTGTTATTTTGTAGTTTTCTTTGTTAATATGATGATGCAATTGTTATTTTTGCACATGTTTCAGAACTATGGAAGAAAAAAATTGTTAAAAATTTTAAAGCACTTTTAAACACATTATTTTTTTCCTAAATAAGACAGATTTGAGGTTATTTTTCGTATTGATCAATTTGAGTTATGATATATATTACTCAATTCCAATTTCCCCTATAAAGAACAAAAGAGTATCCCAGAGCTCCTTAAAAATATGAATAATCCATCACCATATGGTAGATGATTGAAGCAATGGTCTCTAATTTGATCACGTTCCCTGTGTCTTTATCCTCCCCTTCTGACTCTGGGCCTGGATATGTGACTTGCTTTGTTCAACAGGATGATAGCAAAGGTAATGCAAGTATAGTTTTGAAAGTATTTGAACATTGGGGATTTTTTTTTCTGTTGCTGTACTCAGGACTACTTCTACCCATCTTATGTTAAGTTGCTATAACTGAATGCCACTGACTGAGTGACTTCAACAACAAATACTTCTCACAGTTTTGAAGGCTGGAAAGTCTAAAATCAAGGCACTGACAAATTTGCTGTCTGATGAGGGGCCCACTTTCTGGTTTTTAGAAGTCTGGCTGTCTTCTCATTATAGCTTCATACGATGGAAGAAAATGAGAGGAATGGAGACAGAGACTGGGAGAGGGAGGGTGGTAGAGAGGGACAGGTACAAGGACAGAGACAGAGACAGAGACATGAACCAGCCCTCTGATTTCTTCATTTACTTATAAGGGCAGTAATCCCATTATGAAAGCTCTATTCTCATGACCTAATCTAACCCTAATTACCTTTCAAAGGCTCATACCCTAATACCATCCCACTGAATGTTAAGGCTTCAGTATATGAATTTGAGGAGGACACAAATATACAGTCCATAAAACATTCCTTTTGTGTGAAGAAATCTGGGCTAGCCTCTGTTTAATGAAAGACAGGTGGCTTACTCATCCTTATCATCCAACATGTTAAGCAATTGCACTACAAAAGTAGAGCCACCTAGCTGACCAGCAGCATACTAAAGATTCATGTGTGAGTCCAGCCAAAATCAATAGAAAAGATGCTTAACTGAGCTAAGCCCAATTTACCAAGCCACAGAATCATGATTTCAGTAAATGGTGGAAATAGAAGAGATAATCACTAATATAACTATTCAAAATATTTTCAACATTTAAAGGAAAACATGAATGAATTAAGGAAATACATTGAAAATACAAGAATGAACCAAGTAAAATGAAATGTGCAATGAAAAGCATAACAACTGAAATGAAACGTCCAGTGGAAACAATTAACAGTAGTAGATTATACATGGAAGAAGAAAAGATCATTGAACTTTTAAGACATAGAAATTGTAAAAATTATTAAAGTTGAAACAGCAAGACAGAAAATATTTAAATAAAAACAAATGGAAAATTCACAGACTCAGTGATACATGGGCCAATATCAAGTGATTTAACAGGTATAATTAGTCTGAGAAGGAGAGAATAAGAGAGGGGAGCAGAACACAAATCTATAAAAAATGTTTTTTCAAAGTTTATAAAAACTACAATAATGCTGACCAAAAAAATTCAAGCACCAAGCTAAAGTATAATCAAATTGATTAAACCTAGTGTTAAAGGGAAAATTATAAAGGTAAATAGAGGCAAAAGACACATTAAGTTTAGAGGAAAAACTGCAAGAATGACAACAGACCTCATTGCAAACTAGGCAAGCCAGAAAACAATGAAAAGTTGCTAGAAAGGAGGTTAAAAAGAAAAAAAAAAAAAGGAAAAAAAATAACTTACAACCTAGAACTTTACACATAGCATAAACATCCTGCAAAAATAAAGGCAAAATTAAAACTCTTTAAAACCACCTAAAGTTGAAAGAATTTCTCAGTGATAGACCTGCACTACAAGATGGAAATTTGGAGCTACATAAAGGCATTAAGATTGCTGTAAATGATAAATATGTAGGTGTATATAAAGGAGAGTCTTACATCTAAATTTCAGTGAAATATAATTGACTGGAGTTATCATATAGGATCAGAATGTTAAATCAGACTCATAAAACCAGAGATCTTACCTCATGTCATGTTTTACCAAATAATTTCGAATATAAAAGCAATTGAGTAAAAGGCTTAGATGAAGAAGGGAGAAAGATCTGGGATACTTGTGCTCTCTTCCTATGTCAAACATGCCATTTTTGCCTAGAATATTTCATGTGGAAAACTGATGGCATCTAGTAAAACTCAGTACTGGTTCTATGATGCAGAAATTTCATTCCTTGGAATATATTGCATATAAATATGTGTGTAAATATATGTATAACAAAAGGTACACACAAGAATGTTCCATACTAATTTAACAATAAAACACTAGAATCAAAGCAATTGCCTGTCAAGAGTAGAGTGGACAGATTGTGATATTTTTATAAAATAAAATACTGTATAACAATTAAGTTGTAATTACACACTATGATATATTTGACTCTCAAAGACATAAAGTGTATTGAAGAAGCCAGATACAAAAGAATGTGTAGTAAATTATACTATTACATGATGTTCAAAACAATGAAAAAATTACTCAATTTGTTAGTACTCCAGTCAGTCTTTTACTCTAGCAGTTTAGTGAATGGAGACATAAACAAGAGCTTTTTCAGATACTAGTAATTTTTAATTTCTTAATGTGGCAGCTGGTTAACAGGTGTATTATTCATTTTGTGAAAATATTTTTATATGTACACTTAAGATTTATTTATGAATATTAGACTAGTAAACTTTAATAAAAAAGTAAACTAGGATGCTAAGACATGTAAAAATGCTTATGAACAAAAAAACAAAGATAAATGCATATATATTTAATTATTTTTAATTAAAGCAACACTGATGAGAGAAAAAATTGGTTAAGGTTATCATGATTTTAATGAGCTATGAGACTTTGAAGCCATCACTTAATTTATCTTGGTTTAATCTTTCTATCAATGACCAAGTCTGGCTACTTAACATATAAAATACTTTTCAATTTAAATGCTACATATTGCTATAATGAAGTCATAATGGCACAGATGTAATGGGCAAACTACTCACATGGTATGGAACCACAAAATATATAGAACAATTGGATTAGATGACTTTATTTGAGTAAGATTTTGAAATAAGGGTAAAACAAAATGACACAAATTCCTTTTACTTGTCTGTATCATTTATATGTAATTTAAAATCCTTAACACATTTTCAGGATTAAAAAATGTGTTTACAGACAGATTGGCAATGTATTTGGCTTGAAGAATTAAAATCACATATGCTATAAAATATGTATAAAATTATCCTTCTGTTTTTCAAACATACGATACGAATGCCAGGAACAGAAGTTATATTTTCTCTATTATTTTAATTTGCATTATTTTTTTATAGCAATGAGAACATATTCTTTTAATATGTCTTTCCTTAGTCATCTATTGAAGTACTGAATAAATAATTTGGTGTATAAACAGTAAGGAATGCTTTTATCTTTAAAATTTTGCAATCTAAGTAATGTGACACCTTTCTACTGGCCTTGAAATCTAATGCTGAAAAAATATATAATTTCTTTGGCTCTTCAACCATGTAGACTATGGGTAATTAAGCTTTATCTTTAACAACTCCAGTGGATATTTTATATCTTTACCCTAAATATTTATAACTTTTAATCCATGAATGAGGGAGAATTATTCATTGTATTTTATTGAATATTCACACATACAAGAAGAATAGCTACTATTTCCCTCTCCTTTTTTTTTTTAAAAAATGTGCTTGTTAGTTTTTTTTTTTAATTCAGAAATGTAAAATAAGAAAATATTATTTAAGCTAACTACAAAACCTTGAAAAATTCATCTGTATATACCTATACACACTCACACATAGGCACCATGTGTGTATATATAATTAGTGTATACATATACCAAATGTTTATACATAAATGTATTTGTATAATGTTCAATATAGCATTTGTATCTACAAATATAGTAAAAAAATCCTGTTACAAATTAAGCAAAACAACTCTATAATTGCCTAAGAGCAAGAGATTTTAAATGTTTTTTAATGATTTCTGTGAGAAAAAAATTACCTATTTTAAGTTTCTAAGTATGTACATATGAATGTATCATATAGTATATATATAGCAAATATATTAAATGATAAAATAAAGAACTAGCTAGACTCTTAGATACAGTCATAAGCCCCTTTATTTCTTTTCTTCCACTGCCCTAAACATTACCTGTGGAACTAATTATTTTTCTCTTTTCACTGGAATTTTATACAAACCTCATGAATTTGCTACTAACTCCCAGGTAGCTAGAAGTCTTTTAGTAACTCCTGGTCACTCTAACAGTTTCATTTTAGTGTTATTTTATTTCAATTGAAAACTTCTCTTTTCTCCTGGTTTGAATTGGCTACAGGTTGATTGCTAACTGAGAAAGGGGAGTAGTCAGACTCTTGTGCTTTTATCTTTATGCCTTGTCCTTCTTCTCCCCTCAGGCTTATTAAATGTGGTTTCTGAACCCCACAGGGTCAAATAGTACAGAAAGACGGAAGACTTAAGGAAGCAAGAAAGAGTATTACTTGAGACATCCATAAATTAGCATCTGTGTTCTTTGAATTTAGCAGATATTGAAATTGACTATGATTGGAGTGTTTTGGTCTACAAAGACCTCCAAATCGCTAGATGTGTGTTTTTGTTTTTGTTTTTGCCTTAATTTCTCTGGAATTACATGCATTTTTCTAGCTGGTTGCTATTTGTCCATAGCCATCTGCCTATTAACCTCCAGCCCCTTTTAACTGAAGCCTCCTTCTCTTTCTAGGTGAAATTCTCAAATCAACTCTTAGACAATCCTTTGCCAACAACATTCATATAGCAGAAGTGATGTGCCTTCTATTCATTGATGTTCAGAGCCTTCTACTCTTCTGCTCTTTACAATATAGTCTAAGTCCACTTCATCCAAACTAAACTGGATAAATGTAAGTAAATCATGAGTCTGTTCATTTCAATATCTGGTAGTATCTTATAAGATTATTATTTTCTATCTGTAGCTATCACCAACAATTAACTTTGTTTCTCATGATATTTGTTGCATTTTTAGAGTTTAGAAACATTGGTAAGTAGTCTTCTGAGATTTTATACTCCTGCTAACTAACAGTTGAAGAGAATACCTGTTTGTCCACACACTAACCATCACTGGTGTGGCAGATACTTGTCTACCTTATTGTTCTAAAGGTGTTTCCTCATTTTTTCCTTAGTACATAGAATACTAATATGCCCGAGTCCAGATGATGAATCAAGACAGCGTAAGCAGTAACTGCAGTTTCATTCTTTTTTTGCCAGTAACTGGACATGTGCCTAGTTAGCCAAAAAATGATATCTGCTGGAAAGCCTCAGGAAATTAATTTGTTTTCTTCATTAGGTTTGAAAACATGATCATTAGATCTGAAACGGTTGAGTTGCTACGCTTACCTGACAAGCGTAAGGATGAAAATCCAACAATGCGGACATAGCAGAGATTAGAAAGCATATAGGTTCTAGACAATATTGCTGAACTATCACACCAATAATAGAACTACCTACAATAGATTCTTATTTTATAAGCTAACAAAAATAGCTTTATTAAGCCATCTTGGTCAGGAAATCTATTACTTGAAGTCAAAACCACCTTAATTGATTAAAGTTGGTATTATCAAACTTTACTTTTTAGAATCTGATTGGACAAAGTTTTAACTATTATCTTTATTGTAAGTCAGAAACAGAATATGAAAAACAAAGACCTTTTTGATGTTTAAAAATGAAACTAATTGGTCTGCCTTCTAAATTTATATGTTATTTTGATTTTATAAACATATTGCCACAAAATATCTAGTCACTCCTTTAGGTTGTAGAAAATTAAAGATGTTTGTACTTGAGTTGGCACTAGATCAAATGTCAGTCTGGATAAGCCCACTGTATTCAAGTTCCTATACTATAGAGAAATAGATAACTTCCTGGATTTGTTACTACTCTGTAGACAGGGAAATTTATACCACATACTGATAGGGAATGTTTGCTTTCACTTCCCCCAGAAACACTCTTCTATTCATATATCATGAAAATTAGATTTTTATCCATTTGTCTAATATGTTGCTCTAATATGAAATTATAATAAAACTTCTCTTAACTTCCAATAGAGCTGCACAGAGTAGTTCACTGGTGGCAAAGACTCTTTGACCAAATTTTGGTTAGGCTCCTGTGAGCTCTTTTCTGAACTAGGCCTTGATTTTAGCCTGCTGCCTTGCTCTTGGCCTGTCTAATTTTAGTAGAGAATACCCTCACTTTGATATCTGATCAAGTTCCTCACCCCAGTCTTGGTATCTAAATCCTTGGCCTGCCTTTAGCAAGAATTTTAAGTCATTTTAGCAAGAATCTTTCTACCCTAGATATCTAATGAAGTTCCTGTTACTAACTTTCCATTCACTGACCACTCACTGTGCTTTCCAGCTGTAAAACACCAGCTGTCTTTGCTGTATTCTGAGGTGAGCTCAGTTATGTACTGAACTGCAGTAACTCTAAATAAATCTGTTTTGCCATCCTTAATAAGTATCTGGTGAAAAAAAAAATTTTTTTTTTTTTTTTACATTGGGTTAAGCTACTAAGGCACTAGAAAGAATGGAATGTTATCTTTCTTGATATTTATATTTCAAATGAGACAAAGTCCCATATTGGATACATCTCTGGCTCTTAGAAATGGCAGACTCCTAGAGTTTGTCTAGTCCTTGGAAAGTCATATCTGCATTCTGAAGGATTATGTGAGAACACAGGGTTTTTCATGTTCTGGTGAGGTGGTATTTTTCACCCTCTCCTGACAGAAAGAACTACTTCTCTTCAGTATATAAGTGGAAAGTTGGTACTTCTGAAAAGCCTATGGAGGACATAATTCTGCCCCTTTAAGGCCATATCGTATTGAAATAGATAAGGAGCAAGATCAACCAAACCATTGGCTAATCAGAACCCAATGAGGTTAATCAGGTTGTTTTCTTAATATTTGACCTGCTATTCAGTGGTAAATGTGAGGTAGACCTGTTCAAGAAAAAGAATAAAGAGCAGCAAATCAAAAGAAAAGAGGGAGGAATAGAGTGACAAGAAGAGAAAGAGACAGTCAGACATGCAAAGCAAAGTAGAGAAAAGAGAATCCAAGAGACTCCAGAAAGACTGAATTATTAACCTTAATTCTTTCCTTTCCATTTATAACTTCCTTTACATTTGATCCTTGTTTGTTCTTAGCTGTTTTTTCTCTAATAGTCTCATTTATTTTAAGTAATCATTATTGCCTCCTACCCCATGTTGAAATTACTTTGTGTATGTTTCTTTTTCTTACAGTAAATGATTCCTTGATATCTTTAAATCCTGTTCACTTAAAAAAATTTTAATCTTATATATACTTTAAGAAAATGTTCAATCAAGTGGAACTTCTCTGACCATCATTCTACACTTCCTCATTCTTATATAATAAATTGCTAGTATATCCAGCCCAAGCTACCTACTAATATTGTCAATGAATATACTTTTAAGAGAAAAATTTTAACCACCTGTAACCTGAATTTGCTTCTTTACTTGCTTTTAAGTTTAGAAAACTGATCTTTTAACTTATAAAATGGTATTTAAAAGAGATACTGTTGGTAAAGAATATATTTCTTTTAGCAAGGCTTTCATTTTCTATGCCATAAATTCTATTGTGTTTTCAGGATAATGGACTCAGGGAAATTTATTGATAAAATTTAATATTATGTCCATTGTTATAGATCAATATTTCATTTTTTTCTGGATAATAAAATCACCAAGGAAACTTTTAAAATATATATCACTTAGCCTTCTCTGTCTACCTAAATCAGTAACTCCAGGGATGGGTCTGAAAATGTTCTATTTTATTTCAGTGGCTCCAAAATATTTTAATGATAAATCATGTTCAGGAACCACTGCTGTACTTCTCAAAATAGGGTGCATAGTAGCATTACCTGGAAACATTAAAAAACAACGAATAAAACCTGATCTCAAATTCTACTTCCAGATATTTTAAAATAAATGGTCTTGTGTAGAACCTGGGTACTGGTATTTTTTCAAAACTCTCTAGGTGATTCTAATGTGCAACCAGATTTAAGAATCTC
Organism: Cynopterus sphinx; assembly: GCA_030015415.1. Taxonomy (NCBI): domain Eukaryota; kingdom Metazoa; phylum Chordata; class Mammalia; order Chiroptera; family Pteropodidae; genus Cynopterus; species Cynopterus sphinx. Next base: position 64,029,683 of record CM057390.1, on the reverse strand, counting down.
TTACTCAGATAAGTCACAGAGCCTTTCTTTGAATGTTTGTGGAGAATTTAATCATCAGAGCTCTATTGCTTTTATAATCTTTGCACTATTCAGAAACTTCTGGCATAGGGAAAGATCTCTCAGTCAAAATCATACAGCATCCAGTTACAGAATCACTCAGCTTGGCCTCTGCAAGAGGAATAAGAACTGGGTGCTGCCAGAAGAAATGCACTTTTTTAAAAATTTTAAATGAAAATTATAGGGATGATGTTGATTAATAAAATCAAATTTAAGTTTCAAATGTACAATTCAGTACTATGATATATATATGCATTGCACTGTGTGTTCACCACCCAAAATTAGATTTCCTTCTGTCACCAAATATTTGGCCACTTTTACCTCAATCTACCTCCCCCTTACCCTCTTCTCTCTCATAACCCCTAATCCACAGTACATGAGTCTCTGTTTGTCTGTCATGATTGTTTCTTTCAGTTTCATATCTCACATATGAGTGAAATCATAGTTTTCATCCTTTTCTGTTTGACCTATTTTGCTTAGCACGATTATCTCAAGATTCATCCATGTTGTTGCAAATGGCAGTATTTCATTTTTTCTTGTGACTGAATGATATTCCATTATATATATGCACCACATCTTGTTATCCAATCATCTGTCATAAGACACTTTGGTTGCTTCCATGTCCTGGCCAGTGAATAATAATGGTATGAACTTTGGGGTGCATATATATATTTGCAGATAAATGTTTTCAGGTTTTTGGGGGTAAATACCCAGAAGACAGATTGCTGGGTCATGTGATAATTCTATTCTTAGTTTTTTTTTAAGGAACCTCCATACTGTTTTCTATAGTAGTTGTACCAATTTGCATCCTTAGCAGAAATGTATGAGGGTCCCTTTTTCTCTACAACCTCTTCACCACTTTTTATTACTTGTCCTGTTTATGATAACCATTCTAACAGGTGTGAGATGGTATCTCATTGTAGTTTTGATTTTCATTTCCCTAATAACTAGTTAAACATGTTTTCATAAGTTCGTTAGCCATTTTTATGTCTTCTTGGGAGAAGTATCAGTTCATGTCCTCTGCCCAATTTTTAATTGGATTGCTTTTTTTTATTATTGAGTTGTTTGAGTTCTTTATAAATTTTGGATATTAGGTCCTTATGAAAGGTGTTATTAGTAAATATATTCTCCTATCAGGATGGTTCTCTCATTGCCTTATTGATATTTTTTTTTTGCTATGTAGCTTTTTAGTGTGATGTAGTCTCATTCGTTTACTTCGCTTTTAATTTTTTTTTTAACAAGCATGAGGATTTAACATGTTTCTGGCAAATTTATTTATGTGTTTACCCATTAATTCATCTAACAACTATTTATTGAGTATCTACTATATAACCAGGTACTATAATACGTATTTTGGATAGTATATATTTAAACCTTGAGTGGGAAAAAACAAAGAGTCAATAAACAATTATAATAAGAGTTACAAATAAAGAAGGGCAGATTGACATGCAGTCTGTGCTAAGGATAAATAACCTTAGCTAGGGGATTGAGGAATATTTTCTTCAGTAAGTAACATAAGGATTTGAAGAATGAGTTTTCTAGGTAGAAGGCACATTTTTGGTGGCCAAGAGCCAAAGAAAAAAGAATGTGTTTTTAGAATGGAATTGAAATCAGTATGGCTCAACATAGTCAGCAAAGGAGAAAAATATGTGATTAGGCAAGAGAGAGATGGACAATGTCAAACTACAGCGCTAAGAAGACCTCTTTAAGGGTATTTTTTTTTTTACTTTACGTTCATTTTGAATCAGTTGAATAGTATAAAACAAGGCATGGCAAACTTGGCAAAGCCAGATGATTTACTCAATATAGAGTATAAGAAATATATGCACCCATATGTTTATTGCAGCATTATTTATAGTTGATTCTTGAACAACATGGGTTTGAACTGTGCAGATCCACTTTTGATAACTGTTTACTATTCAATGGTCTTTTGGTGAAATGTGAAATAAATTGTATAAAAAACTTCTCAAGGCAATATTATGTTCTTTTCATCCTCATAATTTGCAATGAAAGTAGTAAGAACCTTCTGAACTATAAATATTGAATGTTAAAAACCTAATTTTCCTAATGTCATTTCTGGGCAGACTCTGTTTCATCTACACATTGCTACCTCTTTAATATGACAACTCTATTGCATTTTTTTTTGGTTCCTGTGTTCTCTGTGGAATCTGTTTACCTCTACAAAGTTCATGCCCAGAGGTAAAGCCATATACATGATAATGAAAACTCAGGAAGGACTTTGGAATAAATGACTAAATCATATCTACAACATATCATAAATCTCAACTATTCCCACTTTATTAATCTCTAAATAATTTTGATAGTATACTTCATCAGGAAAAAATTAAAATGTAATGACATATAAGATGGTTTTTATTTATAAACTATATACATGTGTTAGTACATTAATATAATGTATAATTTTAACTACCTAAAAACATAAGTTCAAATTAAATAACACATTTACTAATCTTATTGCATGCAAAAGTGAACTTTTTTGTATAATTTCTGGAGTGTGCAAACTTTACTTTAAATCTCACTACCCAACTGACTTCATTATATTAGTTTTACTTTTAGGTGATTCTTAGGTACCCAGGGAGAATGAAGGGAGAGATGGAAGGAGAGAGAAAAATAGTGAGAGATTAATTTTCAGTGTGGGATGATTTCCTTAAAGCATTAGGTAACTTTTATTTTGTTAGACAACCTTTTAACCTTATAATTCTGCAGAATAGACATACTACTAAATAAGAATTATTATTAGAAAATAAGAATGTACCACATATATGATGTTTACATTTATCTATTTTGTTATATTGGGCTTTGGTCTTTTATGTACTGCTTATTCATTAATTCTATTATGTTTTAATGACATCAAATGCCCTCAGTTGAGACTAGTTCTAGTTTCCTGCAATAGCAGGCATAAAAAGTGCATTAAGCAATAAATTGTTATGTCTATGCACCATCTTTAAGATTCATTATGACGTCTGGTTTTTAAAATATAAACTCTTTAATTATATGAGATGCTAGTAGCCTAGTGATAACCCACAGTAAGATAGGCCTATAAAGATTTAGCAGGTCATCTAACTATAGCCAGGAGCCTTCATCTAAGAATTCCCAAAGGGTCTAAGTATAGGAAAACCTCAATATCTGGAGACTGACTTTCTGCCAGTATATTGCAATCAGAGTGCATAGGACTGACATATAATAGTGATAAAAATATCAGGAAGAGAGACAAATGAGAAGCAAAGAAAAACAGCCAACCATAGGAGCTCAAGAGGAATAGAGTCCAGAAATGGAAAAGAGGTTCAGAGCCAGGCCACTTAGTTAATGATCGTGAGAGTAAAAGAGTAAAAGGGCCAAAGTGAAGATAAAAAAAATAATAATAAATTTCTCCACAGTACTGTGAATCTAACAATTGTCTAACCATCCATCCATCCATCCATCCATCCATCCAAGAACCTTTAATAAATCCCCAAAAGTACATTAGTAGTAGAGGGCAATGCATTCTGCTTTCTGCCAAGTCCTTTGAGAGAATAATCTAAGGTATTTAATAATAATAAAATATTTAATAATTTTAACACTTCCTATCTGCAGCATTATTCTAATATATGCAAGTGTAGAGCAATAATTCATCTCAATAATCCTCTGAGATAGGAGCTATTGTGACCTAGTGACAAGGAAAGGGATACACAGGGAGATTAAATTCCTGACCCATAGACACTCATACTACAAAATAGCAGAGTAAAATTTTGAACCTGATAGCTAAACTCAAAAACTGTTTGATCAACATCAGTCATGTGCTACCACTATTCTATGCATTTTGGATATATAAGTGAAAAAAAAATTCAGGAGATTCCTACTCTCAACAACTGTGGAAGTCATTACTGTATTCTGGAATGATATGCAATAGTTTCATTAAATATTTTTGCTCAAAAGAAATTACCAATAAGTGACTTTTGTTTCTAATCCAGTATAGCATATTCATGCAATCTTCTACAGAAAGAAATATTGTAACATTAACATGAAAAGGACAAAAAGTTATTAGCAAAGTCTTAATATCTCACAAAGAATTTTTTTTTAATTTTAGTTTCAGATATGCAGTATAATAGCTAGACATTTATATAATTTATGAAATGCTGCCCCCCGCCCCAGTGACTCTAGCACCCATCTGGCATTATACACAGACATTACAATAGTATCAACTACATTTCCTGTTTTGTACTCTACATCTCCATGACTGTTTTGTAACTACTAATTTCTACTTCATCCTTTCTCCTTTTTCACCCAGTCCTCAACCACTCCCCTCTTGCAATCATCAGTTTGTTCTCTTTATCTATGAGTCTGTTTTTTATTTAGTTTGTTCATTTCTTTTGTTCACAAAAGTTTTTTTTTTTAATTCAAATAAGTAACATTTCTGATCATCACATTGAACTAGATAACATTCACCCCTGTGTCTTATAGCATTGACATCCACTGTCTTATCCACTGAGCAAAATACCAAAACGATTTTCAAAATTATGATGCTGGAGACTATAATTTCAGCTGATTTCAGTTATATTTTATTAAGAAAATAAACTTTAAAATTAATTATAATTAGTATCATATCCAGTTGCAATAAAATGTTAGACTTCAGTTAACAAGAAAACCTAATTATTTAGAAAGGTCATTCTCCAGTGATAATAGCAGAAACCAGAAATAAGGCCATTTCCCTTGGAGGAGTAGCATTTTTCCTGACTTCACCTAGTCACATGGAAAGAAATAAGAAAATTCATCTTCATAATTAAGGTCTCCTCTGACATGTAGGTCTTAAATAACTTGGCCTAGTAGATCTAGACATTAGAACTGAAATTTGAATCTCCCTATTTGTTGCTTTCTTTTGAAACTTATACTACCTTATTCATTACTCATTGAAGAGGGGTATCTCCCTAATGTGACATGTGCTCTCTTTCTTCAAACTTTCCTTAAAATTTGCAGTTTGGAGAATGTTTGACAATAATACTTGTATTGGGGTTTTCTTTTAAGTGCTCTTCAATTTCTTGTGTTCTATGGCATTGTGTTAAATGAAGTTGTAATTTTTCATGTATTAAATAATTTATTAATAAAGAGAATAAATAGTCTGTTGGAGAAGTAATCATTAAATTAATATTTTGCTTTCATCTCTTTTGTAAAAAGTATTCTATAAACATAACTTGGAAAAAACACAAACATGCAGCAAATTTTGTGGCACAAAAGTAATTTTAAAAGTCAGGAAAAGCAATAAACAGATTAAATGAACTTTAGAATATCTAGTTGACATTAAGATTTTCATGGTCTCAAAGAACTTATAGTCAAGTCAATTTTTCCATAAAGTGAACTAACCATTTTATAGTATATAATAACAAAAAGTCAGTTCATGTTGATTTTAGGGGCACATTTTTATTACAGCTAAGAAATGCATAGGTAGTTCCATCATCTTCTGGCTTTGAAGCATAGATTCAGATAATACAGATTTGATAAAGTAACAACTATTAATAAAGCAATAAAAAACATCAGTAATATAGAAACCTACAATTCCTTTGCATTAAGCAGAACTATTTGTATAGCGTTTAATACCTTTCAAAGAGTTACCAATTTCCAACACTTAAAAAATTCAACTAAGCTATAAAAGTCAGGTTATAATCCAGTTGTTCTAACCCAGGCCAATGTTCTTTACTTTCAGTCACACCCTGAATCACATGAGGTCCAATGTTCTTTATTTTCAGTCACACCCTGAATCAGATGAGTGATCAGTGGCAGTGAATTCTATTGGAAGATTTTAGGTGTCAAATGTCTAACTAACCACTTTTAAGATCTGAGATGCACCCTGTGAAGGCTTAATTAAAAATCAGCATAGCCAAACACAAAGCACATATCCAACAACCATACTTTAGTCTCTCAACATTGCATGACTTCATGTTTCAGCTATAAGTTCTTTCAGTTAAGTCCAACAATACTGCTTCCTTTGTCCTTCTTCCCAGTTTTACTTGCTACCTCAGAAAAAATGTTTTGTACCACCCTCTTTCCCAGGATAACCCAACATATTCTCTTGGTTATAGTTCTTCTGAAGTACTGCAGAATAGTGAACTTGGATCTGCGAATTTATAGCTTTCATCAAACGTAGTACATTTTTGTCATTTTCCAGTTTTTATCAAATTTATTTGTTTAACTTTTTGATTGAGGTATAATTGATCTATAACTTTATGATAGTTTCAGGTATACACATAATGATTTGATATTTGTATATATTTTGAAATGATAATCACAATGTCTAGTTAATATCTGTCACCGTACAGTTATGAAAATTTTTTTGTGATGAGAACTTTTAAGATTTACTTTCTTAGAAGTTTTCAAATGTGCAATGAAGTATTATTAACTCTAGTCACCATGCTATACATTACATCCCCATGAATTATTTATTTGTAGTTGGAAATTTGTACCATTTGATCCCTTCACCCAATTTTGCTCATCCAAACTCCCCCACCTCTTACACTCTTAGAATCACCAATCTATTCTCTGTTGTTTTGTTTGTTTGTTGCTAGTTTGTTTTTTTCAGATTACACTTATAAATAATTCATCTGGTATTTGTCTTTCTCTGTCTCACTTATTTCACTTAGCATAATGCTCTGAAAGTCCGTTTACCTTGTCCTAATAGCAAAATTTCGTTCTTTTTATAGCTGAATAATATATCACAATTTTTTTACCCTTTTTTCTATCAATGGATACTTAAGGTTCTTAATATCTGGCTATCATTAATAATATTTAAATGAACATGGGCGCAGATATCTTTTTGAATTAGTGTTCTCATTTTCTTCGGGTAAATACCCAGAACTTATTTATTTTTCTTTGAGAACACAGATCATTCAGATTTTAGGCTGCTTTTGGCTGTTCTGCAGCTCACTTATGCTTTATTTTACTTTATTTTTTCCTCATTGTGTTTCATTTTATGTAGTTCTATTTTCATGCCTTCAAGTCTTTACCTTTTTACTTCTGCCTATGTATTTTCTGTCATTAAGCTCATCTAATATATTTTTTATCTTAGACATTGTGGTTTTCATCTTTAGAAATTTGATTTAGCTCTTTAAAATAATTTCCTATTTTCATACTCTTCACTGACAATGATTTTCTTCCTGGCTAAAATCTAGCCAGGTTCTTTGAGCATTCTTCTCAACTATGCCTCCACCTTGACCTATAAAAACTGCAGACACTCAGCACAAATTATTTTGTCCATATCCCCTCCCCCTCCCACATGCACACACATTAAAAGACATGAAAAAATTCTAATAGCTAAAGTCTACACTCTTAGGTTGATTCTTTCCTTTCTTAAACTTCCTGCCTGATAAAAATTAAGGTTACCGAAAGAATTTACAGTTTGTTCTAGCCAGTACCTGAAGATGGGGCCCCTGTCTCCTAGTCTCTGTGAGAGGTAGGAGCCTGACTTCAATAAGTACCACTTAGCAAACAGAGATAGGTTTCATGTAGACCAACTCTTCCTTCCCATTTTTATAAATTGCCTTACCCTCCTCAAGCCCCCACCATTTCCACTTCCTGCTCCCTCTTTCTCCCATAAAACTTCTCAGTCACATCTGTGTAAAACAAAGGTGAGTACAGTTCAGGATGAACCCTCTTACCTATTGCAATAGTGTATAGCTAATTAAATCTGTCCTTACCACTTTATCTAGTGTCAAGCTTTATCTTTGATTCCATGTTTAGTCTTTTCTCTAGCTTCATGAACATGTAGAATATAGTTGAACTAACAGTTTATTGTCTTCTACAAATTCCTGTTTCAGTATTTACTGTGTGGGCCAGGACAATTTTTAGAATATGATTAATTTTTCTACCACAACTTAAGCAATGATCTAATTTTTTTTTTTTTTATGTCTATGCCTCTTGAATTGTATGTTTCCACTCAAGCTGCTAGGAACACAGACTACTGCCAGATGTGTTTTAATTCAGGACTTTTGACTCAGCCATTTTTTCCCTCCCAGGAGGTGCTGTCTTCAGTATTGGGTGGTTTTCTCACATAGATACACTGGAGACCCATAGAAGGACCTGCACAGAACTGTGGAGCACTTCTTGTCTTCAGCTTTCTTCTGTCTGACACATGCCTGGTAAAATCTTGTTGCCCTGCTATCTCTTGAATCCAGTTGTGTCTCCTCAACTGTGGGAGAACTCCAGGATCCACCTGGATTTTCCATTCATGTGACACTGAAGAGATACTAGCTCTAGGAGGTTAGGTGGGGGCAATTATAAGCTTCCTCTCATTTGTTTTCCCTATTTCAAGGATCGCTGTCCTGCACTGTATTTTTTCTAACTCTGGTAAACTATTGTTTCATCAATTTTGTCCTGTTCCTTGTAAGCCAGAGGGTAAATATGGTACCGTTTTTCCATTTCACGCAGAAGCACTCAGTTTCGATTTAAATTAAAGCTTGTTATCTCCCTTTGTTATATTCCTGGCTCTCAAGGTAAAATTTGACATATAACAGGCCCTCTAAAACGCTTATTGAATCAATCAATAGATAAATCAGAGAATGAATGTCCCGTATAGACAAAGATAAGATCATATTTCCTTCCAGTCTGTGCAAATGTAAATGTATTCCTCTGATGAAATCTTGACTCCAAAGATATGTATATCCTCTCTCACACACACATGCACACACACACGCGCACACACATATGTGGAATTTTTTTCTAATTTATATACATTATTTTGAAGAAGCTTTTGAGATCATAAATTACGTTCACTTCTCTCATAATTCACACAGTGTTCAATAAACTTCATGCATTCTGTTCCTGTCATTTGGCTGATTTCTTTTTTCTCTTTTACATAAGACATGACCTAGTTGCTGAATCAAATACCTATTTTATATTCGTGTTGACATCTCTTGAGGATTTGGCAGTGTGAATCATCTTCTTTAGAAAAATTTCTAGTTCTTTGTCTCCAATCTTTCACTGCTACCCTCTGTAAGATGCTGGCACACCATTTGCAATTAATTTTGGATTGTGATATGCTAAAAAAAAAAAGCAAAAACATGGTTTTACCTCTCAGTTTTGTTCATTGTGTCCTTTTACAAATCTTTACGTTTTGTAGTGCTTTCAAATGTAATTCACAGCCCTTGTTTTTTTTTTATTCTATAATTACTCTTCCAGATAATTCTATGTCTAATGGCTTTTAAAAGTTTATATACATTAATTCTGAAATGTATATCTACAGCTTTGATCTTGTCACTCAGTTCTAAGCTTTTTTATCTGATTGCCCGTTTGAAAATGCCAGTTGGCTATCTAGTACATATTAAAATATATAGCATGTCAAAGATAACTTTTTTTATCCCATCCATAAATTGTAAAAGTTTCCCAAATGAGTAAATTTTAAGAACAAAAATAGAGCTGTATTTTTTAACTTTTACGTTATTTCCCAGTCAATAGTCTATTAATTGACAAGCTTAAAAGTAAATTTTAGGTGTGTTCACTTCTCAGATTCTCAACTCTGCCTTCTTTTCAAAAATACTATCATCTTCCACCTGGATTATGAAAATTCCTTCCTAATGATTTCCCTTCTCTGATTCCTAATTTCTGCTTTTGTTTTAATCTTCCAGATAGCAAACAAAAATAATCCTTATGTTTAACTTGCAAATGGGACTATATTATTCTGCTCCAAATCATCCAGTGGCTTTTTTACTGCAAATATACTAAATAGATCGTACATGATATATTAGTTTACTGGGGCTGTGGTAACAAAGAAGAAAAATTTACTGTCATAGTTCTAGAAGTTAGAACTCTGAAATTAAGGTGTCAGGTTCTAGTTCTCTCTCCACGGCTCATCACCATCTTTTCCCTCTGTCCCCTCATATCATCTTCCTTCTATACGTGTCTGTCTCTGTGTCCAAATTTCTTCTTTTTATAAGAACAAGTCATTTTGGATCAGGGTCCACCCTGATGACCTCATTTTACCTTGATTGCCTTTGTAACAACCCCATCTTCTAATAAAGTCTGAGTTACTGGAGGTTAGGGCCTCAATTCATATTTTGTGGGGGAGACACAATAACACAGATATATAGAGTTTTGCATGATATAGTTTTTGCCCACCTCATTGAATTCATGTCTTTCCAGTCTCTCCCCTTCTCAATTTGTTTTAGACATAATGAGCTCTCTTGTTGCTGCTACTGTTCTGCCTGTTTTTTATACTGGGAAGTTCAGTTCACTTCCATATTATTTTCTTACATACAGTGTTTACTTTGCAGGAATACTCGATCGCCATAATTTCACTTTGTTCACTCCATTGCATTTAGGTCCCTAATCAAATATCATTTCTTCAGGTAAACCTCCCATGATAGTTGTACCTAAATAGCTCCCTTTCATCTTTCTCTCCCTTCACTTCTTTATCCATTGTTATAATTATGTCTCTCTGGTGTGTAATGTTATTTGTGTGTCTTCTACTAGAATATAAACTCCATGATAAAAGGACTGTGCTTGTATTGTACATTCTATAAATCCAGAGATAAAAACAGTTCATTTATCCACTTGTTCACAGGGAAGACCCAAATGAGGGAAGGAGAGGGGAACTCTGTTCTCAATTTCAGTAATAAGCTGGCTTTCAAATTTGAAATTTTGAAATATTTTTATCTCTCAAATTATATTAAATACTCAGTGCTGGAAATGGTTTTGTGAGATGTGAACTCTAATTGACTTTAAAAGGTAGGATAAATTTCTGCAACAGACATTTTTGGCAGTCCATATTCAGAATCATTAAAATGTTCATATCCTTGCACTTTGTTATTTTATACTTAACAGTAAATCATGAGGAAATAACAAGTCTACAGAAACAGAAATATGACCACAAAAAAGTCAACACTTTTGTCTATGGCCATGCCACCCAGAACAAGCCCAATATTGTCTGATCTCAAAAGCTAAGCAGGGTCGGGCATGGTTAGTACTTGGACGGGAGACCACCTAGGAAGACCAGGTGCTGTAGGCATAAAAAAGTAAAAAATAAGAAACTGTAAGCTGACAAGGTCCTTGCAATCTATGAGGTTAACCAAGGGTTGCCACACTTAAAAAAAAAGAAAAGAAAAAAAAAGGAATTTAATACTTAATTCTACTTATGAAAAAACTTGAAGCAAATTAAATATATAAAAAACTAAAGATTGCAGTTATAGCTTTATATAGTCATATACAACAAATAGCCCTACTACATTGGTTTAAGCAAATAGAAACTTTTTTTTAACTTAAACAAAGATTCAAAGGTAAGTAGTTCAACAATACTGTAAGAAACCAAAGTTGTTTGTCTGTTATTGCTTCTTCATCTTGAGCGCCTTGATTATCAATAGTATGTTAGTTGCCACATGACTACTAAAAATGGCTACTTTCCTCCAGGAGTTGAATCATTGCTACAGGAAAGAAAAGAAAGGAGGCAATACTATGATGTTATATCTCTATCAGGAAAGCAGAAGTTTTCTTAGAAACCCTCAGTTTTCTTAGCATTTGTCTTATATCTCACCTAGAATATCTGGGAGACACTAGAGGCATTTCAGCCTTGAGACATTTATAGTATACATGTATATTTGCTTACCAGCTTTCAGTGTCTAAAGTGAGGGGAAAGGTAATTTTCTTTGACCGAGTTTGAAAAACAGATTCTGAAAGGTGGCTTTGTGTATAAGAAACTCAATGGACACTGTCTTCAAGATCAGTATCTGTGAGGGTAGGTGATGAGGACAGAGAACTGAGCATTTTTGAACTGTAGTGCAGTTGTAACAGAGGTATGAGCTCTTTCTGTGGCAAGCATAGGTTCTGGCTGGATCCCTCTGAATCGTCCCATCTCAAGGCAAATAGCTGATATGTCATACTCCATAATTAGATGCAGACCGCCCGCAAGGGGTGTGTAATTTTAGATGAAGCAAGTCTCTTGGGCTACAGGTACTTTGCTGGAGAGGAACACAGCTGAGTTCGGAGACAGGCAACTAAGTGATCATTCCTGAAAGAGTGATCTGGGTGGTGCACATTAGAATCTGCTACTTTGCTAAACAAATTAGTAACATTCTAATAGGAAAATACAGACATTACAATAATGTTTTTGAACAATTTTAAATGACATAGAGAAGTGTACATGAAAAGTAAAATCTATAAACTGTATGTGGTATGATGATGTGTGTTACATTCATGTTGTCTGTGCGCTTGAGAAAGAGATTAGTGGAATATTACTCATAGCCATGCTCTGGAATCTTTACCATTATACAGTTTAACAATATTATCCATGTTTAACAACAGTGAGTTGAAATGCACACATGTCAGTACTTTGGTTGCCATAAAATGGAATTTCATTGGCTCTGGAAGAGACTTTAATATAGATTTGATATGCTGTATTATCACATCACTCTTTGGATTCAGAATCTTTATAATAACAATGATATACATATAGTCCCTGGTATAAAAATCATTATCTTTCACAAAGTAGAAAGAAATAAAACATGTTTAATATTGTATTATATTATTATATCATGTAATAATATTATTATTAGATTATTTCAGTGCATTTCTTTTTTACTATGTATTTCACTCCTACTTAAGAATACTTTAAAAATATATCTGTGATAGAGTATTTAGAAATCTCAGTTAAGTATGTACTTATTTTAACTCCCTGATTTTCTTTTATGGATGCTCAGCTTTCCATTCTTTGTTCATGGTGATGAGACCCTTTCTCTTTTATAATTATTTAGCAAATAAACAAAAAGCCCATTGAAGAGCTTTTTGGAATAACCATATTAATTTAATCTTGTCTTTGGGACCAATTATAACTGTGTTACCAGAACATATTTTGAGTACTTACTAGCTCTATTACACTGTTTTATTATTTACTTTCTCAATCTTTGATAATCTAAATGTTGCTACATTTTCAGATTTATCACTGCTGAATATCTTGTCTCTAGAGCGAAATACCTTTTCCCATGATTTTACTCTCAAAAACATACATTTTGAATAATGGGTTTTCCTTCTGATATAGTTATTCCTGTCCTCCTTACTCTGCTGATTAAAATGTATTCTTTCTTTAAGTTATATATTTCTAATATTCTTTCTACAGTGTTGAGGGGTCTATTGTGTCACATTTATTCCTTAATAACCCATATTTGTCTGTTAGAAGATGACAGTAAGCTCTAGATAGGTCTTCTACTCTTCTCACTTAAATTATTTTATTATACTACAAGAACTTTCTTTCAATTATTTGATTTTGTCAAAGAATTTGTAGTAGATGGATTTAGGTTTGCCTTAAATAATTATAAAGAATACTGTGTTTCAAACAGGTTTAAGTTTAATTCTGTCTATCTTAAAGAAGTCTTAAAGTTTGCAGGTAAGGAATGTAATTATCTGGCTGTTATTTTAGTCTTGGTAACTCCCTGTGTTTCTATATGACTGCTCAAGTAACTTTCCACGCAGCTGACATGAAGGAAGATAAAGAAAATCTCTCTTCCTTTTTAAATTATTCTCTTTAATTAATATGATGCAAAAACAGAAAGTTTCATGGATCAAATATATCATTAATAAACTGCCATAATGCATTGTAACTGTTGCCAAAATTAAGAGAGACTGCCTTGCCACTTACCACAGGAGCCTTCCATTGACATCTCAAAATCATAGCCCTTGCCACCAAGAGTAATCCTGTCTTACTTTTATTGTAAAACTTAATTGCTTTTTAAAATAGATTTATCACTGAAATAAATACTACTAAAATTGTACGTTACTTTTTCCTAGAAAGTCATATTAATTTTCTTTGAACTGTATAATTCCCTCATCTTTCTTTTTTTTTAAATTTCTTTCATGCAGTATATTTTTTAAAGAACCCTGATGATATTTTAGAGTTTCTCACAGTTAATATTTTTATGGCATTTCTCTTATATAGTTTAACATATTTTATTCTTAAAGAATATGTGTTCAATATAGAATTTTATGTTGAAAAATTTTTCAGAGAAGTATTTGGACTGACTTGGCTCAAAGTTCTTAATGAGAGAGTAGCAAATATTTGGAATTGTTGATTCCGTCTTGTGTTCTGTTTCTGCTTTTAAAATAGTTTCTCTTTATTTTTGCTTTTCATCAAAAGCTAGAGTAGATGAACCTAAGCATGGATTTATTTACATCTACTGTTCTTGGAGTTCGCTGACCTTCATAAATAGGTAAATTTATTTATTTTTACAAAATTAGGAAAAATTTAGATATTTATCTTTCCAGTTTACTTTTTTTTTTCTCTCTAAAACCCCATGTGTTCATGTTCACTGTTTTGATATTATTTAGTAATTTCAAGTTGTTTATTTTTCTCTCTTCTTTATTTAGGATAATTTCTATCAGTCTTTTTTAAATTCATTGTCCTCTGTTATCACCATTTATTATACACATTTAATGATATATTTTAAATCTCAGAAACTGTATTTTTATCTCTAGAAGTTCCATTGGATTCTTTTTCACAGTTACTATTTCTCTCCTGAGTTTTCCTACTCTTAATTAACTGAGAACATATATTTTCCTTTACCTCACGAAGCATAATTATAATAGTTCTTTAAAATCCTTGTCTGTTAATTGCTAATTTTCATGAGATTGGGTCACATTCTTTAGTTTGTGAAATGCTGATTAATTTGGGATTTTTATCCTCCCTCAGGCTAAAAGAAATAAACAATTTTTTATATTTTGTTCAGAATAATTATAATATGCATGAGGACTACTTTGATAGAAGCTAACAACATAACTGGAATGAAATTTTTTTATATATTTCTTTTTACTCAATAAAATGTTTTATTATTATGTTTACATCTTTAACTACACAAGGCATTTGTAGTATCTATACTACCATTGTATGTTCATTTAACTTTTGTTATTCCTTCTTTCTTGTAAACTCAAGCTCCCTTCTGGGATTATTTTTCTTCTGAATGTTTCTTTAGTATAAATTTGCTGGAATGAATTCTCTTCCTTTTTGTTTTTCTGAACTTTTTTTAAACCTCAATTCTTCATTGTTTTTGCTGGTTACAGATTGTACGTCAGAAGTTAAATTCTTGAGCACATTGAAAATATTTAAAAAACTACTGTTGGTCTTATTAATGACTCTTTGGAAATACTTTTTTCTCTCAAAGTTTTTCTCTTGCATATTAATGCTTAAATATATTGTTATATTATGATATGCTAAGATGTGATTTTCTTTGTTTTTATTTTTTATTTTTCTGTTTGGTAGAGTTTCTTAAATCTGCCATTTGTTATCTTTTGCCATTTTGGAAAGTCGTTTTCTTTTCAATTACTTGAGTCCCATTATCTCTCCTGTCCTTCTCTGTGATTTCCTTTATCCATAAGTTTCACTTTTATATAATACTTATGTTTCTTAAGTTATTTTCTATATTTTATTTTATTTCTGTATGTGTGCAGTTCGAAATATTTTCTTTTGAGATGTATTCTAGCTAACTAATCTTGTATTTTGTTAAAGTAGGCTCTACTTTCCACTCATCTACTGAATTCCTAATTTCTGAAATTTTTATTCTTTGAGCTCCCGTTTGTTTGCTTTTTATATATTCTACTTTTTTTTGACAATATTATCAGACTTGTTTAATGCATCATGAACATTTTAAGGTCTACATAAAATACCTCAATTTTCTAGAATACTTTGTTTCCATTTCAATTATTTTTTTTGTTTCTTTTGTGATCATATTTTCATATATCCTAATATACCTGTTTTTTTTTATTATAGCCCTCATATTGTATGTAAAAATATATAAACATAATTTGAGGCCTACAATAGTGTTATTTCTCACTTAAAGGATTTACCTTTTTTTTCAGGTAGGAAGCTAGAATCACTAAGAATTCCAGATTACTCTGATCCAATCAAGTGTTCAGCCTTTACAAAATTCAGTTTCTTTCTAGTTCACTGTTACTCCTATTTTATAGCCTTTCTGGGTCACAAACCAAAGGGGTGAGAAGGTTACCAAGTGCTTTCTGTAGGTAGTCCCAAGTTCGATTTGCCTTTCTAGTCCTATGAATTTTTTATAATTCTGCTTAGCTTTTCAATTTTTTAATTTTTGGAGGAATATGAATTTGGCTCTAGGATATGATACACTAAATGTGAGAGTTATTATTTTATGTTTCTTCATTTCTTCTGGTCCTTGCTTCATATTTATTCACTGATTTATTAGTTCTCTGGTGTCACAAACTTGTTTCTCTTAGTATTTAAAACAGCTTTTCTAATTAATTTCTACAGGACAGATTTTCTGAGTTACCTTGCCCACAGATACCAGAAATAAAACATAAATGCAATAAACTGAGAAAAATAAAAATTAATTTACTTCTTGAAACATGATCCATTGATAACATTTCTTGCCACAAAGTTCATGTTATAATACTTCCAGATACCTTCAGTTTTAGGAGACTTTTCTATAGCAGTTGCCTACTGATTGACTTGAATTCAGCAGCTGACACATACTTGTTATGGAATGTGTTCAGGAAGGTGTTTAAATAGATTTCAGTATATAATAAACATTAATTAGGTTGCCAGTGTGTCTTGGATTAGACACACTGAATTTATCACCTATAAGCTTTTTGACATTAAACAATTTACTTAGTATCTCTATGTCTTATATGAAAGTATTAAGAACACTGAGTATTAATGTGGCCCAAATGCTCCTTCACCAATTTCAGGTTATTTTAGTTGTTCTTTTTTCTTATGCATTATATCCTTTCATGTGATTTTCTTGAAAAGCAAAAGTCTTTATTATTTGTCAGTCAAGGATTTGACACACATATATTATTTTATATAATTTTCCTAACAGTCTCATATGTCAGATATGAAAAAATGATCATCAGATAGATTTAAGGATATAAAGATATATAGTCAGTGAATATTTTTCTCCTCTTCAGTGAAGATATAATAAGTAAAATGAAAATGGAGAACAGGGTATACAAAGATAAAATCCAAACAAAAACAAATACTAGCAGCTTTAGCTGAATATAATACATATTACCAGAAGATAAATAACAACACAGACCACAAATGTCACCAACAAAGGGTAGAAAGAATACTAAGAATGGATAAGTGCAAGAGCACAGAGTTAATTTAGCTAGTAAACTTGACCCATATTATAAGTCTGTGAAATAGGAATCATCTACCTATAATCATATAAGTACATATAAACTGTTTACTAAGACCAGAAATTCTAAGTACTTTCATATAATGACTTATAGCTTTCCCAGCTCCCTCTTTTGTAGAAAAAATAGAGAATTATACTTCCTCAACAAAGTAATTTTTCTCTTTATCAGCCTTTCCCCACCAGTACCATTCAATAAAGTATATAGTGGCATGATAAATGTCCTTTACTATTTACTATCCATATTTCAATAGCTGTTATGCAATTTAAACTTACTCAGTTTTTGGCTATAAAAGAAGTTCACGGAGACCTTCCCATTGAAAGCCATTAAGTTTTGACCTTTCTACCCCCAGAATATCACTGTATATCCACACTATCCATTCTCATTGCCACCATTTTTCTGTGAATTATAAGCATCTCTCACAAGGAATACAGCAACAGAATTGTATGTGCTCTCCTTGCCTTTAATTTTGCTTTTTTAAATGCATTCTTCACAAAACCAGAGTGGAATATTAAATAAGATTTAATAATTTTACTCTCTTGCTTAAAATGAATTAATGATTTTTCATAGGTATTCGAATAAGTACAAACTCATAACTTATAAGAGTTCCTTCTAAGAAATTTTCATTATCAGTGTTTCTAGCTTCAATTTAGGCTACTCTCCACTTTGTACTGTTTACTCCTGAAATACTTGACTTTTTCTAGGCCATTTTGTTTGCTATGCTGACATTTAGATGAGGCATATACCAATCACTCTGCCTGGAACACTACCCCTTCCCATTATGTCTATCACCTAATCAACTATAGGTCTTACTCTAAATATCATATTACCCATGAAGCCTTTCCTGATTCCATACATTTTCTCAGGAAATATACTGACTTCTGCAATGGCATTTACATATTTCAGTTGTAACATAACACATTGTATAACATAACATGCCTTTCATGCTTGCAAATATCATAGAGTTTGGCACACAAACAATAATTAAAACAAGATTTATTGTTGAAATGTTAGATATATATGTGTACACACACACACACACACACACACACACACACACACACACACACACACACACACACACACACACACACACTAGATCAAGTCACTCATGAACTCCAAGTATTTGACCTGCAACTAAGAAACAGGTTACTTTTTACTTACCCTTTAAGTGTTCATTCTCTAAATCATCCTCAGAGCATGTCAGCATTATAATTATAAAAAGCAGTTTCATAGTATATCTCATGACATTTCAGTGAAGATATAATGATACGCATGAGAGTTTTATTTCCTGAGCAACTTCATATATCTCCTCCTTTCTTTTTTTGTAATTGATTAACAATGCCAGGAATCAGGGCAAGCTGGGAGTTTTAGACCTGAATTTTGAGAGTGAGCAGGAATGACCCCCTACACACACACTTCCACATTTAACTTGGACTGTGCAATATAACACATTTAGGAAATTCTAAAGACCAGGCTATTATTTCTGGACATTAATGACTAGAGAAAAGTGAATAAGGTGCTGCTTGTCAAGGAGCTTAGCTGCTGCAGAAGGGAATTGACATTACACTACTGAATCTATATATACAAACATATGTATTCTGAAAATATATAACATGGTTTTATGGGAGCTTAGAACAAAGGGCTGTTATCTAAACTACTATTAGAAAGGAAAACTTGAGTTGAAATTAAAAGGACGTAGAATTTAACTGAAGAACAGATGGAAAGCATTCCATATGGAAGAACAGAATATGCAAAGACCGTGAATCAGTAAGAATCACTGAATAATAGTAGAGCTGAGAGAACACAAGTGAGGGGAAATGCAGAGCCAAAGGTTTTATCACCTTTGTGAAAGATTTTATTTTATCTTCTTCCTAAAAACATATGGAACCCTTTAGTACATTTTAAAGACAGAGATGATATAATCAGATTGCATTTTGAAACATTTTTGTTTTTATTTGTGACTTGATATCTAGAAAAATCACTATTTTTTAGGTCTTTACTCCTCATTCTAGTTTAGGAAGACAAATTGAATTACTGGAAGGACAAATGGAATAATCATATCCTGTGAGGTCCTTCAATGTTTACTTGGTTGGCTGGAAAGAAACATTAAATAATTTAAATGAATTATTCTTTCATAGGCTTTACATAATGTCCCCTTGACACTAGTTTGATTTTGTTTTGTTTTGTTGTTGTTGTTTGTTTTATTATGAATCCTTTGGGCATAAAGTAGAATCTTTACCTGCCAGGCATGCACACTAGTATGATATTTAAATAAAGAAAAATTTAATTTAATATAATAGGAAGAAATAAGTTTCAAGCCATCTTTAATAAAAAAAAATGGGCTCAAGAGGTCAGTATTTTGTGTCAGAATTCAAAACAACCATAATAACCGGAGACTAGATAGCAATTTAAGCAGTATTCCTTGGGGGAAGTAGGCATGCTTAAAATAAAAGTTCTTGGATGTAAAAATAATTTTTAAACAAGCTTAGAAAAACAATGATCAGCTGTATACAAAGTGATTTAATATAAAGTAAAATCTTTTAGCATTTGCATTCCATTTTCTATACTTCATAGCATTGTCATACTGTTTCTTAAAAAGCAAATATGGAAAATATAACTTTAATATTTTCTATCTCAAATAAATGATTCTGATCTAAGAAGAAATGAGATTTTATGGATTTTCTGAGTATACAAAACAGAGCTCAAGTATAATCTAGTGTTTGTAAAGTCTGAGAATTATTTCTTATATATTGTATTCTGACTTTTTTATGTATAATCTGTGATATTTCAAATTAATATATTGCAGAGTCATTATAAAATAAAAAATAAAATTCAAATGTAATGACACTGATATACTTCATCTTGCCAATAAGGAGGAAAATCCATTGTCATCATACTTAAGTTAAAAAGAACATAGTCTATAGAGTTTGACAGAATTAACATTGAACTTGAGCTCTGTCACCTTGGGAAAGTTACTTAACCTCTAAAGCCAAAGTTTCTTCAATTCTAATCATACTTCCTTCAAAGTTTTATAATGACCATTAAAATTATATAGATATAGATATATAGATATATATGTGAATAAAATATATCTTGCCCATAGGAAGAGCATAAGCATTAAATATTATAGATAGTACTCTTTACTTGGGTAATTGGAAGAGAGTTTTTATAAAAGGCTATTGACAAAGAATTGGCCAGAGTGTAGGAAAACCACATGACAAAGGGCAGTCATACAGGGCTAGTAACCACAAGAGAAAGAAAGAGTAGGTTAAAAGGCCCTCATTGCAGGATATTTGATCTTCGATGGAGGACACATCACATAAGGAATCTTTCATAAAGTGAATCATATAAATGTACTGACCTTACTCTCCTATTTTTTTCCTGCTCTGTGGATCTTCTATCAGTGCTTACCTCTGGCTGAACTTAACTAGAAGCTGGAAGATAAAGAATACACTAATACAACCTTTATAGTTCAACCTTTTCGGACACAGAGGAAGGTAGAGCACAGAAAGCTATGGAAACAAATGGAAGAGATACAGCTTAGTATCAATAGAACTTTTTAAAGTAAACTTTTCTGGTTGGTGGAGTTAACAAATCATAAAATCATAGATTTAATAAATTCTTACAAAATAAATATAAGTTTAAGAAACAGAAAATAAATGTATTAGCAATAAGAACACAGGGCAATATGTAGACCAAAAATATTGGAAGTTGCTTTTCTTGAGCTGTAAGTAGCCATTGATTGAACCTAGCTTACTGGCATGAAGCCCCTTTCTCCCTCAGTGCCTCCCAATCTCTTTCAACACTTCTACCTTGTTTTGTTGTCCAAGGAGAACTGAGAGATATATGACCCTGTTCAAATATGTAGGAACTTAAAGAAAAGAAGCTCAAACTTTTATGACTCCATTGAATACAGGGACCCAAGTCATTATTGTACTCAATCTCATCTGGGAAGGTTTCATCTGGATTCAGCTGATGGGGTTTGCTCAAGATTCATAGTGAGGAAGAGAAGTTAAGTTGACTGTATTTGTGGGGCCTTTCAGGCCAGTTCCATGGACTTTAGTTTTTGCTTCTGTATCTTAATACATAGTAGAATTTAGTGTTATATGCTTGTACTTCTCCATTCCAGAAGTGGCAGAGGGGATATGCTAAATGGGTAGATTCACATGTCAAGAAGCGTTGTTGGGGCATGTAAGTACTTCCTCCTGGTCCTTGCTGGTTGGTTCAACAGAAACAATTCGGCGAAGATGGGGCATCACTGCTTTGATTATAGACATGAAGGCAGCAGGCTAGAAGATATACAGTGCCCCTATAAACCAACTTAAAGAAAAGCAACAGGAGGTACAGGTTTATTTGGGTTTATTACAAATTGAATTGTTCATCCTGTTGTCCCAGCTCTTCCAGACATTGTAAGTGTAACTGAATCCATTCCACAGGCTCATGGCACTGGGTACACTGTCTCAGACATTGCCAATGCCTTATTTTTTGCACATTATTGTGACGTGGCCTCCAATATTTGTTTTTCATTCTCACCAAGAGTTATTTAAAGTCCTCTTCCATTTGCCACCAGTGAATAGGTCAGGATATAGGATACTTCTCATGTTCAATGTTTTCACTACATAAATGGTGTTCTGTTGATTGGCAACTCACAATTTCAGTCTGAAGGCACTGATGGGTTATTATCATACATCTAGCAACAGGAGTGGCTGAGGTACCCTGACAAAATTAAGCAGTCTGTTCACCGAATTAGTTTTTTTGGGGTGGAATCCCAATGCAAGGTTCTTGCAGCAGTCTAAGAAAGACTGCCATCTCTTTGATCCCCCCCACCAAAAGGAAGACCCAACACCTTAGTGAACCTTTTGGGAAGTGAAGGCAGTATCACTTAAGCATTCTACTTGATCATTTATTGGCTAACCTGCAAATGAGCATCCTTTCAGTGGCCCCAAACCAACAGGCTGCATTACAAGCTGCCTAACAAGCTGTAGCATCTTACTTTTGTGGCCTCTACAAGTGTAAGTATCTCTTAGGCTACAAATCTTTATTGCAGGATTACTCCACTGAAAATGGGTTTGGTATGCCAGCCCATTGTTTACTAATATTTCAGATCCTTAAGGCTCTGCCTTTGTTGCCACTGTTGCAAGCCTTATAGAGTGCCCCAGGCAAAATAGCTGCAAACTCATAATTGTCAGTAAGTGGTACTTCTGTCTATCAGGGGTAGACTTCTCTCAGGTTTCTCCTTTCTTTCGGTTATACTATAGTGCCTTCAAATAATTTCTTCAGGCTCTATATTTGTTGTCTGCAGGAAGTTTAGTCTGACAACTATTCCACCACTGGCAAAATTTAAAACCTCTTGTTTTTAGTTTCATTTACATTTTGCCATGACTTAAACACATTTTCATGTGTTCAATAGCAGTTTGGATATCTGTAAACTGCCTGTTCAAGTTTTTGCCCGTTTTTCTATTGGATTGTTTTATCTAGTTGGTAGATTTATTTCACTACCTTTGACTTCCTGACCTTAATTGTTTCTAGTCTGAAATGTAGGCTCACATATAGACATTACAGAACTTTTATTTCCTTGGTTGATATTCTAACACACATTGAAATTCACACCTTAGTTGCCATGTCTGTCTGAAACCTTGCCATGAGGAGAGTAATCCTTTAATAATCTTAACTATATTAGCTATTGCCTTGGTCATATGCAAAAAGTGATTTGTTGTGTTACCAGATATAAAATAAAAGAAAGTATTTGATAAAATTTTATATATCTTCACCACACTGTTTTACATTTCTTTCTTGGAACCATAATTTATCAAGAACTGTGATTTTTAATTATATTTTTTTTATAGAACTATCTTACATACAGCATTTGAACTGTGTTCTGGTTTGTTCATATTTAATATCAGCTTCAACATTCTACCTTAAATCACAGTATTTTTAAAACTACTTGGCCTTTGGTAAAATGCCAAGTTTGATTGCACTGAGACTATGATCAGTAGTTGATATACTCACGGATTAAAAAGCCGAGGAAAAGAGACAAGAAAATCAGTGATACTGTGGTGAACCACAGTTTATTGACTGCAGCTGAGTTACATCATAAAACTGTCATTCAGTTCAGGAAAGAAAACCTCATGTATCACTTTCAGTTCTCTGAGCGCAATTTATTGTTGGAAATCTTGTGATAACCTACTGTTAATAGCCAGTTAATGTCAGATGTTCTTTATTTATTTGCTGAAGTAACTATATCAAAAATATTTTTATTGAGTTTTTTTCAGTAAATATGTTCAAAAATGAACAATTTTTATATTAATAAAAATTGAAATGTATGAACATATTAACCATAATTCAAATGCATATAAGATTTCTAAAAGTAAAAAATTCTTGTTATTCTTGTTTCTAGGTATTATGAATTAAATTTTTCACTCCAGAATTTATATTTTGAAATTCTAACCCCCAATGTGACAATATATTTAGAAATAGGACCTTTAAGGAGATAATTAAGGTTAAATGAAATCCTAAGTCTGGGCCCTTAATCCAATATTTGTCAGTAAGTGCTACTTCTGTCTTTCAGGGGTAGATTTTTCTCAGGTTTCTGCTTTCTTTTGGTTAGACTATAATGCCTTCAAATAATTTCTTCAGGCTCTATATTTGTTGTCTGCAGGAAGTTTTCTGGTGTCCCAATGGAAAGAACAGACATCAGAGATCTCTCTCTCTCTGTTTACACATCCACAGAGAAGAAGCCATGTGAGGGCCAGCTGTCTTCAAGCCAAGGAGAGAGTTCTCATCAGAAACCATCTCTGCCAGCATCTTGATTATGGACATCCAGGTTCCAGAACTGTGAGAAAATAATTTCTGTTCTTTAAGTTACCCAGTCTGTAGTATAGTCATGGGCCACATAACGACGGTTCAGTCAGCAACTTGCCTCCTATACAATAGTGGTCCCATAAGATTATAATGGAACTGAAAAGTACATATCACCTGGTGACATCATAGCCATCATAACATCATAGCACAACACATTACTTATGTGCTTGTGGTGATGCTGGTGTAAACAAACCTACTATGTTGTCAGTATATAAAAGTATAGCACATACAAGAGTTGGCTATACCATTTAGGTTTATGTAAGTACACTCTTTGACATTTGCACAGGAGGAAATCTAATGGTACATTTCTGAGAATGTATCCCGTCATTAAGTGGTGCATAGCTATATTTTGTTATGACATCCCTAAGGTAATACTATGGGACATATATTTAAGCAAATAACTTTTTTTTGCTCTTTTTATTAATCTAATATAATTGGAATGAAATTTCACTAATAACAAGTTTCACTTAAATATGCGTTCTCAGAAATTTTGTTATCCCCAAAAACCTCTACACGTAGGTGTCAACAGCCCCAAACTACTGTTTCCGTAGGGCCTTGTTTACAGGAGCCCCTGGTTTGTGTGGAGTACGTCAGTTCTGTGTGTAGGCATGCTTCCTTCTCCTAGGCTTTTCACTAGAGTGTCTAATGGAGGTCCCCTAACAAAGAATGTGTCTTTAAATGGCAGGTGATGCTATTAACCTTCCACATGGTTTCCTTAGCAGACTGTGTATACCAGTCAGGGATCTCTTCATGCCAATGCCATGAGTCTTTACTGAGTCCCCTAGATCCATTCCATTCTCACTCTGAATTTATTTTTCAATAATATAATTTGAATGCCAGATAAGCTGTTGTTCATGTAAAAGTTACTGTTGCGCCAGCTGGGTAGAAACAAATACTGTAAGCAAAAGGAACATAGTAGAGGGAGAAATCCTTTTACGGTAACAGACAAATCAGTGTTGACATCTACTCATTCATAGAGTCAAACATTTTCAAGATTAGAGACAGAAAGCTCTATGATGAGATCTATTAAATTCCTGTAGTGATGGCGTAAAATCATAAGTCATAGCTAACCGGATCTGTTCACACCAATGGAATAAAAGTACCAGTATTTGGCTGTGTAGCTGCTAAGGAAAAGGAGTCAAAACAAAAAGAAGCAAAAAAAAAGTCTACTGAGATAGCAGAGCTTTTTCAACATCCTGTTGTAGAGATATATTCCTTTAATGTAGAACATATGCAAAGGTTTGGTCAACATGATTTAAATAGCCATGAAATGAATCACATAAACAAAGAAATACTTTTTCTACATATAATTACCTCAAGGATGGAGAACCAATACTCACTGGAAAGCATGTAACTTTCTGAACAAAAGAGAGATTGATTCTGTGAGTTCCAAGATTCCATTGAGATATGATATTCAACAATTACAAACCAAACCTCCACTGTGATTTAAATTTATCTTCATTAATATGGAATTTGGCTGGCTCTTGAGCTGTTTTTATATTCCTTTGTGTTGGATAGCTGGCATATACAGAAATGTGTATTTAATAAAATTTTATAAAGAAGTATATACTCAACTTATTTCAGAGATAAGTGTCATAACCAACAAGGTCAAGAAAATGCAGTTATCTGTATACTAGAATCATCCCCTTATTTCCCTCATAATCACTACTCCACTCTTTCTCCTAAAAGGAAGCCTCCACTCTAATTTCATGCTCATAAGTTTCTTGCTGATTTTTATGATTTTATTATCTTAAATATGTGTCTCTGAAACTAAATTGAATGGAATTATATAATATGGGCATTTTATGACTGCTTTTTTAGCTCAATATTACATTTTAGAGAATCACCCATGTTATTCTGAGCACATGTGCAAGTATGTCTGATGGGTATATAATTAGCAGTGGATTTTTTAGGTTATAAGAGATTATTAAATGTAGAAAATATAAATCGCGAAATTATTCACCATTATGGTCAGACTAAGTTATTTACCCAGTAGAATTGTAGGTGGGTCTTTGCTATATCACTTCTCTTTTTAAGCAGTTTTGTTAACTGCATAGAGATATTGCTTTATGGATTTAATTTTAATTTCCTTTGTTATTACTGAGTTCAAACATATCTTTTTGAGTAATTAGATCAAACACATTTCCACTGAGAAATCTTCCATTATAAAGTGCCTGTTCAAGTTTCTTATCCATTTTTCTTTTGAGTAGGTTGGTTTGGAGGAGTTTGTCATAAATTATTTTCTTAGATGACATTTGTTAATTACATGTGTCAATGTGTCAGCAATATCATTACTTACTCTTGGCTTGCCTTTTCACTTCTTTAATGGTATCTTGATAAATAGAAATTTTTATTTTTAATATAGTATAATTAACAATACATTCTTTTTTGATTGGCAACATTGTATCTCGCTTAAAAATCTTTTTAGACACTATATCATAAATATATTCTTTTATATTATATTTAAAAGCTTTATATTGCATTTTTATTAGATCTGTAGTCACCTGGAGTTGACTTTTTTTGTGAATGTTGTGGAAGGGTCAATTTGGGTTTTTTAAATATTTTTTTTTAGTTTAATGTTACTTTGGAATAGAAGATAAGGAGAATCTGTCAATTTAACATTTAAAAATTTGTCTTTCCTGCCTTGAGTTTATATATCCATTTGTCTGTTCTTGGGCTTTAGTTTATTTTATCTCTCCTTGTCAATTGCTGACTCAGTGACACTTCCTCAGTTACTCAGGTTTTAAAATAATCTCAGTATGATCCTCTTACTTTTCTAGAATGTTTTGGCTATTCTTCACCTTTTATATTTCCATAATCGTATTAAAATTAGCATGACAGTTGCCACTCAAACTAAACAAAAAACCTTTTAGTGATGTTATTAGAATTGTTATTCTTGCAGAGGTCAGTTTAAGGACAGTTGACATCTTTAAATATTAAGTATGTCTGTCAGTGGATATGCCATATAGTATGTCTCCACCTTAATTTCTCTTAATTACAAGAGGTATAATTTTGCTTTGTTTGTTTGTCATTAGTTTTAGAAATGTAGCTGGTATTTCTAAATAAACTCTTTATCTTTCCAACATTAATATTTTCTTCAGAATTTTTAAATCTAGGACTATAGAGAGATTTGTGTCACTTCTAATATCCTTAAAAGATTTTTGTATTAAAGTTTTTCTTGCCTTATAAAATGGATTAAAATATGTTTCCACTTTTTCTATTCTCTATAAATGAGTATAAAATATAATGTTTGATAGAATTTGCTAGTGAAGTCACATGAGTTTGAAAGTTGAGGTTATCTTTGAGGAAAGGCTTATAATTGTGAAATTTAATATTTTCAACTAGTATAAGATAGGTAATTTTTCTCTTTTTATTTGTGAATTTTGATAGGATGTGTTTTTTCTAGGCCTTTGAGCATTGCCTCTAACTTTTAAATTTTATTGGCTTAAAATTGTTTATAGTTTATTTGATATTTTAAATGTCAGTAGAAACTATATTGATCTTCCTACTTTTATTGCTAAAGTTTAGTATTTGTGCAATTTTTTGTTTCTGTTGTTTAATTTCATCAATAATTTATTGAATTTTTTAATCCTTTTAAGAATCAACTTTAGCCTTTATTGATCTTTATTTGATATTTATTTTTTATCATATTCATTTATTCTCTTACCTTTTTTAATTTCCTCAGTCTTCATTTTAATGAATAGATTTGGCCTAGTATAAAAGGATTATGCTGCAAATCAACCTCATATCAGAGATCTTACCCAATATCAGATTTATTCATCTCTACTTTTGTTGAAATACAGAGATTTGCCTTCATTTTTGAAGATTTGTGCTGTGTTTGAACATCTAGGCTGACAGTTGTTTTACTGGCCTCAGTTAAATTTTTTTGTGCTGAGAAATTAACAATCTTTATTATTGTTTCCCCTCTAAATGTGAATCTCTTATTCATCCTTCTCCTTTTAGAATTGTCTCAAATCTCTGATTTAATTTTTCATCCTTTTGTCTAAAACTGTATGTGCATATTTTCTGCTGAAAATAATTTTTCCTTTAGTTGTTATGGTAGAAAGATGGTCTAAAATGTCAACGCCTTTATACCTGGAACCTGTGGATTCTTTACATCACATGGCAAACGGCTTGGTAGATGGAATTGAATTTGTGGTTCTGAATATAAAGAGATTATTCTGGATCACCCAATCTAATCACTTGAGCCCTTAAAAGCAGAAAACTTTTCCCTGGGTAAAAACAGGAGAGATTAGGCAAAAGAGAAATGTTGCTACAGAGGAAGTCTAGGAATTGGAAGTATGAAAAGGATTTGACTTGCACTGCTGGCTCTGAAACATGGGGACCCCCTGAGGCCAGACAGAGGCCTCAGTATTTTAAGGCAGCACCCCTCTGACAGCCAGCAAGGAGACAGAATCCTCACTTTTACAACCACAAGGAATAGATTTTGAGCCAACACCCTGAAAGAGTTTAGAAGCTGCCAGAAAGGAACACAGCCTCTCTTCAACTTGATTTTAGTCTTTCGAGACTAAGCAGAAAACTCATTTGAGTCATGCTGTACCCAGACTTCCAATCTACAGACCTCTGAGATAATAATTGGGTAGTAGTTTAAATCCACAGAAATGTTGATAATTTGTTATTCAGCCATAGAAAACTGATGCATTTGTATTAATCTGCTGTTTAACCTGTCTGTGTTCCAAATACCAGTGGCTGTCATCTCCACTGTGTATTAGTGTCTATATTTTCTGCTCCTTCTATTTCATGTTAATTTACTCCTTATTTGCTTGCTTATTTTTGTACAGTTTGCTCAACAGTATATTTTAAAAATTATCGTGGAAATAATTAAATAGAATGATGTATTTTTTCTTTTGCTTGCACAAGGTGCCTTGTAACATTAGCTCTTTAGAATCCTCATCAATTTTAGGAGTCGAAGTTACTTGCAGGTAAAATGCAGTCACTGTGAATTTTTGTGTAATTTCTTGATTTCTACGATAACAGCCTTTCAGGTGACACTAGAGCCACACATACCCAGCCAGGCCCTGGACACCCACCCTCATTTCTTTTGTTCAGTGAGGCTTTCAAATGGACTTCTTGGCTTCTCAGCCACTCTGGGATCAAAATATACCTTCTATGGAGTAGAGTTCATAAATTCCAGACTTCCTCTCTAGAATCTCTTCTAGATCCTAGAGCAATAATTCTTCACTACTTGTTAGTTCTCTAATGCCCAGTAGTAGACATTTCTTACATCTTGTATAGCTTTTTCATCTTCTAGAAATAAAAATATTAGTCCAAAATTAGCCTTACTTCAAACTTTATCTTTATCTTTTAACTATTCAATTTGAAATCCTACATGAAACATGAGACTAGTAAATAAATATATCTTATGCTATTTGATATATAACAGTGAGTTTTTAAGAGTCTTTGGCTTTGGTGCCAAACTACTTGGGTTCAAATCATGGTTCTGGTATTTGTTAGTTTGTGACTTTGATCAACTTACTCAACTTTTCTGTGCCTCAAATATCTCCTTGGTGAAAAAGAGATAATAATGGTACTTCTTTTATAAGGTAATGGTGAGGATTAAATGAGTTAATGCAGGTATAACAACTAGTAAGAATTTAATTAAAAATATCTCTAAATTGTATTAGAAGGTATTTCTAGCAAAAAGAAAGGTGTGTTTTATAGCCACCAATTTGTCCATATTTTGTTTATGAATAACTACTTAGCCAATGTCTATAGTTTTTAAAATTATAACTCTCTAATACAGAAGTAAAAATGTAACAAGTCTAACCCCTATTACACAATTTGCATAGAGGGTGACTCATAGTAAATTTAAATCAATAATAGCATTTGCATTTTCCTTGCCATTGATGGACTTAGATGTGAGCAAGTAATGCACTTCTGACCAATAAGTAAGGGTGAGTTTTTGAAGGCCTTCCTAGACATGAAGGACATCAAAAGAAATTACCTCTTTTGTATTGTCTTAAGCAAAGTTAAATTGAGGTGCAGCCAAAGCTGTCCTACCTGATACGGTCAACATCCTTAGTCCTTTCTGCTGCATGAATACCCTGCCAATCCACCCCCTCAGTTCCTCAAAGGATCAATGTTATGTTGTCTCCTGTTTATAAAGCATGATAAAATGGACATTAAGGACAATGCAAGGTATATTTCTCTCTATAGTATATTTTTATACTAAAACAGAAAATCACTACAGAACTATATCTATTGAGATCAGCTAATTAATATTTACATAATAACTATTCACTGCATACTTGAAAATAATTATTCACTTTTCTCTCAGTCTTCCCTTGCTGGACTAGATTCAATTTCTTTAATCTTTGTTCATAAATCATTACTGTAATCATTTTTCTGTCTTTTCTTTGGATACTTTCCAATTTCTCCACATTCATCTTTTGTAAGCAGTGGAAAAGAAGAGAGAAATGAAAAAATAGTCCAACTAACATTTCTGACTGATTTCGTGGTAATCCCAGCTTGCCAAGGGAGAAACAAAAATACATTGTTCATTTCCTTTATGTTTTAAGGAGAAAACAGTAGAGTCTCTATGAAATGTTTACTTACCTGTGACAGAAAGAGACTAGAACTGAGTTTCCACGGGGCATTTTTGGCATGAAGTTATATTCATCAAATGGCCTTTAAAACAGCATGGAACTAAGGAGGAACTTCTTCAAAGTGAGACTGATCAATGGCTAAGTGGCTTTAGTCCCATTATTAAACACTACTTGTTCTGTATTACTAGGCAAAATTTAAACATTTGCTACCAAGATAGTAATAATATACAAATCAAGATTCATTTACTTATTTGCCATATTTAGGGAAGAGAAGAAGAGGTTACAATGTCAATAAATAAACATCAGAGAAATTTCCATCTCCCAGTTTTCAATAATACTGCCATTCTCATGTGGAACATACTATTTAATCTCTGATATGGACATAACTTATTACAATTTGTCTTCCTTCATATGTCTACAATTCCCAGTGGACAGTGATAAATTGAACATATTAAGATTGAAAAAATGAATCTGGAGAGTTTTGTTTAATATCTATTTTATCAGATGTATATTTTATTGCCAGTTTTTATATGAGCATGATAACAATGAATAGGTAATTTATATACATATAATTGAATAGTCAAAGGCAAAACAAAAAAAGTCCAAATAGAACTAAGCCTACATTTAAGAATGATTTAATTGAAACATTTTCATTGTGTAATGTAATGAACCAAGTAACAAAAAAAAAAAAATAGTGTAATGTAATAGCTTCATAATAGTCAAGTAACATGCTAGAAAGACAGCTCTATGAGTATAGTTTCTGATCCTTTTATGTTTTTGGCATGCTTGCATTTGAAGCCTGGTGAAGCCTAATGATCATTTTCAGAGTGATGATAATAACAATTAATAATGATAATAATAATAGCAACATATATACATATATACATATATAAGCATAAACTAAAATAAAAACTATGAGGACTATTTTGAAATTTCAAAACATAAATTTATGATATAATAGCATATATGAATCTTTAATAATGCATTAAATAATAAGGTATAGTCACAGTTCTGATCATTTTAAGCTAGTGGTAAAAGTAAATTATATTTGAGATCTCTGTAATAATCATAAAGTCATATGAATTAATTGGTGATTTTTATTGATGACAAACATTCAGGCAATGATAATACCACTGTGATTAGTTGCCTTGATTCATTAATGGAAAATACTGAGTTTAAATTAGGTATTAGAAAAAATAAAAACATAATTTCTCTAATTTCTGGGCCCATTGTTTTTTGTCTATGGACAGTTAGGGGATCTATAGTCTCAATAATTAGACTCCCCTGATGAACTAGGGCTGTCAGCAAACCTGAAAGTAAAGCCTGGCTTTCCCAGCTAACAATTGTGAAAACTTGGAAGAGTTCTTTTACCTTCTGGAACTTAATTTTATGATTAAAAAGTTAAAAGCATACTAATATCTATCTTTCACAGTTATTTTTTAGCTGAGCTGTCTCATAGCAATACATAATATATGTCTTATAAACTGCTAGACTTCCTGGATTGTAGAAGTATTTCTTAGCCTTTAAAAGAAAAAAATGAATGCCTTGCTATATTTAAAAAGTTCTGTGTGTTTGTGTCTCTATGTGTAAGTGTGATTTAAGTTTTATCTCCAACAGTACTGCCTAGTAAATACAATTATTCTTCTATATTTCACTCATTCAGTCATACTGCTTACCAATTTAGAACTGCTCTTTCTCATTTCATTGTTCACTATGTGAAATAGGCACCCAAAACTATGCTAAAATCCTTTCTGTGTTTGGCTTTCATGACAGGCAACACTTTAGACCTTTTTTCAGATTTCTGCCAATGTTATTGACTTTCTTTCACACCTCCACCAAGAGCTATCTAAACTTTGAACTCTTCCCTCGGGTTTTTCCTTTTTCCCATGTATACTAGTTTCACATTTATAATCTTGCATTTCTGGAGATCAGAATTCCAAAGTGGGTCTAACTGTGCTAAATTCAAGGTGTTGACAGAGCTACATTTCTTTCTGGAGGTCCTCAGGAAGATTATATTCTTGCCTTTTTCATCTGCTGCAGGCCTGCCATATTTCTTGGTTTATGCCTTTCTTTCATCTTCAAAGCCGGCAATGACTGTTTGAGTCTTTCTCACATTGCGTTGCTCTGACCCTGACTCTGCTGTCTTCCTTTACAGTATTTAAGACTGGTGTGATTATATTGGACTCAGCCAACTAAGATATTCTCTCTCTTGAAGTCAGCTGATTGGCAACCTTAATACATATACTAATTTAATTAGCTCTTTGCCATGTAACATAACTTCTCAGTTTTTGGATGTGCATGTACATATCCGTGGGAGGCCGTTGTTTTATTTACCACACCAGGTGATGAAGAGATGATTATTAATGTGCAGATGGAGGCTAAGGAGTTCATATTTTTTGCAGAAATATTGTTAAGGAATTTTTAAAGAATGGTGATTTTACCCAAAGGAGTGACTAATAGGTATAATTTCAAGCTTTATAATAAGACAATGGGAGAGATATTCAGGACCAGACTCAGGCATTGTCAGGTTTCTAAATCAGACTTGACAGGTGGCCTTCTATTCTACATGCATGATATGCTCTGCATAAATAATAATAAAAAGCTGTGTTTTAAATTTAATGTAGTATGGAAAAATGTGTGTCCTTGATAAAGCACTAGGTGAAGCACTAGGTGAAGGAAATCTGAAATCATGATCCAAATAGGAGGAGTAAAATTGCAACTGTATATCGAGGTGCATTATTACTCTGTTCATAATTTTTTGACTTTGATACTTTATATATTCAATTTGAATGTAAGGATGACTTTGTGTCTAATTTAAAAATACAGAAATAGTACCAGCTATATTATAACAGAATATATGTTATAAACATTAAATATTGATATCCATGATTTTCAAACTCTGTTGCTTGAGCCTTAAATACTATACCTTGCAGTGCTCAGAAGAGGTAATCAATGAAGTAACATTTTTAACAATACAAATCTTTTCAGTGTTTTGTATTATTTCTTCATATAATAAACTTGTGTGCCTATTCATATTAAATGCAATGATTTTGATAATTATTTCAGATACTACTACCTAGTATAATGCTGAATTAGATGGATATTTGACTATAATATGTCAGATGTTACTACAATAATGGTGTAAAATTAACCATTACAAAACCCATGGAATACAATATGTATACATATTGGCTAGCTGAGGGTTGGATAAGCAAGTGACAGTCACAAGACTAGGAGTCAGCTGATTGTTGACTGACCTATGCTTCACTTAAAGGTGAAGTGATTAGAAAGACTCAGATCTGTCCCCCTTTTCTCTCATCCTCCCCCAACATATAAGGCTTTTTTTGCAGATGGCAGAATCTTAAGGAGTCAAATCCCAGTGCACAAAACTTTTTTTGTTTTTTTTTTTACATCGTATCTGATTACAAACCATTGACCAAATAAAACAAGACACATGGCTGAGCCCAGGGTCAAGTGGTAGAGAATGTCATCCTGCCCACAATGGAAAGTCGCTTAAAGGTTACAGGGCAAATGGCATGGATAGAGGGAGTACTAAAGAGCTAAAACAATCATTGAAATGTTCCTAGCCAGCTTGAGAAACGTGACTCTGGCAATTGTTTCTTCAGCTTAAAATGTTAGTATGTAATTAAATCAATTCATCAGTTTTCAATGAACAGACTACAGGAGTTGTCAGGAACCTCTAAGCATATTTTGACTTGTTAAAGTTGGTTTATCTCATAACAGAAACTAAAAAAACCTGTTTTAAAGAGTCAGTATCATAACAAAATCCATTATTTCTAAAGTAGAACAATCAATCAGTGTCTCAGACATTTCAAAATTAAACCATTTCAGGAAACAGTTTTGTATTTATATTACTAGAAAATGACTTTCGAAGTAGTAAAAATTAAATGTACCCCCAAAAGATTATTCTTTATTTCTTAAATTAGTGTATGTACAAGAAGGCTTGTGTTTTCTTTCATTGTAATATAATCATATCTTGAATTATTTTAATTATAGTAATTTCTGTAGATCAGATTTTGGAATTAAAAAAAAAACATAAAGAGAACATATTTAGAACACCACAGTGCACTTTAAAAAGCAAATTCTAGAGCACTGTTCAATAACGATGTTAAATTTTAGGTCAGTGATATAGCCCACCTTTATAATTTCAGTAGAAACATGAATTGACTTTAATTAAGGAAAATCGAGCTAAGTAAATTGTATTGCCCAGGACACCCAGACTGTGGTGTTAGGACAGTCATTTTTCACATATTGATACCTCTTGTATATCCTTGTGTATAGCTCACATTTATCAAGCACTTGTTATATTCCAGGAATTGTTCTAAATAAAGCAATAATAATGAGAGCAAAACTATGAAATAGGTATTATTTTTATTATGATGTTGATTAAATTGAGGACAGATTAACTACCTGCCCATGATCAACTAGCCAGGTGATGCAACGCCAGGATTCTAAGCCTTGTGGTCTGGCTCCAGATTTGGCATTCTTCGCCACTGTGATGCTGAATTCTACAATGCTGCCCCGCAGTGCCATGGAGGCTTTCAAAACATGGCCAAGCTGGATCCTGTTTCCAGAGAATTCTTTCTAATATTAGCTGCTCACTTCTTCGGCACCATTTCTTTGTGCCTCCACCAAAATCAACAACTTGACCTCAATCATGCAGTGCTTTTCCATACATTGAAAAATCAATGTGGATTTTTTTTTATATTAATGAAATAAGATCAAAGGAAGGAAAGACTAGGAATTCATAAAAGAATTGCCTCAAAGTCCATGCTAGAAATTTCTTCATATGGTCTATACAGCTCTTTTCTCTTACAGTGAAGACAAAGGGCTACATGATATCAGCAATTAATGGTGTCAGGTGCTTTCACGGTGTTCATTATATACCTAGCCAAGTGTATATTCTGTTTTGAAAATCTGATATTAATAAATAGCTATAATAAACCAAGTTTGCATTTATTAGCAGTCAAATTTTTCTAGAGTAGAAAATGGCGACACTAACATCAACAAACTTTCCTTCCACTTAGTTCTTTTTCAGTCTGAGTACTTGCCTGATTTGGGGTTTTGTGAATCTCAGAATTGTGCTGGTCCTGTACAGCTAGTACCTTATCACTTGGCTTTCACAGGGATTTATGCTGCCCCCTTGACGAGCCTATTGTTGTTAGGCTTGTTGTGTGCTAATAGTACCTCTCAAGCTGTATTTTTAAGAGTATTTGATAAATCAGAACTTTTTATATTCTGTTTATTCAGATAAGAAAAAAATCATACTTAGTTTTCTTAGCCCCAACAATCAAGACATAAAAGGGGAATGTTCTTTTAAATATATTTTATATTCTTATATTTAATATTAGTTCACCTCCTTATAATGTTTCTTTTTATCAATAGCTTGTAGAAATAACAAAAATATACATAAACTAAAACAAGCATAATTTTTTTAAAAGCCAGTGAATTAGCTCACAAAAAATTTGTTGTCTTGCTCTTTATTCCTAAACAAAAGTATATTCATTGTTCTTACATCTAAGCAGAAAACAAGATCTGAAAATTTGCCCAATTTAAACCCATAGATATCACAAATAAAAGAGATTTTGTTGTCGACATACAAATAAATAATTATCTCAACAGACCATGAATAGCCTTCTAAGCAAGACATGGGATTAATTTAAATGTAATTATTTACCCTCATCATTTAAATGTAGAGTAACATTTAACATTCATATTTTTAAAACAAGACAGCAGTTATATAAAATTTAAATCAAAGTAGAATTTATTCCAAAGCATAGATGAACTTAATTATTAAAATTGTAAAGTTGTCTATATCTGTCATTGGAATCTCCAGTCTCCTTTCACTGTGTCTGTTTTCCTTTTTGACATTTGAACAAAGATTTCAAAAAGAACATAGATAGTATAAATAAGAAAGAAAAATATTTAAAATTTAGTGGATTTGGATAATGTATACCAGACACAACAGATGAGACAATAAATTGGAAGGTGGGTCAGAAAAAAAAAAAACAGTATTCCAAACAGAGCATATAGGCACAAGATATTGTAAAAGAGAAACATAGCAGGTAAAGAAAGTAAACAGGTACAAAGATAATGCCAAATTGTCTTCAAAATGTACTCACAAACACGCTTATCAGCAATAAAGTTATCAATTATGTACACACTAGGTTTTGTCATTCATTTTAATTGTTCATTTTAACCAAACTTGAATACAGGCAAGCCTAAAGGAAAATATTAAAAAAATTTATTAGTGCACCTCAGTATTATTCTTAATATTCAAAAGCAGTTATATAACTGTTAGGAAGAGAGTTTCATAGATCAGATTGCTACTAATTGGATCTTGGTATTGCAGGTTACCAACCGTGTGATCTTTGAAAAAAAAATGCATTTCTCTGAGGATTGATTTACCTTTCTATAAAATGCAGATAATAATATTCTTTCGAAGAGCATATGAAATGAAAGAGTGCCATTCAGAACAAGTGATTGCTATTTTAGTAGAATTATAATAAAATCATCTTGAAAATTTTAATAATGTTTTATATATAATATCAGTAGTATAGATCCAATCAGTTACCTATAATTTAATTTCTTTGTGGTTCTCAATTAAGAAAAATCCCTAAGAAAATAATAATTTAATTAACCAATGTCTCTCCAAAACATTTAATAAAAAATAAATAAAAAGAATAATAGATCCTTACTTCCAAACACATACTCACTGTTTAATATGCCATTCCTGGTCATGTTTATAACTTGAAGAGTAGATATACTTCTCATCTTGGTAAAGCATAATTTCATCTTTATTGGGTTGGAAAACAGTATTATATAAAGATATAAATTTATATATCACCAAAACCCTTTTAAAAAATGTATCAGTTGCTACTTTATACCTGTATTAACATAGCTTCATTCTTTATGAAATTTTACACTTTTACAAATGTTATCTGTTTTCTTCTATAGTTGAACTTCTAGATAAGGGATATCGTAGATTTCCTTAGTTTATGAGAGTGCTTCTGTTAGTCACTTTCAAATTCTAGTCACAGTTTATGTCTCCTAATATTTTGAGTTAATCTCTGATTTTAAAAATAAATTCACACAATGCCAGGATATGTTAGTTTTGTAACCCACGTCATTCCTGCATTTGGTCAGTCATGTGAGTAGTCTTAAAATTTCAGAGCTGATTATAATCTATAGACTGCTTACTTCAATATATTTTGCAAAATGTAGAAAGCAACATAAATATTTAATAGCATGAAATGGTACATTGCTTGAAAAAAATAATTGAAATAATTTCTTTCTCTGTAATCACTCATGTTTGCAGTGGGACTTCTTGAGTTTTCCTATGAAGAATGGAAACTTTTGTCACTCCTTGAATCCATGCTGGATTTTTTACTTCTTTTGACAAATAGTATGCAGTGGAAGAGGCATATGTCTCAAGAGACCTTGCGTATTTCAACTCATTCTCTTGGAATGTTGCACAGCCACTCTGAGAATAGGCCAAAGCTAGGTTGCTGGATGACGAGAGACAATTGGCTCTGAGACTCCCACTGTCCCAGCAGACAGTTAGTCAACCATAAGACATACAAGGCTATCCTACAGGAGTCAGCCCTCAAGCAAACTGCAGCCTGACTACAGATGCATAAAGGAGCCAAACTGAGGTCAGCCAAGCCTGGTATAGATCTGCAGAACTATATAGTGCCTAGTCAACCCCCAGACTTGTAAACAATATAAAAATTTGGGGTGAATTAATCCATCAGGATTTGGTATGATACTACAATCAGTCTTCTAAAAAATGTTGATTCAGTATAAGTTCATAAATAGTAAGTAGGGAGCTTAAGATTAACAGGCATTTTAACACACATCTCAATTAAATTTTTTTTTGTTATTCATATACTCTAAAATGTTTTATAAAGCAAATTCTTTATGTAGTAGTTAGCATTTTATTTAACTATTGTCTTATAAAACAGTCATTTTTATCTTTCAATATGTTTGTCTAAGTTCAATAGCTTCTAGATTGATACTTTTATAATTCCACCTACTGGCTCTTTCTTTCCATGAGAGATTTTAGATTTAATTTCTCTTTAATATGTAATCAAACTATTCTGATTTTTAGAAATGTATATAAATAAAAACAAACCTAATCTCTAGTATAATCATTTAGTTGTGAGTTTAAATTTCACTCTTTTAGATGATGTTTGTTCTCTTTATTCAGTCAATATAGTATACAGATTGACCTATATTCTTTAAAATCAAAGCCCAGTTGAGTTAATTAATTTTAAATATCCTAACATTGATGAAGACTTTCAACTGAATTTTCCCTTGAAATTCAATATTTTAAAATATTTAATGCTTATTTAATATTAATTCAATAACTAATGGGCATTAAATATTCAAAAGAAAGAAATGTTAAATAAAATAATAGCACTATTTTCTAGTTTTGTAAATATATGTAATTTTTAGTTATTAGAAAACTACATCTATAGAACACAAAATAGTTCTTTAGGATTCTTAAGCAATAGACCAATGTGCAGAAATTTGGTTTCCAGTTGAAGCATCAAGTACTCTAATACTTTTTTTTCCAACTAGCAAACTTTTTTAATACTTTAAGCTACAAAACAAAATTAATACCTTCCAAGAAGTCCTTGCCAGTTCTCT
This sequence comes from Cynopterus sphinx, assembly GCA_030015415.1. Taxonomy (NCBI): domain Eukaryota; kingdom Metazoa; phylum Chordata; class Mammalia; order Chiroptera; family Pteropodidae; genus Cynopterus; species Cynopterus sphinx. Next base: position 63,990,402 of record CM057390.1, on the reverse strand, counting down.
CAAGCAGAAATAGCATACTTAGTTCTATGCTCATAGGAAGTTTTTCTCTTTACACTTTTTCATTTTGTCTCCCTGACTAAATCTTATGTTCCTCAAGATGACAACATTCACATACGAAAGACTATATAGTTGCACATTCTAAGGGCTCCTGAAGGTTTGATAAATAAATTCAATCTGTGTTAAAGTATTCTTACTGTTAATATGTTTCTGTTCCTCGTTTACTGTGGCATTAAAAAACTTTAGAACTGAGTGATAAACATTTTATGTTATCATTGGATGATGGAATTGGAAGACATACTTTACTAGTTCTTGGCATAGATAAATTATAAAGTCTTATAATAGATTCCCTTCTGAGAATTTTTTTTATAGGTACAATAAGAAAATAAGACCAATAAGAGAATATAATTGGAGAAATGACTTTGATTATTGCTATATCCAAAATTTTCATATTCTGAAGGTCAGATTCTGGTATATATTCATCACTCATTTTTTTTAATTGATAGGTGAAAGTGATTAATGTGTTTTTTTGTTTCTCTCCAAAATGATTGCATTAAAGTGGAAAATCTAACAGTGACACAGGTATCTCATTTCTTCAACATTATTTGATATTTATTTTTTCTATGCTAAAGATCAATAGAGGTAGCACAATCTTTAAGTGAATATCAGAAGCTCGCTTTCATTTTTGTAGAAGTTTACTTCAGAAAACACCTTTAAGAAACTTTCTCGTTTTACCAGTGATCTCCTTATTTTGTCATATGTATATGCTCACAGAGGCCCTCAGTGCATTGAAAGTCACTCCTCAAAATTTATTCTTTACTGTGGCAGGACATTCTTGCCCCCGCCAAAATTTTATCTATTTGTCCAACTTTTAAGCCTTAGAGGAAAAGGACAAGACATTGCTTTGGCATGAAATTTCATAGAAACTAAGAAAATTGAGAAATTGATGTAGCAAAAATATTGGCATTGATTTTTTGCATGCCTTTTAATCAGTATTCTCTTAGAGCCTATGAATTATTGGGATGTATATGTTCCTTCAATGTGATTGGTTAATGTTTAGAATTGTGCCCTACTAAAAGAGTAATTTACTCTTAGCCTCTCTTTTCCCTTAAATTATTTAACTTGACAATTTATGAACAGTTCCTAAAAACTACTTTAGAGTAAATGAGAATTTTTATATCAAAAATTGTAAGGTTGTAGCCCAATAACAGAGATTATAAAGAAATGGCTTTTCTTTATTTATTAATAGAACATTCATTATATATGAGTACTAAAGATGAACCTAAAATCTGTCAAGGACCTGAATTATGCAAGGTTTTACATCTATATATGTGAAAGAATGTTAGATGGAGAAGAGCCTTCTTTTTTTGAGCAAGATTCATATGGTAGAATTTTTCAATCTTTTTATGTATACACATCATTCTGATAGTTTATCTACATTTGAGATACTACTTGCAAAGGTTAAATTTTCAATAATATTCTTAAACCTATGCAAAATATCCATTGGAGAAAGCCTAGAGGAAGAATCGACACTCTATATATAAGTTTTAGAAGTTCAGAAGTTAGCTTTGTTTTATATTCTAAGGAAATAGCTGCTTTAGCTGCAGCCTCCATTCACTTGACTGTAGGCTGGCAATAATGAATGATATGGACACAAGTTGTCAGGAGGGGGTTCACATGGCCAGGGCCCTCATTAAATAAAGTAATGGTGATACTGATAGCTCCCTGTAGTGTCTCATCATAGAGACAAATGTCCATACATGGAGTCTGACAGATGGTGAATGACAGTTTTATAATTGGATAGTAAGTTAGAAGCTAGCAGATAATGTTCATGTGATAGATTTATATTTCACCCACTTTCTGGGCCTTTGAAAATCTTACTTTCTATAGAAATTGTATCTGCCTTTGCATTTTTCATCTTTCCATAATGACTGTGTATTCATTTGCATTTGTGTTTCTATTTTAATACACTGAAAAATATTTGTAATGATTTTTTTCCCAGACTATTTCACCATAACCCTCACAAAATGAGCCTTCTGAATTAATTGAAGCTAAAGCATTAAGCAAATGAGAATGAACTAAAAATTGCTCAAAAATTCTCTAAATGTCATCATGAGTTTATTCAGGAACACATTTATAAATTCCACTGAGTCAGAGAAGTTTTGAATCAAGTATATAATAATAAAAAAATCTATATCTCTAAGCATTAAAATGAATCAACATTATATGTTTTAAATATAAACACTTATATACTTGCACTTAGAAAATATCAGTAGAAATTTTCCACAGCAATTTCTAATAAAAATATAGTTATAAAAAATTGTACAGATCTGTTTTTTGAATGATTTTGCTACTAAAATGATTGCTTAAAATAAACTTTTTTAGAGTTTAATAGTGGACATTTTCTATTAACCCATATTAGTTAGGTCAAAATATGAAATAAAAGAGGCTCTAAGTACTTTACATTTTAAAATTTTTCAGTAAATCTTCTCCCCTTAAGGTCAATTAAGAGTTAGTACTCCTTTTTTAAATTCTGTCCTCTAATACAGCAACAACTGAAAGGGGATGGAAAATCAGTGAGTGGGAATCCAGAGCTTGTTGCCTATAAGGAATACAGTGTTTAAAGTCAGAGGTAGGCATCTTTTACTATTTTTTGGATTTGGGGGGGCCCACATTTTTCTTTTACACTAAAACTCACAAATTTTGCAGTTGACTATTATGGACTAAGTTTTGTGCCCGCCACCCCAAATTTATATTTAAGCTCTAAACCCTGATGTTATGGAATTTGGGAAAGGGGCCCTTCAGAGTTTTAGGACTAGATGACTCCACAAGGGTAGGATCCTCATGATAGGATTAGTTCCCTTATAAGAAGAGACATCAGAGGGTTTGCTCTTACTCTGCACACACACAAATAAGAGTACCTGTCAGCACACAGTGAGATAACAGGCCTGAGTACAAGGCAAGAGAAGAGGCCTCGGAATAAAACCTTGCTTGCAAACTTGACCTTATACTCTTCAGTCTCTGTAGCATGAGAAATAAATGCCTCTTGTTTAAGTGACTAAGTCTGTGGCATTTTGTTATGGATGCCTGAGCTGACTAATACACTGGCCCTGTTCATAGGCATTTTCTCCTGCTGTGGAAAAGGGTAATGGATGTTTAACCCTCCACATATGCTAATTCTAATTCTGCCCCCTTTTTCTTTCTCAATATAAAACAAAGGTAGCATTGATACAATATACCATTTTAACAAATGTGAAGATATGTGTCAGTAATGATACAAAAAAAATATAGAACTACTTGATAACCACAAAGATCTCTGTCGTGCTACTCCTTTATAGTCACACAGACCACCCTATTCCTCAGCATTCACAACCCATGATCACTGCTAACTGAGTATATGTATCCCCTTTTATAGGCTTTTTTCAAGTTTTGGTTCAGGTATTACATTATATATAATTATATATAATTATATATACATATAATTATATATATATATATATATAAAATATTAGGTATCACAATTTACTGGGGTTGATGTAAGTATAGAATCACTTATCACTCTGTAAGCCGCATTTACCCATCCTTGTTTGATATAATTGTTTTAAATACTCTAGTTATATTATGAGAACCACATCAGATAATGTTATAACATTTGTAACTTTAAAAAACTCAAGAGAAAAACCACGGTCTATTCTATTTACTCACATTTTAACTCTACATTGTTCCTGCTTATTCCTAATGGTTTCAAATTTTCTTTTGTAATTTACCTTCTGTTTCAAGAATTTTCTTGAGTCATTGTTTTAGGATAGATCTGCTGGTGACTAATTCTTTCAGCTTTCTTTTTTCTGAGAACGTCTTCCTTTCCTCTTCATTCCTGGATATAGAATTTGGGGATGACAGGTTTCTCCTTATAACTTTTATAAAATAGTGTTCCACTTTCTTCTGGCCTCCATGGTTTCTGAAGAGAAATCCACTATCATTCAAATTGTTTTTCCCCTATAGATAATATGTTGTTTCTCTCTGACTCCTATTAATATTTTTTTCTTAAAAATTAGGTTTAGGAATTCAGGTTAGCAATATGATAGAATAGGAAGAACCAACCAAACTCCATTCCCCTCCCCCCGTGTAGACACTGGCTTAACAATACATAATTCAACAAGCTTTTCTGAGAACTACAAAAACTAGTTAAGAAATCACAGTACACAAAACAAGTGTGAAGTCAAGAACAAATACATTGAAATGGATAAGAAAAGTCATTGTATTTCACCTGTAATAACCTTTTTACCAAGCCATTGGAGCTCAGTGCATTAGAGGTAAAAAACCCAATTTGAAGCTTCTTCTTCAGGAGGTATGACTTTGTTAAATTAACATTTGTTAAGTAGAACCTTATGGTGCTTAATGGTGAGATGTTGTTCAACAAAGAACAGAAGAAGTTGAAATAGAGAGGCTGATTACTCACAGGTCTTGGTAAAAGGACCTGGAACACCTTAAAGAGCAAGGTGCAGGCAGAGAGTAGCAGGACCTGGGGCACATGCCCATTTAGGGTCTGTGGATAGGGTACTTTGTGGCTAAGGCCAGAATGGCCAATTCAAACCAAAACAAGTGGGGTTTTGGTAAGCTCCACAGGGGGCTTATCTAAGGGATTCACAAAGGGAAGGCACTGAAGCAGGGAAGACTGCTTATCACAAGAACCATTGAAAGAGTCATATCAGGAATTTTAACATTTAGTTGTGACTCTTTGCTTTTCAAACTGGAGAATTCATTTGCATAAGAAGTTACTGTTAGTAGAAGGCCCTGCAGGTTACTTGGCCAAAAAAAAAAAAAAAAAGGATGTTGAGCTGTAATACCATGGAGTAGCTAAGATCAACTGTCAACAGGAAGGCGGAAAAGAGTGAAACATGTGTCCATCTTTCATAAACTGCTTTCTGTCTGTCTTTCTGTCTTGCCTGACTCAAAGCAGTGATGGGGAACAATGTCACTAAGAACAAAGGAGAGATCAACAGATTGTGGCAACATCAGAGAAATTGCAGTACAGCAGACAGACACCAGAGGGAGCAAGAGACTAAGAACTTATAAAAAGAAATATGCAAACCCCTCTATCTGAGTAATTACAAGCATACTTCAAGACAAGATGCATCTCCAGAAAAGATTTCAGAAACCCAGGAATCTCTAGCCAGGATGACTGATGGAGAATTTTTTTTGTACTAAGCCAGTTCATAAAGACTGGGAAATAGATTGTTTTTCAAATTTCCCAGTCCAAGAAAAAGTAAATAAAAAATAATAAAGCATATAAGAAAACAGAGAAACATGGCCCTATCAGAAGAATAAAATATCCAGAAAGCAGCCTTAAAGAAATGGAGAACTATGAATTGCCTAACAAATAATGCAAAACAATAATCTTAAAGAAGTTCAGTGAGCTGCAAGAGAATACAGAGTGACAAATAAATGAAATCAGGAAAATAATGCATGAGCAAAACAAGAATAGCAGCAAAGTGAAAAACAGAAACTATAAAGAAATAGAAATTTTGGAACTGAAGACTACAATAACTGAATTTGAAAAAATTCACTGGAGGGATTCAAAAACAGACTTCATTAAGCAGAAAGAATCAGTGAACTTGAATGTAAATAATTTGACATTATCAAGTAATATGAAAAATAAGAAAAAATAATTAAGAGTCAAGAAAACCTGAGAGATTTATGGAATATAGATGATAGATAGATAGATAGATAGATAGATAGATTATATTATATATATCATGCAATCCTGGAAGAAAAAGTGAGAAAATGAGGCTATTATGGACTGAATTTTTGTGTCCCACCCAAATTCATATGTTGAAGTACTAACATCCAATGAGATGCTAATAGAAGTTGGGCCTTAGGGAATTGACTAGGTCATTAGGATGAAGCCTCTATGAATGGGATTAGTGCCTTTATAAAAGAGACCCCAAAAAACTGTCTCATTTCTTCTCATCATGTGAAGATAGGTAGTACACAACCCAGAACTCAACTATTCTGGCACTCTAATGACATGATTATAGCTTCCAGTACTGTGAGAAATTTATCATTTATAAGCTCCTCAGGCTATGGTATTACATTATAGCAGCCAACACTGAAAGATGAGCAGAAAGTCTATTTAAAGAAATAATGTCCTAAAATTTCCCAAATATTAGGGAGGAAATGAGCATTTATATTTAAGAAACTCGAAGTACTTCAGTCAGAATAAACTCAGTGTCCCACACAGAGACATGTTTTAATCAAACTGTCAAAAGTAAAAGACAGAGATCATTTTGAAAGCAGCAGGAGAAAAATGACTCATCATAAATAGGAAAGCTTCCTTAAGATTATCAGTGGATTTCTCAGCAGAAACATTACAAATCAGAAGGGAGGAGAATGGTAGTACTTTCAAAGTATTAAAAGAAAAATAAAAAAACTTTTAACCAAGAATAATATATTAAGCAAAACTATCCTTCAGAAATAAAGGAGAAATAAAGACCTTCCCAGATAAACAAAAGTTGAGAAAGGTCACCACTACTACACCTACTAGATCACTAGAAATGCTAAAGGGAGTTCTTCAAGTTGAAACGAAAGGCTACTAGACAACAACAAAAAAACGACATGAAAATATAAAACTATCTAAAACTAACTAAAGGTATATATATATACAAAATATTGTAATATAGTTATGGTAGTGTATAAATAACTTTTAATTCTGATATAGAATTTAAAAAGATAAAATAGCTACCCCACCTTTAAAAAATACAAGAAAGTAACAACGCCTGTAAAGCTATGTTAATGGATACAAATTATTAAAAGATAATTTGTGACATCAATAATATAAATCGTATGGGCAGAAATATAAAAAAGTAGTATATGTATGTGATTGAACTTGTTACCACTTTAAAATAGATTTTTATAAGGTATTTTATGTAATGCCCATGGTAACCACTAACAAAATACCTGTAGAAAATACATAACATTAAAAGATAAAGGAATCAAGCATGTCACTACAAAAAATAAAAATAAAAAAATAAAAAACAATGAAACAAATGAAGGCAGCAAGAGAGAAGAGGAACAAAAAACAGAACACAATAAACACAGTAGCAGTAGTCCTTCCATATTAGTAATTACTCTAAATATAAATAGATTAAACTACCTAATCAAAAAACATAGAATGACCAAATGAATAAAAAAAAACAAGAGCCTACATTCTATGTGCTGTCTACAAGACACTAATTTTAGATTTAAGGCTAAAAGTAAAAGGGTGGGAAAAGATATTCCCTGTAAATGGTCATGACAGAGTAGGATGACCATTGTTATATGTTACAAAATGGATTTTAAGGTCAAAATGGGCTTACAACCAGTAAGAAGAGACAAAAAACATGAAATAATGATAAAAATACCAATTCTCTAGAAAAATATTAGAATTATAAATATATATGCACCTAACAGCAGACTATGTAAATATATGAAACAACCGTTAACAGAATTGAAGGGAGAAATAGTTAAGACCAGACATTAAGCTTTTAATTGTCAAGACATCCATTCAAAGACATTCATCTCACATAAATATATTTCTAACTATATGAATCAGCTATTAGGAAAGTCAATTAAATAAGGAATTAGGCCCCCCACCCATGAAATTTCTCTTTTATAAAATTGTGGGTAATCTAGATAACCAACTGCTTGAGTAACCTCACTTTTCTCTTTATGCTCCCTAATCCCTAATGCTCTTATGTTTTATAACTAGTAAACAGTAAACCAACAAAACCAGACCCTAAAAAAGGCAGAGCCCTAGATCTGTCTAATTTCCTCCTTTTATAAGGACTCCAGTATTATTGGATTAGGGCCCACCCTAAAACTCTCATTTTAACTTAATTACTTCTTTAGAATTCTGTCTCTAAACAGTCACATTGTAAGGTACTGAGGGTTAGAACGTCAACATAATCATTTGGGGGAAGATACAATTTAGCCCGTAACTTTTCCCAAATGGTACACATGTGCCTTAGTTCACCTGCAGCCAGCATTATTTTGTGCTCTTTTCATTTACAAGCAATTAAACTTTCTTCTGTATAAGTAGGAACCTAACTATGCTTAACTAAATTATGTGGCTCTGTGTAGGCGATATAGTGACCTGAGTTAGTGATTATGCTGCTTGTATGTATTTTCAAAATTTATAATATAATTAAGCAATGCCTGATGTCTATAAAAAACATATTTCTCAAATATATAGCACAGGTTAGGAACATAAAAAGTCAGAAATGATTAGCATTTTATCTCAGTGAAACACTCACTTAACTTTAAACTAGCAAGGCAAGAGATCTATTTTTGCTTTCAGCAGCTAAAATGGCCTTGCTGATTTGTAGAATTGTTATTCATTTACTTGTGATAGAAAACCGATGATCAGAAAACTTACAAGAAGGAAAAAGAATATTAGAAAACTGATGAGTATAAGATGGGAAATGTTCAGAATCATTAAGCTCATTCACAGAGGATTCTATCTATAGCTTTCCAATATAGATAACATGGTATTATGTCACATAAAAGACTACAAATTTAATTGTCATACTGACATTATGCTTTCTAGTAAGTGGGAAAAAAATCTTGTGATAATTTAATTTCATAAAGCAATTGCTTACTAAATCATAAAAGTTTAAAAACTAAAATATATATTTTATAATGATGAATTTCATTAGCAATTTCATGGAAGCCACTGTTATCTCTTATATGAAGTTTATTTCAGACAGATGGATTGCTATACTATCACTAATGCAAAACTCAACATTCTCTCAGGGAATCATGTGCCTTTAAGTTCAAAATAATCTTGCCATATACATGAAAAGAAGAAACAATATATTTAAAAAAAACAGTATATTTCATTGCAATTTTTCTTAAGTGGCAGATTCACAGTAGTTATATACAATAAACATAGTAAACTTATTAATTTTATTACATATTTTGACTTTGATAATGAATTTTAACTACTTTTCAGTTTGTTAGCACAACTTTACATATAAATCATATAAGCTTTTCATATCCCAGTCAATTTCTACCATTTGTCAATAGCTTCTGTTTACTATAGTAAGAGTTTTAGAGGTTCAGTGTATATATCGCACAATTCTATATATTCAGTAAATGTTTGAAGTCTATCGTGAAAAATTAAATAGTAAAAAAAGCCTTCTAATGAGGGTTATTTAGCAAAAGGAAAGAAAAATGATTTATATGCTTAAAATAAATGTTATATTTTGTTTTGAATTAAAATACTTTAACATTATTAAAAATATCTGGTTCATACAACCTAATGGGTTAACCTTTAACTCAAATCATTTTATGGTGTCCAAAACCTGGTTTAAACATATGTTCTCTTCATTCATGGGGCATTATAAGACTACCCATTAAATACATAGACACAGGTTAGGTCTAAATTATGCATAAGCAAAGAAATGATACCTAATACATTAGACTAACTCAATAATCCAAAAGTATTATTCCCGTTCTCCCTGGCCCTTCAATCTACTCTTGTTTTTTTCTGTTTCCTCAAAAATAGCATTCTATAAGGAGGGCATTTACACCAAGGCTCATTCTGGTTTCAGGCTGGTAGGCATTCATTTATGCTTTCACAGTGCTGGGACTCAGCTCTCTCAATAGCCACTGGCTTTGCTTGCTTTTCCAGGCAGCATTCTCCAGTGCTCTCCTGAGGTAGAAGTGATGTCCCAAAACTGGCCCTGTGGAACTTAATCTTATGCAGTTCTCTCTAAATGTACAGTCGTATACACATTCTATATTGGTCAGTATACTTTAGTTTATGTTGTGGAAGCAAGCAATTCCCAAATCTTTGTGGTTTAAATAACAAACATCTATTTCTTCCTTGTAAAATGTAATATCAGTCACCTACAACAGTGCTTATTGTAGTCACTCAGTTTTCAGGGTAGAGAACCCAAGTGAACATTTTAAATATTACCAGTTGAAGAGGTGGGGTGGGGGTGGAGGGGGGCGGAGAACAAAAAAAGAGTATTGCATTGACATCCAGCCTAGAAGTAAGAAATGTCATTTACACCCCAAGCTCATTGGTCAAAATTAATCATACAGCTCCACCCAACCACACTGGACTAAGAAGGTGCATTGTCGCTCTGTTATGGAAGAGGGGAGAAGTATAAATGTTTGGTGAACAAATATGTGGTGTAACTACCACATTCCCTGGCATCTTTACCTATTAATCTCACCCCACACTCATATACACACACAAACACATACACTTGGGATGAGGGGATTTTCTAATATTTTCCTTATATTTATAATTATAAAGCCCCTCTCCAAAAGGCCATTATAAACAATTAAGTTACTTAGTTTCTTTTTTTTTAACCAACACTGGTGACTTTGCTAATTAGGATTATAAATTTAGGAGATTGTATTAGGTATCAGAGTTCTTAGAGTTCCCCAGATAACAGACCAATAGAATCTTTCTCTCTCTCTTCTTTCATCTCTCTCTCTCTCTCTCTCTCTCTCTCTTTCTCATTAGGTCTGGGGCATGGGGAGGTTATGCATTTTTTTATTAAGACCTTCACCTAACTGGATGAAACTCAATCACATCTTGGAGGGAATTAGTTTAACTCAAAGTTTACTGATTTAAATGTTAATCTCATGGGAAAATAAATACCTTCACAGAAATAACTAGAACAATATTCAGGCAAATACCTAGTAACATGGCTTAACTAAGTTAAAACATAAAATTAACCATCCCAAATATCATTAGATGGGAGATATTAGCTTCTAGCACCTATTAGGAATAGGGTGGATTCAATCACCATAGAGGGCCACTGTACCAGATGGCAGCCAGCAAATTGTGACCTATGGGAATTTGTTATGATACTATCAGACTGTTATGTCCTATAGATGAGATTGATGGGGAGACAATGAAGTAATAGTTAAAAAGCATAAAGCTCTGGTAAACAGCTAACATCAGCCACCAAAATAAAAACCATAATGTTTTCTAGTATTCAGACTGAGCCAGTTCTCATGCTCAGATATTGTTGATTAAAGGATAATCCAGTCCCCTGTGGGTAGAAGCTAAAAATACTACTACAATTATATACAATTATCTTCCCAGTTTTTCTTCAATGATATACGATTATCTCCCTAAATTTTCTTCAATGGACCAGAATCCAGTGACCTGTGTGATTGTACATTTAGAACGGGAAACTCCCAGATCTTTCCAGGGTTATTATATGCAGAACCGAGCTGACATTGATTCTAGGAGAAACAAAATGCCATTCTGTTTTAACTGTTAGACTATAAGCAAATGGTAGCCAGATGATAAATGGAATCTTGACCCAAGTTCTTCTCAAAGGGGATCCAGTAGGTCTGTAGAACTACCTAACTTTTCCCCTCAGGACGTAAGTACCTAATTTAGGTAAATATGATTAGCAGCTGAAACAACCTCACACTGGTTGTCTAATCTTTTGGGTGTGAGAGGCCCTAAAGCTCCACATCTCCCTCAACTGAAAAAAATAGTAAGTCAGAAGTAGAATGACCTCCTAAGTGGGATACTAAAGGTTAATGCTCCCTCAAAGACACAAAGAATTCAGTGGTATTGGACTCTATTATAGCTTCCATTTAATTCACTTATATGGTTTTTGAAAAGAAAACAAATGGATCATGTTGGATGACAGAGAACCACCATAAAATTAAGTGTGTGGAAAACTCACTGCAGTCCTGTGCTGGATGCAATATCATTACTAGAAGAGATCAATACATGCTGTAACTTTTGGTAAGCTTTTATTGATCTTGAAAATGTGTTTTTTTTTAATCCCCCAAAAAGAAAGAACATAAAAGTAGTAGTTCAAATTCACCTGGGAAGATTTACACAAAATTGACTATCCTAGGTTAACTCTATCCTCTCTAGGTGAGGAAACCTTCATCTTGGCAACCAACAAAACATCACTGCCATTCTATATTTTAATAATATCATGTGAATTGAATTTGTTAAGCACAGCAACACAATTTGTTAGCATTAATGGATGCCAAGAGTGGGAGGTAAAATGTGATCATTATGACACTGCCATACTAGTTATTATTTTTGCGACTTAATGATTTGGTCTACACCATAGTATGTATGCACTCTAAAATTAAGATCAAGTTATTTTGCTTTGTATCTTCTACCTGTAAGAAAAAGGCAGTGTTTTGTGGGTTTTCTCAGAATTTGGAGGCAGTATATACCACATTTGGAACACTGTTCTAGTCTATTAAGACAATTCATAAACCTGTCAATTTTGAGAAAACCCCGGGAGTAGGTCTCACTATTTTGCTACATTGGCTACAAGTCCCAACAGATCCTTTGGTGCTAGAGGTATCTGGAGAGATTCTCTGTGAAGTCTAGGACAAGTCCAAATAAGAATTCATAATGTATGCCATAGAGCTCAGGAGCAAGGCATTCCTTCTAGAGCAGAGAACCATTAACTATTCCGAAAGGTTATGCTTATGTTATGCTACTTGGCCTTATTAGAGACCATCTGGCAATGAGCATCACATGTTTGGGTGATTTCATCTGATATCATAAGCTCAGAACTATCAGATGGACCAAGTCATAAGATTGGATGGGTTTATCATCAAGTCATCACACTATGAAATTATGTTTGGGGATAATACCAAACAAGTCAAGAGGACACGATTAATTCATGCAACTAAGGGAGCCAAAAAACCTATGTCGCCTTTCACCATTGCACTGACCTCTTTCTTAGTTCACTGTTTAATGGCCTTATGAACATTATGAACAGCTGACAAGAGAAGACTAGAACTTGGACCAGGCTCATAGGTTCACAGGTGGTTCACCTTGATAAGATAGTGGGATCAAAGAATGCTGGAGTTATATTCAGAGGTAACTGCAAAGAAAAATATTGAAGGAATAAATCTTCCAAGTAGATGGACTTTTAAGTAGTGCACTTGGGCATCTGTGTTGTATAGAGGGAGATACGATATAAGAAAATACACAGAATCTTGATTAATGGTAAATGGTTAATGGTTGCTCTTTAACAGAGATCAGATTAGAGAAAAATAGTTTAGGGGAAGAGGTATGCAGAAATGAAATGCTCACATTTTGTACCTTACAACTCTTTCCACTAGAGAGTTTATTTCAGAGGAGATATTCATCTAGTGGTGGTAAGCCAGCCTCTATCTCCAGTAGCCCTAGGATTGCACAATATGCTTATGATAAGAAAGTCACAGTGGCAGCATCTACTCTGTCTTTCAAAAAAATATATATATATGCAATAGTTACTACTAAATACTATATTATAAAATATTACTAAATATTATAAAAATAGTACTAAATTTCACACCCGTTAGCCGTGCAGACCAAGAGAGAGCCTTGGCTATGGTTCACATCAACAAGGGAAAGAAACAGCCACTTGTGGCAAGTTGATTCTACCAAGTACCTTCTTCCAAGCAAAAAATACAAGTTTATCAGACGTAATAGAGTAGACTTTATATAACAACAGAAGAAAACATTGGAAAATTTTTCTGTACACTGGGAGTGTGGGAAACATTTCAACAACTCAAAATCCTGAAAAGGTCAAGGAAGAGTGATAAGTTTTATGGAACTAAAATAAAAAATGAGAGTGAGAAGAGGAAGGGATAGTGAAAGAAAATAGAAGAAAAGAAAAAAAAAAGAAACAACCATGAAAAGCCATGATTTTTGAATGATAAATTTACTTCATAAGAGTATTAAAAAAAGAAAAGATAAATGACAAAAGCTGGATATAATAGCACCTAATAGATAAGTGTTATTTTTAATACATAAAAACTTTATAAAAGAGACTGCAAACACCAACAGCCACATAGGAAAAATGATAAGTAATAGGAATGTAGCCTTCAAAGAAAAAAAATGCAGTGGATAAAATACTTCAAATAAATATTTGAAAATGTGATTATATATACACAAGGAATAGGGTAGAAGAACATATGGTAACATAACATCTTTGAATCTACATTTTTTTATTGCACCTTGAAACTAAATAATTGTTTATACAATTACAAAACAAAATAAAATCAATGTCTAAAAATGTAATTCCTAAAAACCAAAAGCCAACTGAAACAAACGTGTTTGAGTATTGAGTTGATGGATTCACAACACAGAGACTAATTGTTCCAAGATAATTTAAAGCAGAGTAATTTGTATATCCCTGGAAGAATATAAGCTAAGAACAAAATGAAGTATAAGAAAGACAAACATTTTTTACAATCATATTTTAACAATAATGATATTATAACTGTATTAAGCATATTAATATATGTGAATATGCACCTCGGAATCACAAATATTTGTGTTTGTATATGCATATCCATATATACATACATACATACATATATATATATGAATTAAAGTAAAAGTAAGTAATTGATATCACTAGCAAACAAGAGTTTTACTATAACATAAGAATTATGCTACCCTTGATCTTAGCCAAATGGCTGAGAAGCAATGACATAAAAAAAATTATGAATCGCAAATTATATTAACTAAAACTCTGAAATAGGGAAAGTATTGTAATCCTAAATTCAAATTGGACATACAAATATGAACTGGTATATTTTTATTTAAAAATAAATTAAAATGAACATGTAAAGTAATATATAATATAGTAAACATTTATGCATGTGTTCATCTCTTCTACTCTCCCACATAAGATCCAGAATCAATTAAAACTCAGTAGTAATGATTACACCCAATGTCTAGTTGTGGTTTCTGTGACTGTATCTCATTCAGAGAGAGAAATGTTGTTTAGGTAGTAAGCCAATTTCAGGTCTAGAGCAAGATATGTACAAATGAAGCTGAATGAGACTATCATTCAGAAATCAAAGAACCTCTGGAAAATTATTGAATTCATTTTAAAATGGCACAGAGTTAACTTGAAGAGGCTCCCATTTACCAAAAATAACAATATAGTAAAAGAAAAGAAATATATTTATCCTAACTTTTCTGTGTGAACTGTACCTTGGGCAACAAAGAAAGTTGATGAGGGAATGTCTTCTTTATATGTCTGCTAATAAATGAAGAAATGGCATAGTTAGAATGTATCATTTGCAGAACCCTGAATAAAATAATAGATATAAAACATATCATCAAAAGCTTCTCAAACCATTAAGTTAAAATCTGAGTGAAAATACTTAAACCCACTGATCAATCTCACCACAAAAAAAAGAAGGAAGGAAGGAAGGAAGGAAGGGAGGGAGGGAGGGAGGGAGGGAGGGAGGGAGGGAGAGAGAGAGAGAGAGAGAGAGAGAGAGAGAGAGAGAGAGAGAGAGAGAGAAAGAAAGAAAGAAAGAAAGAAAGAAAGAAAGAAAGAAAGAAAGAAAGAAAGAAAGAAAGAAAGAAAGAAAGAAAGAAAAGCTATGCAACTCAACATTATGTGTCTTCTGATGTGATAGAAGAGGAAGAACATAGCACCACCTGTGATATATTCTTGGCAGAAAGTCAAACCTAAATCTGACCAAGCTCTCTAAATACTGGTTGATTGGGGGAAAAACATATACCATGAGGATCCAATCTGCCAATATCAGATGGTAGAATATTCTACAGGGAAAATATTTTTGTTTCTAACACAACAAATGACCAGAAAAAAATAAAGGAAGGGAGCTAGATAAAAGAGATATCTTTCTAACAAAATCAACAAGTAGATTTTGAATCCTGATTTGAACTGTTTCAAATATATGATAATAAAAGGAATTTTAATAATGCCTGTATAAGTGATACTATTTTGAAATTAGTGTTAATATATTTAAATTTAGTTATTTGTGTAATGTATAACACATGAAAAATGTATTTGTTTACATTTTTACATTAAGACAATCCTGACATTTATATTGCTTTAGGTTTTACTTAGAGATTAAATTCATTAATAAAAGTAGGTGTACATTATAACTTCATTGACTATATAAGCCTTAGAACTATAATATTCATGTAAGAATGTATTTCTTAAAAAGAATGTAGTATTCATTTAGTTTTAATGGCTTATTCCTGCTACTTTGTCTTTGTAAGGTGACCATTATCCTAAAGGTCAATAAAAAAAAAATAAGATCCTTGAAAAAATTTGAATTTCTGATTTTATCATTTCCTATCATTATTAACCTACAGTCTTGTACATGACAGTACATCTTAAATAATTATAAATAATTGGTCAAAATTGTTATAATCTATAGATAGCATTTATTTGTGTGAGTACATTGGGCACACCAGATAATCTAGACTGATATTCTTATTTCAACATGCTTACCTGAATCATACAGGCAAAGTGTCTTTTACCATGTGAGGTAACATGTCCACACATTCTGGGATTAGGACATGGACATCTTTAAGTAGGGGCCTACCACACTCTAATATAGATTTGTATCTTTGTAAAATGCATACACAAATTTGAGCTATTGAATATATATTTTCAGTTTTTATCAGCTTATCTCAATATAATATGGGGTTTTTTTTCCTCTGAAAAATTTCTGTTTTAGTCTTTTTCTAATTTAATTTTTTATTACATGCCAACAAATTGGAAAAGTGAGAACGAACAATGACAAGATTACCAGATGATGGCCTTTAAATAGGGTGTCACCATGTGGCAGGAGTTTATCTAACTATTTGTGTACTGTTGTGTGAGACTTAAGAAAATTACTGTTAAAACTTTATAGTTTGGTTTAAATTTAAAAATCTATCAGATAACTCCTCTTGAAAATAATCATGTCTAATATTTGGTGAATATTATTCCAAACACTTATTTATCAGTGGAAATAATTTTAAAACATGGATTAATTTCTTAGGTGCCGGTTTAAAACAATAATAATTTTACTTGAATTTAACATAAAAAATCTAAGATGAAGAAATTCATAAATTTTAGATAATTTCATCTGTACCACAAAGATGTAACTATTTAAAATTGGTATGTGTGTGCAAGCTTGAGAGCGTATGTGTATGCATGCATACGCATGAGTGCACATGCATATCTGGTGCAGTTGAAATTTTATATATATATTTAACTATAAGTGTATATAAATGTATGTGTATGTATGTGTGTATATGTATGTATATATGTTTGTGTGTATACACATATGTATACATGTATATGTGTGTGTGTGTGTGTGTATAAATAAATAAATTTGGTGAGAGCGAGGCAACCCTTGGTTGACATCACTGATTGCAAGGACCCTACAGCACCTGGTCTTCCTAGGTAGTCTCTCATCTAAGTACTAATTAGGCCCAATCCTGCTTAGCTTCCGAGATTACATGGGATCAGTCTCTTTCAGGGTAGCATGGCCATAGACCCAGTTGGAATTATAAAACATAATTATATATGCTCTTACCTCATTTTATCCATATCTCTTTTTATGGTTAGATTATAAATTTTACCATGTCAAATTTTAAATGTTATCTTCTGTTACTATAGATTCTCTCAGTCAGCCTTAGTTCTGTATTTAAAAAAATGTAATGGTCATCATTAGTTTAACTTTTACATTTCTAGGATGTATAGCTTCATTTCCTATGTAGTTGTCTACATTTCATTATCAAATAGTTTTATTCAGTAAGTCACATGTACCCTGTATTTTCCGGCCTTCTCATGTGTTTGAAAATGTTAGTCTAATTACTTTCATATCAAAGGATGTCTTGGACAACCATTTTACTTTTCACACACCTTTGTAGATATTACTTCATGCATCTTGTTGTTTTCTGCTGCTGTGCAGGTATTTGGATCCAACCTTCATAACTATTTATTGTTTTAAGTTTGGATGTTTGGAGCATGTTCTTTAGCCATAGCTTTGAAGTTAATCATATTTTATAAATTTTTTACTATGGAATATTATATAGTTTTTATCTACATGTTTAATATTTTTCTTTATTTTAGGAAATATACCTGTATTTATATTAGAATAATTTATTTGCCTACTGTTTCATTTTTTAGACCTTTTGTTTAAGAAATCTAGCATATGTGTATATTGGATTTCATTTTTCTATCTTCTTTATTGATCATTTTCTACCAAATAATTTTTTTACAATAAATTTTTTTCCCATTTTGTTTCCAGAGCATTTTCAAGTTTGGCTAGAAGTCCCTATTTTCAGTAATGTTTATTAATATTTCTTTTTTTAAGGTATTCTCTTCTCTGAAAGTCTCTTGTTTTTATTTCCTTTATTTTGAGTAAGACCAGCTCCATTTTTATTTCTGTTTGCTATGTCATCATTTATTCTCTGAACCTTTATACCTCATTTTTTCACTTATTTTTTGATGTTAACAGTGTTTGCAATTTTCTTTGATACCGAAATAAACTGCACTTTTTTTCTGAAATATTCAAGCATTTCATTGAGTATTTATTTCTATGATATTTTTTCATTTAACTTTTGCTTATGCTTCTCTATCTTTTTGCTTCTTACCTACCTTCTTCCCTTCCCCACTCTCCTTTCTCTCTCTCATTCTCTTTCTCTTTTTGAAATTTTTTTGAGCATAGGTGAGGTAGGGATTCCTCTGTGATAATTATCTTTGAGTCAGTCATGCCGCACAGGAGTTTGGGTGGTATTGTGGTTGTGTGTGTTGTGTGTGTGTGTGCATGTACACGTGTGTGCATGCGATATGCTCTAATAGAGAGGAAGGCAACTGTGGTGGTCTGCAAGCATTACGAGGATTTATTACTCCCAGCACCATATAGCCAAATTGTTTACTCTGGAAGCTCATGACTTTTTATCATTCAACTGCACACTGGAGGTTGAAAGACTTTTATCATTCGTTATTGAATTGTACTTATGTCCCTTTTTTTTTCCTTTGAGGAGAAAGAACAGTAATGTTTATTAATTTTGTTTATTTTTTTCTCAGTGAAATTGGAAATGGAATAATTGTGCAAAATTATCTTTATTTGGCCACCTTACCTGGAGCTTGAAACTGTTAATAACTTCTTCAAAATCTAGACTAGGCATATCCAAATTTCTTTCTTTAAAAAAAATTTTCACATATTTGCTTCTTGTTACCTAAAATCTTATCAAAGAATGAGCTAAAGAATGACTGTGTAAAACATAATGAAATGGAAGGAAGTAGTAGACTTTTGGGAATGTTATGATATTCAAAGCAGTAAGTTAGTAAAGCTCCCATTTTCTCGTAACTTGTTATTTCAAAGAAACTTTATTGTAATTGCTACACTAATAAAGCACATAGCATTATAAGCATTCTCATCTAGAATTAATTTTGGTTTAGAAATAGTCAATATATCTTTAAACAGTAAAAGAAAGTTGCATATTTAGATATAATCAGTTGAAATGGTTTTAGTAGTAATTATTTTCTACCTTGCAATGTTATTCACACCAAAATTTCAAAATTAGCTACTATCTTAAAATATAATTATAGTAAATTTTAATATATATCTTAGAACTATATATCTTAGTAAAATATATTATTTATGAAAACAAATTTGGTCCGACTGAAAATTAGGTAATCTTAAAATGTTTTGATTACATTATTACAGCTGTCATGTATATTGTAAAGAACCAAGAAATACAGCCTGGCTTAGTAAGCATATTTTTAGGAAACATGAAACTGTGAGATTTATAATTTTAATTAAAATGAATGGAAAGAGTATTACTTGCAAAGCTTTTCAGTCATACATTGCTACATGAGTTTTCCCCGGAATCTTAAAATTTTATCTTTTTAGTATTTACTTTGTATTACTTTTCTACTAGAACCAAGGTATTTTGTGAACCAGTTTGATTTTGGTTTATACAGCATGAATAATATAATATGGAAATTTTTAGACATCATATTGATGGACTAGTAGGAATGTATCTTCCTTTGAAAATATCTCTATCATTTTTATTTTTTGTGATTTGCAGTCTCCTAATCACAGTTAATTAAAAAAATATATCTATTAGTTATAATGCACAATAGAGATTACTACTAGATCTTGAGATTTTGTAGCAGGGATCCTAATTTAGAAAAATCACTTCTCATTGGCATCCAGGAGTGGTTATGATGGATATTTTATCTTGCAGTTTGCAAAACTATTTGGAATAATCCAGCATACAAAAACTGGGTCTCTGTTGGATTATGCATTTACATTAATTTCAAAACCAGAACTACTCCCTCAAATATTTTAAGATGACACAATCATTAGAAATATCAGCATCATCATTTTTACCCCAACATTTTATCAGATATTTTGGGGTGATGACATATTCTCAGTTTATATTATTTACTTTTTGTTGCCTGAAGCTCTGCTTCCCTTTCACCAGTACCAAATATCAGTTTCTAAACAAGTGAAGTTGCTTCAAGGTGATAATCAACAGAAGGATGACAGATAAACCTAATGTTACAGTGGTGGGATAGAGCTGGCTCACAACATCTAATTATTTAAGTTTGGTAGCTTTGAATCAGCCATTGTATCAATATTTGCACATGGAAATCAGCAAATACTATAAGAACTTTTAAACAAAAGCAAAAAGTTGAGATAGCTGATTATTATACATTTGCCTCCACACCATCTCCTAATCACCTCAAGGAAAAACGAAAGTTTCCCTGAGCAAACCCTGTGGCAGGCAACGAGCTATTGGATGTGTGGATGTTTATCAATGTGCCACCAACACTTTTTGGAGGAATCAAGTAATTATAAAATGTCACCTAGGAGACAAACCATAGTTCATTTAGTAAGGCTCTCTCTTGCTGATCAGTTGCCTTCTAGGGTATGTAGCCTAGAACTTGAGCAATAGAGATAGTGAGATAGAGCTTGGCGAAATTGGTGTAAATTCTGAACCTACCAGTTCCTAGCTTGGTACTTTGAGGTTACTTGCTATTTTCAATTCTGTGTCCCTATTTGTAGTATGTAAGCAAGAAAATTCCTTACTCGATAAATTTTTTTAAAGAAGGAATAATAAATTTCATACACCATGAGGGTTCTAAATTACCTACATTTTAAATGTTAGTTTCTTTTATTAGGTTATCTTAAGCTAGTTGAGTTTAATACAATGTCTTTTATTTATTTTTTTTTATAGTGCTTGTTACCAGGTTTTCTCATTTCTTGTAATCTCTCAAAGTCCTCAAAGTTAACTTTTATATCTGCATTGGTCATATCTACTTTTCTGAGTTTTTATGTCAAATTGTCAAATGGGCCACATCTTGACAGAGATGAAATCCTGGGGGATATTAATAGGACCAAAATATTTCTATAATTCATATGTGCACAGTGCATTTTATTAAAAAATGAATAAATAATAATACTTATTCCTTTGGGCTTATATTATTCCCCTCCCTTTATATTTATTTTTATATATTTGATTTTTGTTTCTTTTTTCATGTGTATAAATAAGAGCAAGTATAAGATAGGGGCACATGTCATTTGAAAAAAGCTTTTTAGTTTACTTGAAACTGTCAAATATGATTAAATATGATTAAATATGATTAAAGGATGTGAAGTTTTATGCTCATCAAAACAATGCGTAGACTAAAGCAAATTGACAAATAGCATGAAGCTAAAGGTCGTTGCATCAAATAGGCTTTAAAAAATGTAATTCATCATTAAAAATGCTTCTTTACTTGTTCTTTTGATTGCAAGTTTTCAATTTATAGGTCTTAAATTTCATAATGCTTTATATTTTCATGTATTATCAGTCTATACTTTATGCCTATGGTCTGAATATATTCTGCCTTTCCTTAGGTTTTATTCTGTTATTATATTTGACCTATCAAACACGATCTGAATTTTGATCTTTTTTTTTAAAGACATAGGCTTTTCGATTGAGGTAATTGAGACTTTGGGGAGGGCTGTGATTGGGAAGCAAGAAGTATTTTGACACAAAGGCCCACTAGCACCTGCAGTCCTTCCTTTGCCAGGACAGACTCTATCAGGAAAATCTAGAACTTCAATTTTCCCATTCTGAGGTCAAACCTATTTAAAGGAAAAATGTTTTACATTGCTCAGTGCCGTGCAAATTTTCAGCATGAAGTATTTCTCATACCAACTCACACAAAAATAAAGAAAACAAAGTTAAACTTTTATTAATCTCCAAAGTCTAATTCAAACTTATACTTTCCTGGACCTCTCAAAGTAAATAAATCAAATGCACCCTAAAGTCATCTTAACTGAAACACTGGCCAAAACAGATAAGCACAGTAAACAGAGACAGTTCTTTCAACCCCAGCATCTATACCTAAGAGCTGCATCTCTACTGAGCAGGGTGAAATGTAGTATGCGATCTCTATGTTGTGTTTTCTTGTTGTTGGAATTGGTATAGAGAGGGCAGGCAGAGTAATTTGTGTAATGAAGTTAAAGTAATGAATCAGGTTCTAGAGGCTAACAGATGACCACTGAAAATGAGCAAAGGTTTAGGGAGTGGTATGAACTCTTTCAGGTCATTTTAGCAGACCAAAAAGTAATGCTTTATTGAAAAAATAATATTCATGCTTAATAGAAATGGTGAGGAGTATTTTTATGATTTATGAAAAACACAGCAAATTAACAGTCAGTTTCATAAGCAGACTATTATAGGAGGAATAAAAAAAATTCTATCACAAAACTTACATATTACATAATGCATAAAAAGTATTCTAATAATTGAAACTTTCTATAATAAGATAAACACATGTCTAATTTTTAGAGAAAAATAGAGCCTTACAGAATTTATTTTGAAATAGTTTACAAATGTCTTATAATTTTTCTTTATCGGCTAGGATTTAATCTTTTGAGAACCAGTTCCAAATTTGAATTAATTAAAATCATTGTTATTTTAATTTTTCACACCTGTAATAAATTTATAACATTTAATGAATTTTTAAAATTTTTAAATACCAACTTTCAGCTATTATAAGAACCTATTTTTATATTACAGTTAAAAATTTTTAATGGACTTAATTAAACATTCAGTATCTGCTGATTGAAGAAAACATAATAAAAAAATTATAGTGACTTCAGTATATCTTTAAATCCCTCTGCATTTTATATAGACAATATTTTTGAAAACTAATATTCTATCTATATAGAAAGTTATGTGTGAGTGCATTTATGGGCCACTTCTACTTATCTTGCAACTTCTCAGGAACTTATGGCCTAGATATGGTAAGAAATTTATTAAAGTGAGTCTTATAAAATAGATAACTATTGAAATGGTGGGAGAATGTTTAATATAAGTGATTAAAAGATATGATAGTCATATTATTTTTGATCAATAGCAAATCTTCTAATTTAGTTTTGTATATATCCGAAGTTGTGCCACAAAATGAGAACTGATTTACTTAGTTTTTATTATCGATATATAGGTGCTATTTAGATTAAAGTACTTGTGATTTATAAAAAGCCTAATTTATTTATAAATGCTATGTAAATCACTCCCTCTCTTAAATGCTCCAATTTAATTTTTTGAGTGGTAAATTCTTTTATAGTATGTGAGGTATTCTTCAGACAATTGTGGAATATTTTGATTGAAATAACACTTTTAAGATAAGAAACTAGAAAAAAATTAAATAAACATTTTCATTGTATGTCCATAAACCTGAAAACTGGCATTGGTTTTAACTCGGGCTTATTTTTTAAAAAAAGTAACAATTTACACTGCTCTGCATGTAACACAGATTCTTACACTGAGAATTTAACTAATTTACGCATTTGATGTAAGTGCGAATTAAATATCAGGTTATAGCTTTCCGGTTATCTGCAACCAAAGTAAAATTGTTATATTTCAGTGCATCTTTTCTCTAACATATATATTTACACATGATTTAAAATACACATTTATAAACTTAGTGTTAAAATAATGAACATGATGAAACACTGATTTGAAAAGTAACTATGCATTTGTTTTTGTTTTGTTGCTGCTATTGCTATTACATACCCTCAGTCACTTTTCTCAGAGTTCTTCTCTGGAATTCAACAAGGATATTTTGAACCTTACTACTCAAGTCAACTGGCCCCTCCTTACCAGGTTTGATTCCTTTCATGCATGGCAGTGCCAGATTCCATGCTAGTTGAATAATAAAATGAAAACATTCACAAAATTGTAAGACCTTTGAATTACTTTGCATTCACCTGTAAAAAGCAGAAATTACTCTTTAGAGAAATCTTGTAATGAAGTCTACCTTAAATCTCTTGTTTTTAACTTCTACAACATTCATTTTGTTTCGTACATACCGATTTGCTTTCCATTCCAATGGCTTCACATTTTCTCATGTTCTTTCTCTAAAAAAATTATAAAATCTTTTAAGGCCATATGTTACACTTTTCGTGTTCCACAGCACAACACCACATGATACTAAGTAATAGTTTTTGAGTACTGGATAACAATTGAGAAACAAATTATGTATTCAGAAAGCACTTCATGTAGATAATTTGTATTTTCATGTATGCAAAAAGTTGCAGTAATTATTACAGACTTTCATCAGTTTTTAATAATCATGGTAAAGCAGAATCAATTTGATATATTTTCCTAAAGTTCCGACAAGAACATTTTCCATTAATAAAATGGACAGAAGACCTGAATAGATAGTTTTCCAAAGAGGAAATACAGATGACCAATAGACATTGAAAAGATGATCAAGGTCACTCACTAATCATCAGAGAAATGCAAATGAAAACCACGAAGAGATATCACCTCACACCTGTCAGAATGGCTGTCATAAGTAAATCAAAAACAGCAAGTGTTGGCCAGGACGTGGAGAAAAGGGAACCCTCACACACTGTTGATGGGACTGCAAATTGGTACAGTCATGGTGGAAAACAGTCTAGAGGTTCCTCAAACAACTAAAAATAGATCTACCTTTTGCTGCAATTGCATTTCTGGGTATTTGTCCAGAGAAAACCAAAACAAAAATTTGTAAAGATCTATACATTCCTATGTTCATGGTAGCACTATTTACAGTAGCCAAGATATGATGCAACCTAAATGCCCATCAACAGACAACGGGATAAAGAAATTATAGTTCATATATACAATGGATATTAGCCATTAAAAAATGAAATCCTATCATTTGCAATGACATGGATGGATGTAGAGGTTATTATGTTCAATGAAATAAGACTGAGAAAGACAAATACCATATGATTTCACTTATATGCAGACTCTAAGGAACAAAAAGAACAAACTAAATGAAAACATATCCACAAATAAAGAGGACAATTGGGTGAGGACAGAAGGAGGGAGTGGGAGAGTGCTAGGAGAAAGTGGTGAAGGGTTAAAGAAGTACAAATTAGTAGTTGACAGGGATGGGGAGCATGACATAGAGAATGCAGACGGCAGTAAGATAATGGCTGTGTGTAGAACCAGAAGGAAGACAGAGTAATCTGGAGGATTGTTTCGTATACTATATAAATGTCTACCCAATGCACTGTATACCTGAAACTAAAAAAGAAAAAAAGTTAAAAAAAATAATCATGTATTCAGTGGTTAACATTTGAAGAGTGAGCCTGAGTCTATGCTTTTTCGTCCCTTGTAATCCAAGTCATGGCTTCTATAACCAGACCTCTGATTCCTGTTTCAGAAGTTTTCTTACCACAATCAGTTTCATTTTACTGAACTGGAATTTTAATAAACCCTGTCTGTACATTTACACAGGTAAACTTGAGTGGAAATCTAAATAAAGCATTTTAGTGAGGTTGATAATTAGAATTTAATGGATGCATTTTACTCAATAGAGGAATCACCATTAAATTATTTTGATAAATATTTTAACTCTTCTCATTTTATATTTTTTTACCTTTACTCTTACCAGTCTTTTATTAGGGAGCTATAGTAAAATGCACATAAAAATTTTAAAAACTTCTACTTTGAATAGTAAAGGAATTAAAATAATTTATAATGAAAAGAAAAACCTCAAATATATAGGTTGATAAGGTACATATTTCAAATGTGTTGATTTAACATAAATTCATGATATTCACATTAATTTTCAATTAGATTATATATTTTATGTTGATTTGTTTGATGATTTGCCTAATAATTATATTTTATTTCTTTTGCAGCAGATATCTAATCATCTTTAGGTAGGAACAATAATATAGAGTTTTTTTTAATAAGTTGTTAATTCAGGGAAAAGGAAAAGATGGTCAATCTGTGACATCTCTCAAAATTGAGAAGACTAAAGTTTTCATGTAGTTTCATATTAGCAATATTCATTTTAACCATGGCTTCAATTGTATATATGGACTAGTTAATTTCAAATTAAATATTTAAAATCTTAATAAACTTAAAAAACATTTTCAGTAAACATTACACTCATAATCTATTTGATGTCCATTATACTATATTTTTCCAGGTAAAACAATGGAAATAAATTCACATGTTAATATAAATGAAAGAAAGACACCAATTAATTGTGTTAACTGATTCAATGATCTGTAATTAAAAATGAGATAAATATTTGCTCTCAATAGAGCATGATATTCTTTTGCTTATTATCATCCTATTTTTAGTTTAATATTTGTATGACTTATATACAAAATTATCATCGATTCAAAGAAACAAAAAAATGTATTACTGTCAAAATGTTATTTCTTCATCAGTGAATCCAACATATTCTAATTGTGAAATATTAACTCACTCTTCCATAATTGCCTTTGATTTTCCAAAGATAGTATATAAACAGATGTAAACAATCCTTTTTATTTTTTCTTATGAATTCACAAGGTAAGTAAAAATAGATTTTTGCTAGACTTTTTATTTTCATTGCAATGTGAAATATAATTTAAATGTCTCTTTGAATAACTTGTTTCCTTGGAGATTATTTATTAGAGGAGATGGCATGGTAAGAATGTGGGTTTAATAACTTTTGAGCCTCATGCTATTAGGACTATTATGTGTCTGTATTATCACTGTTTTTCTTTTTAAAATGTTAATGCCTTTGGGAAGTAAAGAATAGAAATGAATTTTTAAAGGATTTAAGAATCTCAACATTTCTTAGAAATTTAGATTGTGTCAGCATACAAATAAATTTTTAAGTAACTTGGAACAAGTCAGCATTACGATTATAAATCTAGAACTAAAATTGTCTCTTGGGTCCCACCCTATGCTAAAAATGAGGTAATTAGTCACATTTCATTATTTAAATTTTTTTCCTTTGTAATGAATGTCAAAGTGTTTGTCAAAGTAATATACAGCTGCTCTTATATTTTATTACAGTTAGAACATAGGTGAAAAATCTCTCATGAACTAGGTCAGGTATTTGTTCCATCTTTTATAAAGCCATCCCTTATGTTCTCTCTCTCTCTCTCACTCTCTCTCGCTCTCTCTCTCTCTCTCTCTCTCTCTCTCTCTCTCTCTCTCATATACTATTCTTTATATGGTTTTTCTTTTGGTTATAGGACTTATAATCATCTTATATTCTATACAATATATCTATTTATTACATTTATTTTTTATTGACTATAACGTAAGCTTCTTAAGGAAAGGCATTTTTCTAAACTTGTTCAATGATTCTGAAATAATTTGACATCCATATGCAAAATAAATAAATAAAAGAAGAAGAATGCTCCATCTCTTGCATTATATAGAAAAATTAACTCAAAATGGATTATAATCCTAAATGAAAACCTAAAACTATAAAACTAGAAGAAAAAATAAGAGAGAAATCTTTGTGATCTCAGGTTGGGCAAAATTTCTTATATTCTACATGAAAAGTGTGATCTGTATCAGAATAAACAACATGATAGATAAAACTTCATCACAATTATAGAATTATATTCCTGAAAATAAAAGACAAGATATAGACTGGGAGAATATATTTGCAAAATATATATCTGATGAAGAACTAATATCGAGAATCAATATAGAAACCACAAACCTCAATTTTAATAAAACATCCTAGTGGGAAAAAAAATAGGCAACAGTTTTGACACTTCACAAAAGAAACAGATGAAGAGATACTCAACATCATTGGTATCAGGAAAATGCAAATGAAAACCACAATGAGATAGCATTATACATCATCACTATCGAATATAAAGAAAATGACATATACAAGTTCTGGTGAGCCTGCAGACAGTTAGAACAGTAATATATTGCTGATGTGGATTAAAAATGGAGCAGCCATTTAAGCAAACATTTTGCAGAGTCTTATAAAAGTAAACATACTCAGGGAAATGTAATTAAAGCCAGAATGTAATACCAGGACACAACTACCAAACTGGTAAAGATGAAAGAGAAGGAAAATGCCAAACACTGGTAAAGATTTCAGGCAACAGGCATTCTCAAGTATTCCTGCTGGGGTATCTGTGAGTAAAAGCACTTAAGGAAACTGGGAGGCAGTATCAACTATCAAGAACATTTGCATGGCCTATGACCCGGTAATTTTATTCCTAGGTTTATGGTCAACAGAAAAGTGTAGAGACATTCACCAGAAGAAATGTACAAGAATATTCATAGAAGCTCTATACATAATAGCACAAACCTAAACTACCCAGTGTTCATCAGAAGTGCAGTAGATAAATACAGCATAACATATTCACAAAATTTGATTTTGTCAAAATTCATTGTTGTTAATGATAAATTATCTTTTCCGTATATCTGTTATACTTCATTAAAAATTTAAATATTTATGTTAATATAATTGGTTAACTTCATAGAGGGTAATAAAACTATATCATTTTAAAAAATAATAACGTAAACATATACTTAACTATTTGATCCAGCAGTCTTACTCTTATTATTGACCCTAATGAAATAAAAATTTATATTCACAGAAAACCTTTTCACAAGTGTTTATAGTGACTTTATTCATATTTGCCCAAAACTGAAAAATCCCAATGTCCTCCAATGGGTGGATGAATAAACTGCTGTACATTCATACAGTGGAATACTATTCATCAGCACAAAGGAGTAAAGTACTGATACACTTAATATCATGGATAATGCCAAATATTTTATGCTAATTTAAGTAAACAAGTTTCAGAAGGCAACGTAAGAATGATTTTATTTATACACCTTTTTGGGAGAACAAAACTACTGGGGCAGGAAACATCAGGAATTGTCATTAGAAAGGTGGGCAATCACCTTTGCACAGTAAATTACCATATTGAATAGCCAACAGCTGAGAGAAGCCTGAGTGATAAAAATATATTTGCCATCATCATGATTGTTGTCTCATCGTGTTACATGTAATTTTTTTGTTTTACATAGGCATGTTACAAACATCATAATGTGTTTTATTGAAAGTTAAAGCTAAAGACAGTATTTTGGGACTCAAACTTTAATATTAGCTAATAATGTCTTAATGTGTTTTTTATATATACATAATGTGGAACTATTTTGCTTTCAAACACTATGGCTAATCCTCATTCCTGGGCAATGAATTGAGTGTGTCTGATACCACCGTTTTTTATAAAGTTCCATTTCAGGGTACTCTGGAAAGGCTATTGCACAGATGCCGCATCTATGAATAGGCCTCTTAGATCCCCTGTCTAAATCAGCACAAAAGAATGATCAAAGATGAAAACAATTCATTTGTAGATACAAAGAATGAATTTTATAGACCCCTATAACATCACTCAGTTACTCACCTCTCAGCAGTCTTTTAAGAATTATTAGGTCATTATGAAGTTTCAAAAAATACCTCAGGAAAAGTAGAACTTTTCAATTTTGCAGCACAGGTTAGATTTTATTTTAAATATCTTTAAATGATCCCTTATGATGGTTGTAGTAGAAAATCTAATTGACACTATAAAGCTAGAGATCAAGAGATTTTGCTTGCCTGGGATTTTGGTTATCATAAATTTTATCATTGAAATTTTACCCTTAGAAAGACCTCATCTAAAACAGAAAGCTGTTATTTCAAATTCAGGGGGGGGGAAAGTCCATTATTTATTTGAGTAGTTGTATTTGAGAGAAAATTCCACAAGTGTGCAAATCCAAAAAAGAACATTTACCTGAAAATGGGAGACATAAAATAGCTATTCTATTTTGACTTTTAATAGGCCCACTTATAATACATATAAATTTAGTCATAATTTTTAATTTGATAAAAATATATCTAGAGAGACAAAATACAAATGGAATTATGAGGTAATCAGACTTCTTAAATAGGAATAAATTTTTAAGCATTTTACCAATATCTATTTTTATTCAAAGGGGCAATATGCTGATAGTGAGCTGACTTTAGTGTCACCTTTTCTTTAAAGCTAATTCCACAAGATTCTCTGCATGATGACATTTTGTTACTCTATAGCAACACTTCTCTGGGTGTTCTGTAACATGAATTTAAATAATAAATATTTAATTCAACTTTTTAGTATTTTTGTAGTAATGTACTTTTGCTCAATTATAAAATGCCTTATTAAGAACTTGACTGTTTTTAATGACAGAATAGGAATTATAAAACACTGGAAATGTAAAATGGTACAGTCGCTTTGGAAGATAATTTGGCAGTTTCTTACAGATCTACACATAGTCTAAACATTAATATTTAGTGCAAATACTAAAGAAGGTTTAGTAACAGTGCTCCTAAGTATTTTCCCAACTGATTTGAATACATATCCACACAAAAACCTGCATGTTTATAAAAGTTTTATGTATAATTGTCTCAAACTAGAAACAACTGTCTTTAATAGATGAAAGGATAAAACATCTATGATATATCTATTCAATGAAATATAATTTGTACAAAAAGGGAAATAAGTGATTCAGCCACAAAGACACTTGGATCAACCTTAAATACTTATTGGAAGTAAAAGAAGCTAGTTTGAAATGCTACATACTGTAAGATTTCAATTGTATGATATCCTGGAAAAGGAAAATCTGTTTTAAAAAATCAGCGGCTGTCAAGGGTTTGGGGAGTTGGGGAGGCTATTTTAATAGATAGGGCATATGGAATTTTTTTGGTTGGTGAAACTTTTGTATGACACTAATGGTGGATGCACGGTATTATGCATTTGTCAAAACCTATAGAATTCTATAGCACAAAGAATGAACCTTAACATATGCAATTAAAAAAATCATTTAGATGATCAAGGATAACAGTTTGGGATCCAGAATGTGACAAAACAATCTAACCTATTACAAATTATGAAATGACTTCAGTGAAAGGATGAGAGGAAAAGATGTAGTTCTAAGTAATATTGGAAATGAGTGGAATCTATAAGACTAAATGCAAAATAAATTGTACTGTAATCTAGTTGATAACATTTCTCACAGGGTATGAGTTAAAAATGTGATACCATAATTGAAATTAAGCAATGTAACAAATGGTGGAGCCTGTTTTCTCAGTATTGGAGTAGGAGGTTACGGATAAGCAAAAAGAGGAAGCTGGAATGATCCATGTGGTAATGGATTAGAGTGGGAGACATCACTATGAACTCATCTTAATATAAATGTACATAATTACATATAGATGTGATTATAGGTATTTGTATATTCATATTAGTTTACCTACATATATTCCCTTCTGCTGTTAGGTGAGAGGGCTTAGAATCAATTACACTCCCTCCAGTAGCAATGATTGCACTTATCACCTGGAACTTGGTGTCCAATATCGTTATCCAATAAAAGGAAATGGGACTTTTGGAAAAATGGATGATTCTACTACTGGGCAGGAAATACACAAGATGAGCCTGGAATATCTTTTAGTGTCAAAAAGAAAGAAAATACAAAAAAAAAATGATGGGGTATGTCAGAGACACAGGAGCCAACTGAAAATTACCTAATGTTCAAAGCACTGGATTATAAAGTATAGAATGAATATTCACAAGTTCATACTGATATAAATATATGATTAAATACATAAACAAAAGAGAAGAGACATATTTTTCATGCAGAAAAATTCCAAAGAATATGTATATATGCTCTGCCTCAAGGAGGTGAAACATACTTAACTCTGCATTCCTTAAATATTGTTTGCAGGTAGTAACTTCTTCCAAAGCATACAATTTGGAAAGAAAGCAGAAGAGACTAATTTCTCAATGAATAAATCTGATTGACCCTATCTCAGCCTGGTGATCAAAGATCATCATGTTGATAATATGTACTTTGGTATCATGTGATAATTATGGGACTTTACCTCTGTGGTAACTGTGCAGACAGCTCAGTGCTCAGACTTCTCTTTCCTTTTGCCTGTACACCTATTTTATGCCTTGTCTATTTGCCTCATGTGTAGGGATATGTAGGTCTTTTCACTTTCTTCTCCAGTTATTCTGCTATTCTTACCTGAAGCATTGGTCTGTTACAAATTATTCAGTTTGTCCCCCAAAATAGAGATTCTGTCTCTTAAAAAAATAAAAAGAAATCGTCTTACTAATGGATATTTCACATGAAAAGCATACAAGCCCTAAGCACATACTATATATAACGAAGAGCATGTCTGTGTAACCAATGCACAGTCCAGAAATAGGATCTTTCCAGCAGCACGTAATTTTTCCTTGATCCCTCTAGAAATTTTTTAATCTAACATTTCCACAGGTAACAATTTCTTTGAGTTCTACTTATGTTGAAACTTAGGGAATTTTTAAAAGGAAGTAATTTACATGGATATATGAGTAAAAATATACAGTATGAATGCATCTTGTGCATAGCTGACTATTCAGTATGTCATTGAGATTCATTGAAGTGGTTGTACAAAGTGTTAGTGTATTAATTTTTATTGCCACATAGTATTTAGATGTGTGAATATGTAAGAGATTATTTATCCATTATATTATTAGTGTATACCTGGGTTGTGTCCACATCGGTGCTGTGAAGATTCATGAACATGTCTTTACACATATTATGACTTCCTTTCAACGTTTCTGAGCTACTACCTAGAATCATTCTTCCAGAGGAACATCCTTCAGCCCTTCAGCACTGACTCTAATTCAGGGTTTCTGCAGGCAAATTAACTGTTTCTCTTCACTTGTATTTGGTGGGGAGCAAACAGTATATTGTGCTTTTATTTTCAAAGACTTTTTTTCTGGATATCGGATCCTAAGTCACATCATATTATTGACATCCTTAGATATTTTAACAAGTCTCTAATAAAGGAAATGATATTCTCAAATAAGCTAGCATTTATTACTAATATAAAATGAACCTTTTTTGATATTCCAAGCCTTAGAGACTGGATGATAATAGTTAGAATTTACTTTTTAGTCTGGGCCTGTATAAATAATTACTTTGTTAAACTTGTCCTAAAATATCACTTCCAGCAAAACTTTACAAATTAATTAGATTATTATGGTTTGCTTTTGCAAATTCAGTTATATTCAGTTAAGTATTAACTTGTATTTTGTTCTTTGTGTCATGCTTAGAGCATTTTAGTTATGGCCTATATAAAATAATTAAGAATTTCAGGGAACTACAAACCTGTATTTTTGTTTAATAATTTGCTTCTTCAGATTGAATTGCTTAAATAGTCTTTCTTTGTTGTTGTAAAGTTGAATTAAGAAGTATTAAAATTTTATCTTAAATTTCAAAAGGTTATTTTATGCAAATAAACTTTATTCTATACAGTTTTCTATAAAGAAAATCATCAGATTAGAACTTTACTTTTCATGTGAGCATAATAAATCCTACAGATCCAAAATTGTATGTTATCAATTTAGAGCATTCTTTTGTATTGAAAGTACTGTACTAAAAGAAAGGGAGTTAGGAAGATAAAACTTTGTGTTAGTCTGGACTTTTGATTTCCCATTACAAAATCCAAATTAAACCTAATATTATACTTAAAAAAAAATACTAATTCCATTTGTTTACCTAAGTACGTTATGGGAAATTGTAGGTTGATTTAACTTTATGGATGGTTGAAACCCATGTGCCTAAACATTATAAATATTTTTTCTTTTTTTTTTTTTTTTTTGATCTATGCCTCTTTCTAAATGTTGCCTTCCTTCATAAAAGCTGGCTTGCCTTTTTACAACTTCTAAACCAGAGAAAAGACTCATTTATGACTAAAAAAATGCCTAGGTACTTTAATGTCTTAGCTCATCATCTCTAGACTAATTACTGTTATTTAAGTGAAGTATGCTATTGTTCCAGATTTGGCCACATGTCTATTTCTGTTCTAAATTTGTCCAATCTCCACTTCTTGGTTGGCAAGCCAAGATGGGATCACTTGGTTGGAGTAAGAAAGAACCAATTCCTCATATAAAAAATGGAGCTTTTTATCAAATAATCAAGAAAAGTACGTATAATTTTACATATAATAACTACCAATTATGATATTTTGCTTCGAGAATTACACTATGGTAGGTTACTCTTCCTACATTTAGGAAACTTTTATGAGAAATGAAAATTATTTAAAATGATGGTTAATTTCAAGTGGATCTCCTAGTAGTGGGCATAATATCACACTAATGCTTGAATAGTAACTTTTTATATTTTTCTGTATTTTATGCTCTTTTATCCATTTCTCACAGTATCTTGTTTTCCCCATTGTTAATAAATAATAAATCTCAA
Organism: Cynopterus sphinx; assembly: GCA_030015415.1. NCBI lineage: Eukaryota > Metazoa > Chordata > Mammalia > Chiroptera > Pteropodidae > Cynopterus > Cynopterus sphinx. Next base: position 63,956,060 of record CM057390.1, on the reverse strand, counting down.
GAGGAAGCTTGAAAAGTTTATCAGAGGCATACCTTATTTTACTGTGTTGCATTTTATTGCACTTGACAAATGTTGCAGTTTTTACAAATTGAAATCAAGACCCTCCACCAGCAAAAAGACTGCAACTTGCTTTGTGATACTTGCTTTATTGTGGAGGTCTGGAATCAACCCACAATCTCTCTGGGGTAGTCCTGTATTTGTTGCTAAACATTGACTATACGAAACTACTTACTACCCACAGCTTTAAAAATAGAATCCTACCTGGCAAAAAACACTAAGATATGACATTGGTTGGTATGCCTCACAATGGATATAATTTCATTATGTATTTTCATTTTTGTCTAAGACAAAAGTTGTCAATACCACAGGTAGGCATTTTTTCCCATCCTTTAATTTTGCTAATGACAGATATGTAAAAGTGATAAAGAGGAGAGGCTAGTGGTAAGTAGGTATGGTAAACAAGCACTAAAGATAATATCTAGCAACAGTATGTGGAAGACTGATACAAGAGAGCAACAGAGGTCTTGTGCCCCACCTCATAAAACCTTTCAGAAAAATGCTGCTGTAGAAATCAGTTTACCCTTAATAATGACCTTTTAAGGATGTACAATGACAGAAGCCAATGAATTGATTAAATAAGGCTGTCATCTCTGATGATATTTTTCTGCAAACTTGCTTTTGATGGTGAAGATTTTTATTAATTTATTATTTTGGCATTCACATTTGCTGATACAACTTCTATAAGAGCTGTGATATAGTATGCACCAGGAACTTTTGTAATGAAAAGGGGCAATTTCCCATATCAAAAAGATGTATAGTAAGAAAATTGACTTGGAGTAACACATTTAGCTTTACAGGTTAGCAGTGCTGGATATTTATATTTAAATCTGAAAGATACATATGTAACATAAGTTTGTTAATTTAAAATGTAAAAAATTTTTACTTAAAAAGTAAATTTTAAATTAAAACATTTTTTAATTTATTCTCATCAGCTTAAAACATTTTTTAAAAAGTGGGAAAGAGCTATATAGACCCTATAAATGTATGAATGGATAGAATTTGAATTCAATTTTACCATCCTATATTATTGTTGTGATTTCTGTTTTAATCCTCAATTCTGAGAAAAGGAAATGGAAGTTTAGATAAACTAAACAATTTCCCCAACAAAAAGCAAAGTTGCAAACATTAAAATAGGAGGAAAAGAAGACAAGTGTGGGGTGCTAAAAACCAATTCAAGAGAATGTTCAATGGGAAGCTAATGATAAACTGTGTCAAAGGCTGCTAGTATGTGAATGAAGGTTAAAACTAGAAAATGAATAATGGATTTAGTGACATAATGTGACTACCATTGTTGACTTCGGTAAATTCAATTTTGGTGGAATGATAGAAAAATGTATGATAGGAGAGGATTCAAGAGAGATGAGTTAGAGGAAAATTGAAGATAGCAAATATATACAACTCTTTCAAGAGGTTTTTCTGTAAAGAACTAGAGGGTGAAGTCAGGTCAAGAAAAATTTTCTTTTTTGTTTTAAAGAGAAAAAAAATCATTTCTTTTCCTCTAAAATTAGAAAAATTAAAGATACAGAGGGAACAAAGGGGAATTTCAGAAGAAAATTCCTTGAATAAGTAGGAAGACATGGAACCTGGTAACAAGGAAAGGTATTTGTCTTTACAAGAAACATAGGCAATCTGTCCTTTTAAAAAATCCAAGAAAAGGTAAAAATGTGTGGGTTTAGGTAGCTATGTAGGATGTGCTGGTAGAAACTTGCAAATTATCTCCTACGATTGTTTCATTTTTCTTAGTAACTTAGGAAATGAGGTCATCAGTTGCAAGTATATTGGAAGAGGGTTTGAGAAGGTGATTTTATGTGAAACTGCCATACAGATTAATTAGAGAATGGACAGAAGAGATGGAGTAATGTGACTGCTTATTAGCATTATGGGTTCACTTGAGAGTCAGAGGCATGATCAACAGCAAGGTAGTGTATCTTTCTCTAGACACATTCTGCTGCATTTTTTGTTGTACTCTATATATTATCTCTAGATAATAGTCAAGAGAAACTTGATTACTATGTCAAAACCACTTGATCCCCCAAAGAAAAACCATGATTTCCATTCAGGTTATACCTTAATCACAGCTTACATTTGAACACAAAGCCTGAAGTCAATGTAGTCCTGTTGTTCTGCTTTTTGAAGTATATGTGAATGTATGATTATTTAACTCTTATTTTCAGCTCTGTTGAGTTGAAGTAATTGATTTAAATTTGTAATAATATTTCTTCATAAATGTTTATTTTAATTTGAAATTTAAAAAGAGAATATTTTGTTTTTGTTTTTTGTCCTTAGCCAGAACAATTCTTGAAGTTTTCCTTGATTTCAAACTCTATAGATATAGTAGAAATAATAATTTCCCAGAAAGGAAGCCAAAAAGTAGATGCTGATAGAAATGACAGGAACAGGCATTTTCAGTTGTAAAATGGGAATGAACACTCTGACTTGTAAGTAACATAGGAGTTTTCAGTCAACAATTCCATATCCATCACTAGAGGTGAAATAAAGAGCTTGCCAAAAAGTTCATCACTTAAAACCTGCCTTTTGACCAAACAGATAAATTCAAAGCTCTTAAGGAGATAACTTTAAGGAGATAAAGCATCTTACTGTGAGGGGCTGAAATTTTGAGTAATAGCCATATAATAAAAATGCTGTTATCTTGAAATTCCTAAATTGTGTCATATGCATAAAAATGCACTCAATAACTATTTTAACTCCAAAAAGAAATTGCAATATTTTCCCTTCCCAAGATTTTATTTTTAATTTAAATAGTAGTTGGGGGACGACAGCTATCCAACAGGCCTGGGTTAGGAAAGTTACCAGTTAAATGAAATTCTTGACAGTTAGTTCTCTGGGAATTTTCTTGATGTATTAGCTTTCTGAAACCTGTATAATGAAGTTATTTATCCTGTTATCTAAAAGGTTAAATACTAAGAAATGTACTTCTCTCTCATCTCTGTTATTGTTAAACATAGCATTTCACTTTTAGTTATAAACTTATAAGTCTTCTTTTTCTGTTCATTCACACTAACTCTAAGGTCAGGAACATCGCCCATCAACTATAATAATTTTCAGAAGTCACTCACAGAGACTAAATTACATTTTTACTTTTTTTCTTACTCCTTTTATGATACTGAATATCATTATTATGTGATGCACCCTGAGTTACTTTGATAGTCCTTTTATTCTAAGCGAAGCTCACAGCTATATTGTTATTTAGCCAAGCAGTGACTCTTGTCTTTATATATTCCTCTTATTCCTTTATTCATAGGGCACAAAAATTAGCATGTACCTCATTAGAAAGGAGAAAAAAAAGTCTGTAAAATGCTGATACGACATTATATTACAGTCACCGAAATGTAAGGAAATTAAGTCTGTAATAATATTAGTCTTAAATTTAAAATGCCCCATAATTTATGAATGCCTTTTATAAACTTACTCTCACCTAATCTCTTATATGTTTCAGAAAACGAACATAAAGCTATGAAAACAAAGAGAAGCATACAAATACATCAGCCCTTACTTAATTTGCAAGGCACATTAGATATATTTGCAAATATTTTAAATGAAATTTGTTGTGAGGAATATGATTCCCAAAGTAATTTTCATGAGTGCTTTTTAATAAAAATATTATAAAGGATTTATGATACTATAGCATTAATTATTTTATATGTTTGCTACGTCAAAGTCATCAAATATATTTTCATATTTATAATATCAGAGCAAGCTATATTACATATCAGCTTTTAAATGCTGTCCAACATTCAGACTAAGAACTCTATATGGAAACCTCCTACTGAAGTTTCAGGAGAGAAAGTGGGACACTCTCCATTTTCATATTCTCTTCTAATGTATCTGGGTTCCTTCCTATAGCAGTGCCCCATCTGTGAGGCACCCCACAGCCTCTTTAGGACTCAGGACTCATCTAACTCTATCTAGGTGTGGATTATTTAAACCTCTCTAAGATCCCTGGGTAGCCTAGGAATGGATTTCCTTTTTTCCTCATGGGAAACTGGAATATGTTGCCACCCACTCCCTGCCACATGCTATGGTAAATTTTGATAATCTCAATGCTCTAGACTTTCAGTGTTGATTATTTAAAATCCACAAATTTATTCTTTATTTAAGAAAGGTTCTTGAAAATTAAAATATTGGTTTTGAAACTGTTTTCCCAGAATTGGAAATTAACACTATGTTCTGTATTATCTATCTCTGGTTTGACCTGGCTGGTCCTGGCTGTATTCTTGAGGCCTAACTTAATGTCACTATTATGGTAGAAGAACGGCCAGAACAGGAAACTATACTAGGAAATTCAAATAATTCAATTACAGTTAAAAAAAAAAATATACCTTTACCTACATATTAAAATATTATACATTGCTGTTGGTTAAAATTCATTATTGTTATTCCAAATTTTGCCAAAAAAAAATTGTGTAAAGAGACATTTTTAAGGGAATTGTTTCCTAATCAAATAATTTGTTTAGATTAAAGAAAATTCTCCTTAAACCACACAAGTATTTGCAAGTTTCCTTTTTGCCTAGCTATTTCAAAAACTTTTCTAGATAGCTACTTGGAATAATTCTGAAAAATATAACCTGCTTGAACTGCTATTCTCTCTCTGGCTGTGAAACAGACACTTTCTTTGACCACATATTATGGCTTCCATTGCACAGTTAGTTTGCATATGCTACTAGAAAGCATCCCCTTTCCTTCCAATCCTAAACTTGCAAGCTTTGTAATTTACTATGATTAAATTATAGCTATGAGGACAGAAGGCAATTCTAGTAACAGTTTTCAGATTTCAAAAGCAAGCAACAGGCCCTATATGTAGTAAAAATAGGAAAGGAAATAAAGGCAAAGGTATCTCCTTAAGTACTTAGTGGTTCCTCATTTTGCCATGAAAGCACAAATATTTCTCAAATAATTTATCTGCCTCTTATACAGTATGTCTTCTACCGAGAAGATTTAGAATGCTTGTTTCCAACAACTCCAATTTATCTTCAGCGACACTTGAACTATTTAAGGCCTACTTTTAAAGTAAAAGGACAATACGAAACAACAAGTAACATAAAATCCCAGACTTTCTCAGTGGTTTTGTTTTAACTGACCATTATCATAAAACATAGATAGCTGAATCATAAAATTATTTTTTAAAATATGCTTGTTTTCTTATTTAAATTTCACTTTTTCTCAGTCTTCGACTAGAAGAGAAATACTAATAGGGAAAAATACAAATATTCTTTATCACTAGCTTTGAAAAGTAATGAATTAATGATTCTTATTAGAGGACAACATAGTGATTGGTAAATTTTAAGTGCTAAGAGGATGATTGACAAATTGTATTGTTTACATGATGGTCATTTTCATTTTTGCCAAGAAAATAAAGATAAAATCACTTCTTTATTGAATGATAGGCATGATTTAATCCATTTAATTTAAAAATAAAAAAAACACTAGCTTATAAGCAAATTTTATTATAAGGAAGTACTAATTGTGTTTTTTCTTAAATACATAGCTGAACCTTTACTTTCAAAAGTGATCGTAATCTCTAGAATAGTGTTAATGGCCTAGAATAGTGGTTTTGAAACATTTCAGAAAATTTTTATACCTTTAAAAATCAATAAAGACCCTAAAGAGATTTTAATATAGCTTCTACCTAGTTATATTTAGTATATTAGAAATTAAAACTGATAAATTTAATTATTTAATAATTTATTTAAAATAAGAATGATAAGCTAATTTTATGTTAACATTAATTATATAGGTTTTATGAAAATTTGCAAATTTCTTTAATGTTTGAGTTAGTAGAACCCAAAAGAGTCTCGTGTATCTTCTGCATTCAGTTTGTTGTTCACATCATGCAGTTTCTGGAAAATTGTACTGTACACTCATGATTGTATCAATGTAAAAATAAAAAATAATGCAGTGTGACTTATACACCTTTTTTTTTAAAACAAGGACTCTCATTTGTATTTCCTCCATTACCATACACATGCATTTAAGTAATACTACAAGCAATTTGAGGTTTCTGTAGCACAGACTATTTAAACTGAATCACTTTATTCTGAAGATGAGAAATTTTTTGAAAATTGAGATAATGCAGCCATATCCTTCCAATGTAATAAACTATCAATAAACAAGTACGTGCATGCTTAATATACTAATACATCAATACATGTCCCAGACTAAGTTGGGCAAAGCAAACATCTCTCTGATTTAGAATACCTGCTTTACCTTCTCCAGGCTGAGCACACATTGTTTACCTGGGATTCCATTCTCTCTGCTTAAATGTGATATCCAGCTGAGCGACAGCTTACTTTTACTTGCACTTGTCCAGACCTCTGTATCATTTACTACATTTCTGTATTCATTTCTCTCTGTTTCTCTGTCTGTGTCTCTGTCCCTCTCTCTCTGCCCGCCTCTCTCTTGTGTATCAAACGCAGGTATTATTAGTATGGACTTAATACATTTCATTGAATGAATGAATTTCTGCTTTGATTGTTTTTTCCTATTTTATCAAATCTGGTTGATTTCTGTACTAGACTCATAGTTAAATAATTAGGTTTTGACATTTTTCTTTATGCTGTGTTTAGTGTCCCATTATTAACTTTTCTCTCTGACTTTCCACACACACAAAAAAAAATAGAATAAATTTGCTGTCTGGGTGCAACTACTATTGACCTGTCTTTAAATCATAACCAAAAGCAAGAGAATCAAACATAGGCTATAGAAACTTAACTTGGAATAAGTGAAACAGGTCTGATTAAAAACTAATGTTAAGGAGCAAATTACCTCTTGTGCATGCTAGTTAACAAATACATGCTTATTACAAAGAATGCCTCATGTAGAAATTGTCAAGTAGTGAATGACCTTCAGGACATAGAATTAGAAGTAATTAGACAGTGATTTAAATAACATAATCAATTCCAGGTTAGTAAAATATAAATGAAGAAATTTTTTGGCCCAGCAGTCATTTATATTTCCTTGGCTATATACTTTTTGTTGATATTATTAGAGGAGAAGTATAAACATTCCTAAACTGACACCTAATTATTGAGTTCATGTAGAATGTTTTAAAAAATCTAAATAGACTTTAATTTTGATTACTGAAAACTTGTGATATTTTAAAATATTTAGCTCTATGTGTAATATTACAAAAATGTTTTTGCAAACACAAATATTGTATTCTTACCAGAAGCTGCTTACATTTGCATATTATTGTTGATAAAACTAATAACTATAACACTTTGCTACAAAAATATACTTTTTGAGTTTTGATATAGTTTCTGCTTCAATCTAAGCATTACAAATTAAGAACAAAGAGAATATTTTAACATTTAGCTGGATAGAGAAGTATATCCATTACCTGCTTGCATTGTTTCACTTGAAATTGTTTGAGTATGCACATGGATGTGTGTGTGTGTGTGTGTGTGTGTGTGTGTGTGTGTGTTTGAGAAAGAGACCATCATAAAATTAATTCCTGTATATTAACATATCAGAGACAGAGCACTAATCTTACAGAATGTCATTTTTGTTTTCAACTATATGTGGATCAGTGAAACTTTAGACTACCCAATGGAATGATGCAATCCTGGAATAATACAGTAGGGCCTTTACTTTAAGAACTAGTGCTATAGCTGTTTTGTTGTCAGTTTCATAATTAACTAGCCTATGTAATCAGAGTGTCTAACTTTCCATACAGAATACTAGACGCCATCCCAACATAATATCGTCATAGAATTATAGTTTAATAATGTTCTTATTTCTTGATTTTAAAAGAAAATTGAAATATTCTCCACATTAAGGCAATTTTGGTTTGTGGCTTTTCTAAAATTGTGTAACATTCTAGAACATTCTTAACTATGTTAATTAAATACAGTCTTGCTGAAGAAGTGTTATAGAATAATTTAAAAGTAAAAATATTTAAAGTCATATATATTATAAAATCTATTTAACATCCCATTAAGTTCCATGAGGCTTTTAATTGGTTTGTGGTCCTTAAAGATTTTTTAAAAGTTATTTTTAAATTATTATATAGTAAGATTGACCTTTTTTATGTGTAAAGTTCTTTGAAAAGATTTGTGTAACAATACCGCAATTGTGATAGTTTTACTAACTTCTGCATGCTATTCCTTTATAGTTCATTCCTACCCAAATACTAAATCCTGGCAAGCACTCAGACACTATAGATTTCTTTTTATTTGAGAATGTCGTGTAGATGGGGTCACATACTCTGACATTTTGACTGGCTTCTTTTACTTACCATAATGCCTTCGAAATGCACCCAAGTTGTTGCATTCGTCAATAGTTCATTCTTTTGTATTGCTGAATAGTACTCCATTGCATTATATGACATTTTCCCCACCATTAACTGTCTGAAGCACATTAGGTTCTTTCCAATTTCTGACAATTATAAATAAAGCTACTATAAGTAGTCATTTATAGGTGTTTGTGTGAACATAAATTTTATTTCTCCAGAGTAAATATATAGGATTGGGATTTTTGTCTTTTTCAATAGTGAGAATCTGTAAATTTATATATTTTCTAAACTTGTAAAGTTTCAGCTATTATGTCTTCTTTTTTTTCCATACCCTTTCTCTTCTCCTGGTGCTTTGTTTGCACAACTTTTAGACCTTTATTATTGTTTCACATATCCCTAAAGCTTTGATTATTTTTTTAATTTACATTTTAATTTTTCATTTAGAGTGGACAGTTTCTACTGATTATCTTCAAGATCACTGGCTCTTTTCTCTGTCGCTATATTGTAGTGAGGGTTGTATTTTTGTTATTGTCTTTTTCATTTCTAAAATTTCATTTGTTTCTCTTCATGTCTTCTATTACTTTTGCACAACTCTTCTGTTGCAGCCATTTTCATGATTTATTTTTTAAATATTTGTACAATAGCTGCTTTAAATTTTTTTCCAGATAATTTCATCGTCTGTGTTATATTAGTGTTAATGTTTGTTGATTGTCATTTCCACATGAGTTGAGATTTTTCTGGTTTTCATTATACCAAATGATTTAGGATTCTATCCTGGACATTTTGAATATTATGTCTTGATATTTAAATCCTATGAAGAAAGTTGATTTAGTAGGAAAAAAATTGGTTCAGGCCACAACTGCTAACATACTTTCAGGGGGGCTGTGGTCTCAATGTGAGTTGAGCCTCAAAGCCTTTTCAGGGCTATTTGGATTTGTCTAGCATGTCTACTTAAGAACTTTTCTGTCTTCAGCCAGAAAGCTAGGGTTTAGTTACCCAATTTTTCTATACATTTCTGAGACTCTATTCTCTTCTGGGGACAAACAGAAAAAGAATAGATAGAGATGAGTAAACAATAACATTTTACAATTCAGAGAAAAGTGTCCCCAAACTCTGGTTTTTTGCACCTGTGGGCTCCTGCCATGAGATTGCTTAGGGCTAAATGCAATTAATTAAACAAACAAACAAGAATACACACTGGGGGTTCTGTACTCATCTGAGCATTAGAGATTCTCATTCTTTCTCCAGTGTGCACTGGAGTACACATCCAGGTTACAGGGTATGCTGCATTAAGGCTAAGGATATCAGAAGGGAAATAAATGATAACTTCACCGCTAGGTTGTTGGTACTTTACAATTTAGTCTGCTTCTCCAGTTCATCTCCTACTACATATTTACTTTTTAGAGTCCTTCAGTAGCTGCTACATGCATTCTGTTCATATTTCACAACTGACTTCTGTAAGTCAGTCACGGTGAATATGCTTACAATATCTTAACCAGACCTGGAACTACTATTTCCTCAAATGAATTCTATTTCTTATTATAAAATTAAGATATATAGCTTTTAACAAAATTAATATATTCAGAGCATAGGTTGTCAGAAGTATATTTTGGCAATGATTGTCATAGTTTCCCTCCAGGTAGATAATGGTGTTAAAAAAAGTAGATTTTAATCTGTAAGAATGTTTTGGGGTTTTACATATATTAAAAATAAACACACATACACACCCTTTTATGAGGACAAATGAAATTCTGCTGTATCTCACATGCTGCATTGTTAAATACGGCTTATGTCTTTGTATGAAACAAGTAAATATTGAAAATATATTTCTTAAAATCACAGCATTAACAGTTCTGTATATAGTAATTTTTTACTCTTGCATTTCAACAGTGAAAACGCTTAGAGAATATTTCCCATTTTTTGAAATGTAAAAGGAAATGGGAAAATACTGACAATTATTACTATTTTGATATGGTTTCAGATGTAAGAAAATCAATTATTTGTTCTTAATTATTTGAAGGATTAATGAATATAATTTAACAACTGACAGTAATTTATGCACTGCTGTCAGATTTTGATCATTTATTTCTATCAAACTATTGCCTGTTACTATTTATACAGAATATAAAGGCCATCATTTAGACCTGTTTTCCTAAATAGATAATAGTCTATTATTAAATCACAAAATATCCTCTTAAAATATATTTTTTACTAACCAAAATAACTTTTAAAAATATTCTTGCCTTCCATTTTATTTTTGGACATACAACCAATAAAAATTATAGGTGCCTCAATGTCTAGAATAATGTAGTCTACCTTAAAATAGAGCTTAGACATTTTTAAATTAAATTTACCAGGGTGACGTTGATTAATACAGTTATATAGGTTTCAATTATACAGTTTAATAATACATCATATATATATATATATATATATATATATATATATATATATATATTGTATTGTGTATTCACTACCTGAAGTCAAACTCCTTCTGTCACCCTATATTTGATTTTTAGAATTAGTGGCATAGGTATCTTTTTAAACAGATGTCTATAAATATGATAAATAATGGAAAAGGCACCTTGCCTCTCATTTATTTTAAGGATCATTAAAATAAGCTTAATAAAACTGCCATGAAGAGATAACAGAAAAAAATTGAATTAATTGTAACTATTTTTATTTCATTCTAGAGGACTTATCAAATTTCACAAAAGATAATACAGTTTTAAATTCTTTCATCAAATTGTCCATCTTTATGAGGCGTCAGATTCTTTTCAGCTTTATCACTGTCATAATAAATCACGTATCTTACAAATGAATTCTTGTTCATAATTTCTTTTAGAAAAATACTGAAAAATTCAAATGGTGTGTTCTTTTGTGGAATCAAAATTCAGTCAACCCTACTCTTTCATTTTTAACTTTCTGGGGCTGAGCAGTTTTTAAATATTTTTATGATTTCATACATTCCATCAGTCAAGGCTTCAGGACAAAAAAAAACAACAGAAAACATTCTAGGCATGTTAAATATCAGGGTATTTAATGCAGGGGGATAAGTGCTTAGAAAATTGTTGGAAATGCTGAAAGAGTGAAAGTCAAGTGAAAGTTACCAGCATGGCTGATTAAAAGGACACCCAAAAACACTATTATCCAGAAATAGGAAGCTGCTGCTGCCGTTGCCACTGTAACTATAAGCCACAGTTCCTGTGGGCATCTGAGTGAGGATGAAAAGCACAGCAATATTGATTCAAGTAGCTGCAACTGCTTCTAAAAGTTTCATAACATCACTTGATAGCCAAAAGTGCAGCAGGAAAAATCTGGTTCAAAATACTTCTAAGAGTTTACCTACTGAGCCTAACATGCATTCCAGAACCCTAGCCATAAAGGAATATAGTATATGAATTTTTTTGAGTTTCCCAAGAGGTTGAAAATTGATGTAAAATATTTATCAGCATATCCAGCACACATAGAATATTTATTTTTATACAAGTGTCTATTCACTTAACTCTGATATCTTTATGGATTTAGTTCAGGACATCTGGGTAATTTACATTTGTTTGTTTAATAATGCCTTTATATACTATTACTTTTGAGAATATAGCCTTTTATGCAGAATTTAGGAAGTCTTGCTTTGTTATCTAATATCAAATATTTATGTCTTTCAACTAAGTGGACAGGAATATCTTAAACTGCTCAGAAAAGAAAATTCTTATAAGATAAAAATAGTTATTTATTATATAAAATTATCAGAATTGGGGAAGTGAGAATTTTGTTTGGATGGCAACTTGAGGTTTAAAAGTATAATTTTCAAATTAATGAGAATTAATAACCAAGCCAAAAAGCAAAGAAGAAGGAAATTGCTAAGATATTATGCATACCCTATTCATCAGCTAAGTTGAATTATTTTGTTTTATTTTATGTTGTTGTTTTATAATTAGTTTGTTTTATAATTAGTTAAAAATACATATATTTTTACAGTATAGCTAAATAGGATTAATACAGCTTTTCAAGTTTTTAAGCTGAATTATAGTAGTATTTTAACCTGTTACTTCACTGTATCTGAGCTGCTTGAAGGTATTTTCCATTTTTTACATCTTTTGTAAAATCAAGTGTATTATTAGTGGAGGTAAAATAATTCATGTTTTATATATAATAGAATTTTGCAAAGCTTTTAGAGTGCATTTTCTAATTTGACAATCAAAAATACCCTGTAAAACAGGTAAATAGCAATTATTGGCTTGGTTTGCTAAAGGCTCAGGAGTTTTAAGACTCGCCTAAGTTCACACAGGGATATGACTGTAAATCTGGGCCTAAAATTCAGGTCTGTTGATTGTAACCCAGCACAACTTTTATAAGACTGTTATAAATTCAGTAAGATACTATCTGTCTGAAATGCAGACAGTTTTAAGTGCTCAGTATAATTAGTGAATTACATTGGTTCTGAATTCTACTACAAACAATCTTAAGAGATTGTTAAACCAAGCATTTAGGTTAGACAATTGGCATTGATTTGATTCATTAATATATACACTAAATATTATCTATTAACTCAACACCAAAACATAATAAAGGCACAAAGGAAAATAGGAGACCTGTAGTTTACTACATAACAATTGTCCTTTTATTTATTAAGTTCCCCACTTATATACACTATCGATAAAAGTAAGACTTTGAGGTGAAGCATTTTGTCTAGATAATCAACCAACTTTTTTAAAAGAAAAAGAAAGGCAGGAGAAATAACCCATCCATTTAAATTCTATATTTTTTTCTAATTTTTACATTACCCCAAGATGGTTAAATTCTATTGACTGTTGTTTAACTAGATTCTTTCAAAAATATCTTTCAAAAATTGATGCTCTGAGAGCATGTGTTATTGTTTTTTGTTTGTTTTTTATTGTTTGTTTCTCATAAGTGGTTTCATTTTAAGGACTACACCATTCATTATCCTTAAAATTGGCCTGCAGTGATCTATAAGTTGGTTATTCCATCTTAATGGAATCTGAATTATCAAAAAAGATGTGTAAATGGTATTTTATTTTTACTATTCTTTCTAGCATTATCAAGATATAATTGACATATAATATTGTACACAATGTATTGATTTGATACACTTACATATCATAAAATAATTACCACCTTAGCTATGATTTTGATCACCCTGCATAATTACCATTTTTTCATGTGATGAGAACACTTAAGATCTACTCCCCTAGCCACTTTAAATATATAATACAGTATTGTTACAGTCATCATGTTATACATTAGGTCACCAAAACTTATTCATCTTATAACAAATTTTGTACTCTTTTACCAACATCTCATTTTTATTATTGAATAGCAAGTTATTTTAATAAAATAGCTTATTCACATATTACTTTATAATGATCATATGAGAATACACGTATTAAAGCCTTTGTAGCTACAAAACCACAATTTTCCTAGCATATGGAAGTTTAATTGAGCTTTGCACATGACATTCATGTTAAAAACATCTAATCCCTACATTTCACTTTCTTCCTATTTATTTTGTTATTTTACCCTGTATATGAACAGAATATTAGTATACTACTGAGAATTACATTTCAATTTCCTTCTATTTTCAAACTTCTGCTAGTGGGTTTTGGGGACAATTGTAACTATGTATTTCAGATAGTTACTGCTATTTGACAAACACTAATCTAAGAATAATCACAATTATATGACCACTGCTAACTTTCATCCAAAATATTCTATACAAATCTGAGGTTCTTGGTCAATGTATATGTAAGTGTGTTCATAGAAGTGGCTGCCAACATAACAAATAATTGTTATAAGAATAATGCCACAGTACACTAGACAATGTGGTATAAGCACAAGGATAGGCAATATGACCTAAGTAACAAATAGTGTCCAGAAATAGGCCTGCGCCCATATGGTTATCTGATTTATGAAACGAGTCAGTGCAATAAAGAATACTTGTATTTATTTGATATATGGTAAAATGGATATTTTTATATACAAAGATAAATATCAGATTGGTTAAAGTATTAAATAGATGTAAGTATTAAAACAAAAAGAAATCATATGAGATTGCATTTGCAACAACACGGATGAACCTAGAGGTTATTATGCTGAGTGAAATAAGTAGGACAGAGAAAGGTAACCACCATATGATTTCACTTATATGCAGAATATAAGGAACAAAAGAACAAACTAATCAAAAACAGACTCACAAATATAGAGGACAGTCCAGTCCAGTGACGACCAGAGGAAAGGGGGATAAGGAGTCTGGGAGAATGGGCAAAGGGTTAAAGAAGTCCAAATTAGCAATTGATAGATGGTCACAGGGATGGGGAATGCAGCATAGGAAATGCAGTCAGCTTTAATATGTTGGCTAGGTGGAAAACCAGAGGAGAGAAGGAGCAACTAGCAGGATCATTTTACAAACTATATAAATGTTTAACCAATATAATGTATACTTGAAACTAATAATTATTATATATTCTCATATTGGAATAATATAAATGAGAATGAACAGATTAAGGGATTCAATATGTACAATATTGTCGGGTAATATTTTGTTTCTATTAATGCTCAAAGCTAAAATGTGTTGTTGGAAATCAGGCTAGGGATCACATTTGGATGTGGAAGCAAGTGCCAGGTGGACCCTGGGTTTGTGTTGAGTGTCTTTTCCTAATTTTGATGTTGGTTACAAGAATTTGTTCAACTTGTGAAATTCATCAAACTAAACATTTGTGATTTGTTTAACTTTCTGCAGTTATATATCAATAAAATTTTTAAAGAAAAAAGTATATTTAAATAACTTTTAGTAGAAAATCCCTCTCCCCATGATGGCAGCCCTTTTTTCTTCTCATTGTCTTATTTCTCTCTGCTTCACAAATTTATAGCATTAGCCAGACACCTGATGCCACTGAATTTTAGCCTGTGCTAGAATCTAGCACATAGATAAATTTCTTAGATCATTCAAAATAATTCTCAGTGAATTAAATTCTTCAAGTTTTTCAGAGTAAGAATTAATAAGGTAGAGTAGTTTTCCTCAAACAATTACATTTGTAAAACTATAACATTACAAAGCAAAGTATTAATGAGTTGTTATAGAGGACAATAGATTTTTGAGACATTGAAAACAAACTTTTTTTTTCCTTAAACATGTTTAGATTGGATATGTGTTATGGTTTGTGATTGTTCTTTTAATATAACATAGACAGAAATTGAGTGCTAACATATACTTTTATGTAACATTCTTTATAAATACATTTTTGAGGATTGTCCATTGCTTTTTTTTTAATTGAATAAAGATATATGTCTTCATGCTATCTTTTAAAAAGTGATTGCTTCTTTTATTATAGGCTGAGTGTCTTTGGTTTTATTTTATTTTCTCTATAAGCTAGTAAATACAGCAAATATTACGTTGCTTTTAAGTCATATGATCTCTAATGTTAGTGGACATGTAAGTGAATAAAAAGGTCAACATCCAATTACCATGAGCTTTTACAGGTTTAACGAGCAATAGTAAATTAACTCTCTTCTTTGGCACTTTTAAAACAAGTGTAATAACTAGTGGAATCAACTAGACAGAATGTTGCTCCAAAGATTCATAATAAATTCTTTACAATGAAAGCCATAGGTTATTTAAACATTTGTGTCCTATAAAGCTAAATAATAAAATTTAGATCTCTATACTATATAACAAAATCACGGTTACTAGGCCTAGGCTTGCTATTTTACTCAATTTTATTTTTAGACATTTAATTGCAGCTGTTTATTGATTTCGCATTATTATTTTATTGCCAGTATACAGAATACTTTACGTTGTCAAGGTAACTTCAGAGGTTTTCGTAAAAAGTAACATTAAAGTTTTAATTAGCAAGTAAAACTTCTGCAATACAAATGTACTGCCTCAATTTTTATCCCTATTAAAAAAGGTGTTTGCAAATGATAACATAAAGGTTTTTTGCTGGTATGAATTGGTATAAATTATTGAAAATAATTCAAATATAGTAATAATCAGCTTTTATGTGTATAAAATAACATTTTGAAATAATAATAGCCAGTTATACTTATTCCATAGACAAGTGAGTCTAAAAATCACCTCGTGTATATCTGACTAACATGATTAGTTTTCATAATTGATTATTTGATAGGATTGTGGTCATTTTCCCAGAGAGATGCTTCTCTAAGGATTGAATTTTCATTAATTTTATTATTTCTCCCATTTAAAAAAATGCATCTTGCATATATATTGTAAGGGAAAAAAATGAATCCTTTTATGAAATTTACTTTCCAAGAATATGTTCCAACTGTCCTTTCAAGGTGATATTCTAATTTATTTCCACAGATAACCAAGAACAAAAATTAAGTTATTCATGTAAACCTAGTCCATATTTATTGAACCTCATGAAATTGGCTTTGGTGAATATTGTTCTGTGTGGTTTTCACCCAAAGAAGCCTTACTCAAATGTACAAGTATTTCATGTATAGGCACTTTGGAACTAGTATATTATATCTAAATTGAGTACAATTGATATTTTAGTTATCATCACTCATGTTATTGCCATTGAATGAGGTAGATTCCCATTAAATGTCTAAATACATGAACAATAAATACTTTTATTCCTATCTCACATATAGCTAAAATTAATAGCATGTAGGTTATAGCTCTCAATAAAAAAATAATACAACAAAACTTATAGAATAAAATATAGACTATTTTTTAAATGAACTCAGAGTAGGAAAAATTTCTCAAAGCATACCAAAAACATTATAAGCAGAATAAAAATAATTTGACAAACTGAATTTCACTAAAATTAAGAATATTTCTGTTCATCAAAAGATATATGAAGTGAATAGGTAAAACATTCTTGGAAAAAGAATTATATAAAGTGAATAGAAATATAGAAATAAATATAACAAGCACTCATATCTCATTTATAATATATATGAAGACTGTGAAAGGCAAACAGTCTGATTTAAAATGGACAGAATATAAAATAAGAAAAAACACAACAGACAGCTCTCAGTTGATGGTTGTCTCAGAACTATTAGTTAAGCTCTAAGGTTTACCTGCTGAACATAAAAATCTCACAGAACATCAATATCAGACAAGGCTACACTGAGAGCACTGGAATGAGACAAAAAAAAAATTCTTCATGATCATGTGCAAGCACAGATAGAAATAATAAAACAGTGAAAACCACAAAATGAACACATACTATCCACTCCATATTAGCATGAGGCCTGCTGATATTTTACCAATTAGAGGTTTAGCTGTATTCCATTCTTTCCACCTCCTGGATTTGTCCAGCAAACCAAATCACTAAATTGTCCCTGCTTCATAACATCTAATCCAAAGCAAACTCTATTTCCTTTAACATAAAACAAACTCAAATCTGAATACTATGATGAACTCTATGAACACTCTTTTATTAAGAAGGCTTGTGGTTTTTCATAGTGTATGGTCTTCCTTACTGAAGGAAGTAAAATAAACATGCTAAAAATCATAATTTTGCAGAAAATTAAAATAAAACTAGAATGAGAATACCTAAAATTTAAAAGTCTGACAATATCAAATGTCAGAGAATGTGCCATAACTGGAAATGTTCCACATTATTGGCATAAGTGATATGTTTTTTAATTTAATACATTTCTGAAGAAAAATAGCACAGCACATATTTAAGGTATACAGTTTGATAAGTTTGACACAGACACACGAAATACTCACCAAATTCAAATATGAACATATCTCTTCCCATAAAGTTTCCTCATGCTCTTTAGTCATCTCTCTCTTCCATGTTCCTCAGACCCCAATAACCATTGCTATGCTTTATAATACAACATATTACTTAGAATTTTCTAAGATTTTATAGAAATGAAGTTATGTATGTTCATTTATTCCAGTTTATTTCAATTAGCAAAATTATTTTGAGATTCAACAATATTGTTATATATATGTTAATAGTTTGCCACTTTTCTTCACTGCATAGTATTCCATTATATGAAATCAGTTTATTTAATCATTATTCTACTTTTTGGCATTTGGGTCGTTTCCGAGTTTTGACTATTACGAATAAAGCTGTTATGAACATTTATGTTAAACTCTTTGTATGGACATCTGCTTTCATTTGTCTGCCTAAGAATGGAATGGCTGATTCCCATCAAAGATGCATATTCAACTTTTTTAAAGAAACTTCCAAATTGTTTTCCAGATTTGTTTAGCTATTTTAGTTCCCACCAGCAGTATTTCCACGTTCTAATTGCTTCATATCTTTGCAAATATTTGGTGTGGTCAATTTCAGCCATCCTAACAGGTATATAGTGATATCATTGTGAATTTATTTTACAATGTCTAATGACTTTGAGCATATTTTTATGTGCTTATTTGTCATCCATATATCTTCTTTGGTGAAATGTCTGTTCAAAACATTACACAGTTCAAAAATCGATAAAAGAGCAAATGAAAAATAATTAGCAGCATACTCATTGAGTAAAAAATAACAGAATAATAAGAATGAACTACTGATAATACAATAATATAAATGCATCTCAAATATTATATTGAAAAACAATAACAGTAAATCCAAACACAAAGGAAAACATACCTAATGATCTTTTGTGATGTTTAAAAATGGGAAAATTAAGTTATAGTGATACAAGTCATAATACCTCTGGGGAGTACTTGAAATATTTGAGACAGGACAAGGAGAATCTTCTGGGGTTATGAAATGCAGAATATCTTTATTTGAATAGCATACATATATAAAGATTCATCACACTATATACTTTATATTGTTGAACTTTGCTGTATGTAAGATATATGTTAATTTTTTAAATTAGATTATGAAATATTCATCTTGATCATTAAAAGTAAACATGTTTTTGAATGGTGAGCTATTAATGGGTCACAGGTGAATGGATGTAACCATTATGCTTTATCTGATGTAAAAGATTCCAAAATATATGGGAAAGTTTTTATTTTTTTAACACTGTCCATTAAATCCTCAGGACTTAATTATCTTATATTGGAAATTTGTACCTTTTGCTCACCTTCACTATCTCATCCCACACATAAATAAACACCTGCCCTGGCAACTACTGATCTGTTTTCTGTATCAATTCATTTTTTGTAAGATTCCACATATAAGTGAGATTATAAAGTATTTGTATTCCTCTGCTTGATTTATTTCACTTAGCTTAATACCCTCAAGGTTTATCCATGTTGTAACAATGGGGGGATGTTCTTCTTTGTTATGGCTTTAAAATATTTCATTATGTGTGTGTGTGTGTGTGTATTACTGGGGCAGCATTGGTTGATAAAATCTTGTCTTTTGGATGATAGACATCATAACAGGTGCTAGGTATATTTCACAGTGGTTTTACTTTATGTTTCCCTGATGATTAGTAATGCTGAGCATCTTTTCATGTGCCTGTGGCTATTCTTATGTCTTCTTTGGGAAAGTCTACTCACTTCTTTTACTTATTTTTATATATTTGTTCATTTTTATTAAAATTATTGGGGCAACATTGATTAATAAAATCATATAGGTTTCAAGTAAGCAATTCAGTAATGTCATATATATATTTCATTGTGTGTTCACCACCCAAAGTTAAATTTCCTTCTGTCACTGAAATGAATCCCCTTTACTTCTATCTACCTCCCCTCTCCCCACTTCCCTTTGGTAACCACTAATCCACTGCTCGTGTTCATGAGTCTCCGTTTGTCATGTTTCTTGCTTTGAGTTTTATATCTCCTAGTTTCATAATCACGGTGTTTGTTTGTTTTCTACCAAGTTGAGTTCTTTATGCATTTTAAATATTAATGCTTTACCAGATATATGATTCTCAAATATTTTCTTCCATTCTGTATGTTCTCCTTTCATTTTGTTTTTTGTTTGTTTGTTTGTTTGTCTTTGTGTTTTGATGTTCAGAAGCTTTTTAGTTTGATGTTATCTTATTTTTTTCTGTTTTGCTTTTGGTGCCTTTGCTTTTGTTGTCATATCCTCCCCCCCAAAAAAAATGTCATTGCCAAGACTGATATCAAGGAGCTTACCCACTATGCTTTCTTTTGGAAGTTTTAGAGTTTTAGATATTATGTTCAAGTCTTTCATCTATTTTGAGTTGATCTTCGGGCATTGTGTAAGATAGAAGTCCAGTTTCTTTTTTGTTTGTTTGTTTCTGGGTGTCCAGTTTTTTTAACACTTTTTATTGAAAAGATTATCCTTTTCCCATTGGATACTCTCGTCTACTTTGATATAAATCAATTAATCATATATGCATGGGTTTATCTCTGGGCTCTCTATTTTGTTCCATACAGGCATGTTTTAAAATAGGTAAGGAGATACCATTGTGTAATTACCATAAATCACATTTTATATTGTTATTAATAACATTATGCCTAATATTTTATATTACTAATTTATAGATAAAAACATCAAAATAAAAGCTTTAACTTTGTGTGGCTATTGAAGCATTCTTAAATTTGTTTACAGTTTTTACTTGTCTTATAGATGTTACCCTAGAATACTTGTCACATTCTAGATTACTACATATGACAGTGGATTGACTATATACAATCATTTTAAAAGAGGCAGAGACATTAACAGCCAAAGACTTAAAAAATTGTCAGTCAACTGCTCTGTGGAATATGAAGTTTAATTCAGTCTCTGCATAGCATCTGTATGACTTATGTTTCACATTTATATCTGTACTTAATGAATAGAGTACATATATTCATAAGACAAAGATGTAGTCATTCCAAATAGAATAAAGGCTTTATTTTCCATACTCACACCTTAAGGAATTCTTCTTTATTGATTTCCCCACTCCTTTTCAAAAGTTCAGAGATAAATTATTTATTGCTGTGGTCTGAGGTCTTTCTATAGCATTTAACACCTATTTTTTTCAGAGTTCATGTTTTAGAATAGGTGCATAATATCTTTTCATTTTCTTTCTTATAATTCATTATCCCCTTTCTTGCCTTTATCCCCCAACTGCTAATTCTTTATGTTTCTAGCCTTAAAAATTCAATTCTACTCGCCTTCTTTTATCTTTTAAATAATTTAAAATGTTTTTTCATAGATTTTACCACTATTTGTGTGAAAGTATACCAGACTTTTCTTTTCCTTTAGTATGTCAATATATTTTTTTATATTCTACACAGTGGGATTGACTCTATTATATAAAGCTCACTTACCTTAATGGTTTAGTTTTATGTATAAATTATTTTACTTGATTTATTAAAAAATCATGGTTTAAATAGACCCATTTTCTTGGAACAAGTTCTTATAAATAAATTTTAAAAAATACATAATATTTCTAATCTCAACCTATTTCTAAAGCACAGTTTATGCATGAAGCATTCCATGAAGGTGCAAAGCTCTGATCTTATATATTTTTCATTATATGTCTTCTTGCTTGTTTTTGATTTTCTGATTTTGACAAAATATATTTAGGACATGAATTTATATCATATGATTTAGGTACTAGAATCTTTGGTTTCTAAAAGTTTTTTTATTTAAAGAATTATAATTTAGTTTTTTAATTGTATATTTATATAGAGATCATTCTTTTTTATATTTAATTAAGAAATAAAATTTAATTTTAATGGTTCACATTATCACTACATTTACTAATTTTGGAAAAGTTTCCAGTTAAACTTGAGATATGTGATATTAGCAATAATAAAATGAAAATCATTAATGTACTCTTACGTTCTTCTTTTTCTCCTTTTAATTTCTATGTTTGATTTGTTTCGGATGAGACAAGGAACATGTATCTAGATGTTTCAGCAAGGAATTTAAATACATGAAAAGTAGACTAAGGTGATTCTAAGAAAGTTCAATAGACATTATTTTTTTTTAAACTTCAATTTTGGATTCAACTGTGTCGACCCTCCTTAACTTTGAAAGACTCTCTTCACTTATTTGAACTGTGTTTGGTTAATGATGGCTATAAATTGTTTCATTAAGTCTATGAATAAGTGGAGATTATTTTTCTACTGTCTTAAATCTGGACTGGGCTAAATCTACTTCAATGTATAGAATATGGTAGAATCAATGCTGTGCCATTTTTAGCCCTAGCTTTCAGATGACTGGCAGTCTATGCTAATTTTTGTGGATTGCTAATCTTGGGAAGCTCCTTTTTGTAGTCACTGTAGGAACTATGGTCAATAGCTCCAAGTGAGCTCCCAGACAGCCACCATCAAGTCTCATCCAAGTGAGCAAACCATCTTGGAACATCAGTGTTTGGATTTCTCCAGCCCTAGCTTCCATCTGACTCAGCCCTTGAAAGATGTCAAGAAAACCTCCTAGCTAACCTCAGTCAATCTATATAATCATGAGAAATAAAAATAACTTGTTAATTTCTGGGGCGTATTTTTTTTACACAGAACAGAACTGAATAATAGTTTAAAAATAGAGTTAAAAGCCGGACACTAACTCTATCATTTTTCTCCCACATCTTTGGCTGCCCTCATTGATATCTCCTATAGGTTTTTTAACCCACATCCAGCTAATAAATGCTGCATGTCTCCAAAAATTAGCTGTTATAGTCTACCTTTTTTCAATTAATGTTCTGTCCTTTGGCAACTTTGTTCCTATTTGTGCTTTGATCAATATATAGTTATAACAGACCTAATTTCCCTCTGAAAATTCCAGATCCAAATACAAATACTTAACTGCTTTCTAAATATTCTAAATATATTTCTTAAAAGACCTGCCTAATTAATATAGCTTTTCAAACTTTTTTTTTTACCATTTTGTTAAGTATGAGAACTAGGGATAGATCTCAAAGGTTTTCTCCTAAAGTTTTTCTTAAAAGTTTTATAGTTTCACATTTAAATCTGTGATCCATTTTGAATTATGATTAGTATAAGAGATGAAGTGTAGGTTGATGATTTCTTTATTTTTTTAGTTTGTTTATTTATTGCCTAAGGGTGGTCAGTTGCTTCAGCACTATTTATTGAAAGTCTATATTTCCTCCATTGCATTACTTTTACCCTTCTGTTAAAAACTATTTGGACATATTGTGTGAGTCTTTTTCTGGACCCTCTGTTTCATTGGTCTGTCTATCCTTCTGCTGATAGCACCTGAACATGATTACTATAGCTATATACTAAGTCTTAATATTGGATAGAGTGATACTTCTGATTTTTATTTTTCAGAATTATTCTAAAGCATATGCTTTTCTATATAAATTTTAGAATAAGCTTGTCTTTGTCAAAAAAACGTATGCTGTTGTAATCACATTAAATTTATAGATTAATTTGGGAGGAATTTATATTTTTACTATTTTGATTCTTTAAATCATAAGCACAATGTTTTTTTCTCATTATTTAGGTCTTTTTTAATTTGTTCATCACTACTTTGCAAATTATAAGATACAAATTCTATATATGTTCTGACAAGTATGCATCTTAAGTATTTCATTTGCTTAAAAACATTTATATGTGTTTTTAATTCACTTTCCTCATGTTCATTTTTAGTACATAGACATGCAATTCATTTATTTGTATTGATCTTGTGTCCTGCAACCTTGATGATCTTGTTTCTTAAATCTAGAAATTTTTGTTCTTGTTGATTCCTGGGATATTTTATATAAGCAATTATGTCATCTGCAAAGAGAAACAATTTTATCTCTTCCTTTCCAAAAAGCATGTGTTTTAATTTTTTTTAAGTCTATGATAAGTAGAACTTCTAGTACTATATTGAATAAATATGTGAGTTAAATGAATGTGTAAGAATAAATTTGCTTACTTCAAGTCTTAGGGTGCAGTTATTCAATTTTCTGCTACTAAGATGATGTTAGCTGTAGAGTTTTTGTAGATGCTTTTTACCAAGTCGAGGTAATTCTTCTTTACTTTTAGCCAGCTCAGATTTATTTATTTATTATCATGATTGTATGCTACATTGTCAAATATTTCTTATGCATAAATTAATATGATCAAAAGTTGTTCTATAGCTTGTTGATATGGTAGATTGCAGTGATTGATTTTAAATACTGAGCCAGCCTTAAGTACCTGGTTTAAATTGCATTCAGCCATGATATATGATTTTTACCATGTAAATTTAATGTCAGTATTTTGTTGAGGATTTTTGTGTCTAATATCATGAAAGATATTATTCTGTAGTCTTTTTTTGTATAATTATTGTCTCTGTTTGATATTAGGTTAAAACTAGCCTCATGAATTATGAAGTGTTGTGCTCTGCTCTTTTTGTGTAAAATTGGTGTTAATTCTTCTTTAAATGTTACGTAGACATCTCCAATAAAGATGTCTGGACGTGGAGATTTCTAATTGAAATTCTGTTTATGTAATTAGATATAAGACTATTCAAGTTATCTCTTTATTATGGCTGAGTCTTGGTAGTTTGTGGTTTTTAAAGATTTGTAAATTATTTAACAGAAAGATTTTCCTTGCTTTTCTTTTTTATCCTTTTAATGGCTGCAGGATCTGTAATGACATCCCTTATTTTATTTTTGATATTTATCACTTATATCTCTTTTTTTATATTTTTGTCAGTCTTCTTAGTGGTTTAACAATTTTATTGATTTTTTTTCAAAGACCAAGCTTTTTATTTCATTGACTTTTTTTGATCATGTTTACTTTTTTTTCCTGCTCAGGTCATTAGTATTTATTTCCTTCTGCTTTGTTTGGATTTATTTTATTCCTCTTTTTCTAGGTTTTTGAGATAGAAACTAGATTTAAGGTCTTTCCTTGTTCTACTGTATGCATTTAGTGCTACAATTTTTCTCTTAGCACTGCTTTGGCTATACCTCATATATTTTGGCTGTAACTCATATTTTTTGATACAGTGTATTTTTCTCTTCATTTAGACCTATACTTTTTTTGAGAATTTCTATTAGACCGATGGTATGTTTATTTACTTTATTTTATTTCTTCATATGTTTAGTAGAGATTTTGCTATTGTCTTTCTGTTATTGATTTTTTATTTGCTCAAAGAACACACTCTGTATGATTTTGATTCTTATAACTTTGTTGAGATTTGTGTCATGGCCCATGGTATGGCTTTCCTTTGTGAATATTCTTTAAGAACTGGGAAGAAAAATAGTATATTGCACCTTTTTTGGATGAAGTGCGCTATATGTGTCAATTAGATCTTATTTGTTGATTGTGTTGTTCAGATTTATATCTTTGCTATTTTGTTTTTGTTTAGTAACTCTATCAGTTGCTGAAAGGAAAATATTAATGTCCTCGATTTTAATTGTAGATTTGTCAATTTCTTCTTTCAGCTCTATCACTTTTATGTATTTTGAGACTCTTTTTTGCAATGGGTTCATGCTTAGGATTGTTATCTCTTTCTGGTTGGTTGACCTTGTTATCATTATGCATTTCCCACCTTGTCAGTAGTAATCATCTTTAAAGTATACTTCATCAGATATTAATATAGCTACTTCTATTTTTTGATTATCTTTTCATGTTATTTCTTTCAAACTTTTATTTCAGTGTATCTATGTGGTTGAGTATGATACAAAATTCTTGCAATCAGCTTACTTGTGTCATCGTTTTTTTTACTTACTCTGCCAGCCTCTGCCTTTGATTGTATATTTGGAATTTTATATTTAAGGTAAATATTTATATTACAGCACTTAATGCTGCCATTTTTTTCTTTTTGCTCTCTTTTTTGTACTTCTGTTGGTGGACTTTCCTAGCTATGGCCCTTGACAGTGATGCACAATTCACCTTGTGTTGTTGGGAGGACTTTCACTTGTTCTAGAGGAGGAAAGAGTCTGTCTGAGCTGCATTCCTTAGCTAGGTTGGAGGTTGGAAATTCCAGGCCCAGGTCACTTTCTTCTGTTGAGTGAGGGTAATACAAGACACATGGCTGCTATGATATTACTTTAGTCATGATATCCCAAGGCAGTTCACTCTCTTTCCTTTACAAGTTTTCCTTTTGCTACTTTTTGCATGCTTTTTAGGGTGCATTGTTGTACTTAATGAGAAAAGCCTGAAGGAAAGAGGAGGAGTAAAGAACAACACTTCTGGATTAGAAGTTCTTCTAGCTCTCTTAATTTACTTTTGGACAAATGTTTTTGAATAATCTACTATGAGTTATATACTTTGTTAGACATTAAAGATATATAGATTAATCAAACTTTCTTTAAAGAATTCATAAATCCTTTAAAGGAAAAATTTCTAATGTAAACCAATCATTGTAATTCATGTAAAGGGACCCAATGATAATATATTCAATTCCACCTTGCTCATAGGAAGAAATATCAAAGTCAACTTGAGCAGATCTGAAAAAGATGATTTGAAACTTAGACCTGTGTAAGCTTTTACAAATGTAATATGATGTTAAATAGCCCAAGCTGAGGAATCATTAGTGTCAAAATAGATCAGTCCTTGGAAGAGCTTGACATAGCTGCAGTATTAAATTAGCTTGGTGTGGCCTAGTGTAAAAAAAAGTGGGATAATTGAGAGTTAGTAGATGTTAGGGGCAGGTTATGAAGAGGCAGAGGGATATTTTAAATAGAAAATAAGTATTAATTCAAAAATAAGATAATGTTGTAGAGAATTTTATGAAATATGAATGTGTGTTATATTAAGCTGATTTTCATCTTTGCACCTTCTACCTTTAGTCCCAAGTGCTTCAATGTTTGTACTGCTAGCATTTGGGGAGAAGCATTTCTTTTGTTGTGGATACAGTGTTGTTCAATAAGCAATGAATTCTATTTTTAGACACTACACAAAAAGTCACTCTTTTATGTCAGTTACTGTGACAACTCAGAACACTGCTAATAATACCAAACTTCCCCTAAGGAGATGATATGCTGTGGTTGTGAATCACTTAGGATAGCCATGGGCCTGTGGTTGGCAAGAATAGGGTTCCACAAAAATCCCTACATGACAGAAAGCAGAGGGGAAAAAAATAATAATGATGACCCATCATTGAGTAGAGAAGGAAATGAAAGGGATGATCAGATTTTAGAAACCAGTGACAAAATATGTGTTCCATATTATCTACTGCAAGATCAATTCCTAGAGATAATTTGAAAGAAATTTGAAGAGAAATAGGCTTTTCCCTCTTCTAAATTTTAGACTCTGAGAGGAAACTGCTCCATAAAGTGTCAAACCAACATATTTTATGAAAATGGTGGCAGGAGTCAAGAAAGAGTTGATACTTAGTTCTCCCCTGTAGAAAAGGTCCTGAGAAATTCCATGTGTCCTTGAGGGAAAATAATGGTTAATTGAAAACCTGGGTAGAGAGCTTGTCAAGGAAAGTCATTTTCAATTTTAAAAAGCTTTATAAGGATTAAATGTATTAATAGAGTAAAATCCTAAAACTGGGCCTGCCTCATAGTGAATATAATACATATTAGTTATTATTATTCTTCACTATCTCTCCTGTGTCAGATATCCTTCTATGTATCTACACTAAAAAATGTTCTTCAGAAAGTCTAAATTGCATCTAATTTAAATTAGTTTAAAGAACTGTCTCCTTTCTTTCAATTATATAAATAATTCATATTACTTTCCTATATAACTAACAGGTTAGGTATTTGCCTTCATATCAGTAAAGATCCTAGAGACTTAGTTTGACAGTGAATGGTTATATTCAACATTTTAGGTACTCTAGCTAGTACATACTAATCACATATTCAGATATATTAATAGCAAAGGCATCAATGATAATTCTTGTTAAGTTTATAGTTATTGCATCAGTTATAATTAGGTTATGTTGTATAGTATATAAACCCTGAAATGGAAATGATTATACAATATAGAATGTTAGTATTCTCTCATTTAGAAGTAAGGAGATAGGACTCCTGCAGTGGGTTCATTGGCTCTGTTCCAAGAAATTTTCAAATTCAGGCTTCTTTATGCTTAACAGATCTTTTCTAAGCTGCAGTCTTCATCCTCATAGTCTATTGAGGCAGAAACCACATTCCAGAGCTCAGAACAAAGAAAGGGAGAGGAAGAGGGTTAAGGGCTTTCGCTAAATACATCTGATGGAAGGTTCAGGGAGGAAACCACATGAGATTCTATTGGCCAGGACTTAGTTACATGAAAAGATTAGTCTGAAAAAGAGGCTACAAATGTAGTTTTTATGCTGAGTGGCCATGTGCCCAGCCAAAAATATTATTCTCATTGGGAAAAGAGAAAGAGGACATGGAGAGACAACAACTCTCTACAAGACAACAGTTTTTACTGAAAAAAAAATGCAAAATATGAAAAATAAACCTCAAACTTATCATATATTATGCACTCTAAAATTTTAAAGAATGCACTTAAAATAGTATCCTCAAAGGTATACATGAAAAGTATATTTCTCAGATGTTTGCATATTATTTCTAATTTGAGTCAAGGGAACCTGGAACTCAGAAAACATTTTAAAGCAAATTGTCTCTTGGATAATCTTATCTTGGTGCTCTTTTATCATTCACCAGTTATAGTGGGTGGAAGGAGTGTAAATTTGGCCTCATGGGAGTAGTTTTATTTATTGGCTAGAAAAGTCAACTCATATATAAGTTTATTCAATTAAGACAGAACACTTTGCAGGTCTGATCTGACTTGGATAAAGTTATGAAATAAAGTAAATGAGGCTGTAATAACTTTAATATGTGGGATTTTGTCTATATCTGCTCTTAAAATTATGAAATGGAGATCTTTAATAAAATGATTTTTAGTGCACATGTAGAATTAAATCAAATGACTTTGTTAACAATGGCAGGCAATATGTACACTTTAGTATAATTGTACTTAAGTACTAAAAGGAAATTATCTATTTTGCCTATGGCAAAAAATCTTGTGTTTCTAAGATAATAATGCTTATGAAACAGTTTCTAAAAGTTATAAATTATTCCATCACTAAAGGATCAACATTCTTGGCTTGATATTGGGGTTGGGAACTGGCAGATTCACTTGTTCATGTTTAATCTGGATAAAACAAGAATTGTAAGTAGAATATAAAGACACAATAATGTAAAAATTATATCAAAAATAGCTGAGAAATTTTATAGCAATTATAGTACTCTTAGATAATTATTTGATGCAAAGTCTCAGGAAGAGTCTCTGTGGGAATCTGAGACTATAAAAACAATTGACTGAGAAACAGCATTTTGGTGAGAATAGAGCTTTTAAGTCAAATATACATTATGTAGAATGAGGATATTATGGCAGGTAATATAACACACAAATTGGTCACTCAGAACATAAATGGGATTAACTGCCCAGTAAAGAAATTTCTCAACCATTTGAGAGAGCAAAATCACCTAGATGCAGATAGCTTATAGCTGCAAAACGTGAATCTAGGAAAGATGAACAGTTGAGTAACTGTAATTTTATCTTAAAAAGTTTACAATGCTGCATGAAAAATAGTAAAGAGCTCTCAGGTCCAGGATATATATATATATATATTACTTTTTTAATGAGTAGTATCTAAAAGAGAGGTACTTAGAATGATGACTGTTCGGTGGCACAACACAGACTTCAGCATTAATAATACATTCCCTTTTAATTACCTGTATGTAAAAGAGTAAAAGGAGGGTCTCAGTCTGGGAAAGTGCTATTGTCATGCTGTTATTAATGGGCAGGCAACTTCACTTTCCTTCTCCCCACTGTAAATACTCACTCTGGTGAAGGGGAGAATACATGTATTATGAAGCTCGATTGAAGTTTGCATTTTAGCCATGTGTGAGCTATATAGAATCTCTCAAGTGTATTATTTAGCATTCAATCAGGAAGTAAAACAACTGTGAGTGATGGCGAGTAAGAAATTCATTAATGAGATTAGACCTTATATAATACAACAGGAGCCGAAAGGACTTGGCAAAGCTGAAAGAAGACACCCTATTCCAGAAGCTAGAGTTACTGTGGGTCTGGCCACCTGGCTCAGAGTGAACCAGCAAAACAGCAAAACCATGCACGAGCTGCACGGCACCTGACATTCCACACTGAATTTCACTGGGAATCAGCTACTGCTTCAGTTTCACTTTCCCGATCTCACACCTATTTCTTCAGTGGGCAAACCTGAGAACCATGTAGGGAAGGGAATGCTGGAAAAGGTAGTTTCACTTTAGCAAAAGTTCACACAAAACCTCACAGCATTATATTTTCTGAGCCTCCCTTTATCTTTTCTAAAATGGAAGAGAAAGATTTCCTTGAGTTAATGTGAGTTTGATCATATGTAAATTGAAAAATACGCTCTACTCACCACTAAAGACAACTATGTGTCTTTGTCCCTCTGCCAGAAGTATCACATCCATGAGAAGCGCTTTTTTCACAGGAGGTATATCTACAAAGACCTTGAGGAGTCCTCCTGTTGCTTCTGTCAGAGGTATATCCATTTGCAACCCTGTCTTGGAGAAACAGCTACATGGAGACATGCAGATATGGCCTTTAACTCTTTCAGGCTGCACATTCAAAGTACATTCCCAGAGGAATAACACTATAAAAGTTGCGTAAAGTCAAACCCACAGATTTTGAGTCAGAAAGATTTGTAAAAAGATTCTGCTTATGTAAAATATGATACCTGTTCTATTATATAGAAAATATTAATAAATAATAATTATTACAATTTAAGGGCTTTTCTGAGGACTAATGAAATTATTTGAGCTCTTAGCACAACGCCATGCACATACTGTGTTTTTAACAACCAATTTTCTTTCCCTTCTCCATCCCCATGGGAAAAACAAGCTGTTGGTAGACCCACATAAACACCACTTCTATTTATTGCATTGCCCTTGTAGAATACATGTGTATTGAGTTGAGTTCAAAAAACTTACTGTCAAATTAACCTTTGAAGTAAAAGTAAAATAAATGACAGCTTATATTTAAAGGTTACAGAAAGAATAAGAGGAAATAGAATAGACTCCTCCAAAATATGCAAATAAGTAGTTAAAAAATCAGGAAAGAGAAAAGACATTTGTAGGTCGAACAATTCACTTTTGTGATTGTTAAGAAATGGTCTCAGTCTTTGAGATAATTCGTTTATCTCTATATCAAGCTTCCAGTTGTAATGTTATAATTAGAATTTGAATTCCTCATTCTTCTTTCAAAATGGAGAGCAAGTAAATGATTTCACATCAAGCTATTAGGTATTAGAGGTAAGCACTAAAAGCAATATAACAGATAAGACCACATGGAATATTACAAAATCATTTTTGAACAGAAAACTAATTATTTTAGCTAGTACTCATAAAAATTCAGACAAAATAGATGGTATATCTTTTAAATTAAGTACAAGAAGTGAAATTTGATGCTAATAGGCCATTAACTGGAGCTAGCCTGAAATACTTGCATATGAAGAAATGGATTTAGGATCAGGTAAATGTAGAAAATTTCTTTTGAAAACACATTTTATATCCCTAGAAAGATGAAACTTACAGAGTAGATTTGGTATAATCAAATAATTAATAATTTCTCTCAGCTTAAGAGGATTGAAAATTGTTAAAAATTATATCTGTAGTCAGAGCTAGTAAAGTCAGGTCAAAGGGAAATTAATTTTATATTATCCTTTTTCTTAAATCACTTTATCTCAAGCCTCACCCAAGAGAATTGGCAAGCCTTTTCATATCAGAGGCCCCAGTGTTCTCGTGGATCATGTTCCCTTTAAGCCACAACATAGGACCAGTTATTTATACCACATTGTGTTTTTGATTTAAAGTTTTAAATTTTTGCTTACTGTTATCTGTAGTTTATTATTCATTTGTTGAATAGTTTCGCCTTCTGTTACCAATTTTATGTTTCTTTATTTGTTTTTTTTTTTTTTTGATGCAGAGGTTTTCTATGATTAAATAGATTATGCATATAATTAAGAGCTTGCTGTTTGGAAAGTACTCTGCCACTTTCAGATTGTGATATACCTGGGGTGAGTTATTTAACCTTTCTCACCCTCAGTGTCCTGACCCATAAAATGGGGATGATAATACCTATCTTATAGAATTGTTGGCAAGATTAAACAACATAATGTATATAAGACCATATAGCACAGAGCTTGGTATATATTCAGTTTTGACGGTTATTGTTATTTCCAGATCTCATGAAATTTCAGCAACAAAGATACTATCACTGTTTATGAAATAGCTCTGTTAAAAGTACCTTTTTTCAAGATACTGTGTTCATCTCTTTTTTTTTCCTTCAAAGTAGGAAACTTTGATTTATATCCTCTTCAAAACTTACTTTCTTATTGCACTTAGCCTAGTAATAAGTGTGCCTTGAACATGTCTTGCCCTTTATAGCCATTCAAAACTATTTTCCAAATGACTGATGTCAACTAGTATTCTATTCTTTCTTATTTCCATCATGTATAGCTATAGACATAGCAATAACTATACACCCCTATAAACCACCAGGCAAGAAAATTCACAAATCTTTTTTTCACCCGTATTACAGCCCAAGTTAATAGTACTAATATACAAGAGTTTATTTTACTGTTAACTATACATCTGTTTATGTTTGACATTTTTCATAAGGTAAGGTAAAAATAGGTAGAAAGATAGATGGATAAATTAGTCAGATAGACAGATAGAGAGTCAGACAGATAGATAATCTCCCTCTCCCTCTTTCCACCAAATTTTGCTGTTGAAAGGACAGCCATATTTCAGATGTTTTGTTATTTTCTAGCCCACTGAGTAAATATAGCACTCATTTAGAAACTAGTTTTATTTTAAATAGAATGAAAGTATAGAGATTATAATTAACTTTTAGAATCTATATTTCTTGCTAATATGTTGTCACAAATGTCTCTTCCTCTCCTCCATCCCATATTCCTCCCCCTTTTTTCTTTAACCTATTTAATTTTCACCACTATTTATGTATGAGAAATGGTGCGTCTAGTACCTAGAAATAAGATTAAAAGCAAACAATGGACAATTTATATTGGGACTCCTTAGATTTCTGCTTGAAATATTATGTGAACATTTCCCAAAAATATAATTTGATATTATTTTTAAAGTATTCTATGCTAATAATTTTATCTCATACAGGCAGAGAAATATGCATTATATTTCAAGTTTAAGCTGAATGAGAGAAAATATATGATATTTAAATAGGTGTATCTTACTCAATACAACAAATATATTCCTGAAAATTTTATGTTATTATGTCTGGTAAAAATAGATTGTTTTAAATTACTAAAATGTCATGTTATTTTCATAATATACTATGATTTATTCTAGGTTTTCTTAGTTTTTATCTTTGTTATTATAGTTTTTATATTAAACTATTATTACATTTAACACAGTGTGACGTAAAGATCTAAAGCTATTAAATCTATAGTAATTCTTATAAACATGCTTTATTGTCTTTCCTATTCTTAAAAAATATTTCTGGTAACAGTCTTAAAGAAAAATTTATAGGTGGTATTGCTTTATCTTATGTACCTTTTTTTCTCAAACTGATGTCCTGCTGATGCTTCCTCCCAAGGCTTCGATGCTAGAAACAGCAGTAGGCAAAAGTCTATATTTTGAGCCAGGACAATCATGCTTGACATTCAGTTGGAAGAGTCAGAGAGAGAATTTTTTGGTTCATGTTTGTTAACATTTTGTTATCAGGAAATATTTAAAGTAATATTCTCAAATATGATTTTTGTGGACATATTGATCAAAACTAGAGATCACAGATGCACTTAACAGCCATGTCATATTATATTTTCTGTTAAGAATGAGATTTAAATAAGAAAAACATGTAACAATATAGTTTAGAAAGTGTTATCATTTAATAATCATCAGTACTATCAATCTCAATTTCTGGGACATTACATATATTTTAGTTGAAAGCAATTAGAGTGTCCAGTAATATCAGATATAAATTTAACCTATGTATTATCTAAATTATTTTTTTTACATTTAAAACACTGGCTTTATTAAAATACTACCCATATGTACATTTTAAAAAGCAGATTAGAATGTTATTTTTACAACTAAATCTCAGTACTGCAAGGGCAGTAAAACAAAAATACGCTGAAAAAAAAAAATGCAGCCATAAACATGTGTTTAAAAGACTCATAGAATAAATGAAAACTATCAAAAAAGAAAGTCACATAAATCCTTTCTGAAATCTCAAGGATTCCTGGAGTACAGAAATGCCCTTTCTCTTCACTATTTCACAGGAAGCACTATGGGCTATTTGTTTAATATTGTCCTGAGTATCTAAATTAATTTTATCTCTGTTTTAAGTATGACCTTTGTCCATTAGGCTTGTAATGCTAATAAAGAGACATTATCTACAGAAGTGTAGGGTGTATGAACTGATAGAGCCTACGTGATAATTGGAGAAGAGTTATCACATGAATTATCTATAAGCCTATATAGTTCTTTGAAGATTTTTTAAAAATGGAAACTATGGAGGTGACTTGATTGATTTTATAATGTCACTTCATATAATCTTTTCCCATTTCCTTGAAAGAGGGTTAATAAGTAGTGAAGAGGTAAGAAAAATGTTTGGAGAGATTAGAAGTCTTATTTCTAAAATGATTGACATTTTACTTTATATCATTGGCAAACACTCATTTTAGAATATTATACTTCAAAATAAATGGTTGAAATAAAAAATGATCTTAGTCATTTTATGTAGATGAGTCACAGTAGCTGCTTTTTATTTTATTGGTTAATTTAGTTATTAAATTGACTATTCGCTTTACTCCTGTTTTAAAATAGCATGTAGTAATGACACTCCTTATTCAAGTTGAAGTGAATTACTCATGTTTAGAAAATGAAGCTGGTAGGAGTGGTTATTTTCTTTTTAGTCTAGATTGGTCAAGATTAATGCAATGCCACGCAGAGGTACACAACTGCTTTTTGGGGAGTGCAATTAATTTTTTTTAATGATAAAATGCATCTTATTTTTGCTTGGTAAGGACAAACCTTCCTTTGACACTAGATAAAATCTTGCAAAGAACTATGACTTTTTTAGTCACCCTCAGGCCACTCTAAGTGATGAACAGTGTCTCATGTCAGTGGCTAGAACTGTGCAGTCTGCCATGTTAGTTACTTTCATTCTTCATGAATCAGGCTTCTCTGCGCCATTACCCAGTGGGAGTGTGCATCACCTTCTATCATACTCACCTCCTTCCTCTCTTGGAAGCCGAGGTCTGACAGAGCTCCCACCCACCCACCCACCTCAGTGTTGGGCCTCAGGGATATTTAAGGCCTGCTCTTCTGTGAGAATCTTTGATGCATTTTTAAATGTGCTGGAACACTCAACCTGACTGAAGTAGTATTGGGAAGAGGCAGGCATGGGACCAAACTCAAACTTGCTTTTTGAAGTCAACTCAATTGTTTCCCATTTAAAAGACTGTTTTGCATTAGCTCAGCTTTTAGGGTAAATATTAATTTATTTTTAAAGTCTCTACTTTCTGTCTGGGGGCATTCTACTTTCTCTCAACAGTTTTCCTATCTTCCTTCCCATGACGCTGTCTTCAGAAGCAAGTTTGTTCCCATAGATTCCTTTGTGGGTCTGATTGATCCCCATGCACCCTAAGCTGATGTCTGCCAATGCACGGCTTGTTCTGCCTCTTGACCATCCTGTCATGATGTGCAGTGAGGTATCAGTGGCTCCATGTGTTTCTTTTGCATCTGTAAATGTGATACTTGCCATCCTCTACATCTGGATTTCTGTCTCCAGAGTTTCCCCTGCCTACAGGCCTTTCCTTGCCACCTGTCCTTAAGCACTTTTGAGAAGGTGAAAGAATCTGGTCTGTTTTTCTGTCACCATACTGTGGTATGTAGTATTCAGGGAGGCTACTTTCTTGGATATCTGCCTTTCATGGCCACCCAGTGTGCCTCATACATGGGATATGGCATGATGTGAAATGTGTGGAGTTATTGAATATTATGCCTTCACATAGGCAATGACCAGGGAAGTGGCACACTAGCCTTAATTTTCCTGGGAGTCCTTCAAATTATCATGCCTTTTCTGTAAGAGATTCTCATGTCTTCCTTTTCCTTCCACATCTGGAGCTGTGACACAATGGAATAGAAAATGCTGGGTTCATTGAGAGGGAATGAGACAGTGACTCCATGTGTTCATTTTTCATCTGATGCCCCTCTGGCTTGTAGAGGTGCTTTTCCTAGTAAGAGGATAGTTGTTGCTCTGACAATTAATTCCCTTCATTTCTGAGGTGGTAAAATTGCATGGATTGCCTTTAAGGAAAGGAAAAAATAAATGAACAAGCAACCAAAACAGAAACTGACAGAGCATGAGTTATTTAAAAAACATTATCCAGCTTTTTAGTTCAACTATTGAATCTTTTTAATCAATTCATTTGTTTAATTTTGGCCCTAGTGAAACTCTTAACACCAGGTGAAGACAACTTAAAAAAGTGTTGAGATCATGGACTCTGGAATGAGAGAGAATTGGATAACAGGACCAACCTTGTATGTTTTAGCTATGTGGCCTTGGAAAAGACATTTGAACTGTTTCAGACTGTTACTTAAGTGGAAAAAATTAAGATAATAATAATTTTTACCTCATAAGTATATCGTGAGAATTAAATAATGTAATGGCACTAGCTTATTACAGTCTCTGGGTTAGAGTAAGTCGAGAGTAAATTATTGAAGGATTGTTGCCACTACAATATGGATAGTAATTGTAGCAGTAACAGTAGTAGCAGAAGAAGGAAAAGGAGGAGGATGTGGAGGAGGATAAGGAAGAGGCAGCGAGTAGAAGGACAAATAGGAAACTGTATGACAGAAAAAGGCATATTCCAACTGCTTTTACCAAATCAAATATTTATAAGAGAAAGTTATAGAGATTTTTCTATTTTACTTAGAAAATTTTGCTTATTCTGAATTTATATATTTCATTGATTGCCTTTGTTTTATTTTCCATTTAATGTCTCTGATGGGTTTACTCCATAATTTTTTCAGCATGAATAAAATGAATAAACTAATCATAGAACTTGGGGTTTTATTTTTCTCTTTAAAGTCATTATCCAATCAACATTCATATATCTTTTATCTATGGCTTAATAAAATCATTATCGTCAAAGAGTACACATAAATCAGAGGATATCGGTACTGCATTTTTGTGTCACACATCCCTCAGAAAATTTGCATGTGTTCGGGGTAAGCAGAGTCCATTAACCTAAACCATTGCAATATAGTTTTAATAGTGATATAGAAAGACTTCTCATGGGTCCAGCCTTGCCTGAAAAATTATAAATAGTACAGAGACTTGGGGCTCGGATGAGTCATTATGAATATTTAATCTGTGTATTATCAGGCTGACTCAGACCCCCACTGATTTGACCACAAGTGGTTTTCATCTGACATCTGTTCAATGGTCTTTGTGAAATAATTTGTTTTATTAAGTTCTTTTTTTTGGTAGTAAATTTCTCACATTGTAATGAGTTACTTATGCTAATTGTTTTCCCCATCCTAAACACTGAGGATTTATTAACTTGATAATTAAAGTTTGAAAATTACATACATAGTTTATTTTCATACTTACTTGGATTATTGTCTTCTCTGATAAATTTTAAGTTTCATGACAGTATAGGCCTTGTCTATCCATTTTATTGTTATATTTACTTTTTAATCATTTTGGTTCTTAAAGCACTTTAGATGTTCAATAATTTGTTCTCCATTGGTGAATTTATAGATGGATAGATGGGTGGGATTTATTAAGATCACTGAGTGCTTACTGAAACATCAGCTAAATTTATTTGCAACTGAATTGATCTAAATGTCTTAATATTATAACTCTAAAATCATGACTCTGTTTAATATTATTTATCCTTTTATTAAGGTTATTCACTGAATTCTTAAAGTGTGTAATAGGCATAGCCATTTAAGAAATGAATAAACAAAATCTCATGGATTTCACAAACAATATTATATCCAAATAAAATTTTAAATTAGTTGAAAACATGTTTCAGTTTGATACTTTATAATGAATGATGAGATATTTTTCTGGGGTTTTTTTTTTGTTGTTGTTTTTGTTGCTGTTGTTAACATTTTTCCTCCTTTACTTGTTATAATTTTCTCTATAAATTTTTGCAAGTTTTATATTCCAGGGAATTCAGTCAAAAAAACAGGACAAATTTGTTTTTGTTTTTAATGACAAATTCTTTTTTAAAAAGACTAGTAGTTGGTTCATAGAAAGAAGTTTGGAAAAAGGGTCATTTGGCCAGTTTTCATGATGTCCTGTGGTAGCAGCTATATTTGGGGTGCCTTGTTATATCACGACTTGATATCTCTCCTCCAAAAGATAGCTTACAAACATTACACTGAATGTGAAAACATTCTTTTCTTTTTGCTTCAAGTCTGTTTTAAGAAACTGCATTCCTTTTGTATCTTTAAGGAAATACACACAAACACAAAGGTTAAACTCTTCATGTTGCCTAATGACTTTAACTGGTTACTTTGTTCTCTGCACCTTTAGCTTCATTTGGCCTGTATTTTAAACATTTTAATCTCTGTGACTCTTTTATTCCTTTACATGTCTATTATTTTGTTTTAATGGTATGTCAATATAAAGAAAAGAAAGCAGTGATGAAAGAAATTGTTTTCTGAACAGCACATGAACCAAAACAAAAAGCCAAGTATTCTTCTTCCATAGGTAACTTGTTGAGATTTTTCTTTGTGGCCTCAAGATCATCCCAATAATGTTTTTCACAACATTAAAAACAGAATGACCAAAAAGGAGCAGGGCAGTGTAGGAATATCTTCCTTATCAACCTTTAGAAATCTTTAATGAG
Source organism: Cynopterus sphinx (assembly GCA_030015415.1). Lineage (NCBI taxonomy): Eukaryota > Metazoa > Chordata > Mammalia > Chiroptera > Pteropodidae > Cynopterus > Cynopterus sphinx. Next base: position 63,917,093 of record CM057390.1, on the reverse strand, counting down.
AAAATATGTAAATATGTATAAATTCCTGAATGCATAATTTTAATGAAGTTAACTATATATAATTTTTATTTCATGTAGTAATTTGTGTTATTGTTCATGAAGCATTTTTGCTGATTTTATTAAAATAATTAAGTAAACTTTGGATATTATTATAAATGTATATATCTAGTAGCACAAAATGAGCATTGCACTTAAGAAATTAGTATTAAAGTTAGACATATCAAATGGATAGTACACCTTCCAGATATAGTAGCAAAATGTGGTCTAATTATAGCAGGGCATGTTTCAAGATTTTTAGTTCTTTTTTTCATGTTCCTTATCATAGTATATATAATAAGGAGCGAGGCAGTGTGATACCTCTGGATTTTTTTTTTTTTCCTCAGGATTGCTTTGACTATTTTGGGTCTTTTGTGATGCAATGCAAATATGATGATTTTTTGTTCTGTTTCTTTTTTTAAATGCCATTGGAATTTTGATGAGGATTACATTAAATCAGAGGAAAAGGGGGGACAGAAGAGGTAAATAAGGGTAATAGGGATCATATATATGGTGACAGAAGATTTGGTTTTGGGTGGTGAACACACAATGCAATATAAATATGACACATTATTGACTTGTACATTTGAAACATATAATTTTATTACCTAGTGTCACCCCAATAAATTTAATTTAAAAGAAAAGAAACTTCAGAGGGAAGCTAACCCCAAAGCAAGCTTAAGAAAGGAATCAATGAAATAGATGAAATAGAAATGTAAAATAGAAAAACAATAGAGTTAATCAATGGCAACAAATGTTGGTTCTCTGCAAATATTAATAAAATTGATGTCCCTTGTGACCACTCACTTCTTAAATTAAGTTTACTCTAAACCTTCATGGTTTCTTCAAGTTATTGTTAGTGACTCTTTGGGCTGAAACATACAAGAAGAGAGATAGTGGAGTGAGTTGCTTGTCTAGGCTTCTGCAGTTTGTCCTAAGGTTCTAACTGATATTGATTATCTTTCTTCTCTGTAAAACATTCTAGATTATCCTCCTCCTCAAGTAGTGCTTCTGCTGGTCTAGGTGAATTGTCTCAGGTGGAGGCATGGGGTATGGTGAACCAGTCATTTACCATAGTCATCATGTCTGATCAGGTCATTGTTGTGGTACTTACCTCTTCATAGTTAAACTGTACATAGAAGCCCATGGGACATTCTATTGCTTAGTTTACAGACATGCTCTTCCCTGATCACATTATGTAGCAGTGATCTTTCTTTCTCATGTGAATTAGCCCTAATCAGGACACTGACTCCTTGTTTTGCTTTCTAGTCTATAGAAACAAAGAACTCAAGTGACCAGGTGGTATTCATAGCTATACGTTTAGCAAAATTTATGCTCTATTCATGGTATAAGTACTCTCAATCCAGGAATTGAGACTTAAAGATTCTATAAGCTCCACATTATGATTAAATCTAGTCAACTATAAAGAGTTATCTATTACTTGTAAACCATGCAACTATACCCATGAAATCTAAAGCAGTAGTATCAGAAATGTAGGTGGGTCTCTAAATATGGTTTTAAATAGGATCATTTCTACTTTCCCCTTGGGTTTCTGGACCCATATATTCTACCATATTATGGCCAAGAGTTTAAGGAATATACCACATCTTGAACAGTACCTGTCTAAGATGGTACTAAACCTGTGCCTTCAAGAAGCTTTGCCGGTGCTCCTTCAGACTTGAAGCTTCTTGAGTGTTGTCATATATGATAAGACTAGTGGATACTATGTATATGTACATACTGATCTGAAGCACAAGTATTCTACTAGGACATCGAGAGTAATTGCCTCTATCTACTCAGTAAGTCCAGTTAACATGATCTCATCAATAAGGTGGCTCAATGTTATAGTCTCCAGAATGTCAAGAACATCAATTTCTATTCAGATTGTATTGTTACAGAGGGTAAGACTATCATAATAAAATATAACATAAAGCTTTAGTGCATGACTTTAAATGTCTTCTGTTTTTTGGATGAATGTGAATGGCTTCTATTCTCCTGTCATAATCAATACTGAAAACATATTTTTCAGATTAATAGCCATGTAAAAACCACAAGAGGTTATGCTGAAATGTTCTAGTAAAATTAACACATCCAACAGAGAAGCTACTACTGAGTTTACCATGATAAATTAGGAGTAGTTCATTAACATTTACTATGATCCATCCATTTTGTTCATAGTCTATATTATATTGTTAAATTAACTGGGAAAATAATGAAGCTCACAACCCTAGCATCCTTGCAATCTTTAAAAGTGAACAAATTCTACTTGAAATTAGTTTGTGGTTTTTTTTTTTTTTTCATTTATTACCTGGGGGACCAGTTTTCCACCTGGCTTCTCCTAATATATTAGCTCTTATTCTATATGTCAAAAAACCAGCATGAGAGTTCTTCCAGCTTCTAAATATGCCTACCTGGACTATGCATTCTGAAACTAAAGAAGTAACCGCTTGGTATACCCCCTGTGAGATAGACTTAGGCCAGGACTGCATTTATTTCCTGTCTCATTAACTTCTAACTGGAGGTCACAGTGTTGCTTTGGGCACCCAGGTATCAGTATTAACTCATACTCAGTATCCAATAGTCCTTGAAATATATGAGAAAAATGGTATAATAACCCTCTTTGGAAAGGAATAGAGCAATCATTATAGTATTTACTTGCTGAATACTATAATTCTCTTTAACTTACTGGATTCTGGTCCTGAGGACTACTACAAGTCTGGAAAACTAGTAAGAGGCAACTGATTTTAATCTTCTGCTTATCCATCCACTTTTGATGATATTTTTCGATTATATGTTTCAGCAATAATATTGTCGACTGCTCATCTAATTCAATACTACTGCACACTCCGTTAGCCATTGTCTAACTATGATTCAAGACACCATAGTTCCTATTCTGATCTTGCTACTGATTTAAGTAAATACAACCACCCAGCTTCTGATAAAGAAGTGCTGCCACCTAGTCTTTGCTATTCTGAATGTTAGGATACTTGTCACTACTAGAGAGCCCATTTCCATTGGAGTATCTCCTATTGTCAGCTCCAGCTTGTTTCATTCATCCTGTACCACCCTTAACTAGGTTCAAGTATCAGCATGGCTTGATTGGGTAACACTCCCTGCTACAAGGGAAGAAGAAGCTTTATTTACCAAAAGAAGTATCGAAACAGAATGTACACCTAGAAGTAGATATTGAGAGTGTTAGAACAGGGGGTCATAGAACATGAGGCTGGATAAGGGAGATTTGGTTAATATATGAGCACTCACTCATGCATGACTCAGTACTTAGACTCTGGCAAGTTCCCCTGGAGCTTGGAAAACAACAATGGCATACAGAGAAAATAAGGTGCGAATATCAGCACTGGCTTGTGAGAGTGTTGAAAATGAATTACATGGTGCATAGAAGTGAACATGATAGAACAGATTTATAAGACTCAAGAACTCACCAGAAGGCCTTATGTCCTGGCTTGGATGAGGTGGAGGAGGGGATCCAGAGACTCTCCTGCTACACAGATGATAAGGTAAGAATGGGCAATTCAGTGTTAAAGTTACCTTAGGTTATACAAGTTTAAAGCAAGAGAGCTGCGATTTTCTGTTCTTCCCATTTATCAGCCATTGGCTAAGAGTGCACCCTGAAGGGATGAGGATTCCAGGTAACTCTGGTTTTCTGTAAATACAGATAACCTCTAATAGCTTGAGGAGAGTCCTCTGAAGAAGAGTTCCAGGTGCCTAACTTTGTAAACAAAAGCTTTCTTAAGCCAGGAAGTACACGGAAATTAGGAAAGGGCTTTGAGAAGGTCTGGAGCTCTGAGTGTTTACTACTAATTTTCAGATATTAGTGAACCAAAAAAAATTGACAAATGTTTATCTTGCAGCTCCTATTATACCATTCAGAAACCTTTAGCACCTCCCCAATTCTGTAATTAAAACTTTAGAAATAGCACAACGTAAACAATACAGCTTCAAATTCCTAAAAACTAGGCTTTGAATACCTAATAATCCCACCTAAAAGCTATGGATATTGGAAAGTCATTTAATCTTTCTGATTCTGTTTGGTTATCTATTAAATAGGAATATTAATACTTCATTTATTTATTAAAATTACATGACATAATACTTGTAAATGATGTTTGCATTTACAGAACCAAAATAGAAGATCAATACATATTTTTTTCTTCCATTGCCTTCTTTCACATCTAGTTGCTGAATGAATAAAGACAATCAAATAAGCAATTACCTCTATGGAAAACACTAGAGAATTATTGAGAATTATTGGCCTTATCATTAGTTGCAATGCACAGCAGCCCTTACAAGAGAATGTAGTAAGCACCCAAAAAAGGCTTTTGCATTAACATAGCTGCGGCCACTCTTAGAATTAATGAGTGGGCCAACTCCAATGTCTTTTACTGAATACCCTGAATCATGCTTTCCCCAAGTTTGCCAAGTATACAACTTATGACCAATGAACAACTCCACAGAGATGTTAATATTTTAGTGAGTAATTGTCAAGTGACCAAAATGAGCAAGGGGATATTTGTGGATTAGGTAAATTTATAGCTGGTACATTTTGATTCCCAAGTAACAGTACTCAGCAAAGTTTGCTTAATGAACACACCCTCATGACATACCACATGGTTTTGTTCTCTTTGCTTTTGTTGAACAGCTTGATCAGTCATTGGGGTGAAGATATAATAGACATGTTTATCAAACTTACCAAAAGCTCATGCTGTGATAAGATAAATACTCAAACAGAAGCTAGGTATTATTAGAATTATTTAAAATGAGTGCTCAAGTACTTTCCATCTCTCCAAGTTACATTATTCAATTCATCTACTTATCATTTAAATAGCTTTATTTTATTCTAGAGCCTCCTCACTAATAACTATTTATAAATATACCTTTCTCTTTTTTTCTTTTCTAAGATTTCTTATTGTTCTCTTCTACCCATACTCTCTCTTCTTCGGGGATTTCAGAGGAACATATTCAGAGAAAAAATGGGAACGTGTTAAGGCACAATCTTTTATTTAGCTCAATTTAGTGCTATAAATTGTTTATCTCCTATTTTCAGAAACATGCTGACACAGGCAGTAGAAGGTCTTCAGATAAGTCTTATTTATCTAATGACTCTTACTTAGAATTGAGCAATAAATACATTTTTATAAGAATTCATAGATAACTAACTCTGTGTATAAATCTTATGTACATTCCCCAAGGAGAGAGAGAGTGTATTTTATTTCTAGGCCAACAGCACCTAGAATAACATTAATAATAACAGGTAGCACACTGAGCACTTATTATCCATGTGTTACCTCATTCATCCTCACAACTCTATAAAGCACGTGCTGTAATCATCTGCATTACACAGATGAGATTGAGTGAGCATTCAATAATAGTTCATTTAAAACTCTAATCTTATGCCATTGCAGAAGGCTTATCTATATTTATATTCCTTACGGTACTCAGCCAGAGTCATCTTTAAAAAGTAAATACTCAATGCCTTAGGTAATTATGGGTGATAATTTACTAATAGGACTCAGTTATAGCAGATGAAATTACGATATTATAACCATATTTGTACATCAAAAAGAGAGATAGATTTGTTAAATGTTAAAAAGCATGATTTTCAGGATCACCTCTGTTTATTAAGTAAAAAGAAAACCAAATTTTAGTAACCTATAAAAAAGTCTCTTTTTTTAATAAAAGGAAAATATAAAACATTTCTGTCAGTTTTCTAGTATTTTTAGAATGGCACTAAGATTCTCTAGGAATTTCCAGTTGTGTAACTGATGCTTGTGGGCACATGTCTGCATGTGGCTGAAATGTTCTAGTGATTACACATTCCACCACCATTCCATCTGGAAAGGGAATTGACAGCTGCCACAGAGTCTTAGCCCGATGTCTCAGAAGTTTAGCCATTCATTTCGAACATCCGCCTATCTAAGGAATCCGTCTGAATTCTCATTATTAACACAAAAGTTCATTTTTATTTGATTATTAGTAAGTAGAGTTGATAGACCATCTAGTAAAATCCAATTAATGCCCATTTACCTGAAAATCTGAGCAAAAGAAATGTATTTTAAAAGTGAAAGAATAGTCATGTATGATTTTGCTATGTCTTTGATCTTCTCTAATCATACTGCTTTAATCTTAGAGTAGTTTTTCATAATTTTGAGTGTTAATGGATCAATGATATCTTTGTTCAAATATTTTTGTTATTGAGAATTCAGTAATTGTACTTCTAAATTACGAAAGGAATTTTTGTATATATTCAGTATTTGCAATATAACTGATAGATAAAATTAATCAGAGTGATATGCTCTGTTTTGTACTTTTCTTGAAGTTAACATGCTTTAAATTTTAAAAATAATTCTTAATAATTTATTTTATCACTGTCAGTATCCTACTATATCTTCTCTTTCATATATTCCTTTTTAGGGAACATTTCTAAGAAAACTGCAAATGACATTTCATTATACCTAGACACTCCAGCGTGAATCAGCCAAGGACAAGAATGTTGGCTTAGATACTCATCATACAACCTGCCAAAGCTGCAAATTAATGCTGATACAATACTGCTATCCAATCGACAAACTGTATGCAAATCTCACCAGTTCTTCCAACAATGTCTCTTTTCCTTTTCTATCAAGCTACCGCCCAAAAGCATGTGTTGCATTCTTCTGCTGTGTCTCTCGGGTTCTTTCAGTCTACAGTTTCTCACTTCTTCTATATCCCTTCTATTTTTACAGTTTGAAAAGATCTGTCCCTCAACCTGTGTCCACTTGTGGTTTTCATATGACCTGACACAGGTCATGCATTACATCAGTGTTTGCCAAACATCTCCACCACAAGTCATCATTTTTTTCCCCAGTACAATTGAGCCAACACAATGTGAGAAGTTATTCAGAGACACTGTAAATACTCTGACCCTCATCAAACATCCAGGTGTATCATGTTGATGACTCCCACCTGGATTAACCACTTCGTTGATGTTTGTCATTGGTGATTTTCTATATCCATTATTTCTTCTAATATTTTTATTTGGTAGTTTACTGCAAAGAATAGCTTTGCCTTATTTGCTGTTTATACTCTATATATACACCTATTTACTTATTTTCATGTGGATTCATTAATTGTATTTCATTTACTGTATTTCTTTATGTTCAAATTGTCCAAATTTTGTCATTAAGAGTCACATCTACCTGGCTTCTGTATCTTTTTGATACTTCCCCATGATTCTTTGAGTATTCCTTGCTTTCAGAACAAGAAGATGCTCCAGATTTATTTGACCTTTTCTTGCCACAGCTCTGGAATCATCCATTTCTACAAAAAACCTTGTTCATTTTATACATGTATATGTAAAAAGCATGATTGTTACTATAATTATCTTCATATTTTTATGAGTATGTGTCTGTATATATATATATATATATTTACATATGTATGCATATTTCAAGGTTTATTAATCTTTTTTATAGTGAGAACTGTCATCTCAACATGTTTACCTGTTTTCAGAATCAAGTTTACTTATTTATTCAATATAACCAATATCTGAACCATGCCAGAATGACAGCCATCTCCACCAACTCCAGCTGTATCCCATCCCACTCTCACACTCTGGTTACCGGTCAATGCCTCCACAGCCTCCCATGCACCCTGCAATCCACCAAATTTCCTTGATCACCAGACACGATGCTGGCATCTCTCTACCCAAAAAGGAAAAGCCAAGTATATTTTTACAACACAGTGAGGCAGAGATCACATAAGTGTTGATATGTACTCATGTTACTCATTTTCCATATGTATTAAGGGAAATGACAGAAGTTGCTGATAAACTGAATGTACGTTGAGAGAGGATAGTTAAGGATGACTCAGATTTTGACTTGAGCAAGCGAATGACTAAATTGCCATTGCTTAATATAAGGAATAATGTGGGAGAAAAATATTGAGTAAGTTGGAAATTAAAAGCTCTTCTTTGGAAATAGTGAAATTAAGATGTTCTATTAAATATTCGAATGAAAGAACAGAACAGGCAGTTGGATACATGAGCCTGGACTTAGGGAGGACACCAGGTAAAAGATATAAATTGAGACCCAACAGCAAACACGATATTTAACACTGCAGACTGGATGATTTCACCAAAGGAAAAATTAAATGTAGACAGAGGAAAGAAATATATACTGCCAAGTACTACTGGGAGGTGAAGTGAGAACTGAGAGTTACATTTCAGATTAGAACTCTAATCTGCATTTGTTGTTGTTAGGATGAAAGCTTGGTTAAGTGGTAAGAAAAGAGAATAGAATGTGAAGAATTCAGGCAACAAGTGCAGACCAGTTTTATGAGGTGTTTTACTGTAATAAAGAGCAGAGAAGAAATATGAGTTGTAAGTAGTATGGTGTCTCTTTTTTTAGAATGAATACTACCATAGCATATTTTATACTTATATGGTAGAAAATTTATGAAACTGGAAAAAGATAATGTGGGATTAAGCCCTTTTAGAGGAAGAAGAGCACGGCACACAGTGTTTGAGTTTTATGTTAGAATATGAGAAATGCATGTATTAAAAAAAAAAAAGCAGCCAGACAGGGTACATCCATCTAAATGCAGGTAGGTTGTTATAGATACAATGATGAAATTCTCTTGTTATTTTTCAATTTTCTTAGAGGCAAAGATCAGCTAAGAGTGAGGAAGGGAAAATGTGTTGAATATTAATAGGGAGATGAGAAATTTAAAATAACTTTATGATCTATGAAAAAATAGCAGTTTTTTAGGGTAGAACTGAGGGCACAATTGAAGTTGTGGTGATGAATGTAAAGTAAGAAAAGCATATTTTTTTCAGGTTCAGAAGCAGAGAAGGCAGAAAGTTGAACAAACTAGGATGGGGTTTTGACACATAAAATCTCTAAGAAGAAATGTGTGCAGGATGAAAGTATGTCCAAGACTGATTTTAATTTATTAACTCTAAGCCAGGTAAAAAGAGATATTGACTATCAATGATATGTGTTAGACCACAAAAGTTTCAGTAGGTGAGAGAGCCCAATTGGGTTGAAAAGTATGGAAGTTTATAAAATTCTGCTGAAAATATCCTAGGAAATGGTGAGAGGAATTATTTGAAATTTATATTTTTGAAGTGGTGCAATTATTGGTAATAAATAGATATAGTCAGAACTGCAGAGCAGTGGTAGAGGTGGCATGGAGAATACACTCATTGGACAGGATGAGGTCAGAAAATGAGATGCTCAACTATGTCAGGTCAGAGACAGGCAAGAATGATGCCTTAGATCCAGTCGGAGTTGATTTCTCTTTATTTAAATATAGATTCTTCAAACAATAAATACAAAGGACATAAGAAATTGAGTGAGTTAACACAGATCCCTGATGATTCTTTAATTCTTCTGTGGTGACTTGAAATTTAGTAGATGTGTGCTACCTGATAGTACAATGAGTCCAGAGATGCTACCTTTTATATAAACAGAATGAGAGCTGGCCTTGTCAACACTCAAAAATACAAAAGAAAGATTCCATGCTCTACGTACATATATACACATTTGTGATTTTTTGTAGTTATCTTATTTATAGCAGATGTGTACATGCCTTACACAGAAGATCTATGTGAATATTACAATCACCAGGGATTTTGATATTCATCATAGTGGAAAAGAAAATGGATCTCGAAGCTAAATGAAAAGTAGTAACTCAGTGTAACCAGATTAGCCCAATAAAAAGTTGTAGCAGATGGTAGTATTGATTGCCTGTGTTTTTAAAGTGCTGTTAACGATGGTGACAATGAGGATCCAGGAGGAAACCTTTCTGACAGCCAGCCCTGGTGGTAGAACAGGAAAGGAAAGAAAAAGCAGCCTTAACTCGGCAGCCCTGCAGGAAGGGCAGTGCTCTCGGTATAAAAGAACAGTTCAGTGTAAATTGAGAGAAGAGTTTCATAGAAGTGGTCATTTTGCTGATGACAGACTGTTACTTCTCATGAAGGAATTTTGGGTTCTTAGGGAAGGATAGCAGATTGAATCATATTAGATTTACAAAGATTTATGGAGATTCAGCTACAGATGTTGAGGAATATGCTTTAGGGTGACCCCGGAAATCAAAACTGTAAATCGTGAGAGATTAGAACTGATAGTCTCTTAGATGGAGAAGGAAAATCAAATCTAATTATATTCTTCTACTTAGGAATAGTCGCTTGTGCAGTTATTCTGGTGAAATGATGAATGTCAGAGTGGGTCTGGGGTCTCATTATGAGCAATGGGGGGGTTTGTGGGCCCTCTTTTCATTTCTACCAAAGGCAGCGATGGGGTTGAATGAAGGCTTATCTTGTCAGGGGTATCATTTTAGGACAATGACTATGCTTCATTTCATGCTTATAATATCCCCCAGACTTCATAATTCTATATTAAATCATCATTAGTAACTGTATGTTTAATGCCATGCTGACCTTCAATTAAAATAAAGTTTTAGTGATAATTTTTTGATGAGAGAATGGCTATGATAAAAAAAAAATCAGCAAATGACATGTGCTGGCAAGGATGTGGAGAAAAGGGAACCCTCATTTATTGTTGGAAAGATTGTAAATTAGTGCAGCCACTATAGAAAACAGTAAGGCCAATTTCTCAAAAAATTAAAAATAGAGCTTCCATATGACCCCAAAATTCTACTTGGGTATTTGTCCAAATAAAACAAAAACAGTAATTTGAAAGATATATGCACCTTTGTTCATTGCAGCATTATCTACAATAGCTAAGATATGGAAGCAACCTAAGTGTCCATTGGTAGATGGATAAAGATGTGATATCTATACACAGTAGAATGTCACACAGTTATAAAAAAGAATGAAATCTTACTATTTACAACAACATGGAATAGAGCTAGAGTGTATTGTACTAAGTGAAATAAATCAGAAAGAGAAAGACATAAATAACATATGGCTTCACTTACATATGGAATCTAAAAACAAAAAACAAAAACAAATGAAAAAACAAAACAGAAACACACTCATAGATAAAGAGGACAAGCTGATAGTTGCCAAAAGGGAAGAGGATGAGGAGTTGGGTGAAAAATATAAATAAAAGTAAAGGGAATATTACATAGCTATGTAGTCTCATCAGTACTTTTCCAAGTGACTTGGGTGACACATAAGATTTTTAAGGTCCAGTTGATATTTTTATTCCAGATAGATTACACTGTAACATAAGAGAGAGGATAATCATTCAAAAGATGTACCTTAACCGTAATATATTAAATAACTAGAAGAGAAGGGACAAATTTGTTTTTAAATTTTATATATCCACTCTCTAGACTTCACTATAAAATGCAACACTTTCTATATTATATTTTTATAAATATAGGCATAGAGGAATTTGACATATAAGGTGATACATTTCAAATTATGAAAGCAACTCTGAACTATAACAAATAATATTTGGCAAAGCAAAATGTACCTAGAATCATTTAATTTCTTCTCGGTTTGTCAAGAAAGTATTGATGACAAAAGATTTAAATATTTTATGTATAATTTTCAATTTTGAGGAATGTATCTTTCCATTTTCACAGCCGAATAATGAATAATATATATGAACACACCAAACACTGACAATAAAAATAAATACCCCATTAGCTAGATAGTTGTGTATCTCACAAAAGCTGAGTTAATACAAGAGCATTACATTTTCTTCCAAAGTGTCTGAGGAAGTCAGATATAAATTATGTCGTTCTGTAAGAGAATATGACATGGTATCTCTTTATTTTCTCTGGCTATAGAAATCCACTTTATCACCATATCCAGTTCGCTGATCTTAGTCATAACTTTGCTTCCAAATGTTTTCCAGTTTTCAGAACTATATTTTTAATGTACTATATTTATTATTTTTGCAAAATTTTCTAGTTTTTTAAAATTCCTTCTGTCTTATCAGTTAAAAAAATTAGGTTACACCTATTTCTTGCAGTAATTGCAAAAGCTGCTTTGGTATACCTTTTGAAGCTAAGTGGAATGTTTACATTTCCTCTGTATTGAACATTAGCAAAGAACAATGCTGGATACTGCAAATACACGATTCTTATACTATGCATTTTTAATGTAACTGGGGTATGTATAAGTGTGTGTCTTTCTGAGGAAGTGGTGAGACAATTATCAAGTAAGTATTTGACAAGGCAGACAAAAAAACATACATTTACAAAGGAGGAAGTTTCACTAGGTTTATCTCCCAAATTTTAAACCTCATAAAATGTATTTCACTTTGGTTTTGTCCTCACTTTACTATAAATTAATCTAAATTAGGTTTTTCTGAACTCTTATGAACTGTGACATTTTCTTAGTTGTGAAAATATTCTGCCAAATTAGGGGAGAGAGAATTTCAATTAAATGTGTTACGGAAAGAATAGATAAAGTAAAGCTAAATAGATTGCTTTTAACTAAATGACAAATAATGTTCCTTTTACTGGTTCTGTTTCTTAACACTCGTTCAGAACAAGGCACTGGTAAAGGAGGTGAAACAATTTATAGTGTAGTAGTATCAGTCACATGAGACTCAGTCCAATAAGGTGCAACACAAGTGAAGAGATGTAAGATTTCAGGTACATAGGAAATTTCATATTCATTAGAAGCTAAGTTAAAGTGTTAGTTAAAAATTTCCCCTTGATGTTCTCGGAGAAATTCATTTCTATAGTACTGTAAGCAACTTTAAAAACTTTCTCTGACAAGTTTTTAAAAAATAGCTATTGTAAAAAGTTTTGACAGTGTTGAAAATATCCCTTGGAGCCACATATGTAAGTAAAACATACATTTAAGAAAAAATATAAAGACAGACATTGTTCTTTGTCATAGCATAACATACAAGGTTATACAGATAGCATATTATGTGAGGTAATATGGAGGGAAATGCTCCTGCTTTTATTCCTTTATGCATTTAGAAAATGAAGCAGAGTGGCTTCAAGCATTAGACTAGGATGTAGAAAACTAGAAAGAGGTTTTTTTCCCATTCTAACAAAAAGAAAAGGCTAGTTCATATGCAAAATCTAAATTTCTTTTGACCGTATCACAGGAACATAAATTATCTGGAAACTTAAAGCAGGTGCCTCTTAGGAGAGAAAAGACGTGAGCTCTGACTCCCTAGTGACAGTATAGAAAAATGGGGAAGATGGGGCCTGTGAGTAGGAACAGATAAGAAGACTTTGGGTAGCATGTCAGTGATTTGCTAAAGACCAAGTGCTGCCCTGTGTGACAGTACAGAACCTTGGAACCACAGACGCAGGGAGTTCACACCCAGTTGCCAGTTTTTCTCTGTGGCCTTCATTGGATACCTTGAGAAAGACTGAGATCAAGGTGAAGGTATCAGGGAGTCCTCCTTAGTATTAAAAGCCTGGGAGAAGTAGATGGCCAGGACAAGGGGAAAGCCATGCAGCCACATCAGTTTTCTTCTCTAAGGACAAAAAGTAGGAGATTTGACTTTAGCTTGTTAACACACAATGCAGTACATAGATGATGTATTATTGAGTTGTATACTTGAAACCTACATAGTTTTATTAACCAATGTCAGCTCAATAAATTTAATTTTAAAAAGCCTTAAGATGCTGGGAAAAGGGCTGCAAACGCTTCAAAAACACACCTAATTCTAAATAAATTAAAATAATAACCTCGGAATTATAATGAACAACTTTATGCCCATAAATTTGACAACTTAGAGAATATGAACAAATTCCTTGAGTACAAATTAATAAAGCTCACTTAAGAATAGTTTAATAACTGAAATAGTTCTCTGTCTACTAAAGAAACTACATTTGCAGTCTAAAATCTTGCAACAGGTTATTCTTCCAACAAAGAAAAACCACCTTCAGTCACTTTGCTCTAGTACTCTAGCACACTTTTTCTTTTTTGAACATGGCAAGTACTCTCCCACCTGTAGCCTCACCCTTTCCCCCCACCCCCAAGGTATCTGCTTGGCTAATTTCTTCATCTCCTTCAAATTTTTGCTTAAACTGTGATTTCTTAAGAGGGCCAAACTTAATTACCCTATTTAACATTGTATTCTTCTCTACCCCTTCACCAGAACTCCCAGTTCCATTTATTCTTCTCTATTTTCCCCATAACGTGTATCATTTTCAAACATAGTACAAAATTACATATAACATATGTTCATTGCTTATCATCTCATTCCCTCAGGTAAAAAGTAAACTGCTAGAGGGTGGACGTCGTGCTCTTTATTAATATTTCCCAAGTATCTTTGGCATGGCCTAGCACCAGAGCCTAAATGTTAAATATATAAAATGAATACTCTAGATTCTATTATGATAGTTATAATTTCACAGTACAATTACTTTGTTCTTTTGTATTTCCTTCTAGACTGGTGTTCTTTTGGGAAGAGGATCTCCATCTTTTATATATATATTTTAATCATGATGCCAGGTACTAAGAGAAATTCAATATTTTTTGAGTAAATGAATGGCTGCTTAGCAATCAAAACTAATTTTCTGTTCCTTGCTACCCCCCATCAACACAACTTACATTTTATTTTAAGTTAAATTTAAATTGTCTTTGTTAGAATTTTGTAAAATTACTTAGAAGTTGAAACAAATAATTATTTCAACCAGTCTCCATTTGACTGCCTGACTTTTTTTCCCTCTAAAACCACCTGTATTCAATTATGAACTGCTGTATAGAAATCACTTCCATTTATTCAAATGATTCAAAGGTTGTCAGTTTGTCAAGCATATGAAATATAGTTCAAGTATATGTAAAGAAAATGTGTTTTAAAATAATACTATGCTTATAAATTTTAATGGATTTGATTGGTATCTGGAAATTTAAGTTTTCAGTTCTCTATATCTAATTTTAAAATATACATAGGCTGGCTAAATATCTACCGTTTTAAAGAAAATCAATTATGTTCTTTGTATAGTCCTTTTATTGTATAGTCCTTTGTACAGTCCTTGGTTTTTCACACGCAACTAAAAGATATCAAGGTACTCTTGCTGAGACATAGAAAAGAATAACCTCTCTGCATTTTTTCAGGGTAAAATAATCAAATGTTATATAGATCTAAGCCTGGAGGCATCTATACAGTGTTTTGATACCAGTTAATATTTTATAATGTCTTCCTTCTAAAAGATAAATCATGGAAACAAGTCTATTTATTTACATTTGCGTATTTTGTAATTTATAATTTTTCAAATGTTTGATTTCACCAGTCACAGCACAATATATAACTAATACTTCATTTTTTTGCCTTGAAATTTATGACAAAAAGCCAAAATTGCAATAAAAATATTAAGCCATGATGAATAAAATTTGTATAACCAATGTGGTATTAAATACTGGTTGTGCAAAAGTTCTAATACATTTATCTATTCAATGGTACCATTACATCCAAGTCATCATTATCACTTAGTCATGAAACTAAGAACAAAACATTTAAAATCATTTACTACTTTTGATTATACATAAAGTTCATCGTATTTGACAATTAGCCTGGTCTTATGCAAAGCACATTAAATAAGAATTAATTATTCCATGGTATTAAGCGTAAGCAAAGTTTCTATGTTTTGCCAATTCTTACTGCTTTGATTATATTAGTATAATGTAATTATTTTATGTGACTCAAATAACATAAATATACAGAGCTCATATTTTTGTTTAAAATAAATTGTTATTTAAATTTGTTTAGTATTTCAGGGTTCATATTCTTTATTTCTTCCATCACAGTGTGGGAAATGTATTTTACTAAAACCTGTGAACCTGTTAAATATGGATAGCCTTTTTGTTAGTCTTTTTTTTTTTTTTTGCCATTTTTAAATCTACTACAAGTCGTTTAAATGATGGATTGTGAGAATGGAATCTGAATTTATGTTGCAGAGTTATTTTTAAACTGAAAAGAAACAAGTTTTACATTATCATTTTAAAATAATCTGGTAACTATGTGATGTATTATCCAACAGACAAAAAGAATGCCACTGAAATTGGGTGTATTTCTGGTAATTATTTCAGGTTTTTTTTAGAAATAAAATAATGCAAACATAATACTATATATTCAATACACTTAAGATAAAATTATGTGCTAATGTGATTCATGTATGAAATTTAGATAAATTTGTGTTGATGTGAAACCCTATGATTCACTTTATAATGAAAAGCTAAGATAAATCCACTTATAAAAACAATCCCTGATCAGTTATATATTAGAAAGAAAAGTATTCTCAAATGGAAAACACAAGGAAAAATTCTGAATATTTCCTTGGACTCTCTTCCAAACATCAACCTAAGAGAATAAACTCAGGATGTCAGTGGATACTCATTAATATCAGCTCATATATTTGCTTATAAAGTTATTTTTCTTTTAGTAAGAATGCATTTATCTGTGATTATAAGGACACATTTTAATGAAAATAATATCACAAAACACATTAGTACTGATTTTCAAATTTAATTATTTCACTACTATTCTTGTGGTAACTGTTATTCACAAATGGGATGTTTCAAAGAGAATTAACAATCCAGATAATAATATTAAGTTTAAAATAAGGACTACTCAGGCATGTAAAAAAAAGATGAAATATTACTATTTGTAAAAACATGGTTGGATCTTGAGAGAATTATGCTAACTGGTTTTTTAAAGATAACTATTGAACATAATATAAATCTAAAATAGTGGTGCATATCGGAATATTCCCAATGTGTTTTCTGTAATCTCTGTGCTCATGAGCACATTTTGTTTTTAATAGTTGGGAAATGTTAATAAAGAATGATCATTAGGGCCAACATAGATTTTATAAAGCAAGCTATTTCATACTAATCACATATAATTATTAGATAGGTGTTTTATACTGAGACATGGAAACCTGCTAGGCACAATATCCATGGATTTTACAAATTATTTTATCCTTGTCTTCAATAACAGAGTAGTACCTAGAAAATAAGGATAAGGTAAAAGTATAGTAGATCAAATTTAGCCATAAGTCTATAAAATTATCTTAATTTTGGACTATTTTATCTTTGTATGCAAGTAATTGTGATGACTGAAAAATAAAGAAGAGAAAACTAATCATATTTGGCAATAAAGCATTTGCAAAGTGTCTTGATTTTCAGGCTTGTATCAGTTTGTTGGCAGTTCTTTTATAAACACCAAAATATATTATTTAAGTTTCAGTTGGCACAAATATGAAAGGAATAACTCATATATTTAGTCAATATACTGATAAATATTAGTGATAATTTATAGATTTTAGCTTTGCAAAATAAATTGAGAGAAAACTAACTTCTGAATGATTGACTACAAAATCAGTATAGACCAGCTTAAAAGTAAAAGGAATCTTGGGGCTGTGTCCATAAAATAGTGTTTAGTATTGATTAAGGGAAGTGGTAATCCTACTTTGTAATAACCAAATTCAGGAGTTTCTGCTAGATCTAGATACATTATATAAAGAGACAAAAGTTAGTGTATTTCTAGTTCAGGATGAGCAAGATGATGAAGAGCAAAATAAGAATGGTTAAGAAAACATTGAAGGACTTCAAGGGATAGGAAAAATAAATTTCTGCGAGAAACTGACTTCAGGTACTTGAATTTCTAATATGCAAAAGAGGAGTTCTATAAATTCTAGGTTGTCTGGAAGACCCAGAATAAGGGGTTCAAAGAAGTTTTTCATGATAAGCCAAACCAAACAATGTATATGTTATTTTCTATGGTGATATCTATTATTTTACTTAACAGAATTTATCATGATTTATAATCATATGTTATATATGGAGATGGGAGGTTAAATTTTATTTATTTTAACAGGTGGTTTTACTATTAGAGAATGGTTTGGTTTGGTTCAGTTTGGTTTGGTTTGGTTTGATTAGGTTAGATTAGGTTTGGTGAGGTACAGGGAGAGACCTCAGGCATTAGAGTATAATGGGTGATTTTAATGGCCTGGCTAGAATTAATCACTAAATATAACTGTCACAGTATTCTACCCAACTTGGGGAAAGGAATTTGCTTTGGCAACCAAGGGAGAGTAGGAAAGAAAAATACAGGAGGAAGAGGTTATGGGAAAGACTCAAAGATAATGATGGTACCCTGAGATCTGTAATGTGAAAGGCCAATGAGAAAGACTAATAACAGAGAACCCAAAATGTTTAAAAGCATTAGATGCTGAATTCCATTTCTTGCAGAATAGTGAGCCATATCTTGAGAATTACCTAGCACAGAAGACGTTAATATAAATTAATAATTTAAAAAAATTATATTACATCTTAATGATAATGTTACATTTTAATGATAATGAACATCAACAACAACTAAACACCCACCCACAAATACAAAGGACAAAGCCTGCTGAATGAGAGAGGTTTCAGTAGGATCCCAGCTCTACTACACTTCTCTCTCAAACTTTAGGAAAGTTAAAAAGCCATAAAATCACTAAATGATGTTTCATTTGAAGTATTCTAAAGTGCAATGCAAAATTTCCTGTTGCCTTTCGTGAAATTCTTTAGAAGTCTTTTCAATTACAGAGTAATGTCATGGGTCCCTTTTGCAATACTTACTCTACAAGAGAGAGGAGAGGGAGCAGGAGCTCGATCACTGTCACAAAGTTCCAGCAATGTGCAACAGTTTAGGGGAAAATGGTGGACTACCCTAGGAGATCAAATGAGATCCAAGCTCAGTGTGTCCTGTGGATCATGGAGACTCCAGCTGACATCTAGGTTACAGTTATTTTTCTGAGTGTTTTGTGTAATTCCTCCCTCTTCCTCTAGATTTTAAGCATTGGGAAAGCAGGAACTGTGCCTTATTTGTTCTTATCAGTATGTTCAATGTCTTTTATAGTTTTCAGTCAAACTTAACAAATAATTGAAGACCAGTAGGTGAAAAAGATAAGATGCTGGGTGGTGAGCTACTTCTATAGAACTGGAACTAGAATTATAACTGCCCAGAGATGGTAGATACTACACTGCTAAAAAGAAAATACAAACAAAAACCCTCCTTTGTAGTAGTTCTAGAAACAAATAAACAAATAACCTTTGATAAATATGTGTTAGGAATATAATGGAATTATGAATTAAATTATTGAATTGCAGTAACAGGGATTGATTCTTTAGTGTCCCAGCACAAATCGTGTAAAAAATATGTTAAAAAAAAAAAAAAAACTAAGATAATCTGTAAGGACTAGAAACATTTTTTTCTACCCTAGATTCCTGTATAAAAGAGAAAAGTGTCAGCATGGTGATCAGTCATAATTAAAGGGGTGAGACATTTTGGGGGAAAAAAATAAAACACCAAAATTAGAGGGAAAGATTATAAGGCATGTTTGATGATTAGAGTGGTATGTCTTTTGGGAAAAACTCTACTAGAGGACCTTTAAATCTATCAACTTTAAAATTTCAACTATAACAAAGAGATCATCCTTTAAAAGTAGGAATTTAATAATTCTAAATTTTTTTTTATATTATAAAATTTTTACCAATTCATCCTACTGAAAAAAAATCAACTTTGTAGAAAGGTGAGGAACGCTGTCTAAAGATAAAATGTCATAGTTAATGAGTTTTCTACTTCTCAATAGTGGACTCTATTCTAAAAATCACCAGAGGTATACTATGTAATCTTATTTTAAAAAATATTTTTAGTAAAGAGGTTTGGTATTAGAGGTAAAATGAAATATTGCTTCTGTAAGTTGCTTCTATTTTTTTTTAAGATTTTCATGCACTATCTAGTTCTGCCATTTCTCTTTCAATTTCTTCTTCTCTAGGGACTTCATTATATGAGCTCTGTTGATGACCCTTTCCCCTCCCTTGCCTGCTGAGGCCACTTGAGGCATTTCCAGGTACCCCTTTATATTATCTCTTTTTAAAATTGTCAAGGTCACATCTTTGACACAGTCATCTCAAACTTCTGTGCTTTGCGCTTTCTGACAGTGTTATCAGCATTTGCTCTTTCATCACATTTGACCTAGTTCTCTCAAACAAGGAACCCTCTGTCTATTTCTTCTCTTTTCCATCCTTGACTTACTTCACTTATTGACATTTCGGAATGTGCACTTTGCGTTCCAAACAATAGGTAGTGTTGACACATGATGCAAATATAGAGCTTCTTTTTATCACATGTAAGTGTTCTTTTTTTCTGGTTCTGACTTTCCCCAGTCCATTTCAACATAACATTTCTTCATGCTGATGACACTTCCTGTACTATTCCATAAAACTAACACTATAATAAGCTTAAAACTAAAATATTACAGATAATATTGAATGAGAATTTCTTTAGACAACCATAAAGATATCAAAATATATTTGTTATTACTCAGTGCTTCTTAGAAAAAATCATATTCTCTAGTCTTCGTGATTTGGCAGTAAAAATGTTCTGCTTTTACTACATGCACATTCACATTTATATATAAATGTATATGTATACACATACATAAATACAGGTTTAATAATTCTATAATACCATATGCTTTTAAAAATATTTTTAAAAGGGCACTCAAATACAGGAGCAGTTGTGTGGAATTCAAATCAATCATTCTAAAGCAGAATTACAAACTGAGGTTTATGAACTTGCCACTACCAATACATAGAAATTTGTACATTAATAATAACATAATTTGTCAACTTTTCTAAATTAAAATGTGACCAAAAATGAGTTAAAATTCAGGAGATATTACTAATGTTAGCTTTTTTTATTTAACAGATTTCATTAAAATTATGATAATAGAAATAAAAATTATAAACAATTTGGGACTTGTCACAACTTATGCAAATTTTCCTTTACTAGTATTCAATTTAGTCTCAAGGAAATTAAAGGCAGTGAATGGATAAATTTAATTATATTCATAATTTAATATACTTTAACAATGTATATAAAAATGACAATCAACATTCACAATTTGAAAACAAAATACAAGTATGAATATTAATTTATGTTAACCTTTTTTAAGTTACAAATATATAAATATAAATCTAAGCAATATACATTTAAACAGTCTGCCTATCACGTAAATTTCAATACATGAAGAGCAATAATTTTTTTGTAATTTAAATACTCAGTGTATTCATAAATGTTTTATGTCCAAATATTGCTTGTATGCTTTTTCATCTATTAAACTACAAAAGTATATGGTTATTGCTGTCCATAGAGAGAGAGTATACTAAAAATATTAATAAGTTTGTAGGGTGTGCACAGTTGAGATTTGGATATTGTATACAATTTGTACTTGTTCTACACTATGTAGTATAATGGAATAATCTGTTGCTGTAAGTACCAGTTTTCTTCTGTATAAATAGAAAACTTTCAACTATTTGAATTTTAAACATTTTACAGAATTTTATTTTAAAACTTAGAAAATTCAATAAAAAGCAAAAGAAAATATGGCAGATCTTCTGGACTAACAAAAGGTTGACTTCTGTGTAGGTAGTTTAACTTTACAGCCAAGGACAGAAAGGACACATAATTCTTTGTGTGAGTTCTGTTGTATACTCTAGTAACATTTTGTGGTTGCATGGATATTAGACAATGTTAGTGCAACTCCATCTTTCACTTGTAAAGCTTACCTTCTGTTGATTTGAGTTGCATCAAAGATTAAATAGAAATTGAAACACTCATAAATAATGCTTCTGGAGACAAGAATATGTAAACTGTGCTTCTGGGAATATTTAATATCAAAATCCAATACAATGTTTCTCTTCTGTGGTTTCACTATGACAAATTCGATACTGACAGGCCTGACCACTTGTTCTCAGGCCTGCTTGTAGGAGGAGGGGGAGGAGGAGGAGGTTGTTGTTATTGGCATCTTCATATGCCACTAATTCTCAATTAAAGCATAACTGATGACTTCCTTTTTTTTTTATTACAAAGCTTTTTTATTCTCCCGCCTGCCTATAACTCCTTTCTGGTGACTGACTCTTGCTATGTAAAGCAAACTCTGAATTAACTTTTTTGGTCTTATTCAGATGTTCTTTGCTTATTTCTACAGTTTTCCCAAAGGCTCCACCAAGACGAAGTTTGCACTCTTGCTGCTGCAAACCCCAGCCTTCTGCCAGGTGTGGTACACGTGGAGGTCCTTTGGGCCTCGCTGTTCGTGTTTTGGTGTGTTTCATGCCAAAGTGGTAAATCAGGAATAAGTCTGAACTCTGCACTCTTCGCATTGAATTTCTCAGCTATTCAGTCTCAATTTGGTGTCTGGATTTTGTTATTTCTTCTAATTTGTTGCATATCCTTGGTGAAATCAGGCCATGTATTTCCATGGCTTTTTGTTCTCCACTGTGCTTCTATTTTGCATTCACAGTGAAAATGTTATTTGTCCCAAAGAGAATCACAGAGTCTGGTAGCTACAAGTGCTTAGTTGTTTGCTTGTGTTTGTTTATATTTTTAAATTTATTTTTTTATTATTGTGATTTTATTGGTTAATGAAATCTAGTAAGTTTCAGGTGTACAATTCAACAGTAAGGCATATACATATGTATGTATATATAAGTACATATATATATATACATACATATATATATATGTATATATATATATATGTATATATATTGCATTGTGTGTTCCCCTCCCATAGTTAGATTTCTTTCTGTCACCACATATTTGACCCCTTTTACCCTGTCTACATCCTCCTTCTCCCTTCCCCCCTACCCTCTGGTATCCACTAGCCTATTGTCCATGTCTATGAGCCTCTGTTTGTCCTATTTGTTTGTTGCTTTTAGGTTTATATCCTACACATAAGTGATATCATGTGGCTTTCAACTTTTTTCTGTCTGGCTTATTTCACTTAGCATGATTATCTCGAGGTCCATCCATGTTGTTGCAAATGGCAGTATTTCATCTCGTCTTACAGTACATTGTATATATGTACCACAGCTGATGTTCATTGAAGCAACAGTCACAGTGGCCAGGACGGGTGCTTACTTTCTAAGTTAATTAAATCCTGTCAACTTTGCTCAACCTCTTCCTCAGAGAAAACCTGCCACACAGGTGGTAAATAATCAGGTATTCCAGAGTTTCTCTATCTCCCAGCCCTTAACTACAATCCTGGGGCCCTTCACTAAAAACCATTTCTTTTTATCTGTAATACAACCCTGGGAAATTTAGTAGGGTGTGGCGGGCAGTAATATCGTAATCTCTATTTTTACGAATACATTAGATTACAAGACAAGGGTAATTAAAGTTGTAGAGAGAATTAAGTTTGCAAAACAGCTGACCTTAAAAAAAGACTATGCTGGATTACCCAGGTGGGCCCAATGTAGTCACAAGTGTCCTTAAAAGAGAGAGAGGGAGACAGAACAGATTCTGAGGTAAGATAAGTACAGAAAAACAGCCACAGAGATGCAAAGTGCTTGCTTTGAAAGTGAAGAAAGAGTAAGGTTAGCCAAGGAATGTGGGCAGTTTCTGCAAGCTGGGAAAGGTAAGGAAACAGATTCTCCACTACAGTCCCCCAAAACAGAAAGAAGCCCTGCTAATTGCTTACCTTGGTTTTTAGCCCTTTTAGATGTCTGTTAAACTTCCAACCTGTAGAATTGTAAGAAATTAGGGTTGTTTTTAGCCACTGAGTTTGTTAGAAAACTAATACAAAGGGAGAGACTCACTTTCAAGTGAAAATTGTGAAATTAAGTGCATGCCAGGTGGACTATTTTTGGAGGTTCTGGAGAACTTTTCATAATCAAGTTTTATCTCCTTCACATATACGTTTCGATTCGCCATTATATTTAATAAGGATACTAAATAAAGACCTTGACACTGTAGTGGACACTCTATAGGCTAAAAATTTTACTAATATAAAATATATATATATATTGGAACAGAACCTATTAAGTTTGAGATAGATCCTACCAAACCTTTTTCCAAACTTTATCAATATTTCTTTGAAGCAAGAAGCAAAGGAAAACCTTGATTCTATAGTTGAAAGTTTATATCCACAGGCTTTTTCATATCCTCCATTAGTCCTTGTAAAGCTTTCAACCTCTCAATATTAAAAAAAGAATAGACAAGAGTATCAATTTGTTCATGACTCCATGGCCATCACTATATTTTTATCTTACCTATCAATATCAATAAGTTTCTCAGAAAGGGTAGTGTCCTAAGACAAGATAGCTTTTGCAGCTGAGGCAAGGGTGAAGCAGCAGTTAGTAATGAGTCTCTGATGGTTGCCATAACATAGTTACCTGAAGTTAAATAATTTCAAATGTCAGTATTTAATGCTTTTACTAGGGCTTGTCAGCTAGTGACAGACCAGAAAATAAACATATACAAATAACAGGTATGCTTTTGGAGTAGTAGTTGACTTTGGGATGCTTTGGAAACAAAGAGGTTTTCGCAACATTGCTAGAATCCCTGTAAAAACTGTACGAGAAACTTTTAGATATACTTCTCATTCCTAGAGAGGCAGATAGATAATACAAAAGCTGAGGCTCATGCTGAAAGATATTATCTTTACTACGGTGAATAATGCTGCAATAAACATTGGGTGCATATATCTTAATGGATAAATATTTCAGATTTTGAGGGTAGATAGGTAATTCTATTCTTAATTTTTCAAAGAAACGTCACACTGTTTTCCATAGTGGCTATACTAATTTACCCGATAGATTTAATTAAATAAAATATTTTTTGAAAAAAGATATGGAAGCTAAGGAAATACTCTACAGATCATCGTGCCAAACAACTTTGATCAAGGTTATGATCCTAACACTTCAAAGGATAAATGTGTAGAGGTGTTTGAAAAAGCCATTAAAATATCAACATTTAGCCTCTGATTCAGAAAAAAGTTTAGATGAATCATGGAAAATCTAGGTTTATATAGCACATGCAAATTAGTTAAATGTATTTAAGGTTTTGTTAACGTACTAATTTAAGGGAGGTTGGATTCTGTGCATAGGATTGTGTGGATTTAGATGCATTAGGAAATTATAATGTAATTGGAGTTTCTTTAATAAGCCCCACTTTGTTCCAAAAGTTTCTGTGGTGTTTGCACATTAGAAAAAAAAACATTTGTAAGTGGACATTTGGTAAAAAATTTCTGAATGGGAATGACTTAAACTCTTTTTCATCTAGAAAAAGGAGACCTCATTGGTCAAAAAGGTGTGGTGATCCATACACTGAAATAACTGCTCGCAAGTAGGAAGTCAGAGCCATAAATGAACTCATAGATGTTCCTCATAATTCTTCAAATCTTGTGGAGTGCATTAGATTTTTCACAAATAGTAAATAAAAAATGTGAAAAATCTTATATAAATGGGAGGGATTGGCAAATACAGCAATTATAAGTTATATGTTTCCCATTAACAACCACCAATGTCCGAGACCCAGTTCCCTTTGTTCTTAACTAGACCACTACATTAGCTTGATAAATATTTCTAAGTAGTTTTTTCTTCCTCTAATCCAAAGCTTGGCAAACTATGGCCTGAAATCCTACTCACCTGTTTTTACAAATAAGTTTAACTGGAATATAGCCACATCAGTTTATTTATGGATTTGCTTTGGTAGCTTTCTCACTTCAAAAGTAGAGGTGACAGTTCGTGGACCTCAAAAACCTAAAAATATTTCTGTCTTGACCTTTGCAAAAAAATGTTTGCAGACCCTTGCTCTAATTCATTATCATTCCTGTGGTAAAGGTGATGTATTAAAATGTAACTGATATTCTCCTTACTTGTACTTGTTAGTGGCTCTTTGCAAATGAAGCAACAAAACATTCAGTGTGGGCTCTGTCTAATCTTGTCTCTCTGGGCCTCTCCAATGCCATCCTGCCCAATTCTCTTACACACCAACTGTACTCAAAATGGCCTTCTGTGAGTCTCACATGTGCATGCTACGACCCTTCATCAGTTTTCATGCCTCCTCTAATTGCTTCTCCATCTTTCAGAGGTCGGCTACACTTTCCTTTAAGAAACCTTCTCGATTCACCACATGCAGGCTGGTCTTGGTATATACTACATAGAAATGTATACTTATCAATCACAGTATGTATTATAATCATTTTGATCATTTGGAAGGCTATTGTATATCTCCACAAGAAATGAAAATCTTTAAAGAAAAAATTAAGGCAGGCACTTTTGTTCAGTGCCTAGAATGGTGCCTAGTAAATAGTCAAATCTTAATACATGTTATTGAACACATGAATGAATTTTGTGTTGCTCACTACTCATATCACCACTATAGGTGTAGTTATTTGGTTATAGTATGTGCTCAAGAAAACTTGCTGAATGAAAGAAACTTTTTAGAATAAACGATTTTTTTAACTATACAAACGAAAGGTCTACAAACAAGAAGGGTGAAGTTTGACTAATTATTATTACAAAGTAATCCCGGGTATAATAATAATCCAATTCAAATAGTGAAACATTACCAGCACTCCAGATGCCCCCTTAAATTCCCTCCCAATGAATAATACCTTCCCAAAATAAACAATGTTGTAACAGTATAGGTCCATTTTGCTTATTTCTGAACTTTATATACATGAAAGTTACAATGTACATTCTTTTCTACCTGGCATCTTAATATTGTGACATTTATTCATGTTATAGTATAGTAGTTCATTTTAGTTGCTATATATTCAATTGTGGAATATACCAACATTTATATATTCAACTATTTTTGAAAACATGTACAGTCCTACTTTTTCACTCTCAAAAAGTGCATGTAGTAACTTTATTAAATTCTGAAGCATGTATGTGTGACTTAGGTGAATATATTTATAGGATTTGTTACCTGATACATACTTGAATTTGTACTAATTTTTCTCACAAGTATTAGATGAGAATTCCAGGTTTTACATAATTTTGACACTTGGAATTTTCACTATTTAAAATTTAAGCTATTAGGTTTTAGTGAAATCACACTGTGGATTTGACTATCTTCTGAACACTAATGAGGTTGAACACATTTTCATGGTTAATTAACCTATCTGGACATGAAAAAAAGTCCATATACCAACTCTATAACTCAACCAGTTATGTTTGTAGAACAATCTTATGAGCTAAGATGTTAGCAATTTTCCAGAATTAAAAATTGAGTATTTTACATCCTCTGGAAAAGCATTCTTTTATAAGAATCTATTCTTTATCCACCAATGATTTATTTTGAAGGATATGACAAAATTTCAAATTACTCAACAGATATTTCCACTATTATAAAATAGTTATTGTCAGTTTCATCTTCATCACCTGCCCTGAATGAGCTCATGTAGATTTGTCCTTTGTGATCAATATAAACTTGACTACTTTGCCTGAAGTGGCCTTTCATAGACTTAGAAATATGTCAGTATTTCTCATATTACTGAGCTTTATCCTATCTATAAAACAGAATAAATGTGGTCTTTTATCTATGTTACCTTCAAAGAAACTTTCTTGAATTTCATTGACCTTTTGGAAGTTTATTGTCTACTTATTACCTTTCTCAGAATTTTCAAAGCCTCTAGGAAAATTTTATTTATGTATGCTGCATGTTTTGCATAATATCATAAAATGTAGCTCAAAGGAATTATATTTTTCCAGTATGAGGGGATATGTGTAATCTGTTATATATAAAATAAAATGTTATCTGTTATACATACATATTATGTATATATACATATTAGTATAACAACAGATTTTATATAGATACATATGTCTATTAGCTATGTATTTATGTATATTTAACATCTAGGTCTGTATTAGGATTTAAAATCTGAAAAGTCATTCCTGAATCCTCATCAATCAATATAGATTATTAGCAGGCATTCAAAAAAAATGTTATGTTTAAATAAATGAAAGAAAGGAAAATAATTTAATAACCCAAAGCCATAGAGAAACCAGCCATTATTACTGTATCTTAGACCACTGTAGGAATGTTGATCAGTGTTGAGAGAGTACAGATCCTTAACTTATTCACTCAATAGTTTTCTATTGTATTTTATAGGAGTGCAGTGGTGGGACTTGTACCCCACCTCACTTTGTCCTCCACCTTCTTAAATTAGCCATAACTGCAGTGGACACTCCTATGCAAGTTTCAAGTCCTGCTTTCTGAGCCCCATTACAAACCTGAATAACACATAGTTTCACTTTCTGCTTCAGGGGCTTCTCCAAACTCCTGGAGTCCACACACTGCTCATACAACTGAGATAGTGACACATGTAGGGAAACCACAACTATGAGGAGACAGGAGTGGGTGGATATGTATTCTATTCTTTTATGCATCAGATGGACAAATCTTAGTGGCATTATTCATGCTCCTTAAAAATGTCATGGAGTAAGCGAGTCCTTTTTTCCATTGCACTACCTCAATAGTGTTCCCTCAGTGACTTTTCTTTCTACACTGTCTCATCTCTTGTTCCCCAGTCTCTCACCTCTGTTTCTTGGAAAACTCAACTGCATCCAAATCCTTGTCTTCTGCTCTGCTTTTTTGAGAATAAAATGTAAACTAATTGGTACTGGAAGTGGCCCTAGAAAGCAGAAACTCATGGTATCATGGAAATGGATCATTCACCTTTCCAAAAGAAACAGACACCACTGTTAGTTGTAAGCATACTACTGATAATCCCTAGAAAACAGCAGCATCACACTAGTTAAAATAATCATCTGAAGTGGTTTGAGATGAAATATAGATTAAAATAAAAGCATTGGCCTTTTACTAGTTTTAGAAATTGAAGTACTTTCATAATTGAATTTATAAAGATAATGAAAATATCTGGCTTTTATTAAATGCCTTGGAAGCTTTAAAGTAAGTAAATGACAGACACAGATCATCTAACTAAAATCAGAGTATGCAGTAAAAATCACAAGTCTCAATGGAAGCATTTAAAGAAATCACCATCTTCTTTATCTGGAGGGGAGACTGCAGGTAATCAGGCCCAGGATATAATTCTAAATGGGGTTAGACCAGCAAAGGAAATTGAATGTACAGTGTCCTATGCTAAACTTCTGGTCCAAAAAATAAAAGTGCCCCACTAAGAGATAGCATCAGACTCTTAAGGTGAATGTGCTGATAATCTTGAACATGCAGATTCCCTTGAATACTTTGAACCACAATGTCTTTTTCTAAAGGTCACTGGTTTCTCCTTACTATTAACTCTCCTAAAAAGCTGTCCACTTCTGTACCACCAATAAGAGTAGGCTTAGCTCAAGAGGGGAAATATAGTCCCTTACCCAAGGAAATAATAGTTTGCTTGTGAAATAAAATAATTGAAGTGCTTAGATAATAAATACCATCAGAAACATGCAAACATGGATGAGAGTTTACCTCAAGGGTGTCAGACAAAGGTGTAGACTATAGTAATTATGTTTTATTAGTAGGGCACAAGCTGTCGTCACTTAGGATTTAATATCCTGTTAAGATACAGTCTACCCTAATAATACTGCTGTGATGACTTCTTAAAGTTAGGAATCAAAAATGTCTGTGTAATGAAATGGGAATGCTAGAACTTACTTGACAGAGTCTTGAAGAAAAAAGGAGGCTAAGGGTGGTTTGAATGATTGAAATGGTGTGTTATGTGAGACCAGAAGATCCGTCACTTGATGTATTCTCCTTGAGAACACACCCATCTCATTAAGGCAGGGGTCAGCAAACTGTGGCCTTGGGTGAAATCTAAAGGGTTAACTGTTTTTGTTTGTCTGTAAGCTAAGAATTTTTTTTAATTATTTTATATAATAAGCAAAGGGAAATATTTGACATATTTGACAGTATGTGACCTGCAAATCCTAAAAAAATTTACTTTGTGGCTCCTTACAGAAAGTTTGGTGACTCATGCATTAAGGCATTAAAGAATGTACTCTATTCTTGATTAAGTTTAGTGATAGTTATTCTCCATTGGCTAGGGTTTACACTAGGTGATGCTCATGCTAAGAAACTGGAATCCCTAGTACCTACTGAACAGATAAGTTTCCAGAACAGTCGAGGTCATATAGAAGCACTTAAAAATCAAGATGAATGTCATTCATATATTGTATAGTGAGAGTGGCAACCAGGATAGGGTGTTTTGACCCAGAGAGATCTTCTGAGATGATGGTGTTAGTAGAAATGAAATAGTCAACAGATTAGGGTCTTGACTGACATGTATAACAAAAAAATATGTAAACTATTCATGAGCAGAAGGCCGGTAGCATCACCCTAAAGGAAAACTGCTATATGTTACTTAGGTTTTAGAAGGGAGTCAGTTTTCAAACAGAGAACACATAGATTGAAAGAGTGAGTAGTTCTTTTGAGGATGTCCCCTCCAGTTCCACCACATGTAGACACAGTAAATATTCTCCCAAAACTTCTTCAGAATGATCTCTAGGTATTTATCTTAAGTACCTGCTTATTCGTTAAAGGAAATACTCAGACCTTTCCAGGACTCAGATTTGAGGCTGGAGCTGACACCAACACTAGAAGCCTTTTTTGGCATCATGAACTTGAAATTAGAGTGAAGTTTTTATGGGAGAAATGGTGAATAATATTGTGCCCCAAAAATCTATTTTATCATGGGTCCAATGTGTCTTCAGATCGTTATTTGCAGCTATTTCCCTTGTCCTAAGTTTAGTCAGCGTGGATAAAAATTACACAACCCAGTGATATAGCAATCAGGCAATATGTTTAAAAGTGATCTGATCCAATAATTTCCATTTATTTAGGTCTGTGAGTCTTTTTTAAATAATATTTTGTAGTTTTCAGTCTATAAATCTTACATTTTGTTAAATTTATACTTAAGTATTTTATTTAATCCTATCATATATGGAATTCATTTCCAGAATGTTCATTGTCAGTGTCTAGAAATAAAATTGATTTTTGCATATGGACCTTATATGCTACTGCTTATCCTAGTGGCTTTTTTTTGTAGATTCCTGAAGATTTTCAGTATACAAGATAACATACAAATAGAGATAGATTTATTTCTTTTTCCGTCTGGATGACATCTATTTTTCTTGCCCATTTTTTCTTGTAGAACCTTCAGTGCAATGTTAAATACAAGCAGCAAGAGTGGACATCCTTTCACTGTTCCTGATCTTAGGAGGTAAGCATTTAATTTCTCACTATTAAATATGTTACATATTGGGTTTTTTCCTACATGCACTATTTTATGTTGAAGAAATTTCCCAATTGAGTATTTTTATAAATGTTTTGTATTTTCTCAAGTTTTTTTTTTACATCTTTAGAGATGATCATAACTTCCCATATTAATATGGTGTGTCACATTACTGTTCAGTTGTGAAATGAATCTTGCATTCCTGGGATATAAGCCACTTGACAATTGTATATAATCTTTAATTTATGTTGATGGGTTTATTTACCAATATTTCATTGAGGACTTTTCCATCTGTAATCATAAGCTATGTTAGTCTGTGGTTTTTCTTCACTTGTGATATCTTTTATCTGCTTTTGATATCAAGGTGAAAACTAGCCTCATAGAATGTGTTGGGAAGTATTCTCTTGTTTTTTAGAAAAGATTGTGTAATGTCATTTAAATGGATTCATATAATGTAATGCCTTCTGTGCCTGGCTTCTTTCACTTAGCATAATGCTCTTCAGGTTCAATCATGTTATAGCATGTATTAGTAACTTGTTCTTTTCTATTACTACATAGTATTCCATTGTATAGAGAACACATTCTGTTTATCAGTTCAAACTGATGGACATTTGGATTGTTAAAGTTTTTGGTAGTGTGAATAATGTCACTAAGATCACTTGTGTAAAGGTTTTATGTACATGTTTTTATTTCATTTGGGAGATAACTGACACAGAATTACTGAGTTTGACAGTAAATTTATTTCTCTTAAACTGACAAATTGATTTGCCAAGTGATCATGTATATCACTTTACATTAAAAAATGTATGAAGGTTTCAGTTTCTCTATATGTCAACATTTGGTATTGAATCTTTTTCTTCTTATGATGATGGCTACGATTATTGTAGTCATTCTAGTGGATGTGTAATGCATCTCATTGTGTGCTTCATTTGCATTTCTATAAAGCCTAAAGGTGCTGAGCATCTTTTCATGTACATTTGCCATTCATACATTGGTGAAATGTATAAATCTTTTGCTCATTTTTAAATATCATTTAAATCTATTTTTATTAGTATTGTCTCGTTAGAATTCTTTATATTTTTATTGACTTGTTATTGACATATTTTTGACTTGTTAGAGTTCTTTATTCTGGAGCAAGATTTTACATTAAATTTATAAAACAATTTTATTTATGGGAAAACACAATTAATCAATACTAGATGACTCAAACCTACTCATATCTTATCATTTGCTAATAACCTTTACAAAATAGGTAAGAAAGCAAGCTGTGGAAATAATCTGTATTCCTTAGAGGCTCTGTCATTCGTAACCTAGTATATCTCTTTAAGAGTTATAACTAACCTTGCAAATATATTTTTTGAATCAATTTACTTTTACTTTATTGCATAAAATAAATTCTGCTTTGGATTCCAAAGGTTGATTAATGGCTCTAGAGCTCTCGAAATTCTCCTGTATTCTCCTAATTTCCTAGCTGAAGCTCAGTATGCTCTTTCTGGAAAGTGTAAAGTTTTATTTTACTTGAGTTTTAAATTGAACATAATCATATTTATAGTCAACTTGTCTAGAATGCTGTCAGAGGATGACTTTAAGATAAATTAAACTCTTGTCTGAATTAGTCACCCCAATACTTTCAGAAAAACATTCATAGGCAACATTTTATTTTCTTTTTTAAAAGAGTGCTGCCTTCATTTTATGCATCTTGCTTTCTCATTTACTCCCATAGGATTCTAAATTTCACAGTTAATACTAATCATAACCCTAAATTTAGGATACAAAAAGAATGTATAGTATCCATTTGGGTGAAAGTTACTGCATATGAAAATAATTCAAATCATATCTCATCCTATAATGCTAAAAAATTGAATTCAAGTAAATTTAAAGATCTAATTGGCTTTAAGCAATTCATGAATCAGGCAGCATCTCATCTAGCACCTAAAATGGTGCTTCTAGGGACTGTACTAAAGGAAGGTTTTTTCAGAAAGAAGGGTAGGGCAAGGAAGCTATTAACAAAAGAAAGGGTTAATTTTAGACCTGGACATCTTTCGTGGGGAAGGGAATGGCAAGAGTTTATCATGCAGAATGCCTCCTCTTTATATAGGAGCTGGAAAGGGCCCAGGTGACAGATTGCCTTACTGGTTTTTGACCAGAAAATTCCAGACTGGTTGATTAAGATGGTATTTCTTGGAAAGGTCGAAACAGCATGTTAGGTCAGGTGTTAAATCTAGGTTTGATATCATGAGCTTTAGCACAACTAATGCCATGTTGGGTCTTGCTTTTTTCTTCAACAATAAGAAGGCTTTGCCTAATTTGTAGAATGACCTCATCACCTGTTGCTGGCATTCAGTAGTTCCTAGACAGCAATTGCTCTTGGCTCAGATATGACATTGTCTTACCTCCAAGGCCTCTCTCTTCTTACTAGAAACTACTTCCTAAAATTACAGCCTAACTTTTCAGAATTGTTGATTTCTCCATTTCTCATATAAATCTCATTATTATCCAATGATCTAATGTCTTTAACCTCAAAAAAAAAAAACAAATTTTAAATGTGTGATGTTTTGCCTACTTTTTTTGGAATTGTTTGAGTTTCATTTTACCATTAACCTAATCTCAAAAACTAAGGGGGACTTAATTATTTTTCATTTTACTGAGAAATAATTAAAATATAATGTATAGGTGTAAAGTATACAACATAATGATAATGTGTGTGTATATATATGACTACCACAATAAGATTAGTAAACATCAGTTCAGAGTTAAAATGTTTCCATTATGATAACTTTTAAGATCTACTCTCTTAGCAATTTTGACATACACAAAACATACAATGCTAGCTATACTCATCATTTACATTAAATCCTCAGAACTTACTTAGCTCATAATGAAGTCTATACTTTTTGACCGCCTTCTCTTCATTCCTCACCCACCCCTTTCCTCTGAAATTACAAATCTGATTTCTCTTTCTGAGTTTATATTCCACATAGGAGATCCTACAGTATTTGTCTTTGATTTATTTCACTTATAGTGCCTTCAAATTCTTCCATATTATTGTAAATGGCAGAATTTTTTTTTATGGCTGACTGGTGTTTGCATGTTGGTGTGTGTGTGTGTGTGTTCACAATTTCTCTGTTCATCCATTGATTGACACAGATTTTTTTCATGTCTTCCTATTGTAAATAATGTTTTAATAAACATGGCAATGCAGATCTTTCTTCAGGACAGTAACTTCATTTCCTTCAGATATGTACCAAGAAGTAGAATGGCTGGATCATATGGTAGTTCTAGTTTTAATTCTTTAAGGAAATTTTATACCTTTTTTTTAATATAATGGCTGAACCAATTTATTTATCCACAAATGGTACAAAAGATTCTCTTTTCTCCATATTCTCACCAGCAGTGTTTTTCTTTTGTCTTTTTAAAGATAGTCATCCTTTCAGGTGGGAGGTGATATTTCACTGTGGGTTTGATTTGCAATTTCCTAATAATGATGTTGAGAACCTTTTAATGAACTCATTTGCCATTTGAATATCTCTAGATAGAAAATGTCTAGAGGGTCTTTGCCCATTTCAAATTTTTTTTTCTTTGATATTGTGTTATATATGTTCCTTATATATTTTGGATATGTGGTTTGTAAATATGTTCTCCCATTACACAGGTTGCCTTTTTATTTTTTCAATCATTTGCTATGCAGAAGTTTTTAGTTTGTCATAGTCCCAGTTGTTTGCTTTTTATTTTTAAGGTGTCATACTCCACATTGGCAAGACATATGTCAAGAAGCTTTATTCCTGTTTTCTTCTAGGAGTTTAAAGGTGTCAGATCTTTAAGTCTTTAATCCATTTCAAGTTATTTTTTAAGATAGAGGTCTAGTTTTATTCTTCTGCATGTACATATCTAAATTTCTCAGTACCATTTAGTGAAGAGACTATCTTTGTCGAGTGTTCTTACCTCCTTTGTCAGTATTGGTTCACTGTTAAATGCATGGGTTTATTTCTGGGTTGTTGTCTCTTCCATTAATCTATGTGTCTGTTTTTTTGTTTTGTTTTGTTTTTGCAGTACTGTATTGTTTAAATTACTATAGCTTTGTAGTAGAGTTAGATATCAGGAAATGTGATGCCTCAAGTGTTGCTCTCAAGGTTTCTTTGGCTATTTGGAGTCCTTTGAGGTTCCATACAAATTTTAAGATTTTTTTTTTATTTCTCTAAAATAAAAGTCTTTTGGATCTTGTATGAATTTCATTGAATCTATGGATGGCTTTGAGTAGTGTCCATTTTAATAATGTTAATTTTTCCAATCCATGAATGGTATCTTTCCATTGATACATGTCTTCAACTTATTTTATCAGTCTAATAGTCTTCAGATTTTTCACCCCCTAGTTAAATTTCTTTCTAAGTATTGTTTTTGATGCTATTGTAAATGAAAATTTTCATTTTTTAGATAATTTTGTGTTAGTGTATAAAAATGCTACTTATTTATATATATAATTTTTAGATCTAACAGTCCTTAAGTGGACTCTACAATTTTCTGTATGTAAAATCATGTCATCTGTAAATAAAGACGATATTACTTCTTTCTTTCCAATTTTGATGCCTTTTACTTCTTGCCTGATTGTTCTGGCTAGGCCTTCTGGTACTGTCTTCAAAAGGAGTAGTGAAGGTGGATTCTCTTGTCTTGTTCCTGATCTTAGAAGAAAAGGTTTCAACCTTTCACTATTGAGTATGATGTGAGCTACAGGCTTGTCATGTGTAGCTTTTTTACTATGTTGAGGTATGTTCTTTCCATACCTCATTTATTGAGAGTTTTTATCATGAATAGATATTTAATTTTCTCAGATGCTTTTTCTGCATCTATTGAGATGATTATATGATTTGTATCTTTTATTAACGTATCCCATTTATTAATTTTCATATGTTGAAACATTCTGGTATCTCAGAGGTTAATCCTACTTGATCAGGGTTTATGGTCCTTTTAATGTACTGCTAAATTCAGTTTGTCAGTATTTGTTGATAATTTTTACATTTATATTAAGGATGCTGGCCCATAATTTTCTTGTAGTGTCCTTGTTTGGTTTTTATATATGGGTAATATCAGCCTTATAAAATTTGATATGAAGTTTTTCCTACTCTCCAATTGCTTTGGAAGAGTTTGATATATTAAATTATATAGTTTTGAACTGGAAAATCGATGTGAATGCATATGACATCTTATTTTGAAAAATGAATATACTTTCTATTTTTTAATTTTTTACTGAAAAGGCCTAGAAACAATTAAAAATCCAGTTGCATCCCAGGGCCCAAATTAACTGTACTATTAGCTAAACAAATATGATAAGAAAAACTATTTTCTTTAATAAGTGTTCCAGTTAGCCAATGAAAACAAAATGATAGAATATCATCACTTTACAGCCCCAGGGAGTTAATGGGTCTAAGCACTGAATATCAACTGTTGCTAGCATGTGCCTCTAGATGGAAGAACTCAATTCCACCTACACTTTTGTAAAAGGCATCAAAAATTTGAGTTCAGTCTCTGCACCAAGATGGCAGAGGGTCATGTGGAATTGTGTTGTGATCACACACATAATCAGTGCGTGCACATGCACACGTGCACACACAGAGGAAAATTTACAGGTCAGAGAGCCTCAGTTCTTCATATATTGATGCTTAAAACATATGATTTCAATGGGGAAGATCACTTGTTGTCTAATGATGCACATTTGTATGATCAAATCATAAAGGAATATAAGTGGGTTAAAAATCAGGAAGATTGGTTATATTCACAAGAAAAGGAAGCATGATTAGAACAGGGCATGTGAAGTTTCTGGGGTGTGTGACAAAAAGTTTTATTTCTTGACTCAAGTAGTGTTTAAAAGATTATTTGTCCTATAACAAGTTACTAAGATATGTGTGTGATTCTCATTAACCCAGAGATTAGAAAATTTAGAATATTTCATAATCACTCATTTACTTTAGCTCCCATTACACACACATGAGTTCCAAAATAAATTTTTTCCTAGTTTCATTGAGATATAATTGATATATAACATTGTATAAGTTTATGGTGTACAATGTAATTGATTTTTTAAAAATAATACTTCTATCAAAATGAATTATGATTACTGAAAACAGGTAAATTTTGTGTCTATTTGATCACTTCCATCTCATTCTTTAATGGTTGTACAATATCTGCATTGTCAGATAATGTAACCAATTCTGTATTCTCTCCCTTACAGTCCTCTTTTTATCTTATTCTAGTAATAACTATATATTTAATGTCCACTTATCAGTCTTTCTGTTGACATACTAGTTTTTTGGTTGCAGAAAGCTCATTCTCTAGGAGATTCCTCAGGAAGGACTCATGGAAACTGTTTTCCTCAGTTCCTGCATATTAATAAGTTTTTCTCTGCACTTTATACTTAGATCGTTTGCTAGATATAAAATTTTTGGTTCTCATTGTATTTTCTTGGGTACTCCAGTTTCCTTGGCATAAAGTAATACTTTCTAAAAGTCTGAGAGTCCAGTTTTCTTTTTCCTTTATAAGGCATGTGCCTCATTTGCCTACATGCATAAAAAATGTATAATTTTTTCAAAGCTTAATAATGGTACTAGAGTAGGCTTTGATGAAAGTTATTCTGAATTAATGTGAAATACATGGTGTGCTCTTAGATTACATTTTTTTTCTGTATTCTTACATTTTTTCTTGAATTATAGTTTAGGATTTGCTTTTTTTTTTCCTTTTTACTTTTTTCAAGACTCCTACTATTTGTATGATGGCTGTTTTCTTGTTTCCAATATTAGTTCCTTGTTTCAAATTCTCTATCATTTTCTTTGGATTTAAATGTTTTCTCCTATTTCTCTTGGAGCATTATGAACTATTTCTATTCACTTTTTAATCCTTAATTTCAACTTCCAGCATTTTTTTCTTATCTATAATTTTTCTTAGTTTTTGTATCTTATTTCTGAGTTTTTAAAATTCTTTTGTTTTTCATATATTTTTCTACTTAAAGTATTTAGTTTGTAATAGTGTTTAATAGCTGTGATCTGTTGAATGAATCCAGTCCTCAAATGTTCTGAGGCACAAAGTAGATGCAATACAGGATTAAAGAACATAGACCAAGGCAGAAGATTGGTTATTTATTTAAGAAATACGTATTATTTTTACTGTGTTCTAGGTACCGGATTAACACTCTTCAAATATCAGATCATTTAATCTTTCTAACAGCTCTGTATAATAGGTTCAGTTATTATCCCTGTTTTATGGATAAGGAAACTCAGGTTAAAAAACGAGCTGCAAATCTTGTAGACGTAAGAGGATTTACACGTGTATAGTGTTCTTGCAGAAAATGACCGTCTCTGAATCATTAAGTTTGAGTGTACAAAGGTCAAGAGTAGCAGAAAGGGTCATTTTATACTGAGCAAGCAAAATATATAACCAAAGGTGCCCAAGTTCTTATTACAGGTTAGGAGTCTTTATAACAACTCAGAGTGGCACCAAAAAATTCTCATGACTGCAATTGTAGGAAGAAGTAATGCACAGCTAAAGAAAACAGTGTCTGAAATCAGAAATTAAACTTTTTTTCCACCAGAAACTCTAGAAGTACCCTAATGAGAAACACCAATCAGTTTTCTTTCTCTTCCAGACAGTAAGATACTGAACTAATTTTCAGGCAGTGCTCACTTACTTAATTCTGTAGATGTTTTGTAAAATAAGCAGGTTAACAATGAGTGATTAAGTGTTCTCCAATTGCCTCAGGTTACTAAAAAAAAAAAAAAAAAAAAACAAACAACAAAAAAAAACAAACAGAACCAGATATTGACAACTATGTTCTGAATTTTCTTTATACAATAAATGGAATATGCTAATAAAACAAACTATATTTTTGAATGAATACTTAAATTGATTCCATGTTTTGAGGTATTTGCAATTTTGAGATTACATATGCTCTCAAAGGGATAATTAAAATTTGAGTGATTGATGCTTTCTGATGCAAGCATAATATATCCACTCAGTGTGAAATTGTATTCAATAAATTATCGGTAACCTATATGTCACACCAGATTTGAGATACTGCTTTTACTTAAAATATGGATAGGTGAGGTTTAAGGTACTAGTTGACTACGTGCCTTGTCAAACTAGGCATGCAACTTTTCATGTTTGATTTTAACAACTACCTTTGCAAAAGCATTAACCGCTGCTCTGGACTGAATTGTGTCCTCCAAAATTCATATATTAAGCCCTAACCCCTAATGTGATGATGATATTTAAAGATGGGAACTTTGGGAGATAATTAAGTTCAGATGACTTTGTGGACATGGGATCCTCATAATGGGATTTTTTTACCCTTAACCCACACTTCTTGCTATGTGAGGTCATAATGAGAAGGTGGCCATATAAAAGGCAGGAAGAGAGTTTTTTCCAGAACCTAACCATGCTGACACCTTGATCTTTGACTTCAGCTTCTGTTTCCAGAACTCAAAGAAAATAAATTAACTATTTAAGCCACTCAGTTCATGGTATTTTGTATCACATACTAATCTATATTTGCCTTGATCTTCACAGCCCAAGCTAACTGAGATATCTGTTCTCTAAGAAAATTATTTGCAGCTTTGGTAAAATTTTCAGTCTTTGTATAATAATTATAGGTTTTCTCTTTTTGTAGATTTTTTAGAGTAGATGCTGTCTTTTATCGCATTCCATTCTTTTTGTGATGTCTCTGAAATGTGATCTTAGCTCTATCTCTGAATTTTGTGACTACCGAATGATGTTAAAATTTCACTATTTATCATCTAGTTGTGAATACCATAAGGGAAAACCTAAAATGGCATAATTGCACATTCTTACAATTATTTTAAATTTGCATGTATGATTATTGTAATTATTTTGGATTGTTCCACCAAAATTTCAAAATTTTATTTTATACTTTGCTTTTAAAATCATATTTCAGTAAATTTTTAAATGTGATAGTCCAAGTTTTGATAATTTCTGAATTTCTAATATTAATTTCTTCAAGATTATTTTGAGTTGAATTTCATCCAATAAAAATGTAGTTTTTAAAAAAATATATAGCAATATATTAGTACATTTAAAAAGAAATATATTGAAAATAAAATCCAGTTATTTCAGGATAATGCAAAAAATATTCTTTTTAAGTGTTTTTAAAATGAATTTTCATAATTTAAAATATGTATTATCAGTTACATTTTCACTGAATGAGAATTAAAATGCAATGCTTAAAATACTGCTTATACTGTCAGATTGCAAATGCAAATATATAAATCAAACTATTTTTAAGTCCTGTACAGTTTGAAGTGTTTATATCACATAATAACTAAGTGCTAACTTTGTTATGTTTGTGCCATAAATATGGCATTTTCTTTCAGATATATCAAATTGCAATGAAGTCTGACTCTGTGGAGTAACATGACATTATATGGTTCAGTAAGAAAATGTATACCGGAAACCACTCTGGTTTCTCTGTCCCCTTCTTTGGAAAAACTCTAATTGTTTAGTGGTTAACTAAGTAAGAGTGAGGAGTTAACGCCTCTCACAAGGAAAACTTATGAACACTGCTTAGTACATTTTTATCATGCCACTTATCAAAGATCTATTTTTACCCATTTTAATTAATATTCCATTCTTATTCCTAATAAAATAAGTACTTTTAAAACATCACTTTTAAATTTCCTTTGGAAATGTTTAAGTGACAATTGAAATTAAATAACTAGGAAACAATCTATTGGGTAAGAACAGTGGGATTGATATCTTGAGACTGGCTGCTTACACACTGATTAGGAAATATTGCAATTATTCAAAAAGTATCTATAACTTGTTTTATTTCTCAACACATATTGATATAATAGAAAATATGTAATACTTGTAATTATATTTCATAATTCAAAAGAAATGTAAAATTCAGTGTAACATAGCATATATTTGCAGGAAATATGATCAAAGGTTATTTTTTTATAATGGGTTGAACCTGGCCTTTTTCTTTTTTCTCTTATACTTTTTGTTTTCTATTGCAGTAAGAACACTTAAAATGAGCTCTATGCTCTTTAAATTTATTTATTTATTTATTTTTTATTATGGTGACATTGGTTAATGAAATTCAGTAAGTTTCAAGTGTACAATAACAGTGAAGTGTATATATACATATATATGTATATATATACATACACACACATATACATATATGTGCATGTGTGTGTGTGTGTGTATTGCATTGTTTGTACTCCTAAATAAATTTTAAGTGTACAATACAGTATTTTTAATTATAGGCACATGTGGAACAGCAAATCTCTAGGACATATTTGTTTTGTGTAACTGAAATGTTTTACTCTTGGAATAGCAACTCCCCATTACCCTGACAACCTCCATTCTACTCCACATTAGTGGAATCATGCAGTACTTGTCCTTCAGTGACTGGTTTATTCTACTTTACCATAACGTCCTTGAAGATTATCTATCTTGCTGCAAAATGCAGTTTCCTTCTTTTTGAAGGCTAAATAAGATTCCATTTTAAGTATACACCACATTTTCTTTATCCATTCAACCATCAGTGGGCATTTAGGTTGTTTCCATATCTTGGCTAATGCAAATAATGCTACAGTGAAAACAAGAGTGCAGATATCACCTCAAAATCCTGATTTTATTTCTTTGGGATATAGACCCAGAAGTAGGATTCCAGATCATGTAGCAGTTTGTTTTTGTTTTGTTTTGTTTTGTTTTGTTTTTTTGAGGAAATTCCATACTGTTCTACCATTTTACTTTACCACCAACAGACTTCCAATTTCTCTGTCTCCTTGATAGCATGTATCTTTTTTTTTTTATATTCACACCTGTTAAAATGGCTATTTCACTGTGGTTTTGCATTTCCCTGATGATAAGTGATGTTAATCCTCTTTTTATTTATTTATTGACTATTTCTGTGTCTGCTTTGGAGAAATGTCTACCCAGGTCCTTTGCTCACTTTTTTAATGGGTTATTTTTATTTATTTTTTTATTTTTTATTTTTTTGCCATTGAGTTATAGTGTGTGTGTGTATATTTTATACTTTTTTTTTTTTTGCTATTGAGTTATAGGAGTTTCTTATATATTTTGGATATTAACCTTCTAAGATATATGGTTTGTAAATATTTTTTTCCTATACGGTAGGCTGCTTTTCATTCACTCTGATCATTGTTTCCTTTGCTGTTCAGAAGCTTTTTAGTTTGGTAAAGTCCCATTTGGTAAAGTCCTATTTATTTGTTTTTGTTTAAGCTGCCTGAGTTTTTGGTGTCATATCTATGAAATCATGCCAAGAACAATGAAGCTTTCTCCCTGTTTTCTTTTAAGAGTTTTAGTTTCCAGTCTTACGTTTAAATCTTTAATCCATTTTGAATTGATTTTTGTGTATAATGTAAGATAAGGCACAAATTTATTTTTTACATGTAAGTATGTGCATTTTGGGCACCCATATTGAAAATTAGTCAACTATATATGTGTAGTTTTATTTCTAGGCTCTATTCTGTTTCCTTGGTCTGTGTCTGTTTTTGTTCAAGCACCACACTGCTTTAATTACTATAGCTTTGTAAAATATTTTGAAATTAGGAAATGTGATACCTCCAGG
Organism: Cynopterus sphinx; assembly: GCA_030015415.1. Taxonomy (NCBI): domain Eukaryota; kingdom Metazoa; phylum Chordata; class Mammalia; order Chiroptera; family Pteropodidae; genus Cynopterus; species Cynopterus sphinx. The sequence goes on along the minus strand of CM057390.1, from coordinate 63,874,534 downwards.
CTTGTTCTTTAAGATTGCTTTGATTACTTGGGGTCTGTTGTGTTTCTATATGGATATTAAATTTTTTTCAAAATTTTGTAAAAGAAAATCTGCCATTGAGATTTTCAGAAGGATTACACTTGGTTTGTGGATTTTTTGGGAAGTGTATACATTTTAACAATATTAACTTTTCTAGTGCATTAACACAGATGACTTTCCATTTATTTGTGTCATCTTTCATTTTTGTCATGAATATTCTGTGTAGTTTTCTTATACTACCAGTCTTTCATCTCCTTGGTTAAATTTAATCCTAAATATGTTATTCATTTTGATGCTTTTTGAGATTGCTTTTTCATTTCCTTTTTGGATAGTTTGTTATTGTATAGAAATGAAACTGATATTTTTGTATGTCAATCTTGTATCCTACATCTTTACTGAATTTGCTTATTTTAACCATTTTTGGTGGAGATTTTAGAGTTTTCTGCATAAAAGATGTGATCTGCAGAGTTAATTTTCATTCTTTCTGATTTGAATAGTTTTCTAAAAATTTCTAAATTTTTTTCTTACTTAATTGCTCTGGTAAGGACTTCCAGTACTGTATTTAATAGAATTAATAAGAGTAGGCATCCTTACTGTGCTCCTGATTTTAGAGGAAAAACTTTTTTTCCACTTTTGAATATTATGTTATAGACTTGTACATATCTTTCAGTATTTTGAGGTACATTTCTTATACACTTAGATTATTGAGAATTTTAATAATAAAAGGGTGATAAATTGTGTTAAATGCTTTTTTGCATTTATTGAGATCATCATATGATTTTTATACTTTGTGTTAATATTGTGTATCACATTAATTAGTATCATATGTGAACCATTGTTGGGATAAATTCCAACTAGTCATGGTGTATTTTCCTTCCAATGTTCAATTAGATTTGGTTTGCTAGTATTTTCTAGAGAACATTTGCATCTATGTTCATCAGGGATATTGGCCTATAATTTATTGTTTGTTTTTCTTGTAGTATCTTTGGCTTTGGTATCAGATTAGTGCTGACTACATAACATGAGTTTGGATGTGTCTCTTATTTTTTAATTTTTTTCATTTTGAGTTGAAAGAGGCTCTTTTTAAATCTTCTTTAAAAGTTTTATAGAATTCACTATTGAAGTTATCTAATCCTGAACTTTGTTGGGAAGTTTGTGATTACTGTTTTAATCTCCATATCAGTTATAGATCTGTTCAAATTTTCTATTGCTTTATAATTTAATCTTGTTTGGTTTTATGTTTCTAGAAATGTATCTGTTTCTTCTAGGTTATCCAGTTTGTTGGGGTAAAATTTCCCATAGTAGTCTCTTATGATCCCTTTTATTTATGTGGCACAAGTTGTAATGTCTCTTCTCTTATTTCTGATTTTATGTGAATGTTTTTTTTCTTAGTCTAGCTAAGGAATGGTCAGTTTGTTTATATTTTTAAAAAGTTGTGATTTTTAATCTGTTTTTCTGTTGTCTATATTATTTTTTCTTCTCTAATATTTATTTTCTTTGGCAAACTTTGGCCTTAGTTTGGTTCTTCTCTAGTTTCTGAAGAAATTTAGGTGGCTTGTGATTTCTTTTAATCTAAGTGTTTGTTGTTGTTATCCTTCGTATTAATACTGCTTTTATACCATTTTTTAAGTTTGAGTATGTTGTGTTTTTCTTTTCATTTTTCTCAAGATATCTTCTAATTTTCCTTTTGATAAATTCTTTAACTCATAGGATGCTCAAGTGTGTTATTTAATTTTTGTATATTAATTTTCCAATTATTACCAATTTCTAGTTTTATTGTAGTAAGAAAAGATAGTTGGTATGATTTCTGTCTTAAATTTTTTAAGACTTATTTGTAACCTAACATGTTGTGATGAGAATATTCCATGTGTACTTAAAGTACACATGCTGCTGGTGTTAGCATGTTCTAATAACATCTGTTAAGTCCATTTGCTCTATAGTGGAGTTAAACTCTACTGTTTTCTTTGTTATTATTAGGTTTTTTTTTTTGTATGGAGAATCTATTCCTGATGGAAAGTGGGTATTAAAGTCTCCTAATATTTTATTTCTTTGTTTTTTCCTTCAGATGAATCAATATTTGCTTTAGTTATTTAGGTACTCTCATGTTGGGTGCATATTTATTTAAAATGGCTATATCTTCCTAATGAATTGATTCTTACCATTTTTTAAGGACCACCTTCTCATTGCCTGACAGTTTTTGACTTAAAAATTTATTTTGATTGATAGAAGTATAGCCACTGCTGCTATCTTTTGGTTACCATTTGCTTAGAATATCTTTTTCTATCTATTACTTCAGCCTATGTGTGTCCTTATGTCTAAATTGTGTCTCTTATAGAGAGCATATAGTTTGACCTTGTTTTTATATCACTTTAAGAATTCTGTCCTTTGGGATTTTTAATCTATTTTGCTTTAAAGTAATTACTAATAGATAAGTTTTCTTTTTGAGAAACTGGTAGCCTTATGGGAGTTTACTGTGCACAGTGAGCTGCTTTTCTCTTATTACATACATTCAAGATTCTCTTTGTCCTAGACTTTTGACAATTGATTTTGTGTCTCAGTGTAAACTACTTTAGATGTATGCTATTTGGTATCTTCTGAGCTTTGTAAATCAGGGTCTTCATATTCCTCCCTAATTTTGTGAAGTTTTCAGCCATTATTTAAATAGTGTTTCTATGCCCCCTCTTCCTTCTCCCATAATGAATATAATAGTTCATTTGTTGGTATTCTACACATCCCTTAGGTTTTCTTCACTCTTGTCTTTTTTTCTTTTGTTCCCCTGACTAGAGAATTTCAAATGACCTGTCTTCAAGGAATCTGATTTGTTCTTCTGCTTGATCAATTTTGTGTCAAAGCCATCTATCAAATGTTTCAGTATTAATTATTTTCTTCATCTCCAGAATTTATGTTGGATTTTTTTATAGTTTCTGTATCTCTGTTTTATAAAACTTACTCATTTTGTTCATTTATCATATTCTTGATTTCATTTAGTTGTCTATGTTATAACTCACTGGGCTTCTTTAAAACTATTTTGACTTTTTTTTTAACTTTTGGTCAGGGAATTCATGGATATCCATTTACATAGGGTCACATAGTGAAGGGTTTTTCTTCTCTTAGATTTTCTCATATTTCCATGATCCTTCATGTTTCTTGTACCTTTACATCAGTGTCTGCACATCCCAAGAGTCACCTCTTCCAGACTTTATAACTCCCTTTGACAGAAAAATTTCACCAACTGGCCCAGCTAATGATACTGAGAGATATTCAAGAACATAACACCTATCCCTTTCATTTGGTCCTAGCTATTTCTATTAAACTATGCCATTAAACTAGCTATTTCTATTAAACTATGTTTGGGCTTCCCAGGATAAGAGTAAATTGATCAATTCAAACCAAAAAGAATGGGGTTTTGGTAAGCTTTGTGGGAGTCTTATCTATGGAGTATACAAAAGAGGGGCTATTGAGGGAGTTACAGCAGAAACTTATATTCGCTTGTGAATCTTTAGGTTATCATATAGGGCAGGTGCTTCTGGAAAGAGCTAGTACCAGTTCAAGGTCTTTGCAGGCCACTTGGCCACAAAAATCTAAATCTGTGATGTCAGCACAGTAATAGTATGGAGTAGCTTAGCTGAACTCTAAATAATCCACCCTCTTATGGCCTGGGCATCAGGAATAGCAATCGCTTGTGTTACAGATATGTTAAAGAACATAGGTACTGTTTCTGAAGCCACTGTAAAGCACATTTAACCAAGGAATAAAGAAGCTTTGTGAACAATGATGAATATATTCGCTACTCTTTAAAATCCTATTCTCAGCCATTTCCCCCAGGTGGATAGCAAGAGCCATGAGAACAAATCAGGGACCTCAGATAGTGCTGAATTAGATGAAATATTTTAGCTACATTACATATGACCTAAGTATTTTCAGAACCCTCTGGAGGGTGCCCTGCTCCTGTCCTGAATTGTTAATATACATGCTGCAAGAGGTGCCTTGTATTGAACAGATTCTGTTCCATCCAGCCAATAGGAAATGTTGCATCAATAAATTATTCGTGTCCATTTGTACCAATGAGTCATGCTGCATCAGAATCAGTGTGTGTCTGCATGTGCTTGGTTAGGGTGGCTGATACTTCCTGAGTGGCTTTTAATACTTGATATAATTGGGCTAAGGCAGTAGCACCTATTTTCATGCCTGCTTGTCCACTGGCGACAGCCAGTCCCAACAGCATAGGGATAAAAATGGCCCCTTTGCTGTGCAAGCAAGACATCTCCAGCAGAGTAATGCCAGGAGGAGAAAGGGTGGCTGGAATATTAAAAATAACAATGTTGTCATAATAGGGTTCATCTCTGTGGATAGCTTGAGGATAGCACAGGGTCCCTTGAGTTAGGTCCAATATGACTGAGGCCTTATTTGTCATTAGGGAGTAGTGGCATACAGGGTGAAGGCCAGACTTTGTATTCTGGCACAGCTGGTATCTTTTAAGAAGTACCGCCATAAGGTTAATTATCCTTATGCTAAGTCACAGGGTTCCCAGTTTGGGGTCTAGCATAGGGGTTCAGTTTAATGAGTTTCATGGTGTTTTAGAGGAAATTAGCAAAAAATGTTGATCACTAGAAAGAACCAGGGGCTGGACAGTGACATGGGGCTGGCTGTAAGTCTGTCCTTGTGTGGTGACAGATCCATCATTGTTTTACTTTCAAGGCCTGGGTTGCTAGCTCAGAGGTTTGTATGAATATATTTGTCTTGTTGAATATTTCTATTATAATGGGAAACATTTCATTCTCAAAAAAAATTCTCTTATTCCTATTATCAGTTCTGAACATTAGATTTTTTTTCCCTCATGGGGTCAAAAGGTACCTAAGTACATAATTGCAACTGGAAAAATAAGAGACAGAAATCAGTTATTGACAGTTTTTTTCCTATTTTCATTTGTGTATAAGATTTTAATATAAATGCGGGGATATAAAGCATGAATGCCAGTCAACATTTCAGTGAACAAGTTTCAACAGTTCAACTTCGTAACAATTATAAATAAACCTATTAAATTTTTCTAGACAAGGCCAGAATTTTAGATTTTTTTGAACAGGTAAATATCTTTTTGATGGCAACTAAGTGGTGTTTGTAGCATTATCATACAGTAGATTCTATTCATTGTACTCTTCTGAGTTGTACATTTTTTTAATGTTATCTTTTTTCTGTGTTGTTCCTGTAAGTTTGATATTAACATACATTAAAACATTTTTTAAAATCCTGGTGTGGGGCTTATGGATATGATGTGGAAAGGAGAGATAGCAATTTTGTGTTTGAAAGGGGTGGTGGTGGTGATAATAGGAATAATGAGGGTAATAAATAGTTTGTTATAGATATGGTCTTGGAAAGCAAAAGCTATAATCTATTACATTGAGCAGCATACAGTAACAGGAGGTTTCTAACCATGGGGTCTAGCAGGTCAATAAAGTTTTGTGAGGAAGTGCCTTATTATGACTAGTGTGGTTTAGAATACATTGTTTAGCTTTCTGTAAAGGTGAAATGATGTCTTGTGCTTCCAGACACTCGGCAGGGAACTGCTGGCTTTGCAAGCACTTTGAAGGAGGCAAGGTTCAAAAGGCAAGCATTTAGCTATTTCAAAAAATATTCTTTCGACCCCTCAGAGTCAGTCAACTGGAGACATATTTACAACTCAGCCTCAGTTACCAGTCATTTTCCTCTTGGTGCAGAGGCAACCTGCAGAGGAGTGGGAATCAAATGGCCAGCAATGGCAAGGTGCATTGTCTCCCTCGTGGTTCTCCAGTGTTGTGGCATCACCACCTGAGGGGCTGTTGTCTCCAAAAGCAAGCTTCTGGGTTTGGGCAGTGTTGTGAGTCGTTAGTGTACTCAGGGGTGGCGGAGGCCAGCCAGGAAGAATAGCTTTTCAAGGTGAAGTAGAAGCATCTGGTTGGTGTTGAATTCTGTATATATGAGGATGGGCTTACAAGTGTGGGTGCTGCTAATTGAGCAGATCTCAGTGAGCAATGTCAGATCATCAGGGGCACATATGGCAAAAGAGTGTGTGACATCTCCAAGCTCTGCAAGGATTCCATCCACAATGCGTATAGATTCCTGGTATATTGATGGGCTAATTGTAGGGACATTTTGTAAATGGCAGCTTTACAATCGAGAGAGATCCATTGAACTAAAGAAGGATCATTAGACCACCAACCTGCCAGCCAGACGGGACTGATTTGATTATATTGAGAGGGGGCCATTCTGCCTGGAACATAATTGAGACATGGTATCAGGAAGGAACGACAACTTCAGCATCACCTCCATAGCTAGCATTTAATGTAGAGGGTGGTGAGCTCGAGGTCAGCATCTGTGCTTGGTGCATGCTGGCTGAAGGCCTTCTAATGGGGCCTGTCATCACCTGGAACTCAGCCATTCTGTGGTGCAGCTGTACAACTGCCTGATTTTGTTCCAGCACATCTCCTGGGACAGTGTTAGGCCAGAAGGATTAGCACCCAAGTTATTCAGGCTGTACACAGTTAAGAGTAAGAATGGCAACAAAGGAGATTGCAGAGCCTTCCTTCCAAGTTGGCATTCTGGATGCTGACCAAAGGCTGAATGTGGTTTCTTTGGAGCAAAAGGTCATTTACCCCTTCTAAGGTCAGGTGAGAGCCTGGGTCTTGCCCACTCATAGGAACTGCTGGATTCCAGGGTTTCTTTGTGGAATTCATTTCCAAAAGTGACATTATGTAGATGGCATTTCCTTTCTCTGAGATCTAGAAGGGGAGTCTTTAGAGAAGTCTAGTAGTTTGGAGACTGGAGCGTTGGGAATTTAGCAGTATTAGGGCCTCAGATAAAGTTTCTGTTCATCTGGAGGACTACCTACCTATTGCTTAAAAGCTTGAGGAACATGTCTTTGAATAGGCCATTGTGCCTTTCTCTAAATTCAGCCTCTTGGGTAAGAGGTAAGCCAGGTAGAAATTCATAAGATTCCATGTTCTGAACAACTTGAAAGGTGAAATGGGTACCTTGATATGAATATATGTTTAATGGGTCAAAGGGGATGAGTACATACCTGGTTTTTAAAAAGTACCTGATGGGAAGCAGCATTCTGGAGGGAGAAGCCAGCAGGCATCCAGTGAAGTTATCAGTAACATGTTTGCACACCTACCAGCTTCAGCAGAGGGAGGTAACAGGAAAATAAGATCAGTTGCCATCGGGAATAGGATCTGCACATGTCCCTACTTGGGAGCCTTCCAGAGTTTTGTCTGGGAGCAAAGGGGGCAATTATCTGCTACCACTATGGCTAGAGCCAGGGTGACAAGAATGCCATGCCCATATGCCCAGTCAGTGAGCACAGTCACTCACATATAGCCTACTGTAATATGGACCCACTCTGCCAGTGGTCATGGCATTTCTGGAAGAATAGTTCTGTCTAGGACTATTTGTTACTCTGGGAGATGGCTCATGTGAGGCCTTAGGCATATAACTTGAATAATGTGTCTGCAATGCACTTCTGGTATATGTTGGCATGTCTGTGCAGAGACATGAGTGATCATAATTGGCATGTGTGATTTGGCTATTTCTTTCCAAATGGGAGCACCCCAGAGAGGCATTCCCTGAATCCTGAAATTATCCTTTTGCGATTGTCCAGACCAGACCATGAGCCCATCAGTTACTGCTCAGAATTCAATAAACATGTAGACCCTTGGGAGTCTCATTTTCACAGGCTATTACAGAGCCAGGTGCTCTGCTACCAAATCTGTGTTGGCCAGAGCCAGGCACGCCTGCCACAACTAGGGTTATGCCTCCTGCAACATGATCTGCTGTACCCTGCCAACAGGCTGTGTCGCAAACAATGGTGGTGCTACCATTGATGAAAATCACTGACTCCCTTTCCACATCAGATAGTTGGTCCCAAGGGGCTCCCCTAACTTACAGAACAGCCAGGGGTGATACCAGCAGCTGCACTGCACTGTGAAGGGGCTGAGTAGGGGGAAAGCCACATCCTTCTGTAATTTGGAAAGGACCTTGATATCAGGTGTAGCCTTTTCTTAAAGATACAATCTTCATTTTAAGAGTGAGGGCCCAGTGGTTGTGCCAAGAATCTGCTGGGTAGAATCCCTGAACCAAGACAGGGCAGAACTTGTGTGTTGAGCTATATGGTACCTGACCCCATTAACACCCCTGTCTCTAAAAGGACCCAGTAGATGACTCAAATTTAGTGCTTACATAGCATGTACCAGGCTACTGTCTGGGGCAGATGTTTTGTCCAGAACTTCATGTACTGCCAGGTAGAGCCATGTTTAGTCCAGAGACGTATGCTTAGTCTGTGACATAATCAGATGTCATCAGTGTTTCAAGCTGGAAGTCTAAACCTGGAAGGACTAAAGGCAGGGTCTGCTGAGGCTTGTTGGGCCAGCTAAGGCAGGTAAGGCAGTTGGTTGAGGTTCTCCCAATAGAAAAAAGCTTCTTTGCAGGTAACAGCATAAGTAGGTATGGTATTTGTTGCTTCCAAAAGGTGAAGAGAGCTAATATGTGCTGTGCCTGCCACAGTGTAGAGGGAAACTTGATTGGCGCTGATGTTTTACAGTGAGAGGAATTTCAGTCCTCAGCTGACCACACTGTGACAATAAACTTGACAGAAGTGGCCGGTATTTGAATCTTATATGAGGCAATGCCCATTATCTCTACTGTGAATGTTGTGTTACTAGATGTACGTCTTTCCTGACAGTACCTTCAGAAGGCCCCCATTGTAGAATGACATCTATAGAATGCTAAAGGAAGCAGTTTGAGTTATTTTAGATCTTGCTGGCATAGGTTATTTGCCGTGGTAGGATTATTTGGATAATAATGGCAGCTGAGTTAAAGCCATACTGGATGTCCTAGAAACTGAAAGCAGATTGAGGTTGTGAGTCATCAGTTATCAGGAACAGTAAAACATGTTAGCTACATCCAGGACAGTGATATAGGGGTCCTGAGGTTTTTGGGAATAGGAGCCCTAATGGTGGGAAACTGTATTTAAGTTTTGGTAGTCAGTTGTTCATCTTTATTCATTTCAGTCTTTTTTAACACTGGCCACAAAGGACTATTAAAATGTGGGATGGTGGGCCTAGCGATCCCAGTGTCATTAGGCATTAAGCATATCACTCATAGTAGGCTGAAGGCCTTCTGTACCTTGCTTCAGCCAGTAATCTGGTGTATTTACTGTTTTCACTGAAAAAGGCAGTTAAACAAGTTCCCATATAAGATCTCCCACAAAAAAGGCCAGGAATTTTGTTTTACCACACTAGGTGTCTCACTGAGTGAAAGCATGCATGTCTGTAATAGGAGGAGAGCCGAGAGGGCCACCACCAATGGCACCTGTTAGAAATATGGAACCAATAGACCCATCCAGTTTCATGTACATGCCCTTTACATTTTTCCCTGCTATGCTTTGCAGGCTGTGGGAAATTTCCCTGTGGAATTTGGAAGAGTTATCTGGAATCTCTGTGACTTGAGTTCCTGTGTCTGATAGATCAAAGAATGGTTATTGCCATTATTCCAATAGACCACCAGAGTCATAAATGGGTGTTGGTCCCTAGGAGGTTGGATAAGCTCTGGGAAGATGCTGAGTCCGAGGGTAATGCTCTGGGGGGCTGCCAAGCCCACACGCAGATCAGGGAAGTTGTTTAGGGCAGAGAGAGGCTCAAGAAATCTCTGAAGGCCTCTGGAGATTGAGCTCTACACTGAGATGATTGCCATGTTTTAAACAGAAGAGTTTGCATCAAGGCTGTCTAGATATGAGCAAACGGGGACCTCCAATTGGCAGAACTGCCACTATGAGGTACTTTGCTGTTGAGAATCACCTAGGACGTTGCTTTCTGATGGGGTTGATTTGGAGGCTCCAGGACCAGGAGGTCTGGTATCCTTCATGAGTTGGGTTGTGGGGCCTGACACCCAAAGGCAGCTTTCAAGTTGTGAGCTGCCTTAGTGTATTGTAAACTCTGAGAGTCTGGGTGAGAGTCCTCCTCATGGCAGGCTTCCATGACTGTTCCCTGTATTTGGGGGAGGTTACTCCCTATAAGGAGAATTCTCTGGATTTGGGGTAAGTTGGGGCCTCCTCAGGATTAGAGATGGAATCTTGGTCATCTGGTGCTATGTTCAAAGCAGTGATAGACTCACTGGATTATACCCACAGTATGGAAGAGTTGGACTTCACCCAGTATCTTCCCTTGGTTTTGATCCTTTGCAGTAATAACTGATAGAAGAGTGGGCTAGATGCCAAGTCATAAAAATCCAAGTGACCAGGGGAAGGACAGCTACCTACATATTTTTAGGGCCTATGCCTTCAGCATGAGAAGACTTGATCATGGCACTGTGATTGTCTGAGGCAGCAGATTTTGCTTTAATTGTTGTTGACTTAGTCCTGTGGTGACCCTTTTGTGGATGGGGTCTGGGGTTCACACATGAGTTTGGCCCTCAGGCTCTTCTGGGGTTCTTTCAGAGAGCATACATTTTGCAATCCTTGGAAATATTGGCTAGTTGCCTCATTTCTATGGCAGTGAGTAATAGCTCAGAGTCAGCATGAGACACTCTTAATAACCAGTCATCCTCTTTTTTCTCCTTCCTGCTGTACAAAATATTTTGAATGTTGAGGAAGGTAGTTTCAAGTTTCAGTTTTTAATTCTCTAGTACTTCTCTCTAATTTGACCTTACAAATTGCCACTGGAAAGACCCTATGAATTATCACTGGAGAGGAGATATCTGTGGGGACATTCTTGTGGCCCAACTCATAGGCAGATGCTTCCCTTTCCAGGGATTCCCAGTTGACATTCGGGAATTTCAGCCTCCATTAGCATAATGGTGGGATCATTGGAGCTGGTCCTCAGATCCAGAAAATGTAAACCAGTGCTTTAGTGTATTGGTACATGGTGGCACTGAGTAGCATCTGCCCCTTTCTCTGAGCATTTTACATTTAGCGAGGGGCTTACTAACTTCCTCTGGCATTTTTAGGCAGCACAGGCACCAGGTGCTCAGGCTGTTTGTATCAACCATTAGACATTGTGCCACCACGAGCCAAGAGTTGACTCATGATATCTCATTCAGTTGGGGAATGAGGTATGCAGCAACAGAGGCAGCAGACTTGCCTTTGCAAGAGGCAGTGACTTCTTGTGTGATGGTGCCCGAATCATACCGTCTAAGACTTGGAGTCCTGTTGCCACTGTCAAGCACAACAGTCAAGGAAGGGGAGTCTTCCTCTCCTCCTGAGGGTATTGCCCAGCACTTTTATCCAGCAGCCCACACCTGGGTGGGGGTTGCCACTCTAGTGTCCTGTTAACTAAGGCCATTAACTAATGCACAAGGACCTTGTGGAAATCTTCACTAATTCTAATGATAAGCAGCAGGATCCATGATGAGAGTTTTTCAAGAAATACCCCCAAAGTGTAAGACTCTCTGGGGAATTTACCCCACCATGGCGAGTTAGTAGTTAGAAAATATATCTGTGCCACCTCAAATAGCTCGCACATTTGGAGGACTCTGGTTGCTTTGTTCTGAGACTGCATGTTAGGATGGGCAGCATGGCAGCATCCTGCACAGGCCGTACACAATGTAAAGCAGTACAGCCAAAAGGTCCGCAGGTGGTGGACCCCTCCTACAGTGAATTACCTGCTAGGGAGTGTCAGCCATTTGCAGGTAAAAGGCATTTTCCCATTCCCCATGGATTCCAGGCATTACTCAATCCATCCTGTTCCTGGCACCAATTATTTTGACTTTTGTTAAATTATAACATTTGTAGGATGTCAGATGGATGGTGAGGCTTGGTTCAACAAAAGATTACAGGGAACTGCATTAAAGAAATTTATTGCTCGAAGGTCCTGGAGAGGTACACACCATAAATGGTGGGCCCACACACATAGAGGTCAGGACAGGTTGGAGACAGAGAGCCACCGGCAGCAGGACCTGGGGCACATGACTTTAGGAAAGTCCACAGGTAGACTATTTGAGGTTTCCAGCTAAGATGGAATTAGTCAATTCAAACCAAAAACAGTTTATTAAATTTCATGGGAGTCTTATCTAGGGTGCACAAGAGGAGGTCCTTGGGTAGCAGGGAAGACATTTCAGGAACTTACATTTACTATGACTCTGGGCTGTTATCTTATGCTTGGGCTCTTGGTTGTCGCTAGGGTCAGTTCAAGTTCCCTGCAGGCTGCTTGGCCACACAAAATGTGTGCTGAGGCAGCAGTATTACAGAGTGCTCAAACTCTCAACATGTATTTAAAAATATAAAACACCACATTATATGAACTCTCATCATACATTTAAATGGATTAACAGAACCACATCATGTAAACTTTGAAAAACAATCCACATCTCTGCGCACTCCAAATGTTTGAAGTCATTATTTTTCTCATTTATTCTTCTACTTTTTTCATATACATTTGAACATAATTACAATAGTAAAACTCTGTATTTTACATTTAATGTGTACATAAAATTCTCAAAATTGTTTAATCATTTCTTACTCTCAAAATGATCTCACTGAGCCTGTGTCATCAAACATATCTATATTCAATTTTATATACAAGTGTGATACAACTGATTTCTCTCACGGTCACTACTCTCTTGTATCCAAATACCTATTTGACATTGTCATTTGTTTACCTGATAAGCATCTCAAACTGAACATGTCTGAATAAACTTCTTGTTCTCTCCCTAACCCTGAGCCTACTCTTCCCAATCTTTTCCATTCAAATAATTCAACTAGTTTCTCAGGCAAAAACTACTCATTATCCATAAATTCTCTTTCTTGCAACCTATATCCAATACATCAGCAAGGCTGCTTGTCTTTAACATATATCCTGAATGAGACAATCTGTTGCTGCCACTGCAGCTAAAGCCACTAGCATTTGAGCCAAAATACTTCAGAGCTTAACAGTTTCCTGTTTCCATTTCAACTCTCTTACAGTTGTACTCCACATCACAGACAGATGGATCTTTTAAAAATGCTAATAAATCTGTCATCTTTCCTACTCAAAACCATCCAAAATATCCCCAGAAAAGAAATCAAATACCATTCTATGTGTCTAGACTGCATGTGATATCCTTACCAATATCTTTTACCCTGTCTATTGTACTCTGTCTGGGTCACTATGGTTAGCACACCAGCCATTAAGGGGTCATCTTACCGCTTTGCTTTGTCTCTCCAGAACATTCTCCCAATGGCTATACCTCTTAATCTGTTTATGGTTCTGCTCAAATCCCTCCCTGCCATATTGATGTCTTTTGACAGTTTATCTGAAAGACTTCTTTTCCTTGCATCTTCATCATTATTTGATATCTTGGTGCCTTTATTTTGTTTTTGTACACTTGGTTCTACCTCATATGTATTTGTTACCCTATCGACTGTCAACTACTGTGAGTATTTCTTAATGGTGGGGATTTTTTCTCCCTGTTCACACTATCCCCAGACTAAACAATCCATGTAATGTAAAAGGAGCTCAATAAATACATATTAAATACATGCATGCACCATATTTAATAGGGTCACCATGTAACATTTTATAAATAACAGTATAGAAAGGCATATGACTTTTTTCAGGCAAAAGTGAAACATGAAAGTTAAGATAATTTTCAATATGCCAGAATAAGTATTACTGCACTTAGGCTTTTAAACCTCTGAAAATGCACCATATTAAGCAAAATATTCCCAGTTTATTTCCACCATAAAGAAGAAACATAGTTCTTACTAAAACAACAGGAAAGAAAGAGTTTTCATAAATTTTACCCAGCAATAAGATTCCTACGGTCTGTTTAAACTTATACTGATGCCTAAAAGACACTTCAGAAAGAGCTATGACTTCCTGAAGCAAACACCTGCCGATTAATTGCAGGAGCTTATATCATATATAAAATTCTGTTTTCTTAGAAATATTTACCAAACAGCGTTAACCAATTTTAACCCATTTTCAAGATAATTGCATATATAATATATAGCTTATGTTTTTATATTTACCATATATACATACTGGTTGTTTCTTTTACAACATGCACTTACATTTCTGGTTAGCTCATGAAAAGGTGAAAGTCACAAAAGGAAGACCGTATGAAATAGACAAGTCCTTTTTTCCTAGTTTTTCTGTTCATTAGCCCATTTTTCCCCTATACTTAGATTTATTTCCATGGGATCTATACTTACTAAAGAATCCAGCCATGTTTATAGAATAAAGGATTGAATTTTTTAAAATAAATTTTTATTGTTAACGTAGTGATCAGAGTTCCAGTAACACACACCTCTAGGACCTTTTCACTGCCATAGAAATGAATTTCAACTCAGTGAATATGAGAAATTTTCACTTATTAAAAGCATATTATGAGGTACAAGATGGGTCAAGCCTAAAACTGGTTAACCACATGGAAACAAAGTTACATACCCCTGGTGGGGGTATGTGGGTTACACCCAGGGAAAATGGAAAGCTGTAACCCTGGGGGAGGGAAAGGTCTGCATTATATTTGGAGCCGTGATGGGTAGTTACAAAGGTGTTTAGGTAATTGGAAAGTGAGGTCATTTTGATTGACACCTGTCTGCTATATAACATTTTGCCTACTGTGCATGTGTTTACCCAGAATTCAGTCTGTTATAATTAGATTCATGAACTTCCAGGCATAAATATATTATTATAATGGAGCTTAAATTGTAGGCAAATTAGGGTAGTACCTTCTGCACAAGGTATCTGTAGCTGGATTAGGCCAGAGAATCCCTCCTTTTCTTTGTCTCTGGGAATGCAGGAGGAATTCTCTAATTACCAATAGGGTGTTCTTTGGTGGTCTCTAGGTTGAGCCCCTAATCATTTGCCCTCCCTGTTGCTCATGTCTGACTAGCTGCCTAACATTGTGGCATCCCAAGGGAAGGAGTAGTTCTATCAGTTCAGAATCAGAAATAACATTTTGTCTTCCTGTCTTTGATAAATGGACAAAATTTCCCTGGAATAAATAGTACAGGCTGAATGTACTTAATACACTATATTAAAGATATAAGCATAGACTGAGGATCTAAGACAAACAATTGTATCTCTTTAATTCTATCCAAAATATTCTTAAATATGACCTAAATGTTTTTATATTATCCATTGCCAAAATGTTTATAATAAAAGTCTGTACAAATTAGAAGTCCATCAACTTGGGGTGAGGGGAGGAAGTGTGTTTATAGGAGAGGTTTGGTCAAATAAATTATGGAATATTCTCTTTTTATGGAGTACTATGCTGCCATTAAAATGAATGAGATAGATCTCCATATTCTGAAATGGAAAGATCACTATGATATTTAGGTGAAAAGTGAAATCACAGAATAACAGTTGGATCTTATCTTTTAATGTGTATATTATATATAAATTGGTAAAATGGGTGGACTTCAATTTATTAACAGTGCTTACCTTTTCTGTTTTCAAATGGGTATTAAGTATCTATTTTTGCATCTGTGTATTGCATGCAAAAAGTGAACAAAAATAAGAATAGTTTCAGTTTTTGAAATCGTCTATCTATTATCCCATAGTTGTGTAGGTCAAGAATTCTGGGTGTACAATGCCAGGATTCTCTGCTTGGGGCCTCACAAGGTAAAATTAAGATACCAGTCAGGTCACAGTTTATCTGAATTTGGGATCCTTTTCCAAGCTCACATGGTTGTGGCAGAATTCAGTTCTTTGTGGCTGAAAAGACTGAGGACCCCTTTCCCTTGCTGGTTGTCAGCCACAGGGTCATTCTCAACTCCCAGAGGCTGCCAGCATTCCTTGTCACCTGTAGGAAGTTCACAACATGGGCCTTTACTTTCTTCGAGGCTACCTAGAGGGACTCACTCTGCCTCCTGCAAATAGCCTGAGTAAACTGACATTAAAAGGCTAGCCCGATTAGGTCAGGATAGCTACCTTTTCTTAAAATAGGCTGTGCCATGTAACAAACTAATCACAGAAGTAAAATCCACATTCCCAGTCCCAGGGGTTACGCAGTACATGTATGCCAGTGTACAGAGATTTAAGGAGTCATTTTAGAACACTTCCTAACACACATTTGTTTGTCTCAAGTGCAAATTACCTTTTATATTCTGTGTCAGTTATAGTTTTTCATCTACATGAATTATGGGGCTTATATCCGTTCTTTCAGATCTCTCTCTACCTTACATTTATTTATATATATCATCTTACCTATCCCAAAATCTTACATGTGGAAGTTTTCAAAATTGAGAATTGAGTAGTAGCTGCGAGCATGGAGCCAACCCAATAAAAATGGTTTTATGATCTAAATTTAAATAAATACATATTAGAAGAGTTTCCTTCAGGACAAGAATTGAATATATTCTTAAGAATAAAAATATAACAGCTTGGTAAGAGATTTATTTTATAGAAAAAGAGCATATCTTATACATTTAAAGAGCAAATTTTCATTGTTTCAATCATGCAAGTAATCATTTCAAACATGAACAAAAGAAATGTCTTACAAAATATGACAATGCACTGAGCATCCCTAAATGTATACTCTCCTGAAAAAAAAAAAGTATTCTCAAATTGAAAAAGCCATACTATACACAATGACTTGAAAAACGGATAGAATATACTGCATTTGCTAATTTCTAAATTTTGCTGATGTTGCACATATGCTGGCAGAAGTTAATGTTATTTTGGACCACTTTAAAGGGGAAAGACTATACTGACCCACTATGCTTGCTATTCAAGGCTGGCTACTTGTTGCTTTGTCAAGTTTATTCTTGATATAATACAAATAGAGATTCCAAACAAAAATAAAGGGCATAATACATGTAGAAATTAATCATTAGTAAACAGCCTTCAGAATCAAGTTGTTTTCTTTCTGCATTGGTAGTAAATAATATGGGATGGTTGTCCTCCTTTTTTTCTAAAGAAGAAAAATACTTTTTCCCTAATCTTAGGAATTTCTATTGCACTATTTCTCAGTACTTACAGTGGCCAGGAGAGATGTTAGCTACTTGTATTTCTAATATGTACAGTAAATTCCTGACAAACCTGAAAAAGTCAGAAATACTAGGGTAAGTAGATAGAAATACTATTTATGAAAACATGTCTTGCACCTACACTATTTTGGATAGTGGTCAAGAACACAGCCTCTAGAGTCAGCCTGACACTACAGATAATCGAAAAAACCATGAGCTTTAATACAAATATTTTACCTTTTCAGTATGGCACATTTAAATGTATATAAAATACAGAAAATAGTATGATAAACCCCTACGTACTACCACTTACTTCAATTACCAACTCATGGCCAATCTTATCCCTTGATTATTTTGAAATAAATCCTAGACATCATATTTAATTTGCAGAAATTTAAAAGATGTAATAGCGAAAAGGTAGCCAAAAATGCAGGAAAAATTTTCAATTATGTTTTTTATATGTAGAAGGAGAGTAGGTAACAATAAGTACAAAGAGCATTTAAGAAAAGTAACTCCAATCACTATTAAAATACCTTGTATATGTTTAGGTAAATTTTCTTTGCAATTAAAAACTTGTTATTACCCTACCTCTAGGTACAGCTATATCTCTATCGCCAGTACTTAACAACAGAAACATATGGAATATTCTATTCTTTACCTTGCTTTTTTTTTTATTAAATGTTTTTATCTACTATTGCATAACAGACACCACCAACATTTAATGTTTTAAAAATACTGTATTATTTCTCATTATTCTGTAAGTTCACGGCACAGTTTTTTCTCTTGCCTGATCTTGCCTGAAGTTGCACCCAACTGCTCAGATTGAGCTGAGGCTGGCAAATTTTGTCTGTAAAAGGTCAGAGAGTCATATTTTCAGATTTGCAAAACACATGGTCTTTATTATAACTACTTCTGATATTTTAGCATGAAAACAGTCATAAATAATGCATACACAAATGAACACCGCTGAATTTCAATAACACTTTATTTACAAAAATAGATGGTGGATCACATTTGGTCCAGTTGCTACAATTTGCATAGCCCTGCTCTAGAGCACTAATTTTTTAAAAAATATATATAAAATGACTATAGACTAGTCAGTACATGGCTGAATTTACTTTTCCAGCAATTTCGGGTATCAGATTGCTTATTCTCTTTATGTCTTGTCTTATATTTTAAAAAATATGACTTGAAGCTAACCTGAGGCATGGGTCATGTCTTATTTATAAAATGAACTTATTATAAGGTAAGTACGTGGTACAACAGGGCTGCCGCTTTACGCACATCTATAACAATGACCTGCTTACATTTTCATTAGTTGAGTTTATGATGAACGGTGATTGAATGAAATACTTTTGTATTGTTTCATCCTAATAATGTCATTTTTGTTTATATAATTAGTGTAAGATTTTAAAAAGTGGTCAAAATAACTTGTTCATAATTGGTAATGGCTATGCATGTGTTTCTACACTAAGAAATAAAACTTTGTTAGTGTAAATGAACCAGTTATACCCATTTTGAAAAATTTTTGCTTGAACTATATTTTATTTAAATCACTGTTAGAATTACATGTATACATAATTTAAATAAAATCAAATATGAATTAAACCAATGCTTTTATTAAAAATATTAAAAGTAATCATATTATATTATTGATCTCATAGAACTGGAAGGTATTGAAAAGTTTTAGGAGTATAGACAATAATGATTATTGATTATGAACATGGGAACGATTCTTCAAACTTTGGATGAATAACATTCAATGAATAAATACTTTATCAACTTTAGAATTTATGATGTTTCAGAGAATTAAAACAAAAGTTGGAATCAGACTCACTATTTTTCATAAATAAAAAATAGCATATTTTTCATATTTTAATCTCAAGTAAGCAAAATTACTTTAATGCATTTTTTTGTTGTTGTTGTTTGCTTGCTTTAACAAATCTTTCTGCCAGGAAACACAACAGCACAGCTATTACTTAGTTATGTACAAACTTGGTCTTTGCCCTTTGTATTATTGCAACTTAACAATTAAGTTACGTACACTGTATATAAAAATTCTGACTTCTCAGGAGGAGGAACTTCACTAGAATAACAGAACTTCTTAAAGAAATGTGAAAGAGGAAAGATTTCCTTCATGTGCGGGCAAAAAATTTTCCAGACCTCAGGGAACATGAAAGAGAAATAAGGCTGGTTAAAATTTATTTTGACTAGACATGCAAAAGACCTGTCTAACCCACCAAGTGTTTTAGTTCTTGATGTGCTGCCTGAACATACATATGAACAATTTAAAGAATGTTGCCAAAAATAGCTGCTTGACTGTTCTTATAATGCATAAGTGAGCAACCACTAAGAAACCAGTTTCAATATAATGTGTAAAACAAAGATGGTAAGATCTGAGTCAAAAAGTTATTCAGACGAATCTGCTTCTGAAATCAAATATATTTTAGGAATAACTTAACTATTATTTTCTGTGTACTTAACATGTCATATCTCCTGTATCTGTAATAAAATAAATAAAGCATTTTATAATTCAAATAACCTGCTAAGTAACATTTAAGTCTTCTCTAGAGTTCACTTTGGTTTTAGCAATAATAATGTAGTTCAAAGAATTGTGCTCGAAGCTATATAGATAATATATAGTTTCATGGTATCAATTTAATAAAGTGTTAGGGTTCTATTTTGTATTTGATTGTAGATTCTGAGGTTTCACTATTTTAGTTTTTTTTTAATATATAAAACTTTAGAATGTTTCAACTCTCAAAAGAACTAGTATTAAGAAAAAAAATGCTTAGGAAAGTCTCTCTCTCTATTCTTCTCACTGTGCTTCTAACCCTAGATATATCCTTAGAATTACTCCGTATTGGTTTACAGAATTCTTCCTCAATTTTTATAGTTGCATACTATTCTAAGGATCTCTCCTGTGGATTGGAGTTTGGATTATTTTCAACATTTTGCTATTACATGTGACAATGAATAACTCGGCACACATTTTGTGTGTTTTCTATTTGTTCAGCTGTACAGCTCTACAAATCAAAATTGTATTTATGGTACATTCTTGAAGTTGAGATTTTGGGGCCAAAGGGTTGGTAAATACTTTTTTAAAACATATTTCTACATGCCTTCCAAGCAGTTTGAGTGTCTTTTCCCACAAATTTTTCAATAATATATTGTTAAACTTTTGAAATTTTCACCTATGTGATGCATGAGAAATAGTACCTCAGTGGAATCTTAAATTTTTTGGCCAATGAAGAAAGAATTTATTCCTTAAATTTCCCAAGAGAAGGGAGAATACTGTGCAATACAGAGCTATCGGGGAAGCATCAGGTATTGGTCAGGAAGCAAAAAGCAATAATGAGGGGAATACCAGAGCCTTTATTGGGAGTTTTTGAAGGCAAGGCAAGGCCAGGCCGAGCACAGCAAACAATTGAGGTTTGGCTAGTTTGAATAGTGGCAGGTTTTGGTCTATAAGAGAGGTCTCTAGTTGCCTGGTACCCGAACCTGGGTTGATTTAGGGCAGAACAATTGGCTTGGTGTGAGAGAATTAGAAAAAGGGAGCGGTTTGAGGTATAAACTCAGAGTTGGATGGTTTGCATAGGAAAGGCATGCTCCCTTTGCTATCTCCAAGAATTGGTTAGAACTGGGAGGGTCAGCCTCCCCTCTGCAGCAAGATTTTTAAGATGTCATAATATACAGAAAAAAAAATTGATTAACACGTTCTCTCTAGCAGTTAATGAATGGACTAGGTAACTTCAAAACTCCTTACTGCCTTAGGATACATTTCATCTATCACCAGATATAGAAAAAATACAACCGTTCCCATCATTTAATAGATTGGAGTTTGCAAGGAGAATCCTAGACATGTTAATGACTGAGGGTACCATTCTTGTCATTTGAGTAATGTGCCGCTAGGTGACACACTCAGTTCTGCCTGATTGAACCCTCTGTCTTCCCTTAGGGGTGGATAACAGATTAGTTTATTTTTCCATTCATTTTATAATTTCTCTGACCAAAATACATCTCTTAGGGATTACCCTTGAAAAAATTCAATACAGTATCTCTTTGCTCTTTAATAATATCAAGTATAATTTAATCTGATTCTTAAAACTGTTTTTATCCTTCTGAATTTTAATACCTTAAATCATAAGACTGTGGTGGTGGTTGTGGTATACTTTAGAATATCTTGGCATGAAAATCTTTTAGAGGTAGCACCAACTCAGGCTTCGATGTGTTTCTAATAGAATAATATCTGGTATTCCACTTCTCAGGAGAAAAAGTCTATTTGCATTTCCTTGTTTACGTTGTGTGTGTGTGTGTGTGTTTGTGTACACGTATGCACCTGTGTTTTCCACACAAATGGACAAAATGGAAAACATAGTGGGGTGAAACCCACTAATCTGTGTAAAAATTCTATGCTGTTCTTTTCTTAATCTACAGATGGTATATAAGTCACATCCACTGTCCCTATCACCATTTACAGGCTTTAGGTACTTTAATATTTTTTATACATGAAATATATACGTGTATATTTACATATTATGTATAAAATATGATTTGATATTTGCATATATTGCAAAGTGAGCTCCACAATAACTAGTTAACATCCATCACCACAGTTATAATTTTTTCTTATAATTTTTAAGATTTAATCACTTAGCAACTTTCAAATATGTGATACAATGTTAACTATAGTCACCATGCTGTACATTATATCCCCATAACTTATTTTATAACTGAAAGTGTGTACTTTCGATCACATACACCCATTGCATTCAACACTGCCACCGACTCCTCATGTCTGTCATCCATTTGTTCTCAATCTGTGAGCTTGTTTTTTCGTTTGTTTGTTTATTTGTTTTGGAATCCACATATGAGTTAGATCATATAGTATTTATCTTTCTCTGAGTTATTTCACTCAGCATAATGCCTTCAAGGTCCATCCATGCTGTAAATGGCAAGATTTCCTTCTTTTTGATGGCTGAATAATATTCATGTGTGTGTGTGTGTGTGTGTGTACTCACACACACACACACACACACACACACACACACACACACACACACACACACACACACACACACACACACACACACACACACACACACACACACACACACACACACACACACACACACACACACCTACACATTTTCTTTACCCATTTCATCCATTGATAGGCGCTCAGGTTGCTTCTATCTCTCAGCTATTGTAAATAATGCTGTAATGAACATGGGGGTGCATATATCTTTTTGAGTTACTGTTTTAATTTTCTTCACTTAAATAACCAGAAGTGGAATTGCTGAATCATGTGGTAGTTATATTTTTAATGTTTTGAGGAACCCCTATAGTTTTTCATACAGTTTTCCATAGTAGCTGTTCCAATTTACATTTCTATCCACAGTGCATGATAGTTTCCTTTTCCCCACATACTCACCAACACATCATTTTTTTTTATCATTTTGATAATAGGTATTCTGACAGGTGTGAGATAATATCTCATTGTAGTTTTGATTTAAAGCTCCCTTATGATTGGTGCTAGTGAGCACCTCCTCAAGTACCTGTTGGCCCTCTGCATATCTTCTTTGGAAAAATGTCTATTCAGATCCTCTGATCATGTTTTAATAGAATTTTTATTTTTTGCTATTGAGTTGTATTCTTTATATATTTTATATTTTAACTCCCTTATTGGATATGTTTAGAAACATTTTCTCTCACTCTGTAGGTTGTGTTTTTATTTTGTTGATAGTTTTCTTTGCTGTTCAGAAATTTTTTAAGTTACATGTAGTCCCATTTGTTTTTACTTTTGTTGCATTTGCTTTTGGTGTTAAATCCAAAATATTATCACCAAGACCAATGTCAAGGAGTTCACTGCTGTTTTTTTCTAGGAGTTTTATGGTTTCCGTTTTTCTGTTCAAATTTTTAACCCATTTTGAGTTAATTTTTGTATGGTGTAAGATTGATCCAGTTTCATTCTTTTTCATGTGGCTGTCCACTTGACCCACTGCCATTTACTGAAAATAATGTCCTTTCTCCATTGTATATTCTTGGCTCATTTATTATACATATGTATGGATTTGATTCTGAGCTCTCTGTTCCATTGATCTGTGTGTCTGTTTTTCTTTTTTATTTTTACCAACGCTATACTATTTTCATTACCATTACTTTGTAATACTATTTGAAATAAGGAAATATGATGCTTTCATATTTCTTCCTCTTTCTCAAGATTGTATTGGATATTTAGTCTTTTGTGATCCCATGTAAATTTTAGGATTGCTCATTCTATTTCTGTGAAAACTTTATTTGGAATTTTGATAGGGATTACACTGAATACGTAGAATGCTTTAGGTAGTATAGACATTTTAACAATACTCTTCTAATTCATGAGCACAGAATTATAATCTTTTGTCTTGTTAAATTTCTTTCATTAATGTCTTATAGTTTTTAGTGTACAGTTTTCACGCCCTTGGTTAAATTTATTCCTAGGTATTTTATAATTTTTGATGCAATTATAGATCAGATTTAATATTTCTGTTAGTTATTACTGCATCAATACACAACAGATTTTGTACATAGATTTTATATCCTGCAACTGAATTTAATTTTTTTTGGTGGAGTCTTTAAGGTTTTCTGTGTATACTATTATGTTATCTGCATGTAGTTGACAAATTTTTTCCCCATAGTTTTTTAATGTTTATTGGATATATGTGTATCTTTCTCTTTAAATTTTGTTTTTGTCTCTGCTCATTTTTCTATATGAATGTTCTGTTCTCTTATATCCAGTTTAAGAATTATTCATGGCATGTTAATTTCTCAGTTTTTACTTGTCTTTTGACTTTCTGACTTTGATTGTTACTTGTCTGATAAATTAGAGGAAAGATCTTTTATTTCTCAAACTGTAACAAAATAGAAAAAGAATGGATCCAGAAAAGGAAAAATAGAACAAGTGAAATTAATAGTTCATTATATCCTGTCTAGTGTTGGGGGGCTGGAGAGTGGGAGGAGAGGGAAATGAATACTAAATCTGATATGAATTGAAGTTATAAATGACACAAAACAGGACAGAAAAATGCATTTACCTGAAAATTACTAAAAGGTCATATATTTAACCCAAGTTGGTATTGGTCAGTGAGAAGGAAGATCACAGAGTGTGACTGAAGGCATAAATAGAAGAAGGGAAAGCAAATGAACAACAAATATAAACAATTCAGTCTGGTAACCTACAAACTTTGGACTGCTCATAAACTATATTATGTATTATGTAGAGAGAGGATCTCAATGAAATAACACAAAAAATTAACATTAGTGTTCCCTGATCAGAATATAGGTGGCCTTTTAATTTTTAGTTACTTTGCAGTGTTTTCTTTAAATAAGTTCCAATTAGCTCATATAATTTAATTATCACAAAAATAAGTATCAAAATATCAGTCAAATCGAATATAAAGATATCTCAAGGGTCTATATGAAATATTACAGTGCTCATGATACATTTAAGTAATTTGTACTAGTCATATATTCCCATGTTTAATAAGAATATTTTTTAAACATTAGAATTTCAAATTGGCCCAAGTGATTAAAACGTCTTTTCTTCCCACACACTGAAATATGAGATGAAAATCATATAGTTATAATGCACTTGCATAATTGTTAAGTGCGTTTCAAGAAAATCTGAATTTTTTAATAGACATCCAGAGCTAACATTACAAAAATATAACTTACTGATAATGTTAAATGTGTAATAATATATAATATCACTAAATTATGTAAATATATATTATATATACACTATATAAATTTGGTGTGTGTGGAATATATGAATCAGTTCCCACTGCTGCTAGTAATAGGCATACTGAATAATATTTATATCTAAAATTGTAAAGCCTACAGAATATACAATGAGTAGAAGAGTTTGAGTGCTTATATGTTGTAAACATATCATAAACAGGGAAAGGTTATTATTTAAAACCTGTATTACCATAAATAATTCCATTGAAAGGTGTGATTTTTTTTTGATAAAATAATTTACATAGTAATATAACTTCAGTACTAATCAGTTCCTCATCTGAATCTAACAGTTGTTTAATCACTGCTGATTAAATTAGCTTAATTTTTAATAAAGACCACAGATATGTAACAGTTATGGAAATAGACAGTAAATGGCAAGCCAAAGGGGTGCTTAAATTACTACCAGGAGTAACCCCAAACATTTCAGGTTCAAAGATTTATCTAATAATATAGCATAGTAGGTGGTAAATGAGCTAATAAAGTAAGTAATATAATTCTATGTTGGAGTCCAAACACATGTTAATAACATTTAACATTAAGATTGCAGTAATTTATATAAAATGCTTGAAGAGAGTGTATTCTGGAAGTATAGCAGGAATAATCTCATTATTTTTGTCATTCAAATAGCTTGAAATTCTAGATACCATATTTGGATAATGTTAAATTTATGGGAAAATTTTATCGCGAAACAAAACTAGTAAGGTATATAGTGAGCTAGTTCATCCACCATCTCAGTGCTTAGCATGATGCCACATATAATAAAACTAAGACCAAAATTTAACATTTTTATTTAGATATATTTTTTATTTGTACAGTGGCTGATTTTACACCAAATTTCCTTCATTCTTTCCTCAGTCTCAAAACAGCTCTACCTGGTCATTGTTATTGAAACATCTTACTACTATGTCCAACTGTGGGCATTCCTCAGTGTTTAATCATAGCCTTATGCGATTTCCTACTTTAATTCCATCCAAGTGAACTCAGAATTCATATCTTCAATCTTCCTGACAAGATCAAATCTCTATAATATGCTTTTAAGTCACATTATGTAGTATCTGCATTGTAGAATTGGCTTTATTCATATATATACACACAACTCACGCTTCCCCTGCACATTATGCCTTCTCCTTATTATGCTATTTCCTCTCACCTTTTGCTTTTATTTGTACTGTCCTATCAACTCGAAATTGTTTCTTCTCTCTGCTATACACCTTTCACCAAACTGTGGCATTTGTGAATTATTACAATATATTTAAAAACAAAAACTAACTTATAAAAACCCTAACATTCCAAAGGGTAAAAGTCTGGGAGTTTAATATATCAGTTAAATGTGATAGAGAAGAGAAACAATATATAGAGATGCTATTTTAATATTTTAATCATGAAACATAAGAAATTATATGTGCAAGCAAGCCTTATTAGTCAAACGGTTTATAAATAGTAATGAAATAATATTAGTAAATTTGATTTGATGATGGATATTTGGAACATGTTGCTGATGTTAATATTTCTAATTCAATCATGAGACATCTGTTAATCATATAAATCTTGTGTTTAAAGAGTAAAGTGCTCACTCTTTCAGAAATTAGTAATGTATACTGAAATAATAAAGGAAAAATGCTTTTTGAGACTCATATGCTCCTTTGGCTGCCACCCTTTTAAAAATACATACACTTTATAAGAAATGCTTAAATATGCTAGAAGAAGCCTGTTTTAAAAAACACTAATTACACAAACTATTATATAAATCAACAAACTGAATTTGGTTATAATGTTTTCTTAAATGAATCACATCTGTCGTTTATTAAATGTGCTCTTTGTTGAACTTCAAGTCTTCTAGTTTACTCAAATAGCAATGAAGAATCTGAAGTTGTGTGTCGATTACTTAACCTTGTTCATTTACAACATATTTTGATGCATAACAGTACTAAACTAATCTGAAGCTGTAAAAAGTGACAATAAACAACTTTAGCAGTCACTCATTAAATTTGAGGACTAAACTTAATTCTACTTTGTGAAAACCTCTATATTTAATCAGTTCTGTAATTGCTATTTTATTACACAAGCTTCAAACGTTTATCAAAGAAAAAATAGAAAAACAGAAGAAAAACCAAGAACCAGTCATGAGTGATATTTTACCACTTAATTATTTATTTTTATAATTCAATAGTGTCATATATATTTGGCATTATATGTTCACCACCCATGGTTAGACTTCTTTCTGTCACCATGTATTTGATCCCTTTTACCCCATCTACCTCACCCCGCCTCCCCTCACCCTCTGATAATCATTATTGTCCATGAGTCTCTGTCATGGTTGTCGCAAATATCATGTGGTCCTCAGACTATTTTTTGTCTGACTCATTTCACTTAGCATGATTATCTCAAGGACCATGTTGCCACCAATGGCTGGGTAATATTCCATTGTATATATGTACCACATCTTCTTTACCCAATCATCTATCTTGGGACACTTCAGTAACTTCCATGTCCTGGCCATCGTGAATAATGCTGCTATGAACATTGGTGTGCAAATACCTTTTGGGATATGTTTTCAAGTCTTTGGGGTAAATACTCAGAAGAGGGAGTGCTGGCTAATTTGGTAGAACAACTCTTAGTTTTTTGAGGAACCTCCATACTGTTTTCCATAGCAGCTGTACCAATTTGTAGTCCCACCAGCAGTGGATGAGGGTTCCTTTTTCTCCACATCCTCTCCAACACTTGTTATTACTTGTCCTGTTAACAGCTATTCTAATAGGTTTGAGATGGTATCTCATTGTGGTTTTGATTTGCCTTTCCTAATATCTAGTGATGTTGAGCATCCTTTCATGTGTGTTTGCCATTTGTATGTCTTCTCGGGAGAAGTGTCTATTTAAGTCCTCTGCCCATTTAATTCAATTGTTTATTTGTTTGTTGTTACTGAGTTCTTTGTATATTTTTGTATGAGTTCTTTGTATATTTTGGATATGAGGCCCTTATCAGAGGTGTTACTTGGAAATATATATTTCCCATTTGGATGGTTGTCTCTTTACCTTGTTGATGATTTCTTTTGCCACACAGAAGCTTTTTAGTTTGATGTAGTCCCATTCATTTATTTTTGCTTTTACATCCCTTGCCTTTGAGGTCAAATTTATAAAATCCTCTTTAAGTCCAAGGTCCATGAGTTTAGTTTCCTGTGTTTTCTTCTATGTAATTTATTGTTCTGGGTTTTATATTCAAGTCCTTAATCCATTTTGAGTTAATTTTGGTGTGTGCTGATAGACAACAGTCTAGTTTTATTCTTTTGCACGTGGCTTTCCAGTTTTCCCAGCAGTATTTATTAAAGAGGCTTTCCTTTCTCCACTGTATGCTTTTGGCCCCATTGTCGAAAATTATTTACCCATATAAACATTGGTTTACTTCTGGACTCTCAATTCTGTTCCACTGGTTGTGTCTATTTTCCTGCCAATACCATGCTGTTTTGATTACCATCACTTTAGAGTATAATTTGAAGTCAGACAGAATGATGCCTCCAGACTTATTCTTTTTTCTCAGGATGGCTTTGGCAATTAAGGGTCTTTGTGCTTCCATACGAATCTGATGATTTTTTGTTCTTTCTTTAAAGAGCACCAATGGGATTTTGATGGAATTGTATTAAATTTGTATAATGTTTTAGGTAATATGATCATTTTAACTATGTTGATTCTTCCAATCCAAGAACATGGAATATCTTTCCATTTCCTGTCTCTTCTTTTTTTAATAGGGTATTATAGTTTTTATCATATAGGTCCTTCATGTGTTTCATTAGGTTTATTCGTTAGGTATTTTATTCTTTTTGTTGCAATTGCAAAAAAACTTTTTCCACTTCTTTACCTAACAATTTATGGATTTTGTATCCAGAGACTTTACTCTATTTGCTTATTGTTTCTAGCAGTATTCTTGTGGCATCTTAAGGGTTTTCTATAGAGATAATCATGTCATCTGCAATTAGTGATCGTTTGACTTCATTTCCTCTTTGGATGCCTTTTATCTCTTTCTCTTGCCTGATTGAATAACAGTGGTGATTGTGGATAGGTTTGTCTTGTTCCTGATCTTAGAAGGAAGGTTTTTAGTTTTTCACCTTAAGTATGTTGGTTGAGTGTCATGTATAGCCTTTAGATGTTAAGGTACTTTCCTTCTACACCAATTTTGTTAAGTGTTTTGATCATAAATGAATGCTGTATCTTGTCAGAGGCTTTTTCTGCATCTATTGCTATGATCATGTGGTTCTTATTTTTTAATGTGTTTATGTGATGTATCACATTTATAGATGTGTATATGTTGAACCATCTCTGTGCATGTGGGATGAAGCCCACTTGATGGTGGTGTATAATCTTTTTAATATGTTGCTGTATTTGGTTTGCTAGTATTTTATTTAGGATTTTTGCATCTGTGGTCATGAGAAATATGGATCTGTAGTTTTCTTTTGTGTGTGTGTGTTATCTTTACCAGGTTTTTCTGCCATTTAATTTAAAACTTTAGCTATGACTTGACTTGCTACCCTCAATTTCTAATCTCTGAGAAGAGAAAGTAAGAACACTAGTTATCAAGAATCACTATCATTGTTTTGCATGTGCACGCATACACACACACTGACTTTTTACTCATCTTTGCTTAGATTTGTTTTAATTTTTTTGTTCCTCATTATTTTGTGTAACACATGATTTCCCCTTAAATCATTTTCTGCTACCTGAAATACATCCTCTAGAATTTCCTTTAGCACAGTTTCCTGTTAGTGAACTCTTGGGGGATTTTATTTCTCTCAATGCCATTTTTCTTCCAAACTTGAAAGACACTGTGACTGGTTATAGAATTCTATGGAGGCAAATATTTTTTTTTTCAGCAGATTGAAGATATTTTGCTGCCTTTTGGCTATCAGATGCCAGTCATTTGAAGGTTGTTTTTGTCTGCTTTTATATTTTTCTCTTTGATTTTCTGTGATTTCAATCAGATGTGTCTAGGTCTTCATTGCTTCTTATCCCTTTGACATGCAGTTGTTATGTTTTATTCTTTCTGGTGTATTTAAATTTACAGTTGATTAGTTGATTCTAATAACCTAGGTTGTCTTTATTTAAAAAAGGAAGACCTATATATCTTCATTAATGTTTTTGTGATTTTTTAGTCTTTTATAGTTTCTTAGTTTAAATCCAGTCAGATTTGTTCTTTAACATGACAATTAAAATTGTCCTTGTTTATTTGCTTCCATAAGAATCAAATTTCCAAAGAATCCTGAAAAATTGATTATCTTTAAATTATAACACTATCTTGATTATCTCAAGAGAAGATAATACTTTATCTACAGAGCAGGTTGGGGAAGTATTTCCAAGAAATGCAATGAGTTAACTATACTCTTATCAGAATTTTTTGTATTTTTTTTCTTCTACTTCAAAACTTAATGTTAAAATATTTGCCTGATGGTTTGAGTTTCTTCTCTACTCCCAACATTTCTGTGTAGGCTTTTAGACAGTCTACATGTGGACCGTTATTAACATTATATCAGTTTCTTAATCAGAGAAAGACATTTGGAGGATAGAATCCTCAAGAGGAATAGGGCAGAACTGTCCTGATTATAAAAATGTATTTCAGATATGAATTCACCTTTCATTTTAACTCTTCAGTTCCTATATTTTATTTAATTTCATGAATATATAATAAGTAACAGAATATAACATTTTACTAAAAGCTAACAAGATTAAAATTTAAGTTGCATCCACAGAAAATGCAATGTATATTTTAGGTAGAATGTAACCACACATCTTTAAAAATTATCTTCATGCCTAGTTGACTATAGAGTGTAGGTTATCTTTGAAAATCATAGTATACCTTGAATTAAGTATATCCTCAGTCATCATTAAAACCACTGAGGTAGCTATACAAGAAATTTGAATTTCACTGGAAACATTCACTTGCCTTTTAAAAGAAATACTATTTAGTGCATGTGGAGGAGTAAAATTTCTTTACAGCAACTGTGTATCTTATGCAGTCCTGAAACTTTGTTAGGGTTAAGCCTAGCAAAGCTTTGAGTAGAATTTTTTTGTTGTTGAATGTGTAACCATAAAAGATTCCGTTGTAATTTTTTCTCACCACTCATATCCCTGTATGGCATTATTTTAAAACTTTGACAGAATCATGAATACTTTGTTCATAGGAAAAACCAAATATTCCAATCTTATTACTAATGAATCCTATGTTACCAGACCCAGGGGCCTTTAAAAACAAACAAACAAAAAATCTAAATTTCTTAATTCTTTCAACTCTTATTTCTCTTCTCATATTTTGCTTTTATTTTCAGGTACCTGACATATAGGCAGATAAGAATGTTTAACTGAACTCACAGCACCCACTGCTCATGATGGCTACTGAGTCATCTATCTTTGGTCAATCTTGGGGCTTCTTTGCCCGTTTATATTGGATAGCACAGGATTCCAGGGGCTTTATATTATCCCTGGAAATGGGAAGAGGCCTTAATACATGGCAATGGCCATTACTGTCATCCTTGCTTTTGCTACAAGAAGCGATTAGCCTTGTCCTTTGTTCTCTGCCAATGCTTGGCACCTTTTAGGACAGAGTTCTGACCCTCACAGCAGCTTCTTTGTGACAAGAAAACCAGAACTTCTCTTGCAGCTTTTCATGAGCTACTTTTTAGGTGGCTGAAGATTTTCTTTAAATAACTCTAGAAGTTCAAAGACATAATTCCTCTGGCAGTAAGAACAACCTATACCTTAGAAAGCTTAGGTATGATTAGAATGTTTTAATGGGTGACAAAGAAAGGGAGTATTAGAAATTTTTTTTTTCCATATGAGGGGACAGAAATTATCTCAATATATTACCGTGCTGTACATACAAACCATGTTTGAGGGACCAAGGAGTATATAGGTGAATGTTTCACACTTTTTCCTGTGAGGACTCTTCTTCAAGATTGGTCCAAAGAACACAGGTAGTTTCCTGTGGTTCGTCAAATAGTAGTTTCAGAGATAAAAATGATAATTCAATGTTTACAAATATTTTATACATTTTAAATGTGATTAAATGTATTTTTCATTTTTTCATTAACTGTTGATGAACTGCATGCTGAAATTATACAAGTAAAGCAATAACTTAACTATTAGTATGGCATATACTGTAAGAATAACTTTCTTAATTTAAAAGAATCAGTAAGACATCAGTAAGAATGTACAGTGTGAATAAGTATGTGCTGGGATAACTTAAAGTAAGAAAGTTATGTTTTTTAAAGAAGCAGAGGCAAAAGAAGTATGTATCTGAGGAATGGTTTTTATTGAACCAGCAGTCTCTAGCGCATTGATTATTAAGAAGCTTTATCCAGTAGTGAGATAAAGAATCAGCACTTTGTGCAATTTTCTAACAAAACATAGTGAACTTTCTATTAAACCACTTGCTTTTTTTTCCATGAGAAATTGCAAAACAGTGCCTTCTGGGATAAAAATTTTTAAATTTATCTCTATTAAAGTACAGTCCAAAACTACATAGGCGTCATTCAGAACTGCACTTATCCAAGAGAACTGCAAAAGCAAGCACAGGGTTACATTTATTCACACAGAAGGTTAATTTCCAAATACATTTTTCAGAAGATGATATTTCAAAACACCAATTTTATTCAAAGGGAAAGTGCACATTTGATGCACTGATCATAACCCAGATAACCTCTTGCAATTCCAAGGTGTTTTTGATTCTCTAACTACCTTCATACAGATTCCATGCAAAACCAATATCCCAGAGAGAAATGGCAAATTAACCGTAAGGAAGGAGGACTCAACAGGGAATTAAATTCTGTTATAAAAAATAAGAGAATAACAATTTTAAAATGTACAAATGAATATATATTTAATTTTCAAATCACTACTACAAGCTAAATACCATTATAATCTCCATTTTTACATTTGAAGTTACTGAGAATATAATATTTTCTATTTAT
Source organism: Cynopterus sphinx (assembly GCA_030015415.1). Lineage (NCBI taxonomy): Eukaryota > Metazoa > Chordata > Mammalia > Chiroptera > Pteropodidae > Cynopterus > Cynopterus sphinx. Next base: position 63,841,865 of record CM057390.1, on the reverse strand, counting down.
AACTAATTACCACAATTTTAGTGGCTTAAGCCAACATACATTTATTATCGCACAGTCTCTGTAGATCAGAAGTTTTGGCCATGATCTCATGGGCTGGCAATCCAGGCATCAGTCAGGGCTGCAGTCACATTAGAGGATCCAAGGGGGGAAAACAGGTTTTCAAGATCTTCTAAGTTATTAGTAGAATTCATTTATTTGTGACTGTAGGCTGAAATTATCATTTTCTTGATAAAGACAACTCTCGGTTCTCAGAGGCCATCTATAGGTCCTTGCTATATGACAAATAAAATGAAATAAATTGTGGTGTTAATATATCTGTTATAAAGCCACCTATTCAAATGATTATTGGCCTTTCATGTTTCCTCTTCTTCAAAATTTCTATTTTTTGTTCATTTTTTTCAGTTTTATTGATAAATGATATAGATCACTATAAGTTTAAGGTGTACATCATAATGGTTTGAGTTTCATGTATAGTGGACCCTTTAAAAAATGCAGGGCATAAGGGCAGAGACCACCGCATAGTCAAAAATATGTATATAACTTTTGATCCCTTAAAATCTTCAGTCATCCCTTGGCGTCTGTAGGGGATTGGTTCTAGGATCACCTGGCGATGTCCAAATCCTGGACATTCAAGTCTCATACAAAATGGCATTGAACAGTACATACAGTCGACTCTCTGTATCCACAGATTTTCAACCTCAGATCAATAGTACTGAATTTGCAGATGCAAAACTCCAGGATATGGAGGGCTGACTATATATTCATTGAAAAAAATCTGTATAAAGTGGACCCATGCAGTTCAAACCTGTGTTGTTCAAGAGTCAACTGTACTGTGAAATAATTACCACAGCAGGTTTAGCTAACATCTATCATTTCATATAGAAACCAATAAAAAGGAAAAAAAAGTTTTCTCCTGTGATGAAAACTTAGAAATTACATTCTTAATAACTTTCCTTTACCATAGTCCCTGGTTGTCCATAGTTTTGCTTTTTGCTACAGTCTGAAATATCAAGTAGTGTGATAAAATCTCATGTGATTTCACTCAATCCTGCTGGGGCTGTCAATCATCCCATTGTCCAGCATATCCATCTCACACACACCGTCCCCCACCACCACCACCTAGTAGTGCCTTAGTAGCTATTTCAGTTATTAGATTTACTGTAGTGTCATCACAGTGCTTATATTCAAGTAACCCTTATTTTACTTAATAATGGCCACAACAGTAGTGATGCTGGCAATTCAGATACACCAAAGAGAAACTGTAAAGTGCTTTCTTTAAGTGAAAAGGTGAAAGTTCTTTATAAGAATAATAATTGTATGCTGAGGTTGCTAAGATGTATGGCAAGAACAAGTCTGTGAAAATGTGAAGGAAAAAGAAATTTGAGCTAGTTTACTGAGAGAGACCACATAACTTATTAGAGTATATTGTTATAATTGTTTTATTTATTGATAATCTACTGTGCCTAATTTATAAATTAAACTTTATCATAGGTCTGTGTGTATGTATGGGACAAAACAGTATACAAAGAGTTTGGCAATATCCAGTTTCAGGCATCCATTGAGGGATCTTGGAACATATTCCCAGTGGATAATGGGGACTACTGAATATCACAGAGCAGTGATAACTGTAGTCATCACATTGCACATTACGTTCCTAGTGTTTACCTTATAACTGGAGTTTATACATTTTGACCACCTTCCTTTAGTTGCTTCTCCCCCAACCCTGGCTCAGGCAACCACAAGTCTGATCTCTTTGTTTCTATTACTTTTTGTAAGATTCCATATATGAGATCGTACAGTATTTGTCTTCCTCTGTCTGGTTCACTTTATTTAGCATAATGCCTTCAAAGTCCATCCCTGCAGTCAAAAATAACAGGATTCCTTATTTACGGCTGAATAATATTCTACTTATATATAAAATTATGGCATCCACAAATAATGACAGTTTTACTTCTTCCTTTCCAATATTGATGACTTTATTTCTTTTTCTTTCCTAATTGCTCTCACTAGGACATTCAAAACTATGTTGAATTAAAGTGGCCAGAGTGGACATCCTTGTTTTGTTCCTAATCTTAAAGAAAAAGCTTTCAGTTTTTTACCATTAGGTATGAAGTTAGCTGTGGGTTTGTCATGTATGATCTTTATTATGTTGAGGTACTTTCCTTCTGTACCCATTTTACTGAGATTTTTATCATCAATGGATGCTGTATCTTGTCAAATGCTTTATCTGCATCTATTGAGAATGATTATATGATTATCATTTTCTTGTAATGCCAATGCCTAGTATTAGGATAGTTCTGGCCTCATAAATGATTTAAGTGTTCTCACTCTTCTATTTTCTGAATGAAACTGAAGACATGCTGTATGTGTTTAATATTTGGTAGATTTCAGCAATGAAACTGTGTGGACTTAAATTTTATTTGACAAAAGATTTTGACCCACAAATTTAAATCTTTGAAAGATAGATGATTGTTCAGGGTATCTATTTCTCCATGAGTGAGTATTATCATTTGTGTTTTTCAAGGAATATGTTCATTTGATCTAATTTTCCAAATTTATGGGCATAGTTTTTATGGTATTTACTTTTATCTTTTTTAATGTCTGTAGGGTCAGTCATGATGTTTCCTAAGCCACTTCTAATATTGTTAATTTATATCTTATCATTTTTTAATTTGGTTAGGGATATCAATTTTATTGATCTCAAAAAACAGGTTTTGCTTTCATTGATTATTTCCTCTTGTGTTAGGTTTTCAACTTCATCAATTTTTATATAAATTTTTATTCTGCTTGTTTTGGCCTTAATTTGCTCTTCTTCCTATAGTTTCTTAAAATACCTTAGATTAGTGACTTGAAAGTTTTCTTCTGTTTTAAATGTATTTGATGTTTTACATATACCTTCTAGAACTCCTTTAGTTGCATCTCCAAAATTTGTATATGTTTTACTTTCATTTTTGTTCAGTTTAAAATATATATATATATATTTATATATATATGTGTATATATATGTGTGTATGTATGTGTGTGTGTGTATGTATGTGTATATATATATATATATATATATATATATATATATATATATGTATGTATGTATTTAAATTTCCCTTGAGGCTTCCACTATGATCTCAGACTTTTGCACTGAGGTTTCCTTTTTCTGAAATGTCATTTCTCCCAATGTCCTTATAGTTTTCTTCAAATTTTTTTTTTAAGTCATTATTCAAATGTTATCTTCCTAGTGATGCTATCTTATTTGAATTTGTAATCTTAGGCACATCTTTTTCTTCTCTTTAAAAATGTTTCCTTTAGATGATCTGTCATCTTCCAATATTACAATATATTGCTCATTATCTGTCCCATATCACCAGAATGTAAGTTTAATGAGATCAGAAATTTTTTTCCACTGAATCCTTGAAATGTAGTGTAGCACCTGACACATTGTAAATGCTGACTCTTCAAAAGTTTATGAATAATTGTCTTCTTGAAGCTACTCAGAAATTATTATTCTGACAATATATTCTAGACCTTACTCTGAATTAATGTGTTAACATATTTTAATACATGTATATTAATTATATATAATTTCAGTAGTGCTTTAAGGGTCAGATTTCATCCTTCTAACAGCCATTTTAAATATTCAAAAGAATGCTTTAAACACTAATCCTAATTCACAAATTAGAAAATAAAATCTCCAAGAATAAAATGATTTATACAATTTAAAAGTCTAGAAATAGGAGAGTTGAACTTTTTAAGTTCTACTATTTAAAACTTAGCACCTTTATAGCATAAATGTAAGTGCAAACAGTAGCACACATGAGAAATGTAAATGTGGACAACAGTTACATTGCATATATATTTATGATATATAAATCCATGTGTGCCTAAATATATGAGTTTACAAAGTGATCTATGAATATTTTAATCATTAATAGTAAAACTAAGTGTCTAAATTTAAATTTATTTTATAAATCATTAACATCTACTGTAGAAGAACATATTCTTTTTTTCAAATATAAATAGAGTAGAAATTTAAATATAGTTCATATGTCCTCTAAGAAGGACTATTTTAAAGCAAGAGTGTATTATCATTTCAGTAGCCAGGCAAAGTTATGACATATCCTAACTCTCAAAGTATAGCCAAAGGCTTCTTGATTCCCCTGTGACATTGTTTCTAATAACTAGATTTCCAGAGTTATATTACTATTATAGACCTTCATTAATATGTAAGATGTATTTAGCTCTTAGGTACCAAAATCTTACTCTAAAATTTATCAGATGTTCCTTCATGAGTTTGAAAAAAATTAGGAAATCATTTTTTTTTCAAAATTATCTTTAATCTCTGTTAGGCCTCAAGAAAATTATAAAGATACAAAATTATCAGAATGTTTTTTTTAACTATTTCAAATACAGTGTTTCCAAGCTTAATGGAGCTTTGGAAATTTTAACAGCAATTCAAAATTATGTACTCAATCAACTTTTATATTTTTGGTATATTGTTTATTTTTCTCTTCTGAAAATGCTGGGTTAGAACACTTCAAAAATGCAAATTATCCATTTCTTTCAATTAGAAAGTATGCACTGGTACTATCTTAAATATATCCTTCAAGGACTGTTTTCCAAGTTTCTACTACATGAAAAATTAATCACATTTCTCACAGTCATAATTACTTTGAAAGTCCATGCCAAGATGTGGATAAATAATAACAATAATAGTTTATCTTTTTTCATACTACAGCAATGCTTAAAGAGGTTTTAAATACAAACCATATTAAATGAGACAGTGATTACTAGAGTCTCAATAACTCCTTATACTGTACATTTACACACAAATGAGCTAAGAATATGGAGGAGAACAAAAGCAGTGGAAGGAATGATAGGAAAAAAACAGGAGATTGCTAACATTTTTGCACCATTTTGTTCTCTTTCACTTTCAGTCACACCTTGTCAACCACTTTGCTGGTTTCTCCCTGTTTCCCAGTCTCAGAAATACAGTCTCCCAGGCTCTATCCTTTAAATCCTCTTTAGCTATAAGCCACCCACATGAGCTCCACCAGTCTCATGGATGTAAGTACCACTACATGCTTTCTACTTTCAAATTATAACTCCACTTTATACTTATCTATTTAACATCCTACTGGAACATTTCACTATGATGTCCAAAACCAAAGTCCTGTTCCCAGGTCACAAACCTGCTCTTCTTTGCCTTTTCCGTGTCAGTATAGAATGATTGTTTTATTCATTTAACAGGAAAAACACACACATACATGTAGAGGTCTCCTGGATTATTTCTCCTCTTGCCTCATTTGCAATACACACCAAATGATGTACTTTAAAGACAGAATCAACATCCAGAAACTAACTTTTTATGACTATTCCACTATGATCCTGGTCCAAGTCATTATCAACTTTTATATGGATTAATTCAAACTTTCAATTACATTTTTGATTCTGCTCTTATTCAGTTATAGTCAGCCAACAAAGCAGCCCAGATTCTACTTCTAAAATGACTGTGACAAAATTCCCCTCCTGCTCAAAATCCTTCAGTGGTTTTCCATTCAAAGTAAAAAGCAGAGCCTTCACAGCAGTCTTAAGTCCTCCATGTTCTGATTCCTAGTAACTTTCCACTTTATCTCCTGCCGCAAACCTGACACCCACTGTACACTGTTCAAATATCACTGAACAGAGGCGTTTTCTCTGACTACAGCATGTAAAACACTCCACCACTGTTAATACTCCCTATTTCTCATCTTGCTTTACTTTTGTCCAGAGCACTATCGCCGCATACTCTATATAACTATTTACATCTTGCCATTGCCCACTACAATGTCAGCTCTGTCAGACAAGGACTACTGTTTTGTTTACTGAATCTTGATAATTTCCCATCAAAATTACTCCAGCTCACTGTACTGATATTAATAATGTTCACTTTTCTCTCAATTTTACCAGGAGTCTAGGTTTCCTAGGTAGTATGCATTGTTTCTTATCTCATTCTAAACATCCCTTATTATTCATCCCACCCATCCTTCCTTCTACTTATACCACTAGGCCCCAGCAAAGTTTTGTTTTTGATCAAATTACTCTACTGTATCTTCATCCTCTTCCAGAATATTTCCACTACCTTAATTGAAAACAGTAATTTTTTTTTAAGTAGAATCTGTTTCCATAGCCTCATGCCAGGCACATAAGAATCAAAAGAGGGAGGTTACTGTTCTCACAATCCAATGCTGTCTCCAGACTATTTGTCTCCTACTTATAAAATCTCTTCATTTGGTTAAGTTTGCGACATTCTGCTTTTTCACACTTTCTCCATTTATTTTTGTCATCCACAAACTATCTGTTCTTTTCTAGTACTGGAAACTTTTAGCATCCGCTCATAACTAACCCTTCTGTTTGTGACTTCACCTTTGATGTGATCTGCCTATCAAGTCCATTTGCCTAAGAGCCGTGATATCTAGCAACCTTTTGCTCCATTATCCCCAAAACCTACTTTTACTTGTAAAAACCTCATATTATCTTATGCGAGTATTAATTATCTGACATCATTGAGCTCTTCAGTTTCTTTCAGAAATTCAAAAAATTGCAATTTTCCTCTTTCACGGTCATATGAAAATTTTCTATTGACTTATTTCCTAAGCAATTCAGAAGTCTTCATAACCTTATTCTGTTAATTTATATTACCAAATGTACAACTATACCTGCTTTTTTCAATAAATTACAGTGTTACAGTGGGCATGTGGCTCTCCTTATCTAATGCTTCCTCATTCCTGCTGTGAACTCAGACTTATCACCTTAAATTACACATTTTCACTCCTAAACTGTCAGTGTCTCTTACTCCTTAGAGTAGAATATCAGTTTACAAACAGGTTTTCTACTGGTATGTGTACTCTCCCTTGAAATATATGTTCTTCCATATTCTATTTCCAAAGTTTCCAGTTTACCACATTTTTATTCTTTTTAATTAAATTTGGGGGTAACATTGGTTAATATAATTTTCAGGTATGCAACATTATAATTCAACACCTGTATACCCTATTGCATGCTCACCACCAGAAGTTTAGTTTCCTTCCATTACCATATATTTAAACCATCATTCAGTTGTCTGTAACTACGAGCATGTTTTTATTCTTAAACTTAGTACATACTTTTCTGTCTCATCACTTTCCTGGAACTCCTCTCATGGAAGTTTTTATGGTCTCCAGGGCTCCAATTCTTAGCAGGCACTTACATAATACAATCCTACACACTCCTTCAAAGTCTCATACTCCCTTGTTCTTGAAATATTTTCTTCTTTTAGTCTTTGTGACTCCTTGATTTCGTCCTTATTGGAGAGCTGGAATTATTTTCTGTTCCTGATCTCTAAATTAGGGATTGCTTTAGTCTTGAGGCTCTTTGCTCCTTTCTCTATACCCTGCCCTGGGTGTACACAATTGATTCAGTTATTTAAAATGCTAATCATATGCAGATGACTTAATTTATTTCTCATGTCTTCAGATCCTCTGCCCATTAAAAAAAATTAGTCTGCTAGACATTGTCATTTCTATACCACAAAGAAATCAAATGATAGGCTCTAATTAGAGTGCTCAATCTACTCAGTCCACCTCTGGTTATGTTTCTCTAAAAATAAAAAAAACATTACCATTGACAAGTGGTATAAGAGTTAAAGTAGTTTATTGGAATCAAGTAGGTTCATGTTCAGATCTAAGTCCTATTAAGTGCATGAGACTATAAGCTTCCATAAGTATTGGCTTAAAGTAGAAGCACTTTGCTGTGCATAAATTAAATAAGAAGGGGCAAATAAACCTCTTAACACATTAAAAAGAGACAGAGTATGCAACCCATATATTGTAGTCTACTGAGACTTAACTCACCCAGTGAATATCATAGTGACACCTCACATGACATCAATAGTTTGGTTTGCTTTATGAACTCAGGGAGGCAAAACAAACCTGAAAATGGAGCAATGTTTTATTTTCATAATCAGATATTTATTTTAAGCCTCAGTGAATCATGTGGACAAGGCAAAGCTAGACTGAATAAGTTGTTGAACATTGCTAACAGACTGTCAAGGCTAAATCACTGACCCCTCCTATGTTTTATTTATTCTTATAGTACATTCATCATAGCAACTAATATTCTCAACTGCAGGTTTCAAAATATACTATGAAAGACAGCAATATGAAGTATTACATAAATTTCACAAATTGAATTAAAAGTTTAAGCTTCTGTTGCTTACTTAATCAATTTTTAATCAGGCCCAAATCATTTACTCGATGTTATCTATAATTTCAGGAAAAAATAATGATGTAATTTCTCTTATAGAATTCAGAAATTATATAAAGAATAAATTTGTCTATGCTAACTTTTATAATATTGAAAATGAGTCTCAGTCTCAGCTGTAGAAAAATGTCTCTGCACTTGTACACTGTACACTGCCAGATACATCAATTAATCTTAGCAACTTAGAAGCTTCAAGCATAAAAATCAGTTTGACATCCATGGAATAAAATACTTCTATCTCCATACACTACAGAAAAGTATACCTCCTGCATTCAGATCCCTAATACCACATTAAAACATGCTTCCTGTTTTCCTAATATGACATATGACTAAGAAATCTGCTCAGATGTCTCACTGTGAGAATGTTATTCTCCAGCACATCATTCTACCCTTTTATTCTGTGATGGGTGTTATGCTTTTATTTGCTTCTAAGAAATTTTTTCAAAATGTGTTTCACAGCATAAATATAATTATTTGCAACTTCTCCCTTAGCATTAACATAAAATCTCAAGTTAAGAAAATAGTTAAGAATTAAGTATTACAGAAAACTTCAGATCAACTTTATTTCATCTTATTCAAATATCTCTTTGCTCTAGTCTGGTGGTAGCAGTTAAAAACATTTTGGCCCCACCCATAGGCATTTTTTATAAATTTGTATTTTTCATTTGTGTCTATTTTACCTTATTAATTTAAGGGATACACACACAGCCTTTAAGAGCTTTACTTCTATATTATATCATATTTATACTCACTTCTCCTACATGATACCATTATGTAAATATATACAACAGATATTTCTTAAATGGATATTTTTTTTTCCTAATGACACTGAAAATATGTTACAGTATTCTCAACAGAGTTGATAATTCTCAATCTTATGTCAAGGCTTTTCACAAGGGGGGATGAATAAAGTATTGCAAATTTGAATACCTTTTTATTAATATTTAATGGTTATAATGCAAGATAGCTTTAAAAAGCTGAGTAATAAAAGAAACATAATTTGAGGTTGTATCTTTCAAAGGATGCTTTAGTTTATAGAGATGGTAGCATCATTATAATTAGTTGTTTGTTTTTAGAATATACATAAAATTAATACAAGTGATACTATTTTCAATAAGAGCTAGATTAAATCTCAAGTTCACAATATTTATCTAAAGAAAAGAGTTTTTTGAAATGAAGTTTTAGGCTGTTCTTTAAAGACAGTTATCAATGTGTGTTTTGATGTGGCTGCTTTAAATATTTCCAAATGCAAGAGGCTAAAAAATTCACTCTATTGGGGCAGATTGCCTGTTTCTAAAACTTGAATCTGACACTGTAAGTGTGGGCCTTGAGGAAATGATTTACTATCTCTATAGATCTTTAAACCAAGGTAATACTAGTATCTTACATGGTTGGATTATTAAATGAGTTAAAGCACACAGAGGGCATAGAAAAGTTTCCATACTTATAAATTATAATTCTTACTAACATGACAATGATAGGAAATAGTCTTTTAAGTATTTTGTTGATGAAAAACTTATTCTAAATGGATATTTTCTAGATTTGGATATAAAATATTATTGGAATTCTAGACCAAATTTATATCAGTTCTAAAGTTTACTTTAGAACTTCAGTTAAATGTTGGTAATAAAATAGAATCCACTATTTGCAGTTCTGGCTCTCTTTTCTATTATGTTTCTTTAAAATTATAAAAGTTAAATTTATATCTAATTTTTCTCTTATACTTTCATAAGCTTCAAGAATTAAGCTTCTATGGCCTAAAATATGTTAAATAATATTGGAATTATCTGTTAAAGGTTCACTGCACTCATAAAATTATGCTATGTTTATGGTAAAGTTTTAATAACAAATTTTAATGAGAACAAAAATTGTTTTACTCCTCTGTAGCCTTATATCTAAAAAAAAATTCAAAATGGCATTCAGTAAATATTTGTTGAATAAAGAAGGCATTTTATATGCTAAGTATTTTATCTTATAATAATTCTGTAAGGTTAAATATTTCAGATGAGGACAGTAAAATTTAAAGAGGTTAAGAAATTTAACCCAAGTAATTCTGACTAACATCCATAATTTTAAACATTTTTATCAATCACTATAAGCTTTCTAATGGCACAATTTCTCTGAAGTTCTACATTTGTTCTAGGGCAATCTACTAAGTAGAAATTAGCACATGCCATTATTTGAACATATTCTTGACTTTAAAAATGAAAATTAGTCTATGGCCATGCCACCCTGAACAAGCCAAATTCCATTGGATCTCAGAAGCTAAGCAGGGTTGGGCCCAATTAGTATTTGAAAGGGAGACCTAGGTGCTGCAGGTATAAATAAAAAATAAGGGATTGTAAACTGACAAGGTTTTTGCAATCTGTGAGGTCAACCAAGGGTTGCCTTGCCTAAATAAATAAAAATTAATAAACATAAGCACATGTACAGTCCATCTATGCCTTTGTAATTTTTAGTTCAGTAGTGATCCAACCACATATGGCTTTAGGGGGGAAAGCAGGTTTGTAATACTGAGGATGATATTTTATGGTCATTTAACAAATCTTTGAAATAGCTTAAATCAATTAATGAATAAAAAAGAGCTAAAGATGATGAGATTGAGCTAGGGGGATTCTAAGTTGAGTACAGAGAAAACGTTTCTATCCGTTTTAACTATCATTCTGAGGAAAGATTTTAAAAATTAAGGAATAGTGATAAAAAAAACAAAATAGAAGTGAGGATAAAAAAACGTAGATCTGTAGCATGTATCTTAGCTTTTTAGATATATAGATTATATTTAACCAACTATTCATGTCAATTCAATATGCAGAAAGTTCCTGAATTTGTTAGCTATTCAGTACAGGAAAGTACTTAACACTTTCTAAGCTTTTAGTGTTTTTTTCCTTGAAAAGAATTTCTATTTTTTACAAAATGACAAGCAGCCTTATTTTTTAGGACTATCAAGAAAATAAAACCATTCTCTATATAAGTTTGAAAAGTTGTAATGTATCTTGCAAATAATTAATTCTTTAAGTGATAAAATGAAAATCTGCCACAAAATTTAGTTGGAAAGAAATTATGACCTTTAAAATATTATATTACATTACAACTATATTAAAACCACACAAGAAAAACTTTAGAACTGTGAATACTTTATAAGAAATATCTATTAAGAAAAAATTTAATACTTAAGAATAGTTACAAATATCTACATGTTAAATATTTGTCATTCAATAAGATGAAAGTTGATATATTAAAGTAAAATTAAATACATAGTTCAACAGTCTATCTTAGGCATGAGAAAAAATTAAATTTTATATTTGCAATTTTAGGAATTATATCATGGTTTTTACAATTTTCCTATTCTTTGTTGGTTAAAAATGAAACACTCAGAATTATGTGCTATTTGTAGTTATTTACTGACTATTGGGAATTTTTTTAAATGATTGGTGTTAGAAAGGATATTCAAAGAGGCTTTGAGTATGTATCTACACATATCTGTTTTTATTTCCACATTTACCTGTTATCTATTTTAAAGCTGAGTACACCTTGATATTTCTAATTCCAACAAGAATTACAGGTTTTCTTTGTTATCTCCCTACTTTATTTATAGCTATTTTCTTCAACAATGAGAACTAATATTTATTATCAAGATATTCACTAATTTGTTCAAACCTAGACTGCACATGCCCTTGAAAATGGGCCAAATTAATTAGATCAGACTATGAAGAAACCTATGCCATATTCTAGAAAACAATAGAGCAGTAAGCTGGTAATTATACTATAGCATAACATAATCGAGAGGTTAACTGCTGAGTATGGTACCCATGGTCATGAACAGCTTAACAGAAATATCAGAGAAAGTGACAAGGAGCACACTGCTCAAACCACTGTCATCCACGGCTGTCATGTCTATGGCTATACGCTATATTCGATGAAAAACATTGGAAATTATACGCAGGGGAAATAGACTTTACTGAAATAGCCCAGCCAACCAAGAAAACACACAATAAGTGCCAGCATTTCAGGGGAATCAGCATCCAGACTTGCTACAACATACAGTTGACACTTAAGAAAACCATGTTATTCAATTTTTTAAAAAATTGAATATTAATGGACCCATGCAGTTTAAACCCCTGTTGCTCAAGGGTCAACTTGTATTTTTTATCTAAAGTTGAGAATCTGAGGATGCCAAGAGCCAACTGTATCATATGTAGATTTTTTTACTATGTGGGTGTCAGTGCCCCTAACATTGCTCAAGACTCAACTGCACTATCTAAAATACCACTTTTAAACAAAAAATTCATAAGACGAAATAGAAATGACTATGTAACAGTTACATGTTCCTATTAAAAGTGCAGTGTTGATTGTGCCAGGCTATTAAACAGGGAAAAGAAATAAGACACTCAAATTGGAAATAAGTAAAATTATTTCTATTTTCACATACTATGACTTTTCTACATAGAATGTGTTAAGAAATTACTTAAAATACTACCAGAATCAATAAATGAGTTCAACAAGTCAGTGTATATGATCAATAGAGAAAAATCAACCAGCAATGAAATACCTAAAAATGAAATTTAAAAAATCCCATTTCCAATGGCATCAATGAGAATAAAATAGGAATAAACAACAAAAATGTAAACCTTGGATTCTAAAAACTCTAAAACACTGTTGTAAAAAATTAAAAATATAAGCAAATGGAAAATATCCATGTTCATGCATCAGAAGACCACATTAAGATAGCAACACTCACGTGCTTATCAAAATTACAGCTGACACTTCTTTTTTGCAATTTTGAAAAGCTGATCTTAAAATTTGTATGAAAAATTAAGGGATTTCTATGGAATATATACATTATAAACAGATTAGCATGACCATTTCCTTTTTCATTGCTTTGGTCTTAGAAAGCTTAAAAGTATATTATCTGTTTAATAGTAGTAGAGTATAGGACTATTATTGTATGTGCAAATAAGACCTGAATATCTCATTGATAATTTCCTGGACTTTTATTTCAGTTTTGTTATCCTAATTATATTAATAGTCATGTATTAAATATATGCACACATTTAATTATAATATGTCAATTGAATATATATTAATCTAAGCCTTATAAGGATGAGCAAGATTTTAATAAATGATACTGTTATCTGTTTGATCTTTTAAGTATTAAAAAATTTTGTAGATGTTTAACCTAATTTTATGGCAATCCAATTCACAGAACCAATACCATATATAGCATTTTAACAATATTATAAACTTTCTTAATTACATAATTTTAATTTCAATTTAATTTAAAATTTATAGCAAGTTACAGTTACCCCAAAATTAATATCGAAGGTTAAAAAACCATTAAGTTTTTAAAAATGTTTCAGACATTGACTACTATTTAGACTAGTTCAAGAGTTGTTTCAGTAAGTAATGTGTCAAATCAGTATATAATTGTTTACAGGAAATCATAACTTATTGTGATGTTGTTTTTCATGCCAGTACAACTATAGAACACTAAATTAAATTCAAATACAAATCATTTTCTATTGATCAAATCTATAGAATATGCTTAAGTCATTGATGTATAAAGTCCTTAATTTACTAGCGAGGCCATATTTTAGGTGATAACATTAACAATATTTGATCAGACCTGAAAAATAGCCCCCATTCTTCCTAATGGTTTACACAGTAAGTAATTTATAATATCCTTTACTTTTTCCAGTATCATAACATTAAATTATGTAATTTTCTATAAAATTGTTGAGGATATGTTTTAATATAGGGCTTTAAAAATAAAGTCAAACTATGAGAGTGGGTAGCACAGATATAAAATTTACATTTATGAGGTTTGTGGGGAAGTGAGACTAAAGCAATCAGAAAACAGTTCTTTTTTCACTACTATAGAAATCTTGAATTTATAATATCAAACGTTAACAAATTAATGTGTTGAAGGCCACAATTCCACATTCTACTGCAAAGGACAGTGGTATCAGCCTGCAGAAATGGAGACTAAAATGGCAAAAGGCAGATTTTAAATGTACACAGTTGTGAAGGCACAGTAAAATTGTACTTTTAAAAAAAATACATTCTAAACTATTTGGAAAAATAATTTCCTTTCAAGAGAATGAAATATACACTTCATAATAATCTGTTATATAAAATTATGTAATATGGATAACCACAGGAAAATCTAAACAAAGAAATAGTCTATTATAAATGTCTGAGGAATTTTCAGCATTTAAATTTTTTCTAGATTGACTGTTCAATTAAGCTTACAAAACTTAGCGCCAAGGATTTTTTTTTCCCACAACCAATCTAATCCATGTAAGGGAAAGTCCCCTAAGTAACTGAAGAATACTTAAGGAAAAAAAAAATACAAGATGTAGCTGAAGTTTTAAGTTTGATTATTACTTTAAAAATGAATATATTTTAATAAAGTTAGAAAATTTGAACAGATAACTCCTGGCTCAGTGCTTTTACTTCATATTCATGTTTCCTGGTTGAGTAGAACATAAAAATTCGCTAGATAAAAAAGATTTCTAGATTTTTAAAAATCAAGTTTTTTTACATTACAGTGTCCCAGAAAATAAAACATTGAATATTTTTATAGGCCATTTTGTGCTTTCTCATTATGTACACTTTATAACAAAATATTTAAAATGACAAAATGATCCTCCTGTCCTTCTTAGCCCCTATATTCAATCCCTCAAGAAGTAACCAATTATCAATTTCTTTTTAATTCCTCAAGAGTTCCCAAGATAAACATCTTTTTTTAAATCTACAACTTAATTCACTTGATATATTGAATTATCTTCCTTATAGACAGTAATTTTATCTTCTATCTATTGCATAATTATATTTCATTGTACGAATGCATTATAAGTAATGAGCCCTCATTAGTGGACCGATTATCAGTTGGGAATGTCTGTAGCAGCAAACCAGAACTCTGGAATATAGTATTTCAAACAAAAAGAGAAATATTTTTTTTTTTATAACAATCTGTATGAACATTCGACAGCTTTGGCCCAGTAGCCCCCATGGTGTTGGTGCCGGTGTGTAAGATTAGTTTAGTTTCCACCACCACCACCCCCCATTACAAAATGTCTCCCCTACATCACCATCACATCTATCTACATTCAAAGGAAGAAAGATGCATCATAATTGTCTGCCCCTTTCATCAGGGAACTAAAAAATGTTCCCAAAGCTTCTTTAACACATTTCTGCCAATATCTCATCACCAGAAAGATATGAAATGACAACTCCCAATGGCAAAAAATGGTTAGCTAGGGCAGTAATTAATTAAACGACCAAAGGGTTAACATTTTTTGTTAGAATGTTTTTCATGGGTTGTTCCTTTTTCCCAAAAATTTCCACAATGAAAATCTTTGTAACTATATTCTTATATGAACATAGCTATATGATAAATTCCTTATAATGAGACAAAAAATAAAAGAAATGGGAGAATGTATAAAGCAGAAAAAGAGCAGGAAAAAACAAAGAGGAAGAGGTGGAAAGAGGGAAGGAGGGGAGGGAGGAAAAGGAAATGGAAGAGACTCAAGGAAATAGCTGAGGTTGGCATGAAATAAAGATAATATAACCTGTCCAGTTACTTCATCCATGCATTTGCTTTCAGAAGTAAGCTGTCCACTGCTGTGAATTTGCTGTCTGCTAAATTGTTCCTTCCTGATATCACCTGTATCTGACACATGTGGGAGCAAATATGATATTCAGATAAATACAAATTAAAATGATAGTGAAATATCATTTTACATTCATCAGGATGCCAAAACTTAAAAACAACACACACACAAAACCTATCACTGCTAATAAACAAATGGGACAAAGGACATATATGTACTCTTTTGGTCAAAATAAAAAGTATCAGAGCCTCCTTGAAAAGCACTCCAACATATTATAAATTAGTAGATGGTTATAGATAGAGATATACAGAGATAGATTCATGGATGCCCTTCACAAATTTTTAGAGATTTATCACTTAAAAAAGGGAGTTGTTATTAAATAATATAGTAACTGTAATGTTTATTAAATCATTCTTAATGAAAAAAATGGAAAGTAAATTTTTACTTAAGCAGTCCACAAAGCACGGCATATCCCTGCCACGGAATATTATGCATCTATTTTAAAAGAGGAAAATTAGAAAATTTGCAGATTTGTGGAGATTAACAACATGCTACTGAAAAACCAATGGATCAAAGAAATCAAATATCTCAAGACAAAAGTACAACATACCAAAACTTCTGATTTCTAAGAGGGAAATTCATCATGACAAATGCTTATATTAAGACACAGGAGGAGCTCAAACAATCTAACTTCGCACCTCATGGAACAAAAAAAGAAAAACAAATGAAGCCAAAGTTAATAAAAGGAAAGAAATAAATATCAGTGTAGAAATAAGTGAAATGGAGACTAGAAATAGAAAAAAGATCAATAAAACTAGATTTTTTTAATCAACAACCAAAAAATCTTTAGCTAGATTCACAAAAGACAAACTAATGAATAAAATTAGAAATTAATGAGATGTTAACTGATACAACAAAGGATCTCAAGAGACTACCATGAACAGTTACACACCAACAAATTGGACAACTGAGAAAAACTGGATAAACTCCTAGAAACATACAGCATACCAAATTGATTCATAAGGAAATATGTGAACAGATTATTACTAAAGAAATTGAATATATAATCAAAACCTTCCAACAAACAAAAATCCAGCAGCAGATAGCTTCACTGGTTAATTCCACCAATATTTATAACAGAATACTAATCTTGCTAAAATTTTTCTGAAAATTAGAAAAAGAGAGAATACTTCCAAACTCATTTTATGAGACGAGCTTTACCCTGATACCAATACAGGACAAGGACACTCCCCTCCAGAAAAAATCCCTGATGAACATAGAGGCAAAACAGCCCCAACAAAAATTAGTCAAATTCAAAAATAGATTTAAAACATCATTCTCCATGATCAAGTGGGATTTATTCCAAGGATGCAAGAATGAGTCAACATACACAAATCAAACAAGATGATATACCACATTAACAAAATAAAGGATGGAATCATATAACCATCTCAATAGAAATGGCATTTGACAGATCTCAAGGTCCATTCATGATAAAGTCCTTTAACAAAGTGGGTATAGAAGGAACATACCTCAATATAGTAAAGGCCATGTGTAAGCCAACAGCTAACATCATATGCAGTGATGCAAAACTAAAGCTTTTCTTCAAAGATCAGGAAAAAAACAGTATGCCCATTCTCACCATTTTATTTAAGATAATACTGGAATTCCTAGCCAGATCAATTAGGCAAGAAAAGGAAATAAAAGGCATCTAAATCAGAAAGGAAAAATAAAGCTGCCTCTATTTGCACTAGACATGACATTATACATAGAAAACCCTAAAGAACCCAACAAAAACTGTTGGAAGTAATAAATGAATTCTTTAAAACATAAGCATGCAACAATCAATATACAAAAATCAGTTGTGTTTCTGTACACTAATGAACTAAGAAAAGTCAAGGAAACAATCCCATTTAAAATCGCATAAAAAGAATAAAATGCCAAGGAATGGAATTAACTAAGGAGGTGGAAGATCTGCTCACTGAAAAGACTGAGACACTGATGCAAGAAATTGAAGACATACATGAAAATATACGCATGCTTACAGTTTAGGACAATTAAAACTGTTAAGATGTCCACTCTACTCAAGGCAATCTACAGATTCAGTGCCATCCCTATCAAAAGTCCAATGACATTTTCCACAGAAATAGAACCAAAAAACCCTAGATTTTTTTGCAACCACAAAAGACCCCAAGTAAAGCAGTTATGAGAATGGCAAAGCTGGAGACTTACACTTTCTGATTTCAAACTATATTTGAAAGCTACACTAATTAAAATAGTATTTTACTGGCATGAAATTATACACATAGATCAATGGAACAGAATAGAGAACCTAGAAATTAACCCACATGTATGTGCTAAATTAATTTAAGACAAAGGACCCAAGAATATATATTGGAGAAAGGGCAGTTTCTTCAATAATGGTATTTGGAAAACTAGACAGCCAAATGTAAAATAATGAAACTGGAATCCTGTCTTACTTAATACACAAAAAGTAATTCAAAATCTGAAACCAAAAAACCCCTAGTAGAAAACATGAACAGTTAGGTCCTTGAGATCCTGTCTTGGCAATGTTTTTTTTTTTTTTAATTTGACATCAAAAGCAAAGACAACAAAATTAACACACACACACACACACACACACACACACACACACACACACACACACACTCCCCCCCCCTCATGCACACATGCAGTTGCATCAAACTAAAAAGTTTCTGCACAGCAAAGAAAGCCATTAATGAAATGAAAATACAAACTACAGAATGGGAAAAAATATTTGCCAACTAGATCTCTACAAAATAGATAAAGAATTCTTATAACTCAACAAAATAAGATTAAGAAATGGGCAGAGGATTTGTATAGATATTTTCCCAAAGTATACATATAAGTTGTCAACAGGCACTTGAAAAGGTGCTCAACATAACTAACCATCAAGGAACTACAAATCAAAACCACAGTATCTCCTCACATCTGTTGGAACAGCTATCATCCAGAAAACAAGAAATAATAGGAATTGGTGAGAATATGGAGAAAAGGGAACTCTTATGCATTGTTGATGGGGCTATAAGTTGGTGTGGCCACTACAAAAAACAATATGGAAGTTTTTCAAAAAATTAAAAATAGAACTACCATGTGATCCAGCAATTCCACTTCTAGGTATTTATCCAAAGAAGACAAAAACTAATTTAAAAAGATACATGCCCTCATGTTCATTGCAGCATTTTTATAGCTAAGATTTGGAATGTCCATAATGGATGAAGAAAATGTGTATATACATTATGGAATATCATTTAGTCATCAAAAAAGAAGAAAATTCTGTCATTTGTGACAACAAGAGTAGGTCTTGAGAGTACTAAATAAGTTAGAAAAAGACAAACACCATATGATCTCACTTATTTGTGGAACCTAAAATAAAACCAAATTCATAGATACAGAACAGATTGGTGGTTCCCATAGGTAGGGAATGGGGAGTGGACAAAATGGATGACAGTGATCAAAAGGAACAAACTTATAGTTCTAAGATAAGTTTTGGGAATGTGATATATAGCATAGTGACTATAGTTAACAATTTATATATTTGAAATTTGCTAAGACAGAAGGGCTTAAAAGTTCTCATCACAAGAAAAAAATGGTGATGGATGTTAAATTATTAGTGTAATCATTTCATAATATATATAAAATCATAATATTGCAGACCTAAATCCAATATAATCTTTTTAAGCCAATAACAAATTTAATTTAAAAAAGCAATTGTGAAATAATACATTAACTGGGATGTTTATTAAATCCTTCTTAATGGCCAAAATGGAAACAATTTACTTATAAATTGTTCATAAAGTAGAATACATACATACCGTAGATTATGTATTAGAAATGGTTTAGAGGACTCTCCATGAAATGTTCAATAAAAATTTAAGTGTATATGTGTAATCTAAACAAAATTATTTTAAAATATTGAATGTGTGTGTAACTATTACATAACATTATGATCCAGAACAACAGGTAGAAACATGGAGGAATAGATATGAGATTGTTAATGTGAGTTACACAGAAAAAGGGAGCTGAGACTGATGTGGGAAGAAGGAAAGCAGAATAAAGGGAAAATAATGAGAACAGATTATACATAAAACATTTGTAATTATGATAGCTAGTTTCCAAAGATGTTTTCCTAATGAACTATGCCTCCCACTATTTATAAGCATCTATAGGCCCCTCTATCTAAAACTGGGCTCGCCTAAGTGACTTGCTTGGCCAATAGAACCTTCCAGAATAACATTCTGAGACTTCCAAGGCCACGTCATGCAAGACCTTACAGTTTCCGGCTAGGCTTCTTGGACACTGATTTTTGGGATATTTCTCAAAACTCAGCCACTAGGCTATGAGAAATGCAGGCTTTAAGGAGAGGTTGTGTGTGGACAACTCTGGTCAACAGCCCTCACCTGACAGGCAGTATCAACTGCCACTGTACCAAGAGCCATCTCAGACGTCCAGCCTCGGCAAGGCTTCAGAGGACTCCAGTCCTGGCAGCCATCTGATGCACCCATGAGGGACTCCAAGGCTGACCAGTGGAATCTTGTCAATCACATAAATATGAAAAGCAATTGGAAAAATTTGAGGTTTAAACTACTAATTTTGTGGGTGTTTTGTTAGACAGCTAAAAACATGTAATCATACTGACTTTAACGTACAATTAAGTATACTGTGAAAACACAATTAAATATTAATAAGGAAGTTATTTTCCAATGTGGGGAGAAGATTTTGTCTTGACCTAGTTTAAAATAAAGTAAAAGAATTAGAAACTAAAACTAAAAAGAGAATGTAGAGAATGTGACTTACTGAGGGTAGTATTGGTTTCAGAGTCAAGGAAACCTGACTCATCTCTGGCTCCTTCCTGGTTATTGAGGTTCCTTGAACCTCAGCTTCCTAGAGTATAGGACACTGATCTCATTAAAATGAGACTGGGCACGTTAATGGTATAATTACCTACACTATACATTCAGAAGAGGCATTGTTGACATTCAGTGGCCTCACCAATTTTTATAAAGGAATGATTTCTACTGATTTAGTGAAGCACTCTTACCTGGACCATTTTTCTGCTTCTCCCTGTGATAAATCGAGAATTCCCAGAAGCACCAGAACATAACAAATTAACCAGAGCAGCGGCTTTCATAAAGTTATTGTAGTAGTCAAGAGGCCAGGTGGAATCAATGATGAAAATTAATCCTAACTCAATTAGTAATTTTAAAAAGAAGGGAAATTTTTCTATCATGACACTCTTTGTGCGTATAGTTGTTGCCATTTTATTTTTCTTGCCATTTTTTTCTACATTTTTAAAGAGTGGATTTGAATATGAGCTGAATGGGATATTGTGGGATGGGGACAAAATTTAGAAACTTGATCTCTCACCCACCTACTAAATACAGTATTTTCTTTGCCAGCTCATTTCCTGGGTATTTGTAAACCAATCTAGAAAATAGGTAGACAGAATTTCCTCCAGGAGATTGTAGAGAGAACAGAAACAATAGAAAGGTAAAAGGAAGAAAGGACAGAGCCCAAATGGGTAGGATTTCAGGGAATGGAGAGGGAAAGGAAAGAGAAAAGCTTGCGGGAGCATCTGTCATTTACGTGAAGATTATTATAGTGATTGAAACAAAGACAACCATTTTTAAAATACTTCAATATTCAGTACCAGTGTATGACTTGCTCTTTGAAAAGTGTCAGGATGTCAATAAAGTTTTAAATGTATATTAATTATCATAATTTGTTGGACCGTATTGTAGTGAATGTGCCTTTGTACAGCATCGGGTCACATGGGGCCCAACAGTGTAAATCTACCGTGTGTGTGTGTCTGTGTGTGTGTGTGTGTGTGTAGCTGCCAATCATGAATTAGCAGTATTTACCATTATTTAAAAAACATGAAAAGGGGGAAAAAAGTGAAGTGGAACTACCTTGAGATAAGAATATATCAAACAAAATACATTCAACTATAAAATACATTTACATGTGAAACTCAGATATTTAGAAATACATGTTTAATAATTTATTAGTTTGTAATGTCTTGACCTCCACCCCAATTCTACTGATTTCTCAACTTTGTTCATAGTTCAATACCTGTGCTACGTTAAAACAAAGAAAACGCTGAAATAATATTTACACACCACGGGTATGAGAATGTAATTAATACTCCTTTGTCACCTTTTGTTGCTAGATATTAATTGGAAAAATATTGGACTGAAGAGAAACATGTAGCTTGTAATTTTTCTCAATTTAAAAAATTTTTATCTAGTAATCCATGAATCCATAAGAATACTTATTTTACAGCTTATAGTAATCAACCTTTTGTTTTTAACTACAGTTCCGATGAGAGGGGATAATATGCCATCTGATGGTTCTCCTAAGTGATGTTTTAAGAATCTCAACTTGTTCTTTAGTACTGGGAAAAGATCTTCCAGCAGTGTGTGGAAATGTAATTTCTGTATGATCCGTTTTCTCTCTTATAGAGTGTCTGGAAGTGTAACCACTGTGGTGAGATGGACGTGGCTCCAGTTCAGCACCACCACTCACTAGCTGCATATCAGGGAAGTTGTTTCATCTCTTTAAGCCTGGGTTGTAGAAAAAAATCAAGCTAAGATGGTGAAATGTACTGTCAAAGATATGAAGTTTCAGATGAATGGACACTAAAATAAGGGAGATCTGAGTTGAAATCCTAAATCCAATAGAATGATGTGATCTTATGCTGGGAGCTAGTACTTTTTAAGCCTCACTTTAATTTTTTTAATATATTGATTAAAATGCACATCTTGAAGATTGCTATAAATATTCAAAAACATATTTGTTGTCTAATAATTTTTCTGGTCTTTGTCCCTAGTCCTTTTGTCCTTTGTCCCTTTATATACTTGGAATTACTTGAATGATAGTAGTGCCCTTGTTATTCATGGTGGCCTCTCAACAATAATTTACACTTATGAGATAACTCAGGATGGGGGTTAGTCATCCCAGAAGGACCAAGCAAATGAACAGAGGGTTGGGGCTTTGAGCCAGCTGATACCAGCCTCACCACCATTAGGGATGCAAGGAGAGCTGGAGTCCGAGTCCAGTGACATGGCCAGTGCTGCTGTCGGTCATGCTGACATAAGAAAATCTCAATAAAAACTCCAAACACTAAAGCTAAAGCTCAGGGGCATGTTCTGGTTGGTAAACATGTTGATGTGCCAGGAGGAGGCCAGTAGGCTGACGTGTCCTGATTCTACAGGGAAGGTACACAGAAGCTCTGCATTTGTAGCCCTCCTAGACCTTTCTCTGTGTGTCTCTTGACTTACCCTGATTTGTATCTTCTAGAATAAAACTGTAATTGTAAATATTGTGCTTTCCTGAGTTCTGTCAGTCATTTTAGTGAATCATCAAATTTGAGTGGGTCATTGTAAGACCTGAATTTGCAGGCAGTTGGTGCAGGCAGAGGGCAAGTGTCCTGGGGACCCCTGAACTCACCTTGTGTTTGGCATCTAAAGTCAGGGCAGTCTTGGGGATTGCCCTTAAAACCTCTGGAGTCTGTGCCGCAGCTGTCAGAGTCACACTGTGGTACCACAGTCTTTGACATGCCTAACACAGTGTCTGGCTCACAGGGAATGACCAATGGTAATTTAATACTAGTGTGATAAACAGAGCAAAGAAAATCCAGTATAAAAGCAGGTAACTTCCCAGGACAGCCCAATACTGAAATTGGGTAATGCTTTTGAATTTCATATTCTTTATATTTGCTTTGGAATTCAAGCAATCAAAGTTCATTATGATTTACAAAGACAAAAATATATACCATATATTTTCTTACATGAGAAGATATTTTGCTAAAGGCTTTCAAACAACTTTAAAAACCTAGAATAACCTGACTCAAGTTCCAAGCTCAGCATATTTACGTTTCCAAGAAAAGTGGAATGACAAGAAACTCACAGGAATACCATTTTCATTTCCACATATGAAACAGTAAAAACATTCTAACAGGCAGTGCAACTGTTCAAATTAAACCTTTAAACGTGATAACGTAAAAGTCTGTGCAGAATAAAGCAGCCAAATGGTTCCAGTACACAGTACAAATCAATCCTGCCATTTCTTTTTGTAGAAACACATGAAAGAGAATGTCCCAGAGCAAAACTAAGTCAAATTTCCCTTTCTACTTAGGTTCCATCTTCCATCACAGCAAGACAAGACTTCCTTAAAAATTACTACTTTTGGTGCTTAATAATAAATAAAAGCTCCTATAATTCTAAAACATTTCATTCTGAAAACATCTGAACCCTAGAAAAATGCATTAAGTGATAATGATTTCACCTCAGACCACTTCTCTAGAAAAAATAACCTTACAGAGTGAAAGTGTTGAGGGCCATTAACCCCACTCTTTAAAATTCCAATGACCCAAACACAGTGATTATAGATACTTCACATCAATTTTTAAGAATTTTTTAAGAATTATATAGATTAACAAATGACATGGCATTGACATAATTTTAAGCATACACATCATGACAAGGAATTGGTATCTAAATACATATTTGCCAGAATCAGGATTTTTTAAGGAATTTAGATAATTCAAAATCATAGATAATGAAAGGTTTTTTTAAAATTCTATCTAGGTTTAATTCTTTAAAGCTTTTAGCTAACAGACAATATTCCTAGAGGAATATTAACATCTGGAACATGAATAACTCTACAACCTTCAAACTGATAATCACTCACTGGTCTTTTCTGCTACACTGAAGTCAATCATGAATGTCTTCCACTACACATGAAGACTTGGGTGATGGATAGAGAGTGAACTATTTTTAAAGAATTTTCTATATCTTCAGTGGGAAAGGAAAACATTAACTGCTGTGATGGAAATGGCAGAGGGAACTTAAGACCAGAAAAAGTAGTAAGTAGAATTGCTGTTATGGCCTTCACCATGTGTTAATTCTTAAGAGAACCAGTTTCTATTTAGGTCTCCATTTATGCAATGCCAAGGCTCAGAAGTTTTAAATTAGAATGGATAAAAGCATTCGTCCATAGGGAATGTGATTATGCTTGAGTATTGTGTAAGACAAATTTGAAAGCATTCAGGCTTCTTAATGAATGAAAATAAATTTTAAACATCATATAATATTTACATAAACTGACAGAAAACACTTAATATTTCTTACAAAAAGACACCTGAAATGTAATGAGGGATTATTCATTTGTATTAGAAGCAGTGAGCTAAGAGAAAAAATAAATATTATATTTGCTATATTTATCATTGTTAACTTAAAATATTTGATTTCTACCTTTCATGACAATATACCTTCAAATCTAAATAATCTTTTTATATAGGAGGCCAGCAGAATTCTAGAGATGGCAAATTGTTTTGTTGCCTCTCTAGGTTCTAAGATGTTATCCTACAAAATGCTGCCCCATAATTTATCTGTGATAAATAACTTAAAATTTATTCTGTAAACTCCCAGAATAGCTATTTTGGAAGTCCTTGCAAAGTTATTTGCTTTCAGATATCTCAAAAAGGTTTAGGAAAAGGGGCAAGGTTGAGTTGCCACTCTAGCTGTCACTGTCACAACCCCACATTGCACTGCACTTGAGCCCTTCTGAGCAATTGTAACCATCCTCCTTCCTCATGCTCTTCTATATTACCTGTTCTCGTTGATGCTGCATCATTGCCTGAGCACCTTTCTGCTTCAGTTGTGGAACATCTGCTCATATGTAAACACTTCCTCCAGAAAGTCCAATCTTAACATGGCTATTCTGTGAGAGGCCTCACTTTCTGCTCCCATCACATGGCCTATCAGAAGACTTAATACATGGCATGTAATCATTCAGTTACCCAAAAACATCTGAGTTCTGTGAGATCAAATACTACTTCCCTCACCTGTGTATTCTTAGCATGTAGAAGAGTCTATCAGTAAGGGCTCAAAAATATTTGTTGACAGGTTTTGTCTTTGAGATGAAGTACACTGACATAAAATCAGTTCTTAATCTTAAGATGCTTTGTGAACTTTATAACATGTAAGAACTCAGAAATTGGATTTCTAAGGGAAAAGAAAATATATCTTTTGTCCTTTGTTCTATAGCTTAAGTAGCTTGTGTCTTCTATAAGGATATGTCCCAGAGACTTTTTACTTCAAAAGTGTTAAAAGACCCTGTACATGAGTAGTATAATTAAATGCTAAATACCACTAAAGAATATATAGTACTAAATGCAAATTGGTACAGCCACTAAGGAAAACAGACTGGAGGTTTCTCAAAAAAATTTTAAATGGATCTACCTTTTGACCTAGCAATTGCCCTTCTGGGTATTTATCCAAAGAAAACCACAAAAATAATTCATAAAGATCTACACACCCCTATGTTCATAGCAGCACGGTTTACAATGGTCAAGATATGAAAGCAATCTAAATTCTCATCAACTGACGATTAAATGAAGTTATGGTTCATATATGCAATGGAATATTACTCAGCCATTAAAAAAATGAAATCCTACTATTTGCAATGACATGGATGGACCTAGAAGTTATTATGCTGAGTGAAATAAGTCAGAGAAAGATAAATATCATATGATTTCACTTTATGCAAAAATCTAAGGAACAAAAAGAAGGAACTATTTAAAAACAGACTCATGAATATAGAGGACAATTGTGATGGCCAAGGGGCAGAGGAGGGTAATGGGGGGCTGGGAGAAATGGGTGAAGAGTTAAAAAATTACAAATTATTAGTTGATAGAGGTTGGGGAGGACAGCATAGGGAATGCAGTTAGCATTATTTTAAGGGCTCAGTGTAGAGCCAGAGGAGAGAAAGAGCGACCAGGGCTATTGTTTTATAAACTGTATAAATGTCTAACCAATGTACTGTATACTTGAAACTAATAAATAAAAATCTACAGAAACCTTAAAAAAAGAATATGCAGTACTAGTAGTATTAGTTTAATAGTATTCTATTTTATTTAATTAAAATTAGCCAAAATTGGACTATCAAAAAACTTGAAAACAATGTTTAAAAGAGCTTGTTCATTTTTACATAGCAATTCATAATATGCCAAAAAATTTAGTCAAATTCTCCCAACGATGTCACTTAATTTTACCTCAGAAAATAACTAGCAAATCACACTCAGAATTGTGTAATGGAAATAGTATGAAATATGAATAGCAAACATTGTCAAGTTTTTTCATGTTTTATCCACATCCATCCCTTAATGTATATTATTAATATTGAGACTAAGTAAGGTTATATAAGTTCTCAAGGTCATAAAATTCTGAAGTACAAGAACACAATCATGTCTTACAGATCCAAATATGCTTCTGGTTTCACCTTTGTGGCTGCAGAAAACCTGGGCTCTGATCGATAGCTCTCCCAGCAGCTGAGTTATATTGGGTGCATGATTTAACTTCCTTGGGCCTCAGTTTCCTAATTAGTAAAATTATAATCATTTGTATATCTCTCATCTCAAAAGGTCAAATATAATATTTTAGAATGTGGCTCCTTCCTGCTGGTAGATTTTTTTCAGATATTCTTCACATTTTACTAGTCCCAAAATTACTGGAAGTTTACATTTTTAAGCCCATAATAGTCACCTCCAAAATATCCTGAAAAATATAAAATGTAAATGATGTCCAAAAGAATCCAATATCAGAAAGAGGCCTCCTTCTAAAATGTCATTATCTGATGCTACTACTAAAATGGGCAATTTGAATATCTTGGAGAACTGAATTCTAAAACTATGTTTCTTTGGTAGACTTTTCACTTAGTAACTATTTTTTACCAGTGGCTGGAATTAATCTAATCAACAATTTTTTCTTAATACTTACAGAGCACCAGATATTAGTCTAGATGTTAGGAATACAACAATGAATAAAGGAGAGGAGAGGAAATAACTTTGTCCCTCCATGGAATTTGTATTATTTATAACTTAGTGGGAGAAGCAAGAAATGAAAATTGAAATATATAACACATAGCATGTTAAATCACAGTAAGTACTACAGATAAAAAGATGGGGGTTGGAAACATCAGGGAAAGTACTATTTCCCTTTGCCTCAGGTATCAACTGATGCCACAAAGGTAAGCTTACTCTGAGAAACAGCCTAAGCACCATTAAGTTTAAGGTTTTGATAAGAAAATCACTGCAGAAGTAGAAATGTGCAATTGTGTATAGAGATAGACAGATATATATATATATATATATATATATATATATATATATATATATACATATATACATATATATATGTATATATATATATGTGTGTGTGTGTGTGTATACACACACACACATCTTGCCATATTTTAAGCATCCCCATACACACACATACACACACACACATATGTGTGTGCATATACACCATATATAACATATGTACATTAAAGACAGAAACAAATGACAAAAGCAATTATAGAAAAGTACTTCAATGTGTACACATATATAATAAACCTGAATAAAGTACAGAATGAATAATCAATAGAAGAAAAGTCTAAAATACAATTTTATTTGGTGACTCAAAATCTATTTCAGGTCAGAGAAGATATCATAATTCTTGAACATACTAATTAAGAGCAAAGCCAGTATCTGAACCCTGTACATTCAGTTATAGTTTCTTAATTGTCCTTAGAAAAGTTATTACAGGTTTTTAACTTTACAATTAAATATTTCAGAAAAATGTAGTCTGACAATTTGCCATAACTCGTCTATAGAATAACTCTTCTCCCTCCCTCCCTTCACTGACTTACAAGCGCACACACACATACAACCTAGAGGAAAAATATCTATGCACTCAGCCCATCTTGCATTAAGAATACATTTTTCTTTGAAAAGTCACTTAAGAAAATATGAAGTTAAGACTACCTGAATTTCTTTCAGATACTGAAATGAGTGCCAAAATTGCCATATAAGTGTATCATATAAATGTCATATCTCCCCCTGCCCCTGACCAAAAGTATTCCCTGCATTTATCATTACATCTTTAGCTGTTTTAAACACATATGATTTAGGATTAGATTTGGCTGGTAAAACAAGGAAAACCAACAAAATCAGTGGTGTTTATTCCCTCACTTTCAAAAAGAGCAGAGATTGACTGACAGCCCTGAGCACACAGTATCTGCTCACACAAGACCTAGGGTCCCTTTACATCTCACCTCAGTCCTCTTTGCACACTACTTTCATTCTTACACTGAAACGCATTTTCACAGTGGCTACTGGAGCTCCAGACAGAATATCCACGCTTGAGACAATAAGAAAGTAGAAAAGTAGGAGTTCATAAAGGACACATATTCTGAATAAGTCATCTCAGTTTGAAGGGTATGCCTAGACTTCTGATATTACTCCTCACATGGATTACATCTGTTTACCTCTTATTGATCAAGAGTCAGAAGGCCACACCTAGATGCAAGGATGGTTAAGTCGGGAACATTAATTACCACTGTGAATTAAATTAGGATTCTTTAATGAAGCAGCAGAGATTAGATTTCAGACTGATAACCACCCATCATTCTCATACTTAACTTTTGAAATTTTTTGCCCTTCGACCCTATTAAACTTCTTGGAAGGAAGTGCTGCAGTGCAGAGCTATGGGAAAACTATGCAATAGTCCATTTTGCCTGCTGAGTCACCTTTCATATACATAGAGATCACGTTTTGCTGCACAGACGAAGTCCACAGAGTTAACATAATTACTGGTGTGCACACACACACACAGAATCACTGCTGTGCAAAGCTGGCATAAGGGAAGTGTGAAGGCAGAGTTTTTAAATTTCTACCTATTTACATTCGTTCAGAGTTTGATCAGTATTTATAATTATATGACTTTTTCTTCTGTTCTTGACCTAGTTATCAGCTTATTCTCAAGGAGCAAACTGTCTCATACCAGTGTTTCTTAGACTGACAGGTTCAAAGCCTGCCTTCCTATGCATCGGCTGCATCACTCAGTCGTTTCCTGACCTTCCTGTTCCAGATCTGGGACTGTCATTCCTGTAAGTCAAATTTGAATTCATAAAAATAGAGGCATTTGAAATGGGTGGTGGAAACAAACTGCATCTCTCTAGCTTTTTTGGCTTTCCCATGACTACAAAGCATATTCCGGTACATTAATAGAAGAGTAGCATAATATTCTTCAGAAGGTAGTGAATGCTGTAACGAAGTGGGAACACATCACAATGCATTTTATGCAACACAACTGCAGCTATTCCAGGATTTAAAAGCATACTCATATTAATATCAGTGGAATCAGAAGAGAGAGGAAACCCTGGTAATTTTCTTTTTATTTGACATACTCTGAGGAGTATATAACTGCACATGCAAAATTGCCTTAAGAAAAGTTTCCTCTTATCTAGCAAAATGAATTTTAAACAGTTATCAGGATAACTGATATATACTCGATGTACTTAAAAAAAAAATATCTAGGTAATTTAAGGGAAATTGGTGATGTTACCTAATTTTCAGAAGTAAGACTAGCTGCAAGACTTTGAATATATTCTTGCATGTAAGTGGTAATTTTGGGCACCAATCCCAAGCCTAATATAAAGCTATCTGACTTTATGGTCTCTTCCCTCACTTGCCACTAATAAGTAAATTGGCCCTTGGGTTTGGCTATAATATAGAAATGTCACAGGGATCCCAGAATTGTGGCAATTTCCAGACTAATAACTAGAATGAGAATAAGAACAGGCCCTTTCGGATAATTCAAAAATATGCTGCAACACATAAGACTTCAAAGATAGTCTTAACATCCAAGGAAATTAAAAAAGTACATCTTTCCTAACAATAAAAGAAAGGATTTTATTTCACTTAAGCCCTCTCCCAGATGATCAATTTTCTACTACAATAAAAGATGTAAAAAGTTCCAGAATTGTGAACATGTTTAAAAATACCCTCATCCCTGAAGTCTTTAATCCTTTTGTGTCTAAACTGAAATTTTGCTGAGCCAATGACCAGAAATTGCCTTTCTGATTAATTTTTGTCAAGGAGAAACAGACTCTTTTTGTGTCCTTTTCTCCTCAGAATCCATTTTAAAGAAAAGAACCAAATCTTTAAATTTTTTATAGGGCTGCCTGCTGGTTAAATGGAAGACGTGTGTATGTCTCAGAATGTCTGTAGTAGATATGTACAATGCCTTTGTATATGCACACATACATGTTTGTTCCATGGTTTCCCCAAACAGAGGTCTGCACACACATTCTTTTAGTTGCTGGGTATAAGTGTGTTTAAGGACCTGTCTATGAGTTTAATTAATACACTGAAAGCGGAGGGAAGAAGGGAGAGCAAGTTTAGAGGGTCTAGTGCTTTAAATTGAAAAGAGAAATGGACCAACCTTAATGAAGGTCATAGGCAACCTTGACAAGAACAGTTTGGGTGAAATGGCATGGAAAAAGACTGATTTGAGTGAGTTAAAGAGATAAATGGACAAACATGAATAAATTATAGTTATATGCCAGTGACATGGCTAAATCTCATTAAACATAATGCTAAGGAAGCCAGTCCTGAAAGCACATTAACTATATTATTCCATTTATATAGTTCACAAACAGGCAAAAATAAATCTGTCTTTAGCAATGTCATTTGAGACAGTAAATTATAAAGAAAATTAATTACCATACTACCAGAATAGTGATTATATTTAGGGAAGAGGAAGGCATTTAAATTGTAAGTGGATTATACAGGCTCGGGGACACATTTATGCATTAGTAAAAATTTTCTATTTCTTGATCTAGGTAGAAGTTTAATTGGTGACTTCTTTTGAACAGTAAATTGTACATTATATGTTCATTTTTGTATGTTTAATTCAAAATAAAGCATTTTGAAAAGTAAAATAAGGAAGGACATAATTCTCCTTTCATTTGTAACAGAGTTACTAAAATTTTACTTGGCCTTTTGCTCTAAATTATAACACTAGAGAAGATATAACGACAACTGGACAAATATATAGAGGCACTGGATAGAGAGATGCAAGGTGTGGTAATCCTTATGAGAAGGGAAACACCTGGGTTGAATTCTCCTTTTTTTTTTTTTTTTGGAGGCAGGTCCTAAAAACAGCATGGCAGTCTCACTGAAATTGAGGTGATAAAATGGGTTAAAAATAATGGAAAGCAAAACCAACAAAATCAAAGCCAAGTCTGTCAGGTTAAAAAAAAAGTCTTCAAGTAATGCAACTGTCATCCAGAACAAAAATCAACAACTTATAAATGAGAAAATAATCCAGATTCCCTACAACCAATATCAAACATAGAGTGACAACTACTTGGCACGTAAAAAGTCATAAAATTCAACCTATACTCAAGAAAGGAACTCATGCAATTAAAACAGATTCTGAGATGACTCACATTTGAAATCAGTAGATGAGGACTTTAAAAGAGTTCTTATAAATTAATTTCAGAATTTGAGAGAAAATAATGGACATCAAAAATGAACAGATAAGGAATCTACACAGAAAAACAAGACATACAAAAGAACCAAATGGAACTTTGCGAAAAGTACAATATTTATATGAAATTGCACTGAATGAGCTGAATAGCAATTTGAAGAATGCAGAAGAAAGCATAAGGGAACCAGAAAACCAATCAATAGAAATTAGATAGTCTCAAAAACCATTCTATTTACCACTTGAAATTTAGGGTCACAGGTAGAGAATTAGGCCAGATAACATTATGGAATATTCTTCAGCCACTTACAGCTTCTGTGGTATAGACATCTGAGCAGGTAGTTTGATTTAACCAGGATTGCATTTTAGCTTGAAGAATATAAAGAAAGGAAGAAGGGGCAAGGGAGTTGGGGTGAGAAAATAAAATGTAGATTATAAAATTTGATCATAAATTTTAAGCTGGTTAAAGATACTAGTAAGAGTGTGAAGAGGATTAAGGAATATAAAAAATGCTAGGATTGATGAATCATATATTCAGAGATGTCAAAATTGTTTGAGTCAGGCAACTAAAGGAAGTGAGCTAGGAAGTTAGAAAGTAAGGGTGAGATTGAGATTATGGAGAGATGTAGTTTACAATGAAGGGGTCTAGGAGGCGACACTATCAAGTAGAACTTTCGGCAATAATGGAGATGTTATAAGCTACCAAATATGGTAGCCAACTAGTAGCATGTGCCTAATGAGAACTTTAAATGTGGAAAGACAATTGAGGGACTGAATTCTAATTTTTTTAAAGTTGTAATGGTCACTTGCGGTTAATGGCTACTGTCTTAGGTAGTTCAGGATATGGTATGACTGTAAAAGTGAGTAGATGAGGCCAGATAGAAAACAAGATCATATCAGGGAGTCGAAGCCAGGGCATTAGAAGGATCATCTGTGTGGTTATTAAAATCACCAATTTTATGGTGTGTGATGACATATGAGACAGGGACAGTAAGCCGGGAGTAGCAATTCAAAGAATGAAGGAAAGTTATCTGGATGAGAGCAATAAGCAAGGTGATGGGTGCTCTAGTCTTTTGGCACAAAATTCAAACCTGGAGAGCCTTAGGGCCTCAAAGTGGTAGTGAGGACACCTTCTCACCTACTGATGGTGAGGTAGGTGGTTATGCTCAAGGAAACAGCCTCTGCTTGTGAGGGCTGCAGGGAGGAGAGGTGTGCCCAGGGGTAAGTCATAGTCCAGAGAGAGTGAGAGACTGAGGAAATGTTCAAAGAGACAGACATTATTTTCACTATCTGCATGAGGCTCAGAGAGGTGAAACAAATTGACCAAGATCACAGCTTAAATACATGACAGAAGACCTGAAGCTTGATATTTTTATTTTCAGTGCCCATGCCCCTAACCATTGTATTTTACTCTGCATCTAGCACCCACTACAATGTCTCAAATATCTGGAGCACCTGGTACCTCTTTTTTTTTTTTTCAAATTAATGTTCAGTGAAATAGCATTCAAAATAGCCATAACGATGACCAAGCATTCGACTCCACTGGCCACATATAATTACACATAAATTGTGCCTATTTCATGACGGTACAGGTGACCTGAGGTGCAGAGAAAGTTTTTTTCTTTATATTTGTTTTTTATTGTTATCTACAAAAGTCCTGTGGACATCATTTTAATCCCGAGACTACTCCCCCATTCCAAAACACTAAAGTATCGCATAATTTTGTTACTGTGGAGTAAATGTTCTTTTCTTCCATGAATTTCATCCCCTGTAGTTTACCTTTCAGCCTTTCCAAATTGTTCACTTAGAGACACTGGAACATAGAGAACAATAATTCCTGAGAATTTTAAAGTCACACAATTTATCCTAGCTTTTCATGGATTGTTACAAGTGTAATGTTAGGCTACATTTAATCACATAGAGAATGTGAAAGTCAGCTATTGGAATGCTAATTCACTTCCTTATTAGAAATCAAAAACAGAATGTAAAACTGAATCATTCTTCTCAAAAGTTACTGGTGGCTCCTAGAGTTCTTTACACTTTCCTCAATTGTTCTATTTGCTAATTTCTTAGAACCAAGGTTTAAAAATGTGATTTTTATACACTTATTTACATGTTATATATTCATTTTTTTAAATAAAAACTTCAGTCATTTGTTTATTATTTTCATTTTTCCCCAGAAGTCTATGCATGTTAATCATACCTATAAGTAAGGAGGTAAGCAAGTGAGAGGTGTGGAGTGAAGGTGTTGCTAAGAAAAAGGAGAAGTTAAGAAAGAGTAAAACACAGAATAACACATGAGAGCAAGAGGACTTGAAAAGATACCTCTTAGAAGTCCAAGGCATGAAAGAGAATCTGAGAATAAACATCCTGAGAGGGCATGTGAAAGCTGAGGCAACCTCAGAAGTGGCATAAAGTAATGACAGCATCTCAGACCATAAAATGATGAGAAACTAGGGAGCAGTCACAAGCACATGGTAGTAGTACTGAGTATCTTGGGTGGCCTGGGATATAGCCAAGGTAGAGAAGGGTAAAATTGGTGGCAGTAAATGGGGAGGAATCCTTCTGACAAACAGCCAGAAACGTATAAACCCTAATGGCCAGTGCCAATCATCACCTCCCAGAAATGGCTGATATCAGAACCAGGGACTGGTAGCATGCTTTCGAACATAAGATTTGATAATAAATAAGAGAGCTATAAACAAAAAAAAAAAAAAAAAAAAAGTGAACTAGTGGTCTAGCTCTGAGAAATAAAGTACAAGGCAGGATTACCTGAAATGTCTCTAAGACCCAGGACCAATGGAAAGCAGGGGTATTAGGAGGTTGTATCTGTGATGTGTTGGGTGGCTGGAGTTACACAGGCAGGATGGCCTCTCTAAAGATTTAGGGTCCGGTCACCAAGACATCATCAGGTACAGTGTTTATGGAGCTGTGAGGTGTTCACAGAATTGGACTACATGCTAGGAGAATACAGTAAATATTAGACATGGTCCTTTCTCTAAAACTGACTAAAAAGATTGAATGAAATGAAAAAAATTAAGGAGTATATGCTCATTACTGGATGGCTGTAGGTTATGTGAAGAACACCTACGTCCCCTGCAGTGGAAAGTGTTCATTTTTTTTCTTAAGTAATTTAACAAATAATACATGAAATATTAATATACATAAAATAAGCAATTGTTTTTATATGCACACCTTGTGCCTATAGGGGACTGTGTGGATAAGCATACAGATATGAGAGGCCAGTGTGGAAGGGTGAGGAGCATCGGCCGTGGAGCTGCACAGCTTGGTACACTCCCTGGTTCCTCACCTTAGCCAGCCATGTGTGGTCGGACAAGCTCCGTGACTCCTCTGTCCTGGTTTCCCGAGGATATAATACATTATTACGTGCCAGTCCCTTTCATGCATACCAGGCACAGGGGAAGTGCTCAGGAAGTGTTGGCTCTTCCTGTTACTACCACAACATCACCTAAGGCTACCTTTCTACAATGATAATAAAAAGCAGACGATTTACTGGTGTTATCAAAGGTCTTTGCACAGGAAGTAAAATACAGAATAATTAAATGCCTACACCCAGAGTAAAATGAAGATGACAGGTTGGCCAATTTGACTTATCAGATTTCATTATTTGGATCCAAGAAACTCATTGAGGTTGCTAAGTCAGGAGTATTTCTGATTTTTCTAAACAGATCTACCATGGACACTGAAACTTTGACTTTGCTGGGAGTAAACCACTGGCACCTCATTGAACTGAGCCCTGGGTATGCTGTGTTCCACAGCTCAGTGTTCATAACTGGAAGGTAATAAAGAAATCCCAAAACAGCTCAGGTTTTCATCTAGTCTACCCGTTTATGCCTCGCATTGCTAAAATCTGTTTTATAGGTAGAAGTTTTAATGAACCAAGTACATTATCATCTATCTGATTTTCATTTCCTGCTTAATAAAAGTATTTTACAGAATGTTTTTAAAAATTTGGTTAATGATTTTTTTATTTGTTTTTTGGCCAGAAATACTTTTCAGGATATATTTAACATAGTCTTATTAAATAAATCCCTCTAGATGAGACAATCATATTCTCTGAAATTGCTCTTTTCACTTTTTTTGGATGCAATCTTTAATGTTTATTATTAACTAGATGCTTTTCAGTAAATTTCAGAAGAAAATTTATTCATTTTGACAAAATATATCTGTGTATACATACATAGAGAGCATTAAAATGACGAGTCTTTTTATACAAAATTATAAAACAGAAGTCTGAAACTGGTTTATATTTGTAATCTATCAGTTTTTAGATAAAAGAAACATGGCTAAATAGCTCTGTTCTTGTTAACACAGAATTTTACATTAATTAAAGAAGTTTTGGGATAACTTAGGGGCTCAGGAAAAAGTCTAATATTTATAATAAAGACGAGAAAATTGTTGAACATAAGCAAATCATTAAATAACTTCCACAGCTGAAATTATCTCAGGACTCTGGCTTATATGTTGGCAAGCTTTGCAGATTTTCTTTAAGCCATTTAAATAGCTTGCCACAACCCTTCCCTTTTACTTTCTTACTGAAATATGTAATAATTCATCTAACATATGTCTCAGCTTTTCAAAACTGAGATATTGTAAATGATTCTTAAAGAACATTTGAAATTAAATAGTAAGAATAATTTTTCAACTCCCTCCATAGTTCCTGAAATATGAAGAAATTTGCCTTTTGAATTCAGTTCTCAATAAAAGGAAAATTTCCTAGTATTCCAGCTGTCATAACTTTTCCTACTAAATTTTAAAGATAAACAACTGCACAGATGGATCATTTTGAAAAGATATTATTTCGTATTTATTAACAAGAACAAAATGTGTGCCAAAGTATTTATGGCTAAAATTAGGAGAATTTATCATATTTCTTGCAGTACTGGGTATGCTACCAAACACACACACATAAGTTCTCCAGTATTTGTGAAATTAGATTGCAACAGACCAAACACCTGAATTATTAGCTCTGTGTTTCCAATTTGCACAAGCAGAATACAAAGTTGTCCTCATCCCCCAGCATTTCCAGTGATTTCAGGCATCTCACCTGCCACCACCACATCCCCGGTTTCTCTGGTTCGTCGTCCGCCCAGACCACTGATCTCCGACATCTCCCTAATACTGACTGTTGTCCAACCACAGAGAATTGCAAAACAAGGACCTGAGAGCTCACCCAAGTGACAAGAACTCTCTCTCCGTGGTTTGTTAAGTTAAAGGGAGATGGTACAATAGGCTAGCTTGAGTCCTAAAGTATAATAGAGTTTAATGTCTGTGTCTTAAAATTATTCCAAATTTTCTTGGACCACACATCCAAATTATAACCTTCCTAGGCCAATCTGTATTTCCTAGAGTACTATATTGAATGGATTAAGTGGCAGTCACTATGCCAACCCCCAAAAACATCATATCCTAAAAAGATATGTCTTATTGCTAAATCCAGTTTACTGCACTGAATTCCTTCTTCTCAGCTATAGTCAGCCCTGTACACTGGGTATTTTGCTTCTTTCCTTAACCACAATGGCCTCTTCCACCTGCTGTGAACTTGTTATGTCTAAATTTCAATTGTGCACAATACACGTTTTTTTTTTTCTAATGAAGCTGCTAGCCAGCAGTGTAAGTCATCAATGCAAATAGATAGCAGCATCCACACCTAGATGAATAGAAGTTTCCACAGCAGGAAACTCTGCTTCAACTATTTCAACAGTTTTATTATAAAAGACTGTGCCTTATTCCATCCAGGCTTCCAAAAATCTCTTCACAAGTTAATAAATATTCAGAACAAATTGAAAATTAAGACTAAATTGGAATCTTTCCTGCATTTTGGAAATTTCATTATAGGTCATGTAAATAATTCATCAAAAGCTTCTGAAATAGTATGGAAATACAGAAAACTCAGGCTCATATAGCAGGTAATCATATGAATTTTTTAGAGTTGATTTGAATGGTTTTTTTCCTACTCATAATAATCTGTCTCTCTGAAACAGAATCATATACT
Source organism: Cynopterus sphinx (assembly GCA_030015415.1). Taxonomy (NCBI): domain Eukaryota; kingdom Metazoa; phylum Chordata; class Mammalia; order Chiroptera; family Pteropodidae; genus Cynopterus; species Cynopterus sphinx. The sequence continues at coordinate 63,803,604 of CM057390.1, read as the reverse complement.
ATTCATGCTCTAGCAAGTGACCTGTAAAATTAACAATCAAATAACCTGTATAGACAGCCTCTAAAATTTACTGCATTTTTATGTGGCATTCTATTTAGTTAATGGAACTCCTGACTTTTCTGACATAACTTCACCTAATTATTAGATGTTATTGGTGGGATTGTCAATGATAAAATGTTAATATTTTGCTTGCATCAAAATTAAAACTTAAAATATCATCAAAATAAGTATAGAAAGATTACAGTATAAATCTCTATGATAACTGCCAAAGTTTCATGTCCATATGGTGGCTTAGTGAATAATAGAGTAATACTGATGCTTCTGACAAGGATAATAATAATGATGTGAACCACATATATGTAAATGATGAAGATAAAATGTCTGCACACTAAATCATTGAAATTTGAAGGTCCTTTCCTTGTATTTTACAGTTTATATGCACTAGTGTGCATATATGCATTTAATTTTGTCATACTGCCAAGGTGAAAGTGGAATCAAAAGACTTGGCAATGCATGTATGTGTGATTTTCCTCTCCTACTGCATATCATCAAATATTCAAAAGGCAAATAGCAACTTATATCCTTTCAAAACAATCTTACATGATTAACTACTAAGAAGCAGGTTCAATAGCATAAAATTCACAGAAATTGTTATTTTTTTAAAGCTAAAAATAATTTTTGAAATGGAAGATTTTACCTGTCACAGAGCAAGCCCTGACTCATTTTTAGGAAGACCGGATCTCACATACTCCGGAGGCTTTATAGTAGTCTCTTAACAGGCAGAGCGGCTCAGCAGGTATTAACTTCCCACTGGGGATTTGATCATTTCTCCTCCCTTGTGTCTTTTTATAGAAAGAGAAAAGCCTCCAACTAGATGCAAAAGGTTTTAAAGAAAGTACCTTCTCACATATTGAATATATTTTAAAAGTTTTCATGTGCATATATAAAGCAATTCTGGATTTGTAAAACTAGTGAACTAAAAATAATATGAAATAAATTCAGAGAAAATTAGATACTGCTGCAGGTACCCATCTCAGGGAACAATATCATTCTCACACATACACATACTACCTGAGCTTAACTCTCAGAAAATGCACATCATTTTGTCACCTTCCAAATCATCAACCTTATTTATTTAGTTTGGAGCAATGAAAGTTTTCTTGCTATTTATTTAATTTACTTACTTATTTATTTATTGGTGTATGTTATAACACCAATATCACTGCACTGGTTTCTAAAAGCAAATGGGTTCAATTCCTTCACTCTAGTTAGGAATCAGAGGAAGATGAATTAATAATTCAGTAAAAATAAAGTACTGATTTCTCCTTTATGCTTGGCAGATCCCGAGATAATAGAAAAGCCTTCCTATAATCCACTTCTGATGAGCCAGCACAATCTCAGATTATTGTGACAGCACAACATTTAAGTTCAACACTGTGTGGAACAGTGTACTTCAAAGCCAGGACTGCTATTCCTTGGGCAAAATAAATCAAACACCACATGATACACTTTAGGGAATCCAGAAGATCCCTGGAGAAAACACATCTTTTTCCTTGGCCTGACAGTTTATTCTCACCGTAAGTAATCTACTGTTGGTTCAGACACTGATGTTTCCGTTAAAACTCACATACACATTAAATTATTTTTATAACTAATGTCGGAAAGAAGTGAGCAACAATTGGGCCATTTCTTGATTAGGGATGATGTAGAAGATGCTGCCTAACTTTTCTGTGGTTCAAGTTAGCATACTATTGGGGCAGACCATCAAGGTCAGCAGTCAGTAACTTTTTCTATAAAAGGCCAGATGATAAATACTTTCAGCTTTGCATATGGTCTTTGTTGCAATTACTCGATTCTGCTCTTGGAGCATGCAAGCAGGCACAGACTAAACCGATCAGTGTGGCTATGTTACAATAAAACTTTTTTTTTATGGGTACTGAAATTTTAATTTCATATAAATTGACTTATCACAAAATAATATTTATTTTTCAACTATTTAAAAATGTGAAAACCACCCTTAGCTTGAGGACCCTGCAAACAATCAGGCAGGCAGATCTGTCTCATGAACAAGTAGTTCACAGACCTCCGATCTAGGCCATGGAGACTTCAAACTTAATACATCTAAAACAGAATGAGCCTCCCATTTTCCCACACCAACAGAAAGTTGTCAACCTGCTAGTTGACGAAGTGCCACATCTCAATAAATGCTATTTGTTTGGTTTCGCATGCCAAAAGCATTATAATTTTGCTTACTTTGTCTCTTTTTCTCTTAAATCTTAAATCCAGCCAGTCAGTTGACATTAGTTAATAAAATTACATAGGTTTCAGTGTACAATTCAATAATACGTCATATGTATATTGTATCACCCAAAGTCAAATCTCCTGTCACTATCTATTTTTATTACCAGTTCAAGTGATTTTAATACTAAGTACTCACTTTGAGAAATAATGTAATAGCTTATTATTACATTATAAATTAATAATGATGTAAAGTATGCATTTAAAGAAAATAAAAATTGGCAACATTTTTTAATTAAAACTTTTAAAGACAAGAAATTTTTAGCATTTCAATAGCATAATTAACATTTCTGACCAATGTAACAAAGTGCTTCAGCCACAATTAACCAATAATATGATAGAGATTAAGGCCACACTAAACCAGTAATATGACACTTTCTACAATTTGTAGAATTTCTCTTCAATAATTATTCTGTGAGCCAAACTACAGGGTAGTTTTCTGTTTTTTGTTTGTTGTTGGTAGTGGTATTTTAAGAAACTAAGATTAGCAGTTTTATTGAGAACAATAACATATCACAATAAAATTTAAAGATCCTGGAAAGCTATATGTTGTGTTTTAGTTTTTGCCTGTTATCAAGCCCAACTTTAAAAGCATAGTTTGATGGATAAGATAGCCCATAAGGAAAGCCTCAGCCCTTTCTGCCCTAGCTTTCTTCTCCCTTTGGATGGTCCATAGAAGTAGAGAAAGAAAAAGAAATCTGAAGTTTTACATAGCTTGGCAAAGGCCATGACATGAAATGACTGTTATACTACACCTTCACTGCTTTAGAAATAATTATTTCTGCTTAATGGTTGACAACAAAGAATGCCTGTCAGCAAAAGTTCGCTAAAATCTTAAAAAGGTGTTTGTTGGGGGAAGGCATCTATTTGGCATGATAAAAACATACAAGACCTCACAAACTGCCTGCATTGAAAATAATGTTCTTGCTCTGAAAAGATGCAGAGGGCTTGTATTTATTTTTTACATTAGTTTTTGCTTTTAGAATTGTCATCAAATTTTCCTTGTTAAGAAATTTCCCCTTGTCTTTCCATGAAGTCAGTATAACTGGGCAATATCTAACTCAGAGACAGTAAACTTATTTTCTACTTTTTACTTAATAGAAAATGAAATATTTTTCTAGACTGGGGTTAAAAGTTTAGTTACCATTATAAGAATTTTTAAATTTTAGAGGTGACATTGGTTAATAAAATTATATAGGTTTCAAGTGTGCAGTTCAATAATACATCATCTATATATTGGATTGTTAATAGAAATATTTTAATATTTTGAGAGCAAGATAGAACAGCCTTCTTTATGGACCATGTTCCCTTTTTACCGTGATATTTTCTACATGAACATTGTTATTTATTGATAGACAATTAAAATTTATATGCTTTAATATTACTGAATATTGTTCTGTAGTCAATTTAAATTTATACATGTGTTTAAGTTTTTCCAATATTGTATTTTTTAGCAAAAGTTTTTTTTAAATAGAAGAAATGAATATATAGATTAGAAATTGTTTTCTCTCTAGTAGCAGCATATGTAAAGCATGCAATCGCCATGTTCCCTATTTGAAGTGTATTGGCTATTGACCTCTTTACCACACAGTACTGATCATGTAACATTGTATAGAATCTAATGTAGAAACTTATTTATATATTTTATCAAGAACACTATCAAGTGAAAATATTTTGATACCATCAAAAGATCACTGTACTTCATAAGAATTAAGAAACTAGATGGGATTTGGTGGTCTAAATAGAATCAGAATGTGTTTCAACTTGGTTTTATATACACTCACTGAATCACAGTAAGAAGTCTAATTTTTAGAATAAAAATTATATGCAAGATCATATTGATAAGATTATATTGAATACTTGATGAAATGATCATTTTATCTATGATTAAGGATAAACAATAAGAACTCTATATCATTCCAATAATTCACATGGTAAAGAATGTGGGCTTTGAATTCAGCCAAATGTTATATTTTTGCTCTGTGAAACAGTGCTTATCATTTATTATTAAGTAATTTATTCCTTCTTTCACTTAACCTAACAAAATTTGCAGAATGAGTTAATGTGTTACAATATTCTTTTTATCCTGCTCTTTTATTAGTAGCAGAAATGCTACTAAGTATATATGATATATAATACATATGTAATACAGAATACAGAGTAGTATATTGAATCTGTGATCGAGTATTAGTGCATTGTAAGCTTATAGTCTAAATGACCTAAGTGTCTCAACAAATCTTCAATTAATGATCTTCAATTAATGGGAAATAATATTTACAGATTTTCATTATATCTAATAGTAGCATGCGATATTCTATTAATGGATACCAGTTATTAAGGAACAACAAAGTGAGGCATAATTTTTTTACAAATTAAATAGTGGGTTAATAGAACAAATTGTTGACATGAATATTCTATTCTTAAACACCATGTGATTTTGCTTATATGTGGAATCTAAAGAACAAAATAAACAATAAAAATTCATAGATACAGAGAACATTTTGATGGCTGCCAGATGGGAAGGGGGCTGGGGAGGTGGGTGAAAAAAGAGAAGAGATTAAGAAGTACAAATTGGTCATTAAAATAGTCATGGGGATGTAAAGTTTAGCATAAAGAATAAAGTCGATAATATTGTAATAAATATGTAAGGTATCAGATAGATACTAGATTTTTTGAGTGACCACTTTATAAATTATATAAATGTCTAATCACTTATGTTTTACACTTGGAACAAAAAATATTGTATGCCAACTATATTTAAAAAATTAAAAAATTAAAAATTGTTGACAAAAACAAAATTCTGAATAGCTTTTGATGTTATGTGCTTCCATCATGACAAACAAGGTTAAATTTTGAAAAATAATGAAATCGAACTACTTCTCTAGAATAACAGATGATTGGATAAAGAAAATGTGGTACATATATGCAATGGAATATTCCTCAACCATAAGAAAAGTGAGAGGGAAGGTAGATAAGGGTAAAGGGGGTCAAATACATGATGACAAAAGGAGATTTGACTGGGTCGTGAACACAATGCAACATACTGATGAAACCTACATAATTTTATTAAGCCATGTCACTCCAATAAATTTAACAGAAATAGATAAAAGTGATCATTATCTTCTAAAAAAATGAGACAGACAAAGCAAAAATCTGATCTGGAAAAGTGTTGCTTATTCCTTTTCTAAAATTCTTGAAGTAGTCTGATATTTCATTTTAACCATAACATGTACTATATTAAAATAAAATTATCAAAATTAAAGCAATAATCTGTTTTCACCTTATTTATGAAGTATAAGGTCAAAACTTCTGAGGTGAAAACCAACTTTTCTGATATTTTTAATTTATACAGTAAAGATGAGAAGAGCACAAAACTAAATAAACTTTGGTTACCATTTTGCCCACAGAAAAGGAAACTGTGATCAATAAAACTCACTGTGGTTTCATAAAGAGCTAATAATATTAGATTATCCCTGACATCTCATAAACTAGCTTGAGAAATTAAGGGCCAATTCCGTTTATCACATGCCCCTTTTAATTTTCACATTGGCTGCTCAAATTGAGTTTATGTCAAATACTGAAAAGAATACAGACCACTGCTTGTATACTGCATTGAAAAAGGAGGCAGGAGGACCAACCAGCCACTAGTCTTCTATCTCAAGGCTTTCTTCAGGAGGAAAGCTGGTGACTGAAATGAGGTTAGTGACTCTTGGAGCATAACTTGACAAAGATGGGGCCCATTCATCAGTTTCTTGTTCATGGGTAAGCATGTGATAAATCTTGTCTCATGCTTTATGCACCCCACAGTTCCATCGTATGACAGCGTTTAATTTTCACATTTCATGACATCAAAGGTAAAACCCCTTTCTCATCAGCTCCCCTGTCTTAATTTTGACTTTAGAGTTAGGGTTTACTTCTCATTGACACTTTTGTTCCTAAAACTTAGTCATTAGAAATTAAACCTAATTCCTACTGGTTCCACTACTTTGTCTTTTTTAATTAAGACGAATTGTAACAACATTTCTATGGCTGTTACTTTCTTCTTTATTTTTCCTGAAGGTCATACCAGTCACCAGAAACTGACGAATCTTGCAGAAGTAAAATGTATTCAGCTTTAAGGTGAAGAGGAAGAGGAGATTCAAATGGCAAAGGGCTGGCTCCAGCAAAGGTATGCATTGATACCAAAATGCTTTGTGATCCAGTTTTATTGGCACTGATTATATGCCATGGGCAAATGACTAGATGTGTACAAATGCAAAGAGTTGACTACTTATAACACTCTAGACTGAAAGAAAAAAAAAAAGAAGGCAAAATGAAAAATCCCGCCTAATGAATATTCCAGCCTTGATGTAAATTACCGGACTGCTCTCATCCACCACAACAAGCGTTGCAGGGATGGAATGTTCCGCAAACCTCTTGAGCGGTTTTATTTGCAAGGCAATGGCATAATGGCATAATTAGGCAACCATGGCAATGGACAATTTTGGAAAAACAAAACAAAACAACAAGAGCAGTAGAAAAGATAATGGGAGGCTTCTATTTGGGGAACTGACTTTCAGGGATACAGTGGGTTTACCATGTCCTCGAATAGGTGACGACAGAGACTGGCATTAAGTAAGAGTGATTCATGAAACCTGTATGTATTCTCAGAATTTCCACATATTCCTAGGGTAAGAAAATCTGGAGTCAGCACAGATTTCCCATTCTAAGAGTGATATATTGTCTCAAAGTCACTTAATTTAATACTTTAAAAAACATTATCTTTTAGTACCACAAAAGTGAAGTGAGACATATTGGTTATATTATCAAATGATTGCAGTTTATAAATATATTTGGCATGTCTTGCCATCCTCTTCTGTCTAGGCAAGATAATCATAAATAGAACTTTCAGAACTCTAACAACAATATATTAAGTCATGTTATGTTTTTAGTAGAATTGGCAGATTACATCTGAATTTTGTAAAATTGTATATATAAGAACCTATTGAATGTTTGCTTAAATGATTATTCTAGGCATGATTGGGGATAACACAACAGGAACTTTACATCTTTATATATTCATAATATAGTAGAAGTGGAATAATATTTTGATAGATTAGGCAATGTGTTTCATTTTTTTTCCAGTTGGGTAGCCCCTGGGACATTCTCTTTCTTATTCACTTATGAAATTGTGAAAACTTCAGAAAGATGAAACAAAAATGTTACATTTTGATTTTTGAAATTCAAAAGCTTAGGTCTCAAGAGAATAAAAATAGCTTCAAGAATGAATGACAGATTTACATTATGACAAGGAGCACGACATTTTGCTCAAAACTCCCAACATCCAGAGATAAGATAGAGTTTCCTTGAATTAGAAGGGCAGGGGAAAAGGAAGGGAATGATGGGAATGAATACACAGTATAGATCCTGGAGAAAGCAGGGATCTGCCCTCGCAGCATTGTCCAGAGTCAGTGAAGATGACACTGGATATGCTCCATAGGGCAAGAGGAGGGATGAGGTGATCCTAGTAGAAAGGAAAATTGTTTCTTTCCAGGTAAAGCATAGTGAGCAGCAAGACACAGGGAAGACTGTGTCTTCTACTCTTGATAGCTGTACAAAAGTAGTAAATGGTCAAAAAAAAAAAAAAAAAAAACAGACTCATGGCCAAATTATATCACATAAAAGGGGGTGGTGTCATAGGTTCACAAAGAGCAATAGACTTAGACAAACACACAGTCAGCAAAATGAAGTCCTCGCAAGGACTGCTGGCAACCACATGCAGGCCCTTAGAAGCTTAGGTCCTTCCCTAAGGACTGCTGGCAACCACATGCAGGCCCTAAGAAGCTTAGGCCCCAGTAGGGCCTCAAAAGAGACTACAGCCCTGGAACAAGGGACCACTAAGAAATGGTCTTCATGGGCTAAAAACCAGGGGGAAACAAGGACATTTCAGGTTCTTCTGCAGCAGCTTGATGGTCATCTGGACCATATGGAACTCTCCTGGCAATGCTGCGGAATAACAAACGTACCCCAGAAATCAGAACCAACTCCAGGGAAAATGGGGTAGGGCTCTGAATTGATGAAAATAGCTTTAATGACCCTGTGAAATAGTCATAATAGTGATTTAACTGTTAGAAAACCACATTTTCTGCAAGCTTGACCTTTCACTTTCTATTAAATGGTAAGATTCCCAGAGATGCGGATCTGTTCAGGACCCCTACCACACTGAATGTAGACTATCGCCTGCACTAAAGACTAACCAGCAGCCCACGAGCACAGTTAGGCCTCACACATCTTAGGAAGGACTTGTCTTGAGAGATATCTGATGCGCTGAAATGAAATGAACTTTCATCTATAAATGCTGATTTCAAAAACCATTCCAGTGAATTTTGATAAGACAGCTTAAAATTAGAATGCTTTAAAATCTTAGAATAAGTTCAACCCTTTAATGTTTGTTAACAAAAATAGAGTAAGGCACAGAAGAGGATGTTTAAAAGCCACATTGCATTCTGAATTTCTAAAACACAATCGCATTTTAAATAGAAAAGTCATGCTAGCAGTATCAGGGCCAGAAAGATAACATTTACCAGTCAAACTCGCTCATCCTTCATTCTGTCCAAAAGTAGAAACCTGGGGCATTGGCAAAGAAAATGTAAGAAAAGGAGCTAACTGGGCTCTGATTCAAGATCACTGAGGTCACTTTTCAACTCTTCTGTAACAGCCACCAAAACCACAAGCATACTCCTTTTATTGGCATTTGAAAAAATAGGTCCTTATAGGTTCAGCCCATTTAGAGAACTTACAGTGAGTAATGTGAAAGTTAAGTTGGACTTAGGGGATGCCCTCCAAACCACGGAGGGATCAGAGTCGAGCCAGCTGCTCTAATGGAAGCTAGTCTCTCCAGGCTTCCTCCTCTTTATCAGATAAAACACTTACAAGCAAGAGAAAGAGGCTACAGTTTCCAAGTGAGAATCTGCTGCTTAAAAAAGAATTTGCCTACCACACCATTCTCCTCTCCAACTCTTAGATTTAAATAATCAACAAAATAAATAAATGTATTACAGTAGGTTTTGACAGGTGAAATAATGGACGTAATCTAACAAGAAATTTTAAAAAATAATTTTAAATTTTATACAACAAAAGATACTTTATAGCATGACAGAAATGCACCTTAACAGTTAGAACAACAACAAAAAAAAACCGAAACATTTTGTTTCTTTTAAGATCAGTAAGTCAAATGCATCATGTAGTTGCCATAAAGTTAATGTGATTTTAGAATGCATGGATATAAACGCAACGTCCAACACCACCAGCAAGAAAAGAGATAATTGGTCCTTCAATTCTTCAGCACAATGTTATGTTTTGGACTTAAAGCAAAATTTTAAGAAAAACCCTTGACAAACTAGAATACCTATACAAGAGGGTAGTATTGAGCTAAAGAAAGTAAGACAACTTCGAAAAATTGTTGAATTACAAATTTCACATAAAAACTAAAACACCAGAACTGAGTGCAAAAAAAAAAAAAACCAATATTTACTGCTTTGTGAATGTCTGTTATAAAAATACACAAAGTATATTTTACTAAAGGCAGAAATTATGAAGAGAATGTTAGGCTATGTTTTTGTTAAAACTTTCAAAACCATGGCACAGTCACAAATGTGAAGTGTTCGATGCATGTCTGTGTATATCCATATTAATCAATGTCAACTAGAATATGAGTGATTAGGTAATATAGCCAAATTTGAAGAAGTTTCTACATTTTGAAGGCTAAGAAGGCTACAGGTTGAAGATGTAAAATACCTCATTAATACTGGCCACCATAACTCCTTTGGATATTATAGTTCATATTTCATAACCTGGTTCCAGTCTCACAACTGGCATAAAATCCACTTTTAAAATAGTGCTGCAAGTTATACCAATCGGTGTGTTGGGAAGTCACTAGTACCTTCTGGTGTACAAATTTTAGCAACAGTAATTCAATAGAAAATTAATAAAATGATATAGTACTTATCGTTATGAAAATAATATTCCTTACGAGCACAATGGCATCAACCAACTGGGGTGCATTTACTCCTGCTACTGCAATTATTCCCATGGTCATCCAATGTCGACAACATATTTCTGATAAGACATTGAAACATATACATGTGCTTCTAATATCCTTTATAATTATGTTTTATATCGAGTTACATGATTAAGGATATTATCTGGTCACTTATACCTATTGTTTCAAATGGCCTGAAGGAATACCATTGAATGATGGGGAGCTAATAAGCCAAGCATTGAAGCCAATTATTATAAGGCAGGCTTTCAAATTATGTTCAAAGAGAACTCAGGAAATGGTTGCCAGCATATAGAACCAACTGCAAACTACTAAGATGTTTCCTTTTACATGATAGCTTTTATCTTTTTTAAGGAAAATAGATATATTGAAAATATTTATACATCTTGTTAAACGAAATAATAGACGCATGTGTAAACTAAAAAAGTAGCGCAAAAAGAGGTGAATAATTCCATCTTGGTGGAGTAAAATGGGCCTTTTCAAGAGGGAAAGAAAGCATCTTAGGAGAGACAACTTAAAGCCATTTTATTTTAGTTTATTATTCAAGTTGGATTTTAACTAGTGTATAGTAGTAATTCGACAGCCAATTAAGGAGAAGCAGCATTCCAAAGTAAGTCAGTGTACGTTATTGGTGTAAAGAGGGGAACCCTGCGTCGTGTAATGTTGCTAGGATGCAAAGCATGAAGCAGAGTCAAAGAATGCAACTGGGGCAGAAGCAGGGCTCCTGTCACGAGGGGGACGTCTGCATTCTACTAAGGAGCTCGAAGAGGCCATTTATAGACTAAAAGCAAGGTACTAACAGGTCAACGTTGCCTTTTAGAAAGTAAACTGTTAGAAATGGATGGATAATGGATTGAAGTAAGAAATCACAGGCAAGGAAAACACTTGGCAGATTATTGACATTATCTGAACGACTGATGAGGGCAGGGGTGGGGAGAGAAAGCAATAGTACTAAAGGAAAAGAATGGATTTAAAAGCTGTTTAGAAGGTAAAGTCTGTCATTTGATGATTTTTTAGATGTTGGTAATAGGGGAGATGGAGAAATTGAATATTATACATTATTCTCTCAAAGGATACTGTGCCGCTACTTAATTTGAAGAAGCAGATATAATTATAGGTTTTAGGGAAGAGATAATAAAATTGCTTTGGAATGTGATCAGTATCAAGTATGCAGGAGACATCTAGGTGAAGGTATCTATTTAGAAAATCCATATATTTATTCTCTAAAACTGGTGCAGAGAACCTTTCCTTCAGTAATATATGCCCCAATTTATTTTTTAGGGCAAGTAAAACTGGACTTTTGTGGCATAATTCCATGCTCATTTCAGATAAAATTTCAGTACATACAAGTTAATTTTTCTTTAAACATTTTAAACATTAGTCACATTGATATCTAGTTACTCTATGAAGAAGTCAAAATGCATATAAATATTTGAACTATAAAAGTTTAATTAAATACTGAATACTTCTTGTCTGGTAAATAGCTTTAATGTGAAACCAAAAAAAAAAAATTATAAATGGAAAAAGAGCTTTTTCTATGCTTTCTTATAAAATACTTTTCAGTTTATCCAGAACTTTAGTTACTTTATAGCATGACAGAAATGCACCTTTAGTTCTGGATAAAGTTCATTTAAGATGATTGATTGAAAAACCCTTTTTGTAAATATAAAGTTTGGGTTCAAAATCATATTTTAATATGTTTCATTGTTGTATTTATAATTGTAGACAATTTTTATCCAGTGTTTTTCACATAAGGTGTTAGAAGGCCAGAATTAATAATACTAGATTAATAGTTTTTGAAACTCCGCAAATGAGGAGTTTGTCCATCTGTACTGTAATCTGGGCCCATGTCTTGAAAGACAATTCTTTATGAGAATTATAATGTCACAGATAGTATTCATACAGGGTCTTTTATAATCCCTGCTTTTGTTGACCATGCATAGCTAACATAATTTTCTGCCATCACACTAGGAAGATAGATATATATGAATAAATGGTCATAGACATACTAATTGGCTATTTAATATATTTTTTAAATACCTCTCTTTTTTTCAAAGACTAGGAAGGAATAAGCTTCATTTTAATTCACACAGCTGCTGTATTTTACTTAGTTAGAAAAATCTAGATATATAAGGTATATGGATCATTCCATTTGCTATCTTGAGGAGTTGAGAGAAGGGAGGGGAAAAAACCCACTGATTGTTTCTGTATAATTGAATATTTTTTAAACACCCTGAGCCCTTAAAATCAAATCTATTGATTCCGGAGACTCAAATCTTCCATTTACTAGCTGTGTGACCTTATTTAACCTTACTAAGTCTCAGTTTCCTTATCTGTAAATAAAGGATAATACCATTTACTCACAGGGTTTGTGTGCGTGTATGTGGGGGGAGGGTAAGGGGTTGTGTGTGTATAGATTATTAGGGTAACATATTCAAATTAGTTTCCACAGTTTATTTCTTTACAATTAAGGTTTAAAGGCATGCATTAACTGTTGTTCCTTTCTTTTTACCCCTTTTATTCAAATGTTTTCAAATCTATTTTGCTTCTCTAGTTCTCCTCTCCTTCTCTAAGTTATTAAGTCAATCATCGAGAATTCATTTCCTATAGGTGTTTTCCTGCAATAGAGACTTTATTACCATAAGGTGATGACAATTCCTTCTACACACCACTTCAGGTTTTTTTTAACAAAATAAGTTTTTACCATCTCATTACATTGTTTAAAAATACTGTCTCTTTTAAGAAGGACCAAACTCTCAAACATTATAACTTACCTCAGCTAAAATCTGTAATATTTATTTTAAAATAAACAATAGATATTTCAAATAAAATTACCTTATATGCCAATGACACTAGTGATTGACATTGTTTATCCTACAGATAAGTGTTTCATCTTAAACCTATTATGTGTTAGTCACTGACCTAGGCATTTGGAGAGATACAAAGACAAGACAGAATGACACTGCCCTCAAGTAAATGGAAGTGTACAGGGAAGATAAGTCACAGAACACAAGGTAGAGACAAAGTAAGACTTAAAAGCAGTAAAAAGTATTATAGTGTACAATTAACAAACTCAAAATAACTGCACAATACACGTGCTTCTTTCTTCTTGGCAAAATCTTGCTCACCAGATCATATTTTACATAGACAAATGTCCAGGGGACGGGACCCATCTTTAACTCTAGGTGGTGAATCAGTATTGCTTTGAACTCTTCAGTGGTATCGTTTTCCTTACAGGAGTTTGATTCAGCATGAACATTAGACTTTATTCTGGCCAGAAACCTGAAGAGCTTCAAGGAAATGTTTTATTTTCTAATAAAAATAGAACCCAAGTTAAAATGCACCCAAATACATGTAATTTTCTAGGTGTTGTTTTTCTCTATATGACACTTAAGCTGTTATAGTCTTCCTGCAATTTGAGAGGCGATAACACCGACACAGTGGCATTTTCCAAGTGCAAATATTGAAAGATTCTGGATCCTACATGATATTCAGCTTCTGAACTAAACCTGGTAGCCTCCTGCCTCTCTAATTCATATGGTGAGTTAAATAACAAATTTACTGTTTAAGCACTTTGAAACTGAGTTTCTGTTTATTATATTCAAAAGGACCTGATTCAAAAGTTATGTAGTTACAGAAATAATGTAAAGTTTCCAACTGGGTTAATAATTTTGATACTTAAACTAAGCCAGAGGTACATACCATTAAGAACAAGGTAGAAATTGAGAGATCTGTTTTTCAAACTGCATATAAACTGGGGCCAATTACTGATAAAAATATTCAAGTAAAAATAGAGGAGTAACTTTTGGTTAATTATAGATTTACATATATATACAATATAGGTGGAGAGGAAGAGAAACAAAATGACAGAGAGATGAGAGAACAAAGATGAAAACTTTTATAAATTTACAGAGAAGTCACACCATCTATGCATCCAATTTCTAGAACTATATCTTCTTTGACTGTTTACAGGTATCCTTTTACTTTCACTGAATCAAATTTGTCACTAAATATGGCCTATATCAAGATCCTGAGCCAGAATGCCAGCATTCTGCATTATAGTATTTCTGTGAATGTTTCTATATATTACCCTTATATCTTATCTTTAAACTTTGCTAACTTTTAATAATCTTTAATAGATTAGTGGCAGTGATATGCCCCTTTATTAATCAAGGAAGTTAAACTTTGGCCTCAATTGAGTTTGCTATAAATGCTTTATGTGAATTCCTGACATCAAAAAAGCAGTCTTAAATACTGTCCATCAATGTCAGGTATTTAGATCAAAATTTTAATTCATCTACACTGACTTGAATCTTGCTATTGGTCTTGACCTCATTTTCTACTTTGCCCTTCCCCTCATGGCTGTTGCCATCTGAAATTGATTTTCACTGTGAACATACTTTCTATGTCATTTCATATCTCACCTGGAAACAGGCTGAACTATAGTTGTCTTTTATTCTTATTTGGAAAAAGAGGAATGAAGCAATTTTTTAAAATTGTATTAAAGGCATGTTATCAAATAATGTTTACTTGCATGTTAACTTTATGAAGTCTTAAAAAAGCAATAGTACTCTCTAAATTAACTGGAAAAGGCAGAATAATTCAGTCATATTACAGAGTATTAACGTTGTTGACTTCAGCAGTTTCTAAGAAGGTGGCTGCAACTCAACATGTTTTCCTATCCCCTCTAAAATATAACATAGGGAGCATAAATATTATGTTTACAAAAGAGAAAGTATGCAATTTATATATACTGACAAGATTACAAAAGGCAGTGATGAAATTAGAAAATAGAATTTATCACTCTAATTTAGCAATCCTAAGTACAAGTTCAACACTTTTTTACCAAATATATATACATATTAAGTGAATAAAAGAAAGCAGCTGCAAAAATCTCAAACTGGATGTAAGAAATCACCAGCATGTCCCTCACTGTGACGATAAGCAGCACCCATAACGCTCTGACTTACGTTCGTTTTTCTAGGGAAAGATTCACAGCTTTCGCTAAACTATTAATTAATTGGCGGCCTTTTAAAGATTAAGAACTATTCCTAAGTGTCCCTGAAAGAATATGAATTCAGAGCTCCCAACAGGAGGACTGAGAACTGACCACTGGACTTCAGTGTGTAGTCACTGTTTATCTTAACATGAACTTGCATAGAGCAATGTAAAGGGAGAATTGAATGATAGAAAACAATTAGTGACAGCTAGAGTAGTCAACTCTTCAGAAGAGTTTTGCTATAAAAGCAAGAAAAGTCAGTAGCATCTCACTTACCTCTTATTTATTTATTTATTTACTTATTTATTTATTTTTTTAAGGCAAGGCAACCCTTGGTTGATCTCACAGATTGCAAGGATCTTGTCAGTTTACAATCCCTTGTTTTTTTATTTTTTATGCCTACAGCACCTGGTCTTCCTAGGTGGTCTCCCATCCAAGTACTAACTAGGCCCAACCCTGCTTAGCTTCTGAGATCAGACAGGATCAGGCTTGTTCAGGGTGGCATGGCCATTGACAAGAATATATTTTTTTAACATGTTTGACACTGATTAAGTGAAGAAGGACACTTTGATGCATCAGGTGATGGGAGCATTCCTGATGCATGTTCCTGAGTAGGCTAGAGGGAACAGGATCTAGGGATGTGGGGAATGGGGGCTAAGGTGATATCACAGACAGTTCATCTGTACTAAGAATCCAAAGGATATGACAACAGGTGAGCTTATATCTGCAAAAATAATAACAACAGCTTGTGAAAATGCTCTCCTGATTGCTTCCATTTTCTTGGTGGAATAATACGCAAGGTCATTAGCTGCAACTGAGAATGCTGGCAGAAGAGTTAGAAGTTTGAAGACAGGCCAGATATGAAAGAGTTCTATTTTGGATGAGACTGGATAGGTAATCAAGGCAATTCATGCAGAGCTTTGAAGGCCCTGGCAAGGCATTTGCGTTTTATTTAGAATGTAACTGAAAAATATGTTTATAATCAACCTTTCCTTAAAATTGTCTACTTAAATTGTTCTATTCATTCCTGAGAGATTTTTTGTCTATGTCATATTTTTATTTTGACATTTCATTTTACATAGATAAGTAGATAGACAAAGACATACAAATGGCATGGGGATAGGAAGGAGGGAAAAAGGAGAGAGGGAGCAAGAAAAAGGAGAATGAGAAACAGTGAATGTGAATGAGAGATATAGCTTATCTATGCAGAATATATGTGTTTGTGATGTCCTTAATGAATTTCTCTTTCTAAATTTTATCTTATCAATAAGATTAAAAACTTTCTGCAAAAGAAACTATGCTTTGATTTATCTTTTATATAGCAGATTACTTAAATATATTTGTTGGATTTAATAGTCTATAAAATCCAAGTCCTTAAAAATGTACCCAGTCACAAACACTGTTAGACATGGCTAGCTCCTTTAACTGGCAAATACTCTGAAAACTTCAGGACTTACAAAATTGTTGTCTGAATTTTAATAATGCTTTCAAAGTTGGAAAGGGGTACTTTTTTTTTCAGATTAGGTTGTTATGAATCCAGTTCACCTATCTAATCAAATTTCCCAGGCTGCACCCAAAGAATTGTATTAAAAAACAACAACAAAGCAAAGGCAACATCAGCTGCCATCTACTTGCTTCATAAGACTATTATATGAACTAATGAGCTAATTCTGGTAAATGACTTTAGTTCCTCAGAGATAAATGCTCAATAAAGGCAAAATGATATTATTATTATCCAGAGACCACCGCTCTGTGTCTCTACACTCCTGGTTAGGGAGATAGCAGTTGCATACAGGCATCTGCTTCTGTGAATTGGTATGCACGCCGAGATTTAGATGCACACTTTCAGAAATGCAGTCCTTCATAGCTTGGACACATTGCCTCTCATTTAGACTATGCGTACCAGCATTCAACAAGGGAGTTCTGGGTCCAAGGAGACTTTGTCTAATGATAGGAAAAAATATTTAATTAAATTTTCCATCTTCATGAATTTTAAACTAAGATGAAGATTTCAAATTGCTAGATAAGTCTTTGAAGATGTATTTTTCATTCCATTGGCCCCAATTTAATGATACTTTCTTATTGCCAAGCTCTTGAAGTTATCCCTTGATCCCATGAACTGACTCTGCTAATTCCTAAATATTTCTTCATAAGTAATATAAGAGAAACGATATCTAACTCGTAAAGTTATGATAAATACAATGCATCTTGCCTGTGTTCTGTCTTGTAGTGAGCACCAATGAAATGATAGGTCTCTCTAAATCATAACTTTTTCCTTGGATAGTCTTTCATGGAATCTTGTACATATAATTTTTGTGTGTTTATAACATTTATAAACATGTATTAGACAAAAAACACTAACTGCTTAATAATTTTCATGCCATTTGTTTTTATATTCCTGGTATCTAAGACATTCTATGCTGGTCAAAGTCTGGACCAAAAATAAATCTCAATAAAATTATAATGATTGAAATCATATGTGTCCTCTTAACATAATAGAATTAAATTAGAATACCAGAAACATATCTAGAAAATCTCCAAGCATTTGAAAATTAAATAACATGCTTCTAAATATTCCATTGATTAAAGGGGAAAAAAAGAATTAGAACTTTGAACTGAAAGACAATGAAAACACATATTAAAATTTGCACTCTATCCCCTTGGATTTAAATGGCCAAATGGAATAGAAAAATTAGCTTCTATTTACTCATTATAATTAAGACTTAAGATGGATCTAATGAATTTTTGGATCTTAAATATGCCAATAATCATTCCCACATCCTGCCCAATATAGCTGGGTTCCTGGAACAAAGCTGTACACCACGAGTATCAATATATTTGGAATTCTTCTCAGTAACCATCTACATAACCAGAGACTATTTGACTAGCGTATTCCTTTATCCCTGTGATGGTATAACCTTCCTTAGAATATAGGTCACCTTTAGACACTTAAAATAAAAATCCCTATTTGAAGGCTAACGACATTTGAAGATGAAGAATTTTATCACTGTGTGTCAGGGATGAATAGCTTTAGTTCATTCAGTGTATGTGCAAGGGTATAGGTGAAAATTTCCGACCTTTTTTATTCTGCCTGAATTCAAAGCACCACTATTTACTTTAGGATTTATCTTAGAGCCGTAAGTGTGTCCTCTGGAAAAGTTTGCAACAGGGGCTACAAGATCAAAAAGAAGAAAAAGTTGAATCTTAATTTTTTTTTTTTGGAAAGTCAAATTACAGAAACCACAAGTTACTAAACAAGTTGAGGGTTTAATATATTTACTGATGACCAGCTTTGTGATTAAAAAAAAAATTTTCCCTTGAGTAGTTCAAATTTGATGGAATATATTCAGGAGAGAGAGAGAGAGAGAGAGAGAGAGAGAGAGAGAGAGAGAGAGAGAGTTATTTCTGCACATTAGGTAGATGCTCTGATAGCCATATGCATGAGTGCTTGCAATAAAAGCACAGTGAAAGTAACCTAAACACACTTGTGTGTATGTTTAGGATAAGAGGTAAGTTAGATTGGAAAAGTCAAATTTTGATGAGAGTGTTCTAGGCAGAGAAAATACATGTAGTAAAGGAACATAGATACTGGTATAATTTAAATTTAGTATTCTAATTAAGAGAATGGAGACAAATATGCAAAGAAAATAAGTCAGACTGTTCATAGGCAGCTTTTTCTTTCCTGGTAAATTAAATTTTATTCCACAAGGAGTTAGTTTTTGTCTTCAGAGGGGATGAGTGAATGAGGGCAGTAAGGAAACAGGAGCCAGCAGGCAAGGATAGGTGAATTATAATCAATAAGTGACAGATTTTTGTTTTAGATATGTATTTGAGAAAAACACTGAAGACAGAAAAGATAGATTACAGCTCACACAAGAGTCTGAGAGAAGATAATTAAGATGGAATTAAGAGAGTAGCAGTAGCAATAAGTAAAAGGTGACAAAATAGAAAAAGCAATTAAGAGGTAAAAACAATCAGGGCTTGATAACTCATGGCTACAGGTAACATGAAATATGCCAAATAATCTATAAATTTAACATCTGGGGATTGATAACAAAGTAGATGCTGGCAGTCTTCATTTAAATATAGAACCTGTCTCTTCCACTACATTAGAACAAGGACTGTGTATGATTTTGCTCATTGCTTTGTCCCTACCGACTAGTCTGGATCAAAATGAGTTCTCAAGAAAAAAATGCGTTGAATGAAAGAAGTATAAAAGTAGCATTTTAAGAATGGAAAGTAAATGATTTAACTTTAACTTGAGATTGATATACCTGTGAAACATTCAACCATAAACAACTGCAATTAAGTGAGACAAATGAATTTCTATTCCAAGAGGATTTACCATGTGACAGAACGACTAAGTACGTTAGTTACTGGGGAGTATTTTGTAGATATTCATATTAGCATGCCTCCACTCTAATAGTTGTAGAAGTCGCAGAAATACAAATGGAATTTCATGTACCACAGGTCTAAAAACTTCAAAGTAATAAAATTAAGCTAACGCATTGTTTAAAAGAATAGGTGCTAGCCTCTTAGGTTGACAAAATATTCTTATAATGACAGATTTGAATATAGAATTCTCAAACAGATTTTCTGTTCTTTGTTTTTTATAGGTAATATAACAGAACCTACATAAATCAAAAAAGCCATCTTGCAAATGTACTTCTATAAGCTCATTAAGTATTTACATTAAAACCTGATATAAGCTGAGTAATGCACAATTATTGCCTATTTTCTCAGCTCTAGGATTTTATAGTGGTTTCTGCTGTATCTGACTTTGTTAAACAATATTCAGAGCAAACTTGCACTTAAATTCATCCTCACAAGGGTCTGTGCTAATAAATGCCAAAGAAGAAGGAGAATGTCAAGAAACAAACAAGCCACTGCTTCTCAATTTCACCAAGACTTTTTTTCTTGAGAATTCAGCAGATGATAAAAAATGGGAAATAAAATTACTGTGGCAAAGACAAGTTGCCTTGTGTATTGGGAGGAGAAAAACAGAAAGAAAAGGCTCACATCACTTGGGTAAATAAATTTTCACATTTCCAGGTAATTCCACAGGAGTAAGTGATTTTAGAAGTCCATCAGGCCTAATGGGCCGAACCTCTATAAGAATCAACAGAAATGCAAAAAGAATCATTTCAGTCCTTGCATTAAGGGAGTAAAATGGTACAAATAGAACAGGAGGAAAAAAAAAGAAAATTGTAAAAATGGAACATCTGTCCTGAGACCTAAATAAGCCACTGACAGATGAAGAAATTCCCTTTAACCTGAGCATGAGGGAACTAAGTGCTAAACAGAAAAGAAGCAAAGAGGACAGACATTTTGAAATTAGTGCATCTGGGAACAAAAAAAGCATGGTCCGCAATAACGTGTGCACATCGCAGACTCAAGCTTATAAATAGCTAATGTACAGGGACAAGGAATATATAAATATAAAACAATTCCATTCTGAGGGGAGAGTATTTATGGAGTGAAGAAATTATGTATGCACTAGGAGTAGCATCAACTCAATGTACATAGAATGGCAAATGGTTTAGCTATCATGTCCTCAAATCATCGCTTTTTACTGTCCATAATACAAACACTAGAATTGCATTCTATTTGATTTTTATGATTTAGTTTTATGATCCCCACCCTATCAATCTAGATAAAAACAAGGAGGTAATAGCCCAAACCGTGTCTGACGTACCAGGACCACCACCACTCTCACGCATTTACACAGTCTTCTCTGTTATTTCTCGTCCAGAAGACACAATTGTAGAGGAGCTTGAAAAATCCTCATTAATTCCAGAGGAATTCTCCTTTGGGCACAGTGAGGCTCCAGGATACTGTGGTTAACAGCCTTCTGTTTACAAAGACTTCCTCATATGTCACCTCATCTCCACTGACACAACTCCTCCAAGGCAGCAACCAACCTCTCTTATGTGTTAACCACATTTGCCCACCCTAATCACTCTTCATTTCACATGACTTCTCTCTCTATTCAGTTTACCTCCGTCTCATCTCTAATGAGATGCTCGTTTCCGCGTGATCTCCCAGCACTCCTGGGGCTCTGTGTACCTACCTTCTCAGTGTTTCTGGTTCATTGGTGACTTCATTCTATTCCAATTTTACTTGCCTTACTCTCACCACAACCATTTTGGTAAATAATACAGCTTCGTAGCATCACCACTTGTCAGTAAGTTTACTCACTTATCACTATCAGGTACCCCAGAATATTTTGCCAGCTAAAAGCTCTGAAGCAGCTATTGGCAGTTGGATGATGAACGTCCATGCCATGCTGAATTCTACCCTAATTCCAAATGGGGCTTTTGGAGCGTCGACAGGTTGTATGATAGGATTCAGATAACACTAGGGTAGACCAAGAATCTGGCAGCCGAACCTCTCCACTCTGGGAAACATCATTTCAGTAGCAACATCAATTCCTTAATGTCGTTTTGCAATTGTTCTCAATACGGTGTTGAAAATATTACATTCACAGGTGATTCCATTCTCTCCTTCACTTAAAAACCTATTTTTCAGCACTACAAAAGAAATATTTTAGAATTGAAAGACTTCTTTATATTGCTGGAAACTGTACCACGTACTACAGTCATGCACCACTTAACGTCAGGGATACATTCAGAGAAAGGCATCACTGAGTGATTTCCTCACTGTGCCAATGTCATGGAATGCACTTACACAATCCTAGATGGTGCAGCCTACTACTATTACTGTAAGTGTTTTTATGTGACTGCCAAGCAGATTTGTTTACACCAGCATCAGCAAGAACATGAATAATGCATTAGGACATCACTAACAGATAGGACTTTTTCAGCTCCGTTATAATCTTACGAGACCATCATCAATATGCTATTTCTCATTGACCAAAATGTCATTATGTGGCACATGGCTGTATCTGGAACTATATGTGGACCAATTTTGGTGCTAGAGGTACTGGAAACCCTTTTTCTGAAATATGCAAGTAAACCATGCAAAATCTATTCGACAGCAACTCTGGAGTCCTGTTTCTGATTCTCCGTTACTCTTAGAAACCATGTTGTAGTAAGTTATGATTGAGTGTGATTTATAAGAATATTTATGAGTCTTATTTCTAAGGCAGACAATTCCTCTACCAAGGAAAAATAGCTCACATGCCCGAGTTATAAGATTCCTTTGACCCAGTCCCTCCCACCACTGCCCAGACTGCCACGTTGTGAACATGGGCTTCTCTGCTTCCCTAGGAATGGCTTGTACCGGATTCCCTCAACCCAGAGAGGCTTGGAGTTAGCAAGGTATTAAGGGACAGATAAACTGAGATGGCAGAAGGAGGCATAGTACAAAACCAAGAATGAATATCACAAAGGTAGATCCATGTACCTCAAAAACAAACAAACAAATGCCAAGAAGGCTAAAGTTCAGATTCTATGGAAATATGACTAGTAAGCAGGAATAAGTTGCTAACCACTACTGGCTAGAAGTATGGAATCAATGAATGAGATAGAGTTGATTCTCTGTCAAGAAAATCACATAACTTGAAAGGTTCTTTATAGTAGTTACAAACAACATTAAGTATTTACAAAAATACCGCAGAATGCAATCTTAGAACAAAGCATGTAAGGTGTCTGTTAGTTCAGAGAACATAAAAGAGAGCCAGAACTGTGAAGTTATAAGAATACCAGACTCAGTTTGCAGGATATCAATTCTACACTTTACTCTTCTGCTTAAATAGCTGTGGTACATTTGGCAATTTGCTCACCAGGGACTTCGTAACATGTGAATAATCCCATGTGTTAATAGTTTTCAGTACCTTAACAAGAATAAATGTAGTCCCTGATGGATAACATTGTAAGAAATGTGAAGTACCCTATAAATTAATATTTTAATTACTTGAGACAATAATAAAGTTTATCCATATCAGTTTCAAATTATAATATAGGACCACTGTAATATGATCTTATCAATACTCCAACAAGAACTCTCTTTTTAGTGTCAAACCCAGTCAAGGTTTCTCTCAAGGGAAAGGATGATTCCTTATAAAAATGGAATTTCCTTGGATGAGTTATTCTCCAGAGAGGCGTAGTCCTTTTTTTTTTATTATTATTATTATGGGCATATATTACCATCAAGATAGAGTACAGAAAATTTTCTTCTGGGAACAAAAGACTGAAATCTTACTTATATATGTACTAGAGAGAGTGAGAAGTACAGTCTCTACTTGCATACTACAAAATCTTACATTCTGAGAATTTTGAGAATCCAAAGTCTCATCCTGGACCCACACAAAGAACATTTATTTCAAGACGCAGTATTAACCAGGATTTCACACAGAATCACTGAATCTTCTATACACAAATACAAACAATCCAGTACTACACTTGAGAGATGTTAAGCTCATAAATTCAAGTATTTATTCATGTTAATGGATTCTGTGCTAAGAATGATATGTTTTTATTTTTATTTTACTGCATTTTCTTTTTTTTTTTTTTTTTTTTACTTTTTTAGGCGAGGCAGCCCTTGGTTGACCTCACTGATTGCAAGGACTTTGTCAGTTTACAATCCCTTTTTTTTTAATGCCTACATGTAGCACCTGGTCTTCCTAGATGGTCTCTCATCCAAGTACTAACCAGGCCCAACCCTGCTTAGCTTCCAAGATCAAACAGGATCAGGTTTGTTCAGGGTAGCATGGCCGTAGACTTATTGCATTTTCTTTTCACTTTGCTTAACAAAGATAATCTGAGGATGTTTGCAATACAATTAAAATATAACTACTAACTGCTTTTACAATTTCTGTCAATGTAGGTGAAAATCAATTATATTAAATTTAAAAAAAAATCTTTCAGTATAACAGTGATTGAATATGAATTTATCTCCTAAAATTGACTATAATGAGAAAAATTGGGGAGAAAAAGAATAAGCACCAAAAAGCAAAGAAAATTGGAAAAAATTGCAGCAAATATGTCAAGGGATATTTTTATAGCTGGGAAGGAGGAGGACACATTACAACTTACTAAGCAAACCAGAGAAAGTGAAAAGCTTAGAAGGCTGTCAACAGGAAAAAAACAAAACTTTTGTGCCACAAGATCCTGAAATGATTCAGGTGGGGAAACCAGTTACTTTTGAAGGCAGAGATGTAGGAGAGAGACTTAAAACAGAGGCATTTGTTAAAAGTCTATTTAAGAAGCAATTTGACTCCCAGAATTGCTATTTCTTATTGCCTCTTTGCCATCCATGCAGAGAATTGAGCTCAAGGTCACAAGCACACTTGCAAAGAGTAGAATGAGCATAAAACATACAAGTGGCCTATGTGCTATAATATATGACCAAGCAGACTATTCTCCCTCCTTGATTTCAAGAATGCTGAAAATGAGGCATGGATGACTCAGGCAAGACTGGTTTACTCTCTGGAGAACCTGATCATTCCAAGAGACAAATCTACAGATCTTTACATTTGGACACTCAGAACAATGTCCCCAAGACAGACATAAAGAAGAAAGAGAAAGGGAGGGAGGGAAGTGAAGGGAGAAAGGAGAAACTGAGACATTACCTATATCGGATGTTGTACCCGTCCCAATCCACCTTATTAGGCCAGTGCATCCATCCAACAGCTAATGGATGCTTAGGGCATCCATCTACCCCCTCATTTGGTGAACTATCCTTAGCCACCATGCCCTGGAGGTTGTAAACTCCACAACTTCTGTCCCACGGTACCAGTAACTAACTGTCTGCTCAGAGCTAATTCTGCCCTAGCTCTTTTCCTGGAATTGGACAAAACCTAAACACCAGTTGAAAGACCAAATCCTTGCTTATGTCCTGTCCCAGACCAGTGCTTCTCTCACTCTTCTTCCCTTGAGTATGATTACTCAGTAAATTTAATGCATCCAAATTCCTTTCTTAAGTTCTATTTCTATGGAACTTGAACTAAGACCTTCCATGATTTATTTAAATATATTGAGAGGAGCGTTATATCTTTATGACAGTTTGGGAATAGCTCCTATGGAAACAACAAAAGCAATTATTAAATTGCAATGAAAACAAGAACTTATACAAGGAAGGCAATAAAACAATCGTATTATGCTATATGACTCCACCATGGATAAACACAAAATATTCAAATATTCATTTAACCTATACATAAATATGTTATATAAATGATAGCTAGATAACTAAGTGTATTGAAAGGATAAAGAACAATATATATTTGTATGGGTGTTAGGGGCAGGGATGTGAGAAAAGCAAATCTCTTTCTCACCCGAATAAGTCAATAATCACTTAAAAAATAAATGGGAGTTATTTTGAAATATGGAGGTAAATATAAGAAAACAGTTAAAAGGTTGGAAACTGGATGTCCTGCGAAAGAAAAAACGGTGGAGCAAGGGAATGCTGGTTTTAGTTATAAGCCTTATAAAACTAGCTGATTTTCAAAACTTCATACATGTACTTGTTTACAAAATATAGATTCATATTCACAGTATGTATATAAAACGTATATACTCAGAAAATCCAGAAAATTATAAAAAACTATAAAAATCATCTCTAGCCTCAGCACACAACCAAAGACAATTATTTTTAACATTTTGTTATGGATCTGCTCAGTCTTTTTTCCTTTGGTAATTTTCTTTTTCACAGTTTTAATTATTCTATACATGAAAATTTCTTTTAGTTAATATTAGATCATATGCATTAACTAACATTACTAATGGCCTTTATAAGCAATATTTTGGTAAAAAAATTTATCTTCTAAATTTTATAATGTATTTAACCATTCTTTTTCTATTTTTACAGAACTCCCAATACTTCTCTATTATAAATAATGTTGTGAGGAACTTCTATGAGTATAAAGCAGATATCCACTCTCATGCACAAAGCTATCAATTTGTAGGAGCTTTCACACCTGAAATCATTTCAGCAAAATTTTGCCCCAATAAAACAATTTAAAGGTACTGTAGGTTTCATTGTAATGAGACGTTACCTATGTAAATGATTTTCCGGTTCTTCGGTTTAAGGAGTTTGCCAGCTCCCTTTGGGAAACTTTTCACTTTCTAGTACAACTTCAAGCTTTCCCCAATGAGTACTAAAACCAATAAGTCATTAATTTTTCTTGCTGCATTTGCCTCTTCCGTCATTGAATTTATTTCAATGTCTCTCAAGGGGCTTATAATCTTCCTTTCCTGTCTTCTCGATTCACATATATTTAAGAAACTGTCCATTTTTCTTCACAAAACATGCATTCTTCTTGAAGGTCTCCTTTGATTTATTTGATTATATGTGAATTTGTTCTACATTTTCAATTTTTTAAAAAAGATTTCTTATCTTCTATGCCTTTTCATTTTGTACAACCTTTATATTTTTCCCTAGATATCAACCTTGTTCATGTTCTCCTTCAACCAATGTTTATTAATGATACATTCATGTTGTTTAACTCCCAGTGAGTTAAGAGCAACCATTAAGTGGTGTCCCCACTATATGCCAGGCATGTTAGGTGTGTTCAATAAAATACCTCACTGTTTTATTATAACCCTATAAATTAGGCATCGGTGGTATTCCATTTTTAGATTAGAAGAAACAACCAATTGTAATGTGAAACAACTAGACCTACTAATGTGAAATAAAGGGAAGGCTTTCCAGTCCATTCTTGGAGATAGAGGTGAGAGAGCAATCAATCCATTTTTGTTGGTTGGTTAGTTTTAAATAATCATATTGAGTCGAACCAATTAAAATCAAATGAAGTTGACATTTTCCTTTCCATTTGATGTTTGAATGATTACTTTTTCATCTGATTTTCACATTGCCTTATCTAAATCTTTGTAGGAGTCAATTAGTGACACTTTGAAAATCAAACGCTCACTACTTATTCTGACTTCCCAGTATTCGAATGGCTCCTAGTGGAAAAGTAAATAGGAAAAATTATTATAGATTATGGGTCCATTTCTACTACTGGGGGAGAAACTATTTAAAAAGCAAGGTCTGGTTAAACATCATCATTCTTGCATAGGGTAATCCATTTATACATAGAAATTACGTGTTTGCTGTTTCTAAGGGTACTCAATTATTTTTTTCATAGTTTGATATCAGCAGGTATTAAACACTTTAATGATCAATCTTTATAATGTGTTAATCTAAGAACATAAGATCTCTGATACCAATGGTAATTCCTTAACATTTTTTTTTCTTTCACTCCAAGAAAGAAACTGTTCAGAGTAGGATGAATCAGGAATCACATGCAATAATTTTCATTCTCTTTCTTTTCTTCATATCAGACTTAATCCTGGCCTTAGTCATGTTTGATGTGCATTATTCTTGGAAATCCTCCATTAGAGTAGCCATACATCACAGGAACAGGTTGGCTGTAGACTCCCTACTGTGCTTAGACAATGGCCGGCAACATCCTAGGAGACCATGATTTTGGCACAAACTCAGTGGTGGACCTAAGTGGGCAGCAGCTAGGCTGCCAGTCAGCTATACTCTTGGAAGCAAGCTATCTGAATGGAATACTTCCATGGCAGCATATTCATGGCCATCGCCGCCCCCTAATATTTCCTAATGAGTCACCGGACATGGTAGCATTTCATGGGTTTTTCTGCATTTGTCTGTGTCTTAACTCCAGCTTCTTTTGGATACTCACTGCTATCCTCTGTGCTCTTGCCTCTCAGAATGACCTATGGCAATTCCCAAACTACTCAGGATCCCAGGATGACTACTGGCACGCTGTCCTAGGATGATGACAGGGAGGCTTATCAGGGAGAGTTGTTATCGCCTGCACTTTATCATTACCTCGGAGGCATGGTACTGACCTTTCTTTTAATTATCCCAACACAAAAGAGTTTGTAACTTTTGATAATTTTTTTAATGTTGCATTAATTTACATGACAAAATTAAAACATGGTAACTTACAAGTTATAATATACATGGCTACTTTCAGAGCTCAATTGATCTAGCCAATACTCCTGGAGAATGTGACTCTATACTTGGATATTTGGAGCACTATCTTCCTCTTTAGTCTCCAACCTGCCCCTTTGTAAAAGGGACTAGTTGAATCTAACCAATGAGAGTACCCCCAAAAAAAAGTTCTTCCTCAGAATAAGGTCTCTATACTGAGACTAAAGAGTGGCCCAAGCTTTAGGCCCTGGATGTGCCTCATCATGGCATCATAGACAGTGAGAATTTAGAATCCACTCAAGGAAATCGGAACATGTACATACACTCTTATCTAGTAGCTCCAAAAGCACAATCACATCAGAACAAATATCCTGACATTAATACACTACACAACATCTTGGTTTCTGACCTATGCAGAGTAACATGTACAGGTCATTCTTGAACTACCTCAAGTGTTAAGCATTCTTCAGCCTTCTAGACCACCATGTCATGTCCTCTCAATGGATCTTCAAACAAGAACAAACACGGCAAGCAGCTCTAAAGAGAAAAATGCGATTTAAATCCACACGGAGAAAAGAAACATTCTTCTTTGTCATAAACAGAAAAACCTGTGTGGAAGGGGTTCTGTCTCAACAGTACACAGCTATGTAGAATCCTAAATGTAATACTTCCCTTCTTAGTCTAAAACCCCTTCCTAAAAGTTAATAGTTATTTCAAAACACCCCAGAAGAACAACAGGTTTATTTTGTATTGATAAAAGATCCTTTTAGGTGGCTACTATAAACAGTGAAAAAATATCCAATGCAGGTATTCAAGTCCTCACCTCAGAAATTAAAAATATACATAGCTATATAATATGTTGTCTTTTTCCAGCTAACTACCAGTTCTATAGACATTTACAAAAATCTCTGAAGTTTCAGCCAGGGAAATTCTTTACCCATACAATCATTAAATCCAACATCTTTAAGTACGAGTGTCCAATTTTTTAATCTCTACATCTGTAAAATGTAATTTATTAATGTAAACTATCGACCAAATCCCTTCTGTAACTCACTTTCAATATATCGCTTTCTAAATCTTCTAGAAATGTGAACAGTACTCTTTGTAGAAGAGCCTCAAACCAATTACATTCCAAATCCAATTATTCCAATTCGAAGCAAATTATTTACACTTAATAACCATAGGTGTTAGAAAATTCTCACTCTTGCCTAGCCATATTTTTTCCTCATTGGTATTAATTCTACTCTCTGGAAACATACAAAAATTCTGATCCTCTAAGTATCTGACAACACCTATCATTTTTTTCTCTTTATACCAAAAAAGCCCTTTTTCTTCAACCATTTCTCATATTACTTGATACAGGATCTTTTAAACAGCATGGGCTTACTTAGCAGGAAACAGATGTTTTCCACTACTTACTACACATAGGACTTTAGAGACATCCCTAAGCATAATTTTCACATTTCGGCTATGTAGCTATGAAGAAACTAGCACCAACTTCATAAGGCAATTATGAAATGTAATTAAGAGTATGCATTTAATCAAATTGCACACAACTTGGTACATAATTATAGTTTATGTTATTATCTTGGGCACTTTTGCCTAAATAATCTTCGGTTTAGATCTTTCTTAAAACAGGATATTCAAATTGGAGCAAATTAACAAAGAAGTGATCAGGCAGGCACCATTTTCCTATTAACATCACTAGTCAATAATTGCATATTACATTTTTATTCAATAATTGCATATTACATTTGTCAATAATTGCATTTTACATTTGTCAATAATTGCATATTACATTTTTATTCAGTTAAACATGCCTCTTCTTTAAACCACAGTTGTTGTTTAGTATGTATCACTGGTTAATAACTCTATGTGGAAGACAGAAAGTTCAACCGTGAGATGGTGAAAACAAAATACCTGACTGCTGACACTAACCAGGTAGGAAGGCATATAGACATGTAAACACAAAGTTTTCCGTATTATACATAGGAGGTGGGTGATAAGAGCTATGAGAGAAAGATGTATTAGGTGTTATCAATACACAGAGATAATGACCAATAATTTTCTCTGGAGGATGTCAAGGAAAATTCTATTAAAAAGGTATTTGATAGGAATCTTAACATATTTGTTCATCTGTCCATCCATCCATCTATTCATTCATCACTCAATCTGTGTTCAATAGTTTCTATGCTCCTGGTACTGTGCTCTCTCTCCAGTAATGGCTGAAAACAATACAGTGATAAATATATGGAAACTATCTAGTAGAAGAGAAAGCCAGATAAACAAATTATTTCAACATGTCATGGTTAAAGCTGTGACATCGATGTTAAAAGAACTCATGGTTTCGTTCTAAGAGAAGGCTAAATTGTAATCTGAATAGGGTTGCTAGATTCGGCAAATAAAAATACAGAATGCACATTTAAATCTAAATTTCAGATAACAAAAGTTATAAAGTTATTTGCTGTTTAGATGAAATTTAAATTTAAATGGGCGCCCTGTATTTTTTGACAACCCCACCTCTGAGGGATGAATTAAAAAGACATTTTCCCATGTCCAAGATTTGAGGGGGAGACTGGGGGACCATATGAATAATGGAGTAAGCAGCATCTAAAAGGGCTGGAGTGACTGCACACATTGTGAGGCAAGCTGCAAAAATATAAGTCCAGAAAGATGAAGAAAATATTATAAATGATGTTAAGGAGATTAAATTCTATTCCTTCGAGCAACTAGCAGCTATTTAAAGGATTTTTGCATTTTTCAAAGATCAGTCTGGTTGTAGAGTAAAAGTCAGTGAGTCTGGAGGCAGAGAGGAGTCAACCTAAAAGAGAAAGAAGGTAGAGCAGGGCATTCCTGTCAGAGAAAGTCCTTTGAACAAAGCCTTAAAGACAAAGATGTAAAACTCTTGTGCCTTCAAAGATTAGTGAGCAGCTTAAATTGCAGGGGTCAGAGTAAGAGAAAATTAAACTAGAAAGAGAGGTAGAGGTCAATATTTAGGGAATTTATATGGAAAAGCTTTAGACTTAATCCCTAGAAAGTGGCTGGAAGATTTTAAAGGGATTATCATTATCATCCTATTTCTCATTTTGAGAAAATGGACAGGTTAGCCTGACTTTTAAAAAATGTCAGATGCAGTATGAAGTCAGTGATGATTGTCTAGTGAAGTTAGAAATAAGATCAAGTTAGGGAAGAAATGATTAAAGTATTCTCATTCTAATAAAAGTGCTTTAAAATATGGATCTTAAATAAATAGAGATTAAAACTGAGCCTCTAACTCATTCTGTAAAAACTTAGATCTTAAAAATACCAAGATTAGTATTTTGAGTGCAAATAAAATCCAGGGCAAAAAATATAAGGAAAAGGGCTATGCTAAGACTTGTAAACATTTTCTTCTTCTACCTTACTTTCCCATACCCATCTTAATCATGATGATGATCATCATCATTATCATGATCATCATCATGGTGATGTCATTTTTTATTCTCATTTTACCAATAAGGCATTGGGGTCACACAGAAGTAGCAGTCTGACTCCAAAGACAGGAGACACACTGCCACATTGAAATATTCAGAATATGTAAGAGTCATCAGCTCAAATCAGCTAAACCCTAAATAATGAATGTAGCCCCCAAAAAGTAATGGCTAAGAATAAATACAAAATGACTACTGGAGACAAAAAAAATAAGATGAGGAAAATAAATATCCTCAAGGCCTATAACTATCATCAATTTCAGTTGGCTGTCAAAAGCAAAATTTTAGATCTTCCCTAGTGAGGCTGCAACTCAACCAAGATGTTGATAAAAGCAATTATGTTTCATCTATCATACGTCTTATCTATTATATATAGATCTTGTCAACATTTCAAAAGAAAGAAACAAGCACATCTAGTTCTGTGAGTTTATCAGTACCCCAAGAGTAGACTGCATTTGAGAGGCGGACCTGTAACCAACTTTACAGGAGCAGCGCACAGAGCAGAGCTCCAGCCCACAGAGAATTGCTGGTACCACTTCCTTTCTCTGAGTTATGACCAACAGAAGAATCCCCCTCATTAAACTGGTAGATAAAAGGCAAACACGTCTTTATAAATTTATCCAGGAGCTGTTGTGAACAAAATAAGATTTAAGCAAAAGTAGGAGGACAGATAGGTAAAATGTCCTAAAATTGACTAAATCTAAAGCTTCAGAGTTTTGTAGAAATAGAAGAGAATGTGCAAAAGCTTCTCAAAATGGGAGTCTAACAGGTTGGTTTCCAATATAAAGCAAGAACAAAAAAAAAAAAAAAAAAAAGAAAAGCTTTACACTTCTTTAGTATGATAGTAAAATATAAATAAAAATGTCCTACATTTAGTAAGCTTGAAACATAAGTTAACTAATAAAATTTGTCTCAAATGTTTATACTGAGAGGAGGGATGTGTGAGCAATCTTCTTTGAACATTGATAAACAGAACATATCGTGTGAGTTTTCGGGCCAAAAACAAAGTATTTGGTTAACAAGAGAAATGTGAAGGCAAGAATTTAGATTAAAATTTAAGATATTGAGACGTGCTGACAGTCGAGGGCAACTACTTAAAAAAAATTAAAAAGAAACTATAATTTATATGCTAATAGATGAGATAAAATGAAATCGTATACAATGCTAAATTAAAACCAGAGAAAGAGGGGGGAAACAGGTAAAGAAAAAAGTACAAGTGCAACAAATAGAAAACAGTTACAAACTACTGATATCCAATGATATCAATAACCAATTAAAATGTGAACGTCTAAATATAGCAATAAATCAAGGTTACAAGAGTTGATAAAAAAACAAGAATCGATAATAAGCTATTAGAAACACATTTTAAATAGGTAAAGGGATGGAACAAGATATTCCATGCTAACACTTATCTAAAGAAAGTGGATAGAGCTATATACACTACAGACAAAGTGTGCTAGGGTCAATTATCCAAGAAGACATAACAATCTTTAATATGTATACACCTAACTCACAGAGCATCAAAATAGGAGGTGCTAAAATCATTCTCACATGGCAGACGGACACCCTTCTCATGGAACCAGTTTGTGGAATATGCAGCACACTCAGGATCAAACAACTTTATTTTCCCCTCTATTACTCCTACAAACCTGCTCTGTGGAATGAGATCCACTTCCCCTGCTCTCTGCTCTGTCACTTTAGGCAGCCCCAAAGGGTTAGTAATGAATATACCCATCCCAGAAAAATAATACAAGCTCTGAAATTTAAAGCTGTTTCTCCTGTTCCAGCCCTGACATTCTGCATGTTGGAAAGCCTGCGGCGGGACAAGGACTTGGCCAGCTTTTCTCCCTGCTGTGTGGTTTCTGACATCTCCATGGTTGGAGGAGATAAAAGGACAAAGGTGAGGGGACAGAGCAACTCTCTTGACTGCCACTGGATGCACATGACTTTTACATGCACATTTCATGTGAGCATTTACATCTGCATGTCTAGGGCTGTACATGGGGTTTACATAGTGTGGATGTGATGGCTAATTTTATGTGCCAACTTGGCAAGGTCACAATACACAGATACTTGGTCAAACACTAGTCTGGATGTTGCTGTGAATTTATTTTTTAGATGAGATAAACATTTTTTAAAAATTTTATGATGGTGACATTAGTTAACAAAATCCAGTAAGTTCAACATTTGAGTCAATAGACTTTGAGTAAAGTAATTAGCCTCTTTAAGGTGGGTTGGCCTCATCCAATTAGTTGAAGGTCTTAAAAGAAAAAAGAATGACATTCCCTAGCAAAAGAGAATTCTGCCTTCAGACTTGAGTTGCACTATTAGCTCTTCACTGGGTCTCCAACCTGCCAGCCTACCTTCAATCACATAAGCCAATTCCTTTGAAAATATACATGATACACACACACCCTATGAGTTCTGTATCTCTGGAGACTCCTACCAAGAACCTAGCACAGTGACAAATAATGCATAAGCACCCAATGAATATGTATTAAATTCATGAATTAACCATTTGGTTTATGCCTATCACTCATTATTGGGAAAAAATCAATCATGTGAAATTTGGTCACATGAAAAATGCAGTAAACAGGGTTGTCCTCATTGTCAATTTGGTATTTGAATGAATTTCAAAGGCACACTTACAAAATTATTAAGTGATCCTTGGAAGTTGTTACAAAATACAAGGGGAGGATTTAAAATAAATAGGGACTCAAAAGACTATCTTAAATATCTTTTGAGTTTCAAAGA
The DNA here is from genome assembly GCA_030015415.1 of Cynopterus sphinx. Classification (NCBI taxonomy): domain Eukaryota; kingdom Metazoa; phylum Chordata; class Mammalia; order Chiroptera; family Pteropodidae; genus Cynopterus; species Cynopterus sphinx. Next base: position 63,769,181 of record CM057390.1, on the reverse strand, counting down.
GGAAATAAAATGAAACTTTTATGGGGGACACCGAGAATATAATTGTTGGTATTTTGCGAAGCTAGAGTACTGAAATACCTTTTACAAAATCTTAAACCGAACAGGTCAAAAATTAAGCATTTCTTTATTTAACATTTTCTGTCCTTACGGGTCTTAAAACTTCAATGACAGAAATTGCTCTTTGCATACACCCACACACCCCCACTAATATGAACTGAGAATTAAATAAGGGTGCCTATTTCTAATATATTTAAAGTTGATAGAGGATCTGTGTCAATTCCTAGGGGTTTATAATTTAAAGAGTAACTGAGTTGAAACATCACTGTAAAATATTGGTTTAAAAAAATCATGTAGTTTTTTATTTAAAAGTAAAAAATTCTCATAAAGTCAAAAACAATTTCACCTATCTTCATTTATTCAATTTGTCATTCAATCATTAAATCAGATTAGACTTTACTAAAATCTTCACAAAACCGGGTTGGTTATTACCTTTGCAGTTGGTAAGAACTTGATATAGTAGTTAATGATTTGTTTCAATCTCTCTCACACAAAGGAAGTTAAACTGCCACTCCTGTAGTTCCCAGGGTAGTAGTGTTTAAAAGTAGCCACTGCTGTGACCCAGTTACAGATCTCAGGACAACTTAGGCCTTTCCCTTCTCTTCCCATCTTAGTTGCTTTATCATCCAGCCTATAAGGTTACTTCCACAGACTTCAGGAACAACTAATTTTGCTTCTATAGACTAAAGTTAAGGAAAAAGGAAATCATTAACTCTACATTACTTTAATATCATTTTTATTTCTATAGTTTCAACTTTCTATTCCTAGCTAATAAATGGATAGATTTTGTCATGATAGTGTTTTATTCATAATACAGTTAAATGTGGACATTTTATTTTTATCATTATTACTAGATATATATGATTTTAGGGAAAGCCAAATAGGCTCATGATTAACAGAAAGACATTTCAAGTACATTTTAAGTAAAAAAAGGAAGAATACCAAGTTATAAAAAGCACACACTTGGGAAAAATTTCTAATGATGACACACATCTCCCAAGTTGTGTTTCATTGACAAACACTGCGCTTAACTAAAACATTTAAAATTTTGTAATAGAATTATTACTTAATCACAATTCTAATTTTGTCTCTGTGATTAACAATTTTAATGAGAACAGGGATAAAAATTGTAATGAAAATAAACACAGTAATAGAGTAATTTTTATCATAATTTGTGATAACATCACAGATCAAAAGTGAAAGAACTGAGGTGTTTGCTTTGTTTAGCAGCTCAAATAATTGGTCAAATGCACTAACTTTGGAAATGTCTATGCTGCATTTTTCCTGTTTCTTTGCCTGCTAATCTTCCACCCAGAGGCATTTTGGGGTGAACTTAATCAGCATGCTTCTGATTTATTGTCACTCAAGTCACTGAACTTGTGTCTAGAAAGTCAGTTTATGACAAATAAGCTTTTTGAACCATTTTAAAATACTTTCAAGACCTTGTCTTTAGAGACCAAAAAAAAAAGTCATGCTTCTCTAGATGTCACTGGACTGAAATCCCAGTGAGGAGAGGTCTAACTTTAGAACACTAAAAGTCAGAATAAATTTTCAACTTGAAAAAGCACATCTTCTACCACTATTCTCCAGTGTTGTCCAATTTGCTCTCCCTTTCCATGGATTTGATATTTTAAAAATTGTATTTTGACTTCAATTTAAAGGTTTGCCTACTGATTCTCTCTGATTATCTGACTTTTTCACCATTTACCTATTAAGATGACACCTAATGAGAATAACTTTAACTTTGATTAGTCATTTTTTGTACTTGTTTATTTTACTCATATTTGTGATTGTGCTTATATTAACAGTAATTAAAGCATGTTAATTCTTTGAAATTACATATTTTCAACTGTTCTTCTATTTACAGTAATGAAATTAGGATAATAGCAAAAACAATCACAGCAAACCTTTACAATATGCATTAAGGACATTATATACATTATCTAATTGAACATTCTCCACAGTCCTTTGAATTATATGTTATTGTTCCTATTTAAAAGACAGAAAAACTAAAGTTCTCAGATTTTAAAATATTTGAGCAATTTTACAGGGCTTGTAAATTTCAGAAATCAGACTGTGAACCCAGCTCTATCTAAATCTGAAGTGTGTGGTTTTACTCACAAACATACATACTCTTTTTTGCACACACACATAAACCTCTGTGCTTCTACCTTTGTTCACCTGCTCTCCTCCTCATAGTATAAATTGAAGCATTTAAAAATTAGTTGTCATAAAAATTAAGTTTATGCTCTTATTGTGAAATCATTGAAGCATTTAACCTTATTAAATTTCTTCAGTTAGAAAAATGTCTTCTAAAAAACATGAGTGAACTTAGAGGGTATATCACGTTAAGTGAAATAAGTCAGTTGGAGAAAGGCAAATACCATTGGATTTTACATATATGTGAATCTAAAAAGACAAAACAAATGAACAAAACAAAACAGAAACAGACTCAGATACAGAGAACTGATGGTTGCCACAGAGGAGCGGGCTGGGCGATAGGGGAAAAGGCGAAAGGGAGTAAGAGGTACAAACATCCAGTTATCAAGTAAATAAGTCATGGGGATGTTGTGTCAATAAATAAGCAAGCACAGGGAGTGTGGTCAATAATATCGTAATAATTTCATATGGTGACAAATGGTTACAACTTACCATGGTCACAAGGTAAGGTATATATACGAATGCTGAATTATTAGGTTGTACACCACAAACTAATATTGTATGTCAACTATACTCAAAAAAAAAAAAAAAACCTTTAAGTTATTTTTTTATTATCATGTCTGTTTGTGTTCCCACAGTGCAATGGGCTCCCACATTAATACTCAAGTGGATCTGATATGAGAATGGTTCTGTGAAAAGCAAAAAGTTGAGTAGTAAGATTAGAAGAGCCCCACAATGCCTCCAGGCCCTCAATTTTTTTCTACCAAAGACTGACACAGCTCCAGGAATCCCTACCACTAGATGCCTTTACTTAGGCTAATGTATCCACAAGACTTCTGTTAAAGATATACCATGCCTGGGATTTAATTTTTTAATTATTATTATTAATTATTATTATTATCAGTTAACTTTAATTTGGAAATCAGGTACATGTGCTAACAGGATGACAAACTGACCTTTAAGTTTTGATGTGGAATGGAAGAAGTTACGGTTTAAAAAACAATATTAATAATGCCTTAGGTTAAGAATCCTGGGAGGCAGACTCTGAGGAGTCTCAGTAGTGAGAGAGGAGCATTATTGGGAGAGAAAAATAAAACAACAAAAAAGGCACTAAAACTTAACAGTTTATACTTTAATCAAGATCTTATACTTTTAAACAAGATCTGAACACATAGGTCTATTAAACAAAGTATTTAGTATGAAAGTGATGAGATTTGTTCTGTGACTGATTATTCTTACAGAAGTTTAATGTCATAGATGGAATATTCTTTTGTAAATTTCGCCAAGTTCAAAACATGTCAAAAGGAATAAACTCAATTGTGCAGTCTTTTGAGTAAAGAATGTGATGCTGCTTATAAAAGTCATTAGTCTAATAAAAAGTAATATTGGTGTACTGCACTGGGTAAGGTTTTCATTTGTTCACTCAAAGCAATATACTCTCATCACTTGCTTTGCGCTAGGTGGTGAGAAAACAGATGGAGGAGCAGTCGATGCTGTGTGGGAGCCAGTCTACACCAGCATGCAAGAACCGGTTGTTAACTTTTCAGGATTTTCTTAAGAACTGGTTGCTCATAAAGGCAATGAATATTTAAAGCTTATAATTTCCTAATTATCTATGTTCGAGGTATTCACGCCTATCATGCACGTAAGATGGAAATATAATGATGTGCTGGTCTGCATCTCTTCCCTACTCTGCTCTCAGAGAATCACACTGATAAACGGGAAAAGTCAGTGTGGGAGTATTTACACCACAGAAATCAGCAAATGCTACAAATCAGAGTTTGAAATTTTCCTGTGTTGACTGTGTAAACATAAGTAAAAAATGGAGAACACATTAATAATGTGGATTTAATTTAACGTGTATTGTGTTTGTTCCACTCTCAATAGCATAAAATTCTGAAGAAATATACTTCCAGGACTAAAAACAATTATGCAATCAGCAGTCATTCACACAAGTCCAAAAATGTCTGTTTCTTCCCTTTTATCTTTCTCATTAACAAAATAAAATATCAACCAAGTATGTCAGAACTATGCTCACCCATCAACTGCAGTGATAGCCTGACAATAAATGTGAAAGTTCAGCAAAAATTAACAGAAGTATTCTGAAATAATCGACTATATGGAACATGGAATTATTAATAAGCATTGCATATTTCTATGATTACTATTTGTTATCTACTATATAAACCTTATGTCAGTAAAATTCATAAAAAAACTTATGTGCATACATATGCATTGTCTTTCTTTTTTGAGAATTGACTGCTAAACATCTATGAACAGATGTGTGGATTTGCTGTAATGGTGTACTTGTTTCTAAGACAGCCAAAGTCTAGTGTGAAACACTTGGACACTGTAGTAACAGAAATGCCAAAGGTATTTGAGAATAGAGAAACCTAACCTACACCAAAGAGGCCACAGGACAGTTTTCCTTGAGGATCTACTAGCATCTGATATAAGTAGGAACTGGGCTGTACATTAAGGCAGGAGAATTCTTTATGATTGCTAAAATAATATGGTAAAATGATTTGACATGTAACAAATCAGTGAGTAAAGAAAGAACTCTGGCATGCAGAACTCTGCTGATTCCATATGTCCAAAAGTGTGTTAATGTAGAAAGAGAAAATGTTGTTTAAAGAATACTTTTAAGTGCAATATTTTTCCAAGCATATTCCTCTACAGAGAAGGATGTACAGATTTATACCTGAACTCCATGCTGCTAGGAAGAGGAAGCCGTTCATTTATAAGATGTACATTGGAGCCACCAAGTATTAACAAACAAGAAAAAGAGATCCCCACTCACCAGAGGAGCTGAAACTGTAAAAAACATGGATGTGGATGGCAAACTTTCAGAACTGCCAAAGTGCCCAGACAATGCACAGAAGTTCTGTACCGGGGCTTGGAGTTGGAGGGTGAGGAGAGCAGGGCCTCCCAATGCTCCTAGACATAAAATCCCATAAGAGAAAACTTGGTGGAGCATTTCAGGGAAGCTACAGAGAAGGCTGCCTTCTTTTCCCTGGGTACTTCAAGGGAGGATAAGTGAATAAATGTTCCTAGCTACCTGGGAAATGATCGAATATGCACATTGGATGTATACATATGCTTGTGTGGGCACACACGCATGTATGTGAGGTGTGTAAGTCAAAAAAAGAATAAAAAGTGAAAGTACCAGATAAAAATAAGAATCCATGCCCTCCTAGTAGTTGTCCTTAATGTTTACTCTCTAGATTCTTACATACATTACAAAAGACACCAGTAATTTGATTTGATTCTAAGTCTAAGTGATATTACTTCAGATATGGATCCTTGTCTCACATGTAGCTGTGTCTGTGTTACTTAGAGAAAGTCTTGAATCTCAGCAAATGATACTTTCCTTTTCATTTTCCTTCCATATTTCTAGCACTTGCATCAATTTAGTTACTTCTGGATTCCACACAGTTCACATAAGAAAAACATTCTGAAAATACTTATTCATCTTTACCTCTTCACAGTAGCTCAGCTTCTAGCCCCTTTTCATGTGTGACACTCCACAGCTAAATTCTTTTGTGAAATTCACATTGATCTCAACATTAAAATTTCCCTGATGGTTTACATTTTCATCTTTTTAAAGGAAGACTATACTGTCACCAAATAAACTTATTAATAAAGTAATTGTTTTAGTTTATCTCCTACATAGTATCTATGGGTTATACTTTTTATCTTACCCAGAATCATGAAAATTGATTCTACATTTTATAAACCAATGAAGAGTGAGAACAAAGCTACGATTCTAAAACAATATCTGCAGTTCTTAAAAACAGGAACTCTACTGAATTTTAGATTTAATTCCTATATACAACACAAAATACGTAGAAAATATCCAAAATTTTTTCTATGCTGATTCTCCTACTACTCCTAAAAAAAAAAAAAAAAAAGGCAAGAGGGCAAATTGAAGAAGATTATAAATACTGTTTAGATGAGGGAGAGGGAAAACACCACTTGAAATTAAAGTATATTTTCTTAATGTTCATGTTGACTGTAAACAAAAATAAGGGAGAATTGTATCAGTCAAGATAGACTAGGTTATGCTGCTATAATAATAATAAACTCTCAAGCCTCATGGCTTAAAATAGTGTATTAGTTTTATACTGCTGCTTTAACAAATTACAAACTTAGTGGCTTAAAACAACAGATTTATTATCTTAAGAGTTCAGGTGGTCAGAAGCCTGAAATGAGTTTCACTGGGCTAAAATCCTTCTGGAAGTTCTAGGAGAAAATCCATTTCCTTCCCTTTCCAGTTTCTAGAGGCAACCTGAAATCATTGGTCCCATCCTAAATCTTCAAATCACAGCAATCACATCAATCCAATCTTAGCTTCCATCGACAGTTTAAGGACCCTTATGATTACATTAGGCCCATGTAGATAATTCAAGATAATATCCCTATCAAAACCATATCTGCAAAATCTCTGTGGCCATGAAAGGTTAACAGGTTTCAGGAATTAGGACATGGACATCTTTGAGAAGACATTACTGTCTACACAAACAGCTCAGACTTGTTTCCTGGACACTTGCGTGCATATGTGTGGGCACACATGCAGGCATACGTGAGGCATGAAAGTAAGAGGGGCACATGCCCGTAGAGAATGCAGAGTCCACTGTGGCCAGTCAGCTAAGCAAGCTTCAGAGCAGCAACGATCCTGAGCAATGCCAGCCACAACATACGGTAAAGAAAGGGAACTCTCTGAAGCAATTAAACACTTGGTCTTGAAGTAATACAAATCACGTTTGTTTATAATTCATTGGTCAGAAACAATAACATGATCTCACTCAATTTCAAAGTGCCATCCTACCATGTGAAAGGACAGCAAACCCTGAAATTTCAGTGAATGGGATTTCTATCACAGCCCTTGCCTCATCCCCCAACACTCAGATCACCCTTGCTTCCCCATGCAAATTATATTCTTTCCTCACCAAGAGAATCTGTGCTTGTCATTAGTGCTCTTCACCAAATATTGCCAATTCTTCACTATCCAAGTGTCATTTACGAGCCTGTCATGATTAGAATAACTCAGAAAAATATTAAGAAATTTTTGGAAAATTTACTTCTAGGTGTCTTATGTGATAAAGAAGAAACCCTTAAAGATGTGGGCCGTGATGGTTAACAAAATAAGACTAAAGTGTTCTAATAAAAATGACCTATTGCATGTTTACCATAAACTGTCTTTTCTTGCAGTTACGACTTTTACTCTCAAAAGAATTTTGTAGTAGTCTGATATCATCATTCTGACAGAGTAGTCCTCTTTCATTCCAAAGTCCATAGACTTTATACTACTCCTCTTGCCCCAATGTATATTTATAACCTAGTGAGATTCAATTACTGATGCCAATAGCGGAGTCAGAATTAATTCTTGATGAAGAGATAATATAGTTTTAATCCTGTAAAAAATGACCATCACTGCCCACCAGCAAAACAGACTACATGGTAGCAAAACTTTAAACATGGATCAGAAAAGCTGAATTATATTCTCATCTCTACCAATAATTCACTTTTAAGTAAATCACATTATATCTCCAAGTATTCTCTTCCCTTATATACAAAAGTATACTATCATCTTAAGCCTATGTTGTAATGTTGTAAAGATCATTTGCAGCCACAATAAAGAAAACTATGATTCAATGCATTTAGGCATAAACTTATTAATTCATGTATCCATTTAACTAATAACTCTTTCTTAACTATTTTTAATGAATACAAAATTTATGTTCATAAAATTCTTTCAAATAGGTAAAGAGATTTGTTCATTGACTTGATTAATCACTGCAAAAGCTTTAAGAACATACTTTCTACCAAGATTATGTTAGATCTTCTCAATATTAAAAACAGAAAATACCTTAATTCCTACCCTTGGAACACGTTTATGCTCCATTTTATAGATAAGAAAAATAATGACTTAAATACAACACTTACAGCACAGCTCTAAAGCAAGTATTTATATCTCCACAGTTTTGTTTAGCTTTATTAAATTATTTTGGTAACATATTTTACCTTATTTTCACAGAATTATATTAATTTACATACATTAAATTGTTTTCTTTCTGAATACAAACTTTAGAGATTGAATAACACAATCATTGCAATCTCTATGGTCACAAATTCTACGCTGATACTAAATGTTGGTTTAGATAACATATTTCAAACAAAAAAGTTCATTAATGCATGTAGCAATACAGATTCCGGTCAAAAAGAAAATAAGTTGCTGGACTCATGATTTTCTTACCTTGTGGCTTTTCATACATGAAACACTAAGGCAGATTGTATCTATTTAAAATCTTAAGTTTACTGAAAACATAATGCCAGGTATTCCAGAACAAGAAGGGAGAGAGGAGACATTTCATCACACAGAAGAGGGAACTGAGGGCCGTGAACTTAAGCACTGTCTAGAGTTTTATCTGGAAGCACAGCCAGAACTCAGAGAGGATATCTGTTTGGTGCCTCCAGGCTGTTGCTAGAGCAGATTTGCAGCACAGTGGGACGATGATTAGAAAATCAGGTATTTATGTCCCGAAATACTCAAACTTTTCAGATCTACTCTTTATCAATTTTCGAATATACAATATTGCTAACTATAGTCACCATGATATTACATTCCCAGAACTTATAACTGGAAGTCTGTACCTTTTGGCCACTTTCATCCATTTCTCCCATCCCTTCACCACCACCCCTTAACTACCAATCCTTTGTTTCTATAAATTTGCTTTTTTAAAATATTCTACATTTAAGTGATATTACCCTTCAATTTTGTAGAAGAATCCCTGTGGCCTGCTCTAACTAGAGATATATGGGGAAATTATGAAGAATGGACTTTAGTTTAGCCAAGTTTACACATTGGAAAGCCCCTGTACCTTTAAATGCATATATTAATAACAAAAAGATGTTGTGAATTAATAGACTAGATAGCTCTGTCAATGTATTAAAAAGAAAGGGCATAATAACACCAAAAAGTTTTTTTTTTTAATAAAAAAAGAATAAAAAAAGAAAGAAAACAAATGTAAAATAGAAAGGATTAACAGAGTCAGAAGCTTACCTTCAGAGAGTTTTAAAAAACCAACAAACCACTGGAGAAATAGATTAAATGGTGGGAGGTGATAGGAGAGCAAAAGAGAAGTATCGAAAACTAGTATAACACACACAAAAAAACATTACTTGAGACGCTACATAAGAGAATACTAAGAGCAAAATTATACTAGTGCATTTTAAAATTTAGATAAAAGGACAAATTCCAAGAAAAATATAATTTACTAAACTTATACAAAAGAACTAGAAAACCTAAATAGTCCTATAATCACTGAAGTAATTGAATTGATACTCAAAATCTTCCCCCTCAAAAAATTCCAGTCCCAATGACCTCATGGGCTAGGTCATCTTAGATCTATCTGCATCTTCTTATTTGGTACTTTTATCCCTAAGATTCTGGTCCAGATGAGTACAAAGGAATATATATATATATATATATATATATATATATATATATATATATATATATATATATATATATATATATATATATATATATATATATAAAAAACCTACACAACACACACAATAATGTTCACAACAGCATTATTTAGAGTAGCCCAAAGAGGAAACAACCCACATATTTATAAATAGAATGTTTTTAAAAACAACTGCATCAACTGCATACCACATAGCAAACAAAAACAAACAAACAAAAAAAAAACACTACAACAGAAACAGAACTATGGTGACAATATCTTGAATAAAATTTAATAAATAATGTTGAGAAAAAGCAGAGAATAAAGAATGCAATATTTTATTAATGGGTCTATTCATACCAAGTTCAGGAATAGGGTGATCTGCTTTTAGGACTTCAAACACAGGAAGCAAAATACAAAGAAAAGTAGAAGTGTGTTTATTACGAAAGAGCTTAACAGTGAAAGATGGGTGTGATTAGGGAGGTGCCTGGGAGGTGCTAGCAGAGTCTTATTTTTCTCTAATTTTGAAGGCTCGTTTCTTGGGTTTTCATTTTATAGTTATTAAACTGCATGCATTTCACTCATTTGTAACAATTTATAATAAATAAAGAAAAATTTTTAAGAAAGTCTATGCATAACATACCTTATTCCAATTTGGGGGCATCAAATTATAACCTTTCCAAAACCAAGCCATCTTTCACAAAAACTATCTTCTACATAGTCAATCGCATAGAGAAATTATTAGCATCCTGAAGAATTTGTACTGCTGACAACCAAGTCAGAGGAGAAATGATTGATTTTCATTTATTTTCACCAGACGTAGCCAAGAAGCAAGGCGTCTGATGGGTGTGCTTTAAAGAGGCCAATGACAGATCACCCAGCAGCAGTTACTACTCAGCTCTTCAGCTCTCTTCATGAGAAAGGATTTCTTACCATCACTCTTTCCAAATCGGGTGATTATACCTAAAAGAGGATAAATTTATGAGCTTTCCTCTGCCATTTAGCAAATCTGCTGATTAAAGCTGCAGCTGTGAATTCCAGGCTTAATCCACATGAGTCCTGTGCCTCAGCTGGACAAATGACAAAAATACTTGACATAGAAGCACTCAAGGTGTAAGAACAAATTGTATGGGAGAGCAAATTGATTTTTGAGTTTATAAATTCACTCTAATTACTAGACTTTTAGTGTTGTAAACTGAAACTCTAAAAGGTTTGCCAGGTTGCCTAAGGTCACACAGCCAGTGAACAGAAAAGATGAGTGTAGTTTCCAGTCACCTGCCACCCTGACTGAAGTTTTCTTTTTCAAACTACCTACACTCTATGGACCCAAATTTGGAAGTTCTAATGCTCATAAGTGTCTCTGTTCTTCCTTTCTGATTTCAAACTATACATGTGAGAGTTAATGCCCCACATCTCCATTTGAATTAGATAGTTCTTTTAAGAGTCAGAGTCCTCAACTGAGGAAAAAAGGACCTCGTTTTATATCCATTGCCTCCTGAAAACATTTTTAATATCAACTACTAGCTAAGAAAAGCCAGCTTAATTTCTTAGTATTGGAGTATCATTTCCTAAACGTTTCTGACAATTAAATATCCTGAAAATTTTAAACAATCAGCCTATTAGAACTCTTGATTTACTAATTTGAAAAAAAATTATAAAAATATAATCGAACCTTTTTTAATGGCATGTGTGATGTGTATACATTCACACGCAGTGTCAGTCTACTACTACTTGACTGCCAACTTTATAGAAAATGAAAATAATAATTTTAATGATTACAATATTTCAAAACAGCAACCAGTACAGCCTACATCTTACGTCTCTCTCCAGTGGCAGAATATATATTTTGCACAGTTGGAAAAACCACCTATGTCCCCAAATGTAGAGAACAGTGTTCTTATCTCCCTATGAATCATGCATCGAGAATGAGAACAGCAACATTATACACAGTATGCATTTAGAAATTATTTCTGGGTGTAATCAGGTAAATGTTGAGTAGAAATGTGAGTACTAGGGATGGAAATGTGAGATGCATTTAAATTGACTCTAGAAACTCACACAGAAAAAAAAAATGTTTACTTCCAGGAGTCACATCGTTCTTGGAATGTGACCCTCTTGAATAAAACTGAAGTTTAATTTTCCCCATCCTTACTCCTTTTCCCCACCCCATAAGACCATTTTCTTCATAAAGCTTTAGTAATTATCTGCAAAGACCTTACACTGATGTAAGTTCAGTTGCGGTGAACTAAAAAACCACCTGTGATTCTCTCTGTGTAATTTTAGAGAATTTGAGAATGTACCCTGTGCTCACCTTATTCAACTAGAGTTATTTAGCACACCTGCACAAGACAGATTGAGATCGATGCTGCATGTTAAAATGAAATAGGTTTTAAATGCAGCATTCATTAAATGTGTGCTTTTTCTAATTATGAAGTACTATAATACATGTTTGGTGTATAAAATTTATAAATGGAGAATTATTTTTTAAAAAGTACTGCTAATGCCAACCCCTAGAAGCAACAACTTTTAATATTTAGACATATTTCATCTCAGTCTTATAATACTAAAAGATATGGCAGTAAAGCAATCCCAAGACATGGATTCCTATTCTATTTTAGGCCCAGTGTATCCATTTCAGTTACAGAGGCAAGGGGGAGGAAGAGGCAGAGGAGAAAGTGTGGAGGAGAGAGGATAAGACAAGAGGTCAAGTTCCTAAGCACTTGAAGTTTATGCTAAAGAAGAAAATCTGAAAGAGGAAGTACATACCATCATCCCAAGTAGTAATAAGCACATGAAGAAGACTTAAGCACCGGTTGAAGAGTACAAGGTAAGGGGATGGACAGAGACTAGGAGTGCTATCACAGGTCAGGGTAAACTCTCCAGCAAAACAAACATTAGAGGAGAGTCCTGAATTCCTGAATGATCTTTGACCTAAACCCCTCTGTGTTCTTATTAACATATGCAAATTCCTGGGCTCTTTCTCCAGGATTTTGATTCAGAGTTTAGGTGTTGGTTTAAGTAATCTACAGTTTTCAAATGCCTTAGATGATCAAGTAACTAGATGTGACTCTGGTTAGTATACGTTGAAAAACATCATGCTTTGTTGTCCACATTGTAGCTACTAATCACATATGGCTAAAATTTTAAAATTAAAATTTTAATTATAATTTTATTTAATTATATAAAATTGAAAGTCAGTTTCTCAATTGCATAAGGCACATTACAAATGCTCAATTTCCAGAAATTACTGAACATCACATATAATTTTGGTTCAATCTGTTCAAACCAAAATAATCTTTCTAACATTTTGTTCAAAACTGACTTCTTATTTTTTAAACACACAGCAATAAATAAGAGAATAGCAATGGTTTATTTTTCTTTCACCCCTTTTAGTCCTGCCTTAAAGTAGTACAGATTTTTTTATATATATCTTAAAAACACTTTTAAACTAAAGGTGCTCAAATCTCGTCATCCCTATAACAAAGTCATTTTTCATACCTGAAGCCAATTATACAATGCCAAATGAAATTACTAGTGAATTTGGACTTTGAGAGTCAAATTAAATTATAAAAATCTTAAATTTAGGATCAGCATGACCTGGATTAACTACAGAGTTCAGTTCTTCTCTACTAGATTCTAGATATGCATTCTTAATCTGACCCAATATAGGCACTTAAAAGCTATGGAAGGAGTGAATTCTCAATGATAAGGATAGCTGATTTATTTCCACCTCCAATGCTGCTGCCATTTAGTAAGGCAAATACCCATCCTTGAATTTCCCACTTTCTAAAAGCATAAAATCAGAACAACTAAGGATAAGCGAGAAAATGTTATGCAGTTTAGGTAACCATAAAGGGTGCTGGAAAGACTTTTCTTCATTTTTTATTTTATTTTTTACATTAAAAAAAAAACCTAGCTAGTGGACATAAGTATAATTAATAACATAAATTTGGGGAGGTGGGATCAACCATGATCTATCTCCACTCTCCAAACAATAAAAATTTAATTCAGTTTTAAAATCTGCATGGTCTTGACTTCTTTACTCAAAACTCCCCGACTCCCCCACTTATAATGCAGTGATAGTGACATGATTATGCAAATAGACACATATCCAAAACTCAAAGTCATTTATTTTTAAATAACAGTTGAAAAAATACATGTCAACACAGTTTTCAGTTACATTCTATACACTAACAATGAAACATCTCAAAAGAAATAAACTATCCTATTCACAATAGCATCAAAAATGATAAAATGCCTAGGAGTAAGTTTAACCATGGAGGTAAAACATCTGTACAATGCAAACTAAGACTTTGCTGAAAGAAACTAAAGAAGATACAATTGGAGGGACATCCCATGTTCATGAATTACGGGAGTTAATATTATAAAAATAGCCATGCTACCAAAAGCCATCTATAAATTCAACACAATCTCTATCAAAATCCCAATGACATTTTTTACAGAAATAATACCAAAAAAAGTCCTTAGATTTGTATTGATTTACAGAATATTCTCAATAGCCAAAGCAATCATGAGAAAAAAAAATAAAATCAGAGGCATCACACTCCCTGGTTTCAAAATATACTACAAAGCTAATGTAATTAAAATAGTATGGTATAGGCATAAAAATACACAAAGACCAATGGAACAGATTAGAGAGACCACAAATAAACTCCTGCTTTTATGCTCAACTAATATTTGATAAGTGATCCAAGAATATCTAATGAGAAAAGAATAGTCTCTTCAACAAATGCTCCTGGGAAGACCACATAACCCTGTCATACATCACTCACAAAAATGAACACAAAACAGATCAAGGACTTCAATATTATACCCAAAACTATAAAATCCCAAATAGAAAACATAGGGAAGAAGCTCTTCAACAGTGGTTTTGGCAATGATTTTATGGTTATGACACCAAAAGCAAAACAAAAGAAAAAAATCAACAAGTGAGATTACAACAAATTTAAAAGACTCTGTACTGTGAAAGAATCAACAAAATGAAAAGGCAAACTACGGAATGGAAGAAAACATTTGCAAACCATGTATTAAATAAAGAATATTCAAAATATATATAAAACAACTCATAACAATAAAAAAACAATCTGATTTAAAAAATGGACAATGAAAATAAATAGAAAATTTTCCAAAGAAGATATTCAAATGGCAAACTGGTACATGAAAAAGAGCTCAATGTCATTAGTAAGGGAATTGCAAATCCAAAACAATAATAAAATATTACCTCACACCTGTTAGAATGGGTACCATCAAGAAGAAATAAGTGTTGGTGAGAATACGGAGGAAAAAGTGAGCCCTTGTGCACTGTTCGTGAAACTGTAAATTGGTTCAACCACTATGGAGGATAGTATGGTGGTTCCTCAGAAAATTAAAGATAGAACTACCATATGATCTAGCAAATCCCACTCCTGGGTATAAAAATTAAAACAAGTTCCCGAAGAACTATGTGCACTCCTGTGTTTATTGCAGCATTACTCACAATGACAACATATGTCAATAGCCTGTGTTAATGAGTGAGTAAAGGTATAGGGGTGGGGGTATACAATACATATATACATATATATACATATTTCTATATACATGTGTATATGTATATACACACACTTAAAATGGAATACTTATTCAGCCACGAGAAAAAAGAAAATCCTGCCATTTGCAACCATGTGGCTAGAACTTGAGGTGATTATGCTACATGAGATGAGTCACACAGAGATAAATACTGTATGTCATCTCTTACATACGGAATCTAAAAAGGACTGAATTCAGAAAAACAGGGAGTGAAATGGTGGTTACCAGGGGTTAGGAAGTAGGAAATAGAAGAAATGTTTTTAAAAGTCCATACTTGCAATTAGTAGATAAATATGTCTTAGAGATCTAATACATAGCACAGTGATCACAGACATCAAAAACGCACTATCAACATTCAACTTGCTAATACAATCGATCTTAAATATTCCCATCACTAGGAGAAATTAATAATATGTGACATGACAGAGGGGTTAGCTACAGCTACAGAATAATCATACTGCAATATAAATGTATCAAATCAACATGCCATATGCCTTAAACTTATACAATGTTATATAAAATACACTATTCCCTTCTAGCAGGCAGGTACCACTCTTAAAAACATCTTTATAAGGCTTTATAAGCACTTGCCTAAATGCATTGTAGAAATGCTATCTAAAAACATAATAATAATGAAATAAAGAGAATAAAGAACTGGCCAATTCACTTCTGGAATAGTTGGGAAAAATTTTAATAAGCAGGGTTATTTAGAGGCAGTTAGTTGTGCTCCAGTACACAGTAACTATTGCATTAATAGTTTTAAATGTCAATAGAAATGATTCTAAAGGAAAGGCTAATTGTTGTTAACATTAATTGTTTAGAATAAATTTCTGTTTTAGTTAGCAGAGTAGTTTTTTAGGTAAATTATTATTTTTTTTTCTCTATGGCAAACACTTATTAAAACAATTTTTACGAAGAAATTTCTTATGACCCAAAACACTTTTAATGCCAACTTTCATTCTTACACAAATTAACATCAAAGAATATAAATCCACAGAAAAGAAGATTTATAATGAAAAATGCAGTAGCACTGTCACTCTGGCAGAAGTGACAAATTCTGTTATAATTGAGGTCATAGTGCTTCATTAATTCAAATTTAAAAGTAACAGATGAGTAGGCAACATAAAATAAAGTCATCACTGAATCCATTTCATAAATTTTCCTCAGTAATAATTATTTAACCATAATATATCTCTTCTGGATCTCTTATATAGCCCAAACATATATTGTGTTATTTGGTGTATTTTATACTAAGATTTATTCTAATGGTACCCATGTCTAAGTTATGTCTTCCTAATAAAACCATATATTCTTTAAGAGCAGGAGTTAGGGCAGTTATTTATAGCAGAGTTGAAAGGTGAGCACTGCAAAACTAAATGTGCCTTGGAGGCAAGAGCAGCAGCAAGCCCACCCTTGCTGTGTGTGTGTGTGGTGTGACCACAGCGAAGGCCCTGATAAATTTTTGTTTCCTACAGGCTTCCTATTGATCTGAGAGAGCTATGCACACTCCTTAAAATTAGTTAATTTCCTGCTTAGTTAGGGATTGTTTCTAATATTGGCAGCAAAAAGTTATGGTAAACCAGAAAAAAATAAAAAGAGCAAAAGTGCAGGCTTTCAAGTTATCGGCTATTGAACACTGTGATTAAAGAGGTAAATTCAGAGTGGTTGTTCCTAAGGTTTGGGCTGTGAAGAGCTGGGATGATTATAGGTGTCTTCCATTTATGGCATTCTTGAATCTAAACACCAATCAAACATTTTCAGTAGAGCAAAAGAACACCATGTTTTTCATATTATTAAACCACTATGTTTCAGGTGAAGATGCTGAATTTGTTAATAAAATATCAATTTATCTAAAGAATTACTGAATAGGAAGTTTCAGTCATTCTGTATTTTCTCAAGCAAAACACAGAAGAACTACTCTCACTGGGAAGTCTAATAAACTAATTCATCTTTTCAAAGAACACAAAAGAACCAAGGCACTGTCAAAGACCACTTTTACACAAAGGTTATTTTCAACCTGAATGTTCTAAAAATCCCTGAAACTAATGAAAACCTTCTAATTCAGCATAGGAAGATGCATGCCTGCATACTAGCCTAGCATGCAATTACAGAAGGCTCAGTGACAGAACACAGAGAGCTACCTGCAATAAACTTGTAAACATCAGTTTACCATCACTGATGTCACAAAGTCCCAAGTGGAAGCAATTGTAGTGGTCACCCAGGTTCTCTGTGATTAAAATACCAGTCTTGATAATAATAAATAACCAAACGGAAATAGGGCCCACACCAGCCATGCCCAAAATTAGAGAATGACACAATACTGACCTGAAAAGACAAATTCAGGATAGCAGCATTAACCTGTTAAAATGTACATGTTTTAGAAGAGACTAGGTATAAGACCTAAACCACACTGTGGCTGTCCATGTATGTTATTTAGATTTTGTTTTGGCGTGCATTGTTTACGTGAACAGATTAATATCGATTTACATTTCATTCTTCATCAGAATTCAAATAACTTCTAATGAAGGAAATTCCTTTGCATGTTAATAAAGAGAAGCATCTGAAACAACTGAATAGATCTTATGTCCTTCCCTGAGTAGACTAATTTGATGAACATTTCCTCCTAGAGCTTTGAATGGGTCCTTTCCTGTTGGGCATGCCACTGTTACTTTTTTTAACTTTTTAATCTCACTTTTTTTTTTTAATAGAAAATTTTACTTACATGTATTACCCACATCTCTTGGCTCCATTCTTTAATTATCCATAATATAAAACTAATTACATCTGTTTTGTTTATTGATAAATCATAGAACTTTCAAAAAATGTGCAAATTTTCTGATTCAAAATGTCACTAATTTTTGTTTCTTTCACTTTTATTATTAACATCACTAAAAGATGAATTCAGGACTTCAGTGTCTGTCATTTTTGGTTTGCAGTGTAAACTTAAAATACATTGCCTATATTAGGACGTCCTAAGCAATGAATGAAGAGACATTTCTAGCAAGAATTCCCCATGAAAATAACAAATATATGGAATAAAAATATAAAAAAGCATTAAGAATGTTTGCATGAGACGGCAGTACAATGAAGAAGTTCAGACAGCAAATAAGATGAGTATTCAGAGAGGGAAATGGACACCTGAAGTTGCCCTTGCTCTTCTGAGCATTTTCCATAACCCAGCAGACTTGAGCATCAATTTTCTCCTAGGTTTCAGGGATAGAAAAACAAACACGGTCTTGCTCTATTCCTTCTAGAGAAAGTCTTATATCAGTCTTGGTAAAAGAGTGAACTCTTATTAAATCCCTGTCCCCAAAAGTCTACAGTTAAACTGTCAGTCTTGGAGTGACATGCTCAACAGAGAGGAGAAAATTTCTCTCAAATATTTGAAATCATAAGGCATACAATACATTGGTTTTCAAACTAATTCACACTGGGTTGCTGAAGAAAGTTTAACTAAGAATTATGAGGTCAACTATAATTGAAAAAAAAAACTGACTTGTACAATGTAAATATGAGCAACTAATTGTCTATTATATTTCAAAAAAGCCAGAAAAAAAATTATGTTAGTGTTTCTGGACTGGTAACGTCAATACTTTCTGGTTGAATCCATCTTCAACCCAGTTTTCAAAGAATTTCCACAGATCAATTTCCAAGGAAACTATGTACCTTATTGCCAAAAGAAATTTAATGTAGAGATGTGATGGTAAAATTTATGTGTTCCCTTGACTGGGCCACAGGGTCAAACATTATTCTGAAAGTGTTTGAGTGTTTTTCGATTAACATTTGAATTGGTAAAACAGAATAAAGTCGATTCGTTTCCCTAATGTCGGTGGCACTCAATCAGTTGAAGGCCAGAATACCACAGAAAAGATGACCCTCCAACAAGTAAGGGGCTGTCCCTCCTGCCTGGTGGGGCTTGATCTGGGATGCTGGTCTCTTCCTGCCTCCAGACTCTGCCTGAAGCATCAGCTCTCCGCGGGTCCCAGCCTGCTGGCTTACAGCCTGGATTTTACACCCTGGATGACTCTCCTGGTTCTCAAACTTTTAAACTCAGTCGATAGCTACATCACCATAGCTCCTGCATCTCCAGTCTGCCAACTGAAGATTGTTACAATCAAACGCAAATGAAGATCAGGCTGGAAATTCCCTGAGCAGACAAACCAGTTAAGTCACACAGGCAAAACTTAATTCAGCTTTTTCTGCAAAACAAGCAAAACCTGGGCTACTTCTTATTAATACCTCTGAAAATCATAAGCAAGACTTAAACTATTTTCCAAGATTGATGTGAGGTAACCACTTTTAACAAATCCACTATCACTGTGAACACTCTAATGTTATAAGCAATTGCTGTGGAGTCAACAGCCACTGCCTTCTTACCAAATAAGCTGCTTCACGACAATATACCCAAGTCTCATTCCACATCCAGCCTGAGTGCTTCCAGTCTGTGACCTGCATTTTTGCATGTGTGTGCACAATAAACTTCCACTAATTACTATTTCAGTGGTTTTACTTCTGCTATTTCTGAACCTTTGACAGTATCTTGGAATTTCTCAGCCTCCAAAATCACATGAGCCAATTTTTTAAAACCTCTCTGCATACACACATACATAAGCCCACTGAAACCATAAAGAAAATGCAGACTCTAAAAAACTTCAGATATCAGAAGCATCAGACACATAAAATAATTTTTTTTACTTCAAGACATGAATTTTGAAGTTAGTTAATAGCAAGCAAACTTGAAAACAGTACAAAACCAAACTTCTGAAGTATGAAAATGTATAATTGGATGTAAAATACTGATGTGTTAAACAGCAGCTTAGACATAGACAAAAAAAATATTAATTGAAATATAAAATTAAATTATCATAAAAGCAGCATAGGAAACAAAGAAATAAAACATAAAAATAAATTTAGGCACCTTTCATGGTGGAACATGTTTAACATATCCATTCAAAAACCCAGAATATATGAAAAAAAATATTGCAGAGACAACATTGTAAAAAGGAACACCTGTGAATGCTTCATAACTAGTGAGAGACTCCAATTAACATTTAATATGCCCATGAAATTTGAACCAGAATAAATAAAATCTTCATGTAGACATCATGGTCAAAACACAGAAGAGCTATAACCAACAAAAGATCTTATAGCCTTACAACTAGCATTGCTTTTCAAAAGAGTAACAATCAACTGTCAGCTGACTTCCCTAAATGACTTACAGCTGATTTCTCTAGGCCATGATGAGAAAAATATACATCAATTAGAAATTCATATCCAGCAGAAATGTTTACCAAATGTAGGCAAAGTACAAAAGCATTCAAAATACAATGAGAAAAAAAAAAAAAAAAACAATCCATCAATTCCAAACAATGAAAGAAATGAATAAAACAGCCAAGAAAACAAAGTACAAACTAAGTAAACAGGAACAAATCAAAATATACTAATAATTGAAATAAAAGTAAATGGACCGACTTCCAGTGTCTAGTTCTGCATATAAACAGCTTAGAAACCACCACTCCATCCTAATAATAGGTAAAAAAGCTGAACAGATTTAACAAACCAACAACTCTTCTTGGGTCCTTGAGAAGGATAAACGGGGAAACCACTGACTGGGCAGGGAGAGACTGACAAGGCTTACCTGGGACACTCCAGAGCAGAGACCACTGCGGGAACCAGCGCTGGGGGCGGAGATCCTGACTGTGGACAAGGGCCCCACAGTACTTGAGATTTACCGTTAGGAGCTCAAGGAGGTTGTCGGCATGAGTCTTCCCAAAAAATCCCTGCAGTGCCTGCGGGGGCAGGAAAAAGAGAACCATTTTAAATCCCCCTGAGCACGCTGTTCTTAATAAGCTGTACCCTCAGGTGAAACTAGTTAACCAGAGCTTCACCTACTGGGGTCTGGCCAGAGGCCAACTCAGCAAAAGAATCTACCAAATGCCAATCAGCTCCAGCCATCCTGTCCCAAATAAAGGTGGAGGGGGGAGGGAAAAAACTGAGAAACATTTGTGAAGCTAACAGTTCAGAGGCTCAGGCTCACTAATTAATCGTAGGAC
This sequence comes from Cynopterus sphinx, assembly GCA_030015415.1. NCBI lineage: Eukaryota > Metazoa > Chordata > Mammalia > Chiroptera > Pteropodidae > Cynopterus > Cynopterus sphinx. The sequence continues at coordinate 63,747,853 of CM057390.1, read as the reverse complement.
TGTAGAACGCTCAACCACCTTCCGCACCTCCCTGTCATATATGTTTTCACATACTCCTGTGAACTTACACTATAGTTAACATAGTGGAGAAAAAAACAAATAAATAAACTCCTGAAATATCTGCAACTGGAGATATTTTACAGCTCAGACAACACCATTTTTGATTCTTTAGGGAAAATATCGGTGTATTCGATAATCTTTACAAGGAATTGTTGAAGCCCAGGAAAGCATGGAGTCAAAGAAAAATAATTATTTCTTTTTCATAACTATTAAATCTAAACTAGAATATTTCAACTATCTGCCAGGTGAACAGACAATGAGCTAGGCGGAAAAAAAAGAATATTTTCGCACTCAGTAAGGATTCCTTACTGTTGGCTAAATGTTAACACTTTCCCCTGCAGGGTACAAGGAAAGAGGTCAAACACTTTAGGAATAATCGAATAGCTTAACCTGTGCTAGAAGAGCTTGTTAAACAGAATTTGTCTGTAGTGAGAAAGTGACAGATTTTCTGGGACTGTTCCAAAGCTGTCAATTTATCAACCATAATTGGCCACATAATGAGCCGCTTACTTTCATCAAATGCTTGAACAAAAGAATCTTCTTTTTCTCCTAAAAGCCAATAAACCTGTGGCAAAATAAGTAAATAAAATTACAATAATTAAGTTATGAATGCTGTTTTTAAATCAATATTTTAATTAGTCATTAAATTCATCTTACCTTACCAGTGGATCTGAAGATTTGAGAAGATTAGCTTACTTTAGTGAGTAAACTATCATTAGAGAATAAGTTGATTGTAACTTCCAAATAAAAAATATTTCCTGAGAGGATGGAATTTTTAACACATTGAGCTGTTCAGATGTATTTGGCAGGAATAGTATGATCTTGTTAAGTGCTGCAAGTCATCTTATTATTTTCAAAATAATCTAACCTGAAGTTGTTACAAAGTTAATTATTCTTGATTGTAGAAATAAGGAATAATTTGTTTTACGCTGAAATCAGTATGGTTATATGTTTCAAGTTACATACATTGACTTTAGAGCTATACTACAGAAGTTGTGCTCAAATATTAGCTTTAACTTTTTAATCTACTGCAATCATAAGCATTTATTTTAACCTTTGGAAGATAACCTTGAGTTTAAGATCAATAATCAAATCTTCAGTTTCCTCTATTTACATAGGCAACTGAAAAGTAAGTAGATTTAAAATATGCAAGACTCATATTTGCATTTTATTATTTATAACCTCATGATACTTGACTTGACTTGCAATCAAACCAACATAAAAAAATAAAGGATATGAAGTATATCAGAAGTCTGAATTCAGGAAGAAAAGATTATAACTAGATAAAAAACTTCTCATCAAAGCTTAATTAATTATACTGTCAGATTCCTAATAGTAGGACTGTATTAATTATACTGTCAGATTCCTAATAGTAGGACTGTGAAAAATTTATTTTTCACCATCTTTATCTCACAAAAAATTTACCTGGTATTATTTCAACGAATTAAAAATAAATGTATTTGTTTATTCAGCAAACATCCGTGAATGCCTACCGTGTACCAGACACTCCCCTAGGTACTAGGACACCATTAACAAAATGAACAAAATTCCCTGACTTCATAGAACTTGTATTTTAGACAGAGGAGATTGACCTAGAGGAAGAAAGACAGATAAAAAGGTAAAAAATGTATAATAAGTGAAATGATTGTAAGTGCTATGGACAAATATAAAAGAGGGATAGAGGTTCTGCTGGGGTCGAGGAGGCATGCTCTTTTATAGGTGGCAGTCGGAATGCTTTACTCACTGGTGATAAGCAAGCAGAGGCCTGTAGGATAGGAGCAAGTGAGACTTGAAGATATAGGAAAAAAGTTTTCCAGCCAAAGACAAGCCAGAGCAAACATTTTTAAGCAGGGAGGTGTTGGCATGTTTTAAGGAACTGCAAGGGGGCCAAAGCAATGAAAAAAAGTGAGTGGGGACAGCGGTTGGAAAAGTATGGTCAGCACAGCACTGAAAGCCTTACTGAAAGGCTATGATAATGGATTCTTGTGAAAATCTGTTGAATTTCCATGTAAGATGGAAAATCATCTGAGGCAGAGAAGGGACATGATTTCAGTCTAAAGGGATCATTTTCGCTATTCTAAGAAGAGTCAGGATTCACTGATGGATTGTATATGGGTGAGAAAAAAAAAAGAAAAAGAAATCAAGGATGATTCCAAGATGAAGTCTAAGAACTAGCTTTGGGACATATTACACTGAAATGTCATTTAGATGACAAAGTTGAGGTGTTTGAGTTGGAAGCTGGGTATAAAAGCGTAGATTTCACAAGAGGGGTCTGGTCTAGAATTATAGATTTACAAGTTCAGAGATGAAATTTAAAGTCTTGAAATTATAAACATCTACTAGGAGGAATTTGGGTGGAGAAAATGAGACCAAAGGGCTGAAAACGTCAAATTTCAGAGGTCAAGGTGAACACTGAGAACCAGCAAAGGAGACCAAGGCAAGTGGCCTGAGAGGCAAGTGGCCTGAGACTGTGACAGTCTCGAAGCCATGTTTCAAAAGTGGCTCCCTAAGAAGCACTGCTAATGAGAACTGAAAATTTTTTCTTTTGGAAACACTGTATTTTTTAAAAATTGTTTTGATAGAAGGTTATGTGTAAAAGACCTGTTATGATTATATTTGGTATTTAATTTATAGAGGTGACTGAGTGATGACATGGAGAGATCAGCACCACTGACAGAAGGTTTATCACTCCCAGTTCCCAAGAGAAGAGGGCACACCACACTCTTGGTGCAGGGGCATATGAGGAGTACTAGAGTCAGCCAGGTGGCAGACGGAATGAGGGAAGAGCATAGGCCAGAGTCTTTATTGGGGTTTTTATAGGATGGAATGGATGAGACAGAGTAGGTACATTGAAAAACCCTGGGATTGAATAGTTTGCATAATTTTGGTGGACTCTGGACTACAGAAGTGTGAGCTTTGGATTGGTTAGTTTATATATGAAAGGTATGCTCATAAGCAGATTCTTGCTATCTTGAGGAATTAGCTAACCCTGGGAAAGATAGTCTCTCCCTGGGTCTGTGAGGCCCCCCAAAATCAAGGCATCATAACACAGATTATAGGAGAATCATAGGAGAAGTAGAAGTGGAATGAAAGTACAGAAATGCATTCACTGAAAATTTCTGTAAAGGGGAGCAGAGAAATGGGGCAAGAGCTAGAAGAAAAGGGAAAGTCAAGTGTTTGTTTTTCTTACTATGGGAGAATTTACATTCTGTTTCTATGCTGATGGTAATGATCAAGTGAAGAAGGAAAGATTGGTGATGCACAGGATCCCAGAAGTGGAAGTGGTGACTTTGAATCATGGATAACTTACCTATGATAATAGGAGGGAATGCAGAGTATACAGGTACATCACAGGTAGGTGCATAAATGGGGAAAGTAGAGGAAGTTGTATTCTGACTGAGTCTATGTCCTCACAAAAACTGGAGGTAGTATCATGGGCTGATAATGTAAATTATAGAAGTATTAGAGGTTTTAGAAAACAAAAGTTATATAATTTGAACTTAAGCAGAATTACTCATAAAGAAGAGAATTTCTTCTCTGTTTAGGGAAAAAACAGTATATTTGGTTGGTTTAAAAAAGTAAAACTTGCATTAAATAGGATGCACCAATCAAACACTTTATTGGCATTTTAAACAAAAAGAATAATTAAATATTCATTTTGTACCTTTGGGAGACAGGTTTTAGGAAAGAGAGAACAGGAGAGAATAGATGGAAGAAAAGGTCCTCAGCAGGTGGATAGCTCTGAGGAAAAATATGGCTGGTATATATTCTCTGCAATGATATGGGTGGAGGACATGTAGACAGGGATGCTTCCAATTCAATAGCGCTTGTTTTAGAAAAACTGGCAATTGGGATAACAAGATTTTAAGGTCAGCAGGAATTCAAAGCAAATGAAACCGTAAAAACATAAATGCCCAAAGAATACTTGGAACCCTGGGAAAGAATGCAGCCCCTCCACAATAGATAAGACAGAAAGAAATTCAAGACATTATGTTTAGTTATTAAAGCAAAGTATAGCCTCTGAATTCAAGGGGAGTTTGGAAGTACCCAGGTTAATAATTATCTGACTTAGGTTAAAATCAGCTTTATTTTTTATTTTATTTTTTATTTTTAAAAATTTTTTTCAAGCAAACTGTAAACATTTAATTTTTTAAAATGTATTATTATTATTATTATTGTTATTATTAATTTTGTTGTGGTGAACTTGAACTACATCATTAGCCACATAATTCCAAGCAGTCATTTAACTGTTTTGTGGCTGATTCCTTCTCACACAAACTTATAATAATCAAGTCTGCAAGCCTTAGAGGTTTGTTATAGAGAAAATGGGTATCATTGGCCATAATAAGTTACCAAGTTAGACAGTAAAAATGTCATTTATACACAAGAATGCAATCACATAAAAGTAAAAAAAAAAATCAACATTTCTTAGCAAAAGCTCAGCTGTGACCTAGAATTATAGATATTCAATTAATGATTAATGTTTTTAAATATTAAAAATAAGATATTTTAACAGTGTTACAAATCTATATATAAATCAGAGTTGTTTACCCAGATATGTACTAACATTAAAGGATATTTTGGTTATTTTGTCCCCAGCAAAATGCAAGTTTGAGATAAAAACTAATGGACACTTTCGTAAATTCTAATAGTTCACCCATATGTTTCTGGTGCAGGGCAAAGACCACTGGATCATCATCAGAAGAATTCGGTTAGAATCACAGATCCAATGCCTCCTGATGCCACTTGACCTCCAACGGTATTTATCTGTAAATAGGAATATTGGTTTTTCACTGACATTTCAGGAGAAAATACGATAGTCTATGTCAAAGTGTCCAGCATAATGCAGTAATAGTCAGTACTCAACAAATGTGTTTTCTAATACACTTTCTATTGGAGTCATATTATTTGGGTTGGGCAGTTTACTTTTTTACTTTCATATACCTGGGAATTCAATCAGTACTCAATGATCTCATTTAGGAAAAATATTTAAGAAAAAATCATGGATTCTTTAGACCCTTTGCTCTGTAATATCTAATAGTGAATATTTAAATGTTCTGCTTCTACTGAATAATTTCTTAGTAGTAAGTGTATCATCTCATTAAGCAAGCCAATCTTTTGACATTTGATCCCAACAAAGAAATAAATAAAAGAGGGTGCTGGAGTTCCTTTCTCTCTGCCAATATCTCTTATCCTCAAGTGCCAAAAACACAGGCAGCCACTGTTTTTCCTCCTAGATCGTGGAGCTGACCTTCGGCTCAGCTGCCTTTCTATGCTCAGTATTAGCCCTGAGAAGGTAAAATGAGACATTAAAGGACCCTTAATTTTCTCTTAGAGCAAGTCTAAAGCAGTGGGCTCCCCATACTTTTTGCACCAGTGACAAAGTTGTCCCTTACACAAAGCTCCTCCACACCCTCACAGCCAAGGGACCCCCTAGACATCCAAAAAACCCTAAAGGAAACCCTTCCCCAAAGTTCAGAATGCACCCCCTCTCCAAGTCTTTCTTGGACAACAATAGGATTACTTCTTTCACCATTGTTCAGTTCGTTCCCCTTTCTCTTGTCATTGCCAGTCTAGCGCGTCTTTGATGATTTATTTATAAGCAGCTTCTCATAGGGGACTGAAAGGCCAGGAATACACACAGGCAGCCAAGGTCTTGGCAAGGACACTGGGAATGGCAGCAACCCAGAGGGTGTGCTCTCCTAGACAAGCTGGCGAGGGAAGTGCTGCTGCAACACCGAATGCCTAACAGCGCCAACTCCAGGGCTGGCTGCAAATAGAAAAAAATAAAGTGGAACAGTAGTCTCCCATGCTCTATTTTTGGACCAAAAAAAAAAAAAAAGATCAGAGACTAAAGACTATTTATGGCTCTTTCAAATTTATACCATTTTTGTAAGAAAAGACATAATTTATTTGTAATAGATTAATCACAAAATTGGAGAGACAGAAAAAACCAAAAGCCGTCTAATTTCAGCGGCTCTTCCTAATTACTCATCAAACTTTATTATTAGCAGGATTCGACCCATCTCATTTTAAATTATTCTAGCACCTCACCTCATCACTTCTTTTGAAAACTGCATTCTCATTTTAGTATGCTTACCCACAGCAAAATTTCTGAGCTAGAGCCTAAAACTTTCTTTTGCTTGCTGTCTTTATTACCTTGTATTTTTTTTTCACACCAGTAAACTATAAATGTAATGAAGTTTAGGAGAAAACAGCAGGTTACCACATAGTGACAGGAGACAGGGGACAGAGTTATGAGCCACTTCCACACTACTTTCCTTTATGAAGTAAACAATAATATTTAAAACACTGCATTTCTCTCATTCCATTCTTACCGAGATTTCTATCAAAGTGCTCTCTATTGTCCCAGGAGAAAGTTCCATTGGTTTTGTTCTGCTTTGGATTCAAGGCATATTACAAACTTGTTCCTGGTTAATATTTTCTTGCCTTGACTTCCATTACTTAATTATAAAGAAAACTTCCACAGTTCACAAACCAGTATCTTGACTTTTCTTCAAAAAGTCTTTGTGGACTTTTTCTTAAGGATGTAGTTTTTCTGATTATAAGATTTTTCTCAGTATAAAAGAAGTTTTAAACATATAAAGAAAAAGAGAAAAAGAAAGAAAAAAAGAACATTTCAAGGACACCAATCAGAGTTACAAACTGATAATTAACATTGAGAGATTGATATTCAATGCAGTTAGGAGTTAAAGAAATGCAAATTATGACTTCAAAAGCATGCTACTTTTACCTAGCATATTAGTTAAAAGATTTTTTAAAACTTTAGTTATTTTTATAAATGTATATATTTCTTAGCCAATACCTTTTTAATACATAATTTGCTTATTTAAAAGATTTCTCTACTGTACATTTCCTGTCATCTATCTGAGATACATTTCTGTAGCTGGAAATTCTGAAAGAAGCAATAGGTTCAGGTGATATGCCAAGCTGCTCTCCAGAATGTTTGTGTGAATTCCACACCCCTCTCAGGGCTGGCAGGCACAGCAGTGCATTCTGGGCATAACACAGTTTCCTGACCCAAAAGAGTCCCGGGGCTGAAATTTGGGCCATTGTTTGCTCATCAAGACCCATACCCTGTTAGAAGTCTGTTGTTTTTGTTTTGTTTTGTTTTCATCTTTCTTTTTTGTTGTTTTTGTTCATAGCAACACACTGAGACATTGCATCTTTCCCAAGGTCACTATATACCAGAAATGGCTAGTAGAGTTGTTTCATCATAGTTAATACTTTGTTCTTATTGACACAACTACTTCTTATTCTTTTTAATATAGTAAATCATGTCTGTGTCAGAAACTAGTGTGAAGTCATTTTTTGCATTCAATTTTGCATTCAATTTTATATTTTTCTTATACATAATCAGTTGTCACAACATTATCCACTAAATAATGTATTATTAGAAAACTGCCATTTACAATACTGACTTTTACACAGATACAGTTTAATTGAATACTATCATTATGATATTTATCTATTAATTCAAACCTTATATCATTTTTTTCTTTTCAAAAGTGCCTTAAGCATTTTTATGCATTATTTTTACTGATTAATCTTGGAGTAGTTCAGTTGGCGTTTTTATTTTAATTGTAATTATGTTTATACTTAATTTTAGAGGAAATAAAATATTTTAAAATATAAAAGTTATATTCTAGTTACTGTCTGCTGCTAAGGTTTCAGTGCAGATACAAGAAAAAGGGTCCTCATTCTTTCTTTCTGTCTGACTGTGGCAGCCAAGATTGAATGCAGGAGTACAGTGGAGGGAATAAAATCTGTTTACCTTCTAGGAAAAAGATTTCTCTCTCATTAAATCCCCCCCTTTTTTTTAATGATCCCCATGGATATCTTATAGGTTTCTTCCTATAAGTCCTGCAAGCTTCTTGTTAAGGTTATTTATGGGACTTTTAAAACATTTTCTGTTTATTACTAGGACCTGTTTTTATTACATTTCCTAAGAGGTTATTGCTGAGCAAAAAAAAAAAAGAAGTTATTGATTTTCAAATAATTTTCAATGAGGCTACTCATATATTTTTTAACTATGTTAATTTGCAAGTACTGGCCTTAGGTATTCCAGACATACAATTAGATATCCTACAAGTACTGTCAACAGAGTGCACATGCCTAAATGCATTGAGTTAGGCTCAGCCATGGCATATCGACAGATTGAAATGCTAATCTTTCCTTCCATACATTTCAATTTTTTTCCTTCCAGAGGTTAAATAGCATAACAATTTCACTGCAGCAACAAAACTTGTGTATGGCTGTGCACCTGTAATTTAGATGTATAATAAAAACAGTTCTAGTTTAATGTAACTGCTTATAAAAGTCATTGAAAAATCACTCAAGCTTACGCAGGGCATTACTTCTCAGGCTGCTTTGGGCCACTTTCACTCCTTTAGGTTTTCATGTAAACAAAGAAGTAAGCTTAAGAACAATGGATCAAAATGGTTATTAGGTACTCAGCAATCATATTCTGAAAGCACCTTTCAGCATGCAACTATGTTTAATACTTTTGTAAAACACAAGGTTATAACAATTGTTATCACAATCCTGGCAATAATATTACTTCATGCTTACCAAACATTCAGGCTGTGATGCCCATGCTGGGACAATCACACGAGCAGACATCACAACATGAGAGTGGGCAGATGTGGCCCTGTTCAGTTAGCCATGCCCCGCATCCCACCAAGAGCTTGAGAATTCAGCTGAGAACATTGATTAGTCTGCTGGGAAATATGTTGAAGGATTGCCCAACCAATGATTAGTACCAGCTCTCCATTGAACCTGCTAGGTGATTCTGAGTCCTTTTGTCTCATTTTTATTATGTATGCATGACAAATTATATTAATGGTTCTACTGTATTTATAAGAAAACAATATTTTCCAAATAAAAATGTGTACCTTCTTAGAGTGAATAGTCTCACCCCAATTATGTAAATTGCCACAAATCATTGCCCATTTCTCTATTGTAAAACTAGGCCACATACTCATTTGTCTTCTAAGTAGTATTTGATTGGGCTCCTCAAGGTCAAAGATGGGGTCTTTGGATTTTTTGTGTAGTATTAACACATAATGGGAACTTAATACATGACTTCTAAAGAGAAAAAAAGTCAAGTCAATTCAAAGCAGAAGAAGATAAGAAAACTGGCTAAAAACAGGTCAGGTACATATATCCAATAGAAAAAAAAATGATTTTATACCTTATTTTGTCTCTTAACTATATATATATTTGGGGTACAAGCAAAGAAAGAAAAGCATAATTTCATGTGGTGATATTAAGCAGACAATGTGGCTAAAAGGCTTTGAACAATTTCTTCTACAGGTCACCTTTGTGATTTTTAGTGATCAGCACAAGGTGCACATAAACATCTGAAAGAGGCCAATGACATGTTGAGGTCTTGAAAATGTGTTCCAGTATAAAGAATTTCTTAATGATCTTGAAAGTGAGTGTACTTGTTTTTGAGCTTTTAAAAAGGGCCAATTTTTCCACAGCTAAATTATTCCTTAATGTAGGAGAACTTTATAGGAATTTCAGGCTCTTAACCTGTCTTACAACTCATATCACAGACATTCAAATTTAAGCTGTAGACCTAAGAAAATACTGAAGAAACAAATCTGGTAAATATGGAACTCACATCACCTTAGCTAATAAGCAAGCTCAAGTCCAGATTCATTTTTTAGAATTTAACACCAGCATGTTGCATACAAGACCAGCCTTTTGACCACGCCTACCTTCCCTGTCCAAACTAAATGTAAATATCCAAAGATATGGATTTAGATTAAAGACACAGAGATTTAATTACGAACCGCAATAACCTGGTTATTTTGTGAGGTACCATTTTAAATCCTTTCTTCTTATAGTACAATCTCCACATCCTATTTCTACTGCTCATGAGTTTTGAGCCTCCGTGGCATTTATTTTAGTTTCTAAACACAATATGTTCAGAGGACAGACGAGTCATCTAAAAACACACACAGAGATTTAATTTTCATCCAGATTTACCCGCAGAATCACATTTGGCCTTCTTTCACTGGGATCCATGTGCCCTTCCTTAGTCTTCATCAGCTAGTTTCAGTCCCATCAGATCTGTCACAAATGACTGTGGCTCTATGAAATTTCAGTGTCTGTCTATGAAAAGACAGTATTTTCACATTATCTATAAAAAGGTCCTGGTGAAGAAACTCGAGATCTTAAATTAACTTCATTTATTTCTCTGTTGACACTCTTCTTATGTCCCTTAAGGCAAAAAGCAGATGTTGCTTTATAGAAACATTTTGCATAAACATGTTATTTTCATCAAACAGTCAATAAATTCATTTCCTTGCAGTAACACTCACCTCAGAATGATAGAACCATCAACTTTCTGTCAATATAAATATTTTCCATAATAAGTACATGAATAGAAACTGTCAAAGATTAAATCAGGCAATTGCTACTTTACCCTCAAAGACCTGTGATGTATGAATGAAGCAAAAGAACTTTCAGGATCCAAAGAGAGCAATTTTAAAAAGGTTAACAGGCTTTATTAGAGAGTAAGTACATATATATTTGAGACATAAATATCAAAACACAAGGTAAGCATTTTAAGAACCGTTCACATCAGTGTCACGTCTGCTAAAGTAAACTGTCTTTCCATTTTTTGTTTTCCCTTTGTGTTTAGATAAAAACAAACTAATTCTAAAAATACCTGCAGGAGGTCATTTCCTATAAATGTGGGCTAGGAAGTTAGGACTAACTCACCAGCTAGAAACAAACTGAATTGCTGGATAAAATATGAAAACATCTTCTTAAAAGCAATAAGGAGCTAACAAGATAGTAAGGAAATATTAGCCAGATCCGAGGGGGAAGTTTGAACCCAGAGAAAAGAGGGGCATTAGAGATCCTTTCATCAGAAGCCTGAGCCACTTGGAAACTTTGAATTTTAGTTGGAGGGAACATCAGGAATGAGGGAAACACAACCCAAAATTCAGGGTCTGCCCAAGGTGGAGATTCTAATAAGAGATTCCCCCACATCAAGCTGAGGCCATAATAAATATACCTTCAAGGTAAGTTTGCCACTCAAGCCAAACAATTAGCCATTCAAAAACATCATCCAAGAGGCCCCCCAAAAAGCAAGACATAAATATAACTTGATTCCAGAAGGCATCTGGAATAGGTGCTAAACATAAACATTGAAAATCTTCCTTAAAGCAATGGTTCTTAAACTTGAGAGTGCATCAGAGTCACATGGAGAGTTGTTAAAAACAGATTATTGGGCCTCAGCCCAGACTTTATGATTCAGCAGGTTAGGCCTGAGGCCCAAGAATTTACATTTCTACCAAATTCTCATGTGAAGTTGATACTGCTGGTCCAAGGAACACACAAAATGTTTCTGTAAACTCTGTAAACCATTGCTCTAGGTGAATATGTCATTATCCTAGGCCTCAAAGTATTTCCACAAAAATAATTTGCAAGGATATTGAGGAGCATGTGATAAAAGATAAATAAGCACTCAAGGAAACAGATATGATGAGTAAAAATCAAAAGCAGAACTACAAGACTCCAATAGTGGAACTATTTGATAGTTTTATTATTTTATAGATAATAAAACAACAATGGTTAATTTAACATCTATGGCTTTTAAAAAGTCAAGCTTAATATCACCTTAGGAAATAGAAAATTATAAATAGTGATATCACAGATTTGGAAAAAATAGCAAATAGATATGCTGGAAATTAAAAAGAAAATAAACAAATTGGATTAACATCAGGTGACATAAAGTTGAAGAGAGATTAGTGAGCTGGTATATAGATAGAAGGAAGAATCTAGGTCAGAAGTTAGGCAACTATAGTTGACAGGCAAAGTCTGGCCCACTGCTTATTCTTGTAAATAAAGTTTTATTAGAACACAGCTGTGGTCAGTCATTCACTACTGTACTGTCTATGGCAGCCAGGGCCCAAACTAAGGAGGCAAAATTTCAAGAGGCACTCACTCTCAGGCTCATGCAAGTGCTAGTTCTGTGCTTGTCTAACTCTGAAAGTAAGTTCCTTTTTACATGTAATTCCTAGACACTATCCTGTTCCACCTTCCTCTTGGCCTTGGAATGAGAGGGTTTTCTGAATGGCAATTTATTTTAATTTCAAACTTTTTAAGAAATGCTCTTCTAAATCAGGTCAAACATAACAATAAAAATTAGAAGCATTTTAAGTTCAACAATAATGACAATACATCAAAACAAGTGCGATGACAACAAGACTTTGACAGACTGGAAAAGTAGATAAGACAAATTTAAGTGATCTAAGCATCTACGTTCAAGTGCAGCACATGCAGTGACATGGCCATTCTGCTCCTGGGTCATGTAGTCTCACCTTATCTGCTCTTTCACTTTCCCATGGTTTAGTTACCTTCAATCACAGTCCAAAAATATTAAATTGAAAATTCCAGAATAAACAATTATGAGTTTTAAATTTCATACCATTCTTGCACCTTCCCACTTGGTCCTCGGTCTGTTGCATCATCCCTTTGTCCAGCGTCTCCATCTGTGAGTCCCTTAGTATTTATCTTGGTAATCAGAAAGACTGCCATGTGTTGGCATTCAAGTAACCCTTGTTTTACCTAATAATGGTCCAAAAGCACGAGAGTAGTGATGCTGGCAATTTGGATTTGCCTTAAATTGCTTCAAGTGAAAAGGTGAGTCCAGTACAATAAGGTATTTTGAGAGAGAGACCACATTCACATAACCTTATCACAGTATATTATTGTGATTGTTCTATTTCATTATTAGTTGTTAATCTCTTGCTGTTTCTAATTTATAAATTAAACTTTATCATAGGTACGTATATGAAAAAACATAGTACATATAGGGTTCGTTACTCTCTGCAGATTCAGGTATCAGCTTGGGGTCTTGGAACATATTCCTATGGATAAGGGAGCACTAGTGTTACACAGCCCTCAGGAAATTGTACCCATGTGCAAAAGTTATATGTACAAGAATGTCTGTAGCAGCCTTACTACACTCTATAGCTATAAAAATGACTGAATTGCAGCAACAAGTAAAATCATGAGCGAATCTCACAAACATAAAGTTGTATGAAAGAAGCAAAGGTAAAGTAATATATACTGTATCATTTCATTTATATAAAATTGAAAGCCAGCAAAACTAAGTCAGAAATAAGAGCCATCTCAAGGTAAGGAGCAAAGATTATGGTCGAGAGGGTACCCAAAGTGAATTTCTGTTGTTCTAAAGTAGTTTACTTCTAAATATGGGTGAAAGTCACACAGTATTTACTTTTTAATTATTCCTTAAACTATATTTTAATGCAATTTTCTGTATATATTTTAATTGTTTTAATGTTTAAAAAGAAAAAAGGAAAAACCACACATGGGAATTAATTGAATAAAGAAGGATTAAGGTAACGGTTCTTCCATTTAACTATGGACTTTCATTATAGTTCTGAAGTTACATGCTATCATGGCATCAAAATATCTAACAATATGTTGTTTGAGAAAGTTCTAGAGTCACCTGCTTCTGTGAACCAAAAGAATACATATAAGTGGTCTGCTAAATTGGTCATTTTAATAAATGTGGGGGGAAATCACCTATTATTATAGAAAATATAAAATACATACAAAACTGAACAGAGCAGTATAATGAAAACGTATGTACCACTGCCCCAGTATTTTACGCATCCAGTATTTTACCCACTCTCTTCTAATTCTTTTCCTGAAGATTTTAAAGGAAAACCCAGATATCATGTCATTTCATCTCTAAATACATCAGTATTCCATTTGAATAAAAAATTTTAACAAATAAAAAGATTTTTAACATCACCACTATGCCACCATTATCATATCAAAAGGCCTAATTATTCTTTAATATCATCAATATATATTAACTTGTTCTTCATTATCTCAACAATAACTTTTATAATTGTTTTCTTTGAATCAGGATCTAAATAGGATCCACAGGGTCTATTTGATCATAAGTCCTCTTAAATCTTCTGTTTTCTTTGCCAGCACTCCCACCTTTTAAAAAATGTCATTAATCTATTATAGTAGCTGTATCATTTGCATCGTAGAATGCACTATATTTGATTTTAGTGGACTTTTTTTTGTAGTGTTCTAATTGTTTTTCTTTAGCTGCCTGGTTTTTTTTTTTCTTTTTTGGAAGTATAAAAACTTACCTTTCAATCTTTACACCATAGTGATAACGTGCAAAAACCAATGTTTTTCTGTGGCAGTATCACCCTATTAAAATACACATGAAACTCAATTAAACCACTCTAAAAAAAAAAAAAGAAAGATCACTTCAAAAACATTCATTCATTTAATGATGGTAACACCCAAACCATCTATTTGATGCAATAATAATTGTATTACTATATATCTAAATCTAATTACAGAAAAGACTTAAGAATTAATGAACTTTTGAATTCATTAATTTTGAACGATGATAATAAACTCTTTTCCAATTAACTATTATTCCTAAGCCCTAAATCAATCTTCTCTGTGCACACAAGAAAGTCTCATTTGCAGCACAAGTCTCTTATTTTATAGAACAGAGTTTCTCATTTGTGGACTACCTAGTGTGTCTTCATTGCATTCATGGGATACCAGTTCTAGATAAATTAAGAGACAGTATTGTCACAAGCTTTTAAATAATAAAATTAATAACCAGATTTTAAATTAACAATATTAAGAATATTTTGTGACAGTGAGATGGATATTATTTGAAATTTAAGGCCTAATAATGAATATTCTAAATTATACATCAGGTGCCATATCCAGTTGATTATTTCATTTATTCTTTATTTTCTACCAATTCAGAAATTCTTAACAAATATAAGTCACCTGTTATGAGCCTGAATGTTTTATATCTCTGCCTTATAGTTTTGGACATCTGGATCAAACATAAAATTACATTCAAATTATTTGAAGAGTTCATTTTGAATACCATATCCTGTATGCTAAAAGATGCTAAGTGAATTAGTGCAACACATTTAAAAGAATTTGAATGATCAGGAAGGAACATACTGGTTAATCGATTTCTAATTTTCTTTTCTTGTTTTTATACATGGAAATAGTTCTTCATGTTCTATTACAGCATGAAATTTTGTTTTTTAAATTGTATCCAATTGTGTCATTCATTTTTTTTTTTTTTTATGTGACAAGAGGAAATTCAACAGCTGGAAAAAAATCACATTTTTGACAATTTATCTGTATGCACCAATTCAGCCTTCTTAAGAAATCCTGTTGTCTTATCATCAATATTATCATGGTGTCACTAAAGTAACTTATTCAGATTATTCAAGTTACTAAATATTATTTCTGAGCTATGTCACAAAGCAAAAGTGCCTGAAATCAGAGAAATAGACCTTACTCTTTTATTGGTGCTGTGAATCTTTAAAAAAGATCTTATTCCTCATTTGGAGAGCTCCCAGGAGCAACTTTCCCCTCGACAACTGGAAGGGAAAATGTAGTGTTACTCTCACTTCCAGGCTGTGTATTTGACTAGCAACCTGAAAATGAGACAGTCAATGACCACTGTCACATTCACAGTATTTTCTGTTTACTTGAACATTAAATCCAGAGTGATCATAGTGTCAAGTACTGGCTGAATAAAAATAATATTTAACATTTAAATGCATACTTTTTAATTTACAGATCAAAGCCCTACTTATGGAATTATATATATATTTTTTAATATATATTTAACACATATATATAAATAAATGTATATTAAATTTTATATTTTTAGTTTCAAGTATACAGTACATTAGTTAGACATTTATATAGTTTGTAAAATTATCCCCCTAACTGCTCTTTCTCTCCTCTGGCTCTCCACCTAGCTATCACATTAATGCTAACTGCATTCTCTATGCCATGCTCCTCATCCCCATGACCATCTATCAGTTACTAATTTTTACTTCCTTAACCCTTCACTCCTTTCTCCCAGAACCCCTTCCCCCTGGCTGTCACCACATTGTCCTCTATATTTGTGAGTCTGTTTTTGATTCATTTGTTCTTTTTTTCCTTAGATTCCGCATATAAGTGAAATCATATGGTATTTACCTTTCTCTGTCTGACTTATTTCACTCAGCATAATAACCTCTAGGTCCATTCATATCTTTGAAAATGGTAGAATTTCATTTTTTGAATGGCTAAATAATATTCCATTGTATATGTGACAACTACTTTATTGATTACCTCTCTTCATTGATACCAAACACCTTTGTCCAATCATAGGTAAAAAGATTGTTTTGTTTTTTCCCATATGCTAGCTGAGAATGGATTCACCTCATGACATTCTTCTACCATGAAGCAACATATGGACGATAAGCACAGATAATTGCTCTTCAACAATGTATGCCATTGATACCTATTTGACTTTGTCTCCTTCCACTGTCCTCTTTACACACTATGTTCCAGTCATAGAGCTCTTTCTCTTGCATGGAAACACCCTGCTTTTCTCCTGCCATAATCCCTTTGCATGAGCTTGCCCCTCTATCCCCACATAATAGAAACTGCTATCTTCTATTTCATATTGCTGCTTCCTTTTCGTGTTCTAGACCATGGTTCAACGTCTCCCCTCAGTAAAATTTACCCTAACTTTTTAATCCATATTACCACACTCCCAGTCACTTACTCTCACATCCAGAGGGACAGTACACATTACTTGATGATCTACAAGCACCACCAATCAGAAGGGACAGAGACTACAGGCCACGAGCATGGCTGTGTTGCTGAATACAGACTGAACGTATACCCTGACAACATAAAGCTCTTCAATCTCTTTGGAGCATTTATCACTAGTTGAAATTAATGCTGACTTGGCTATTATTATTTGTCTCTTCCCAATAATAATACAAGCACTATGAGAGCAGAGTGTTCTTCAGTACTCCATTCCTAGTACCTGTAGTAAAATTTGGCATATATATGTTAGCTATAGACTGTGATGTGTGCCTGCTTTTGTTCTGAAGAGTACTACTTTGAATGATATGTCAGTGGTTTCAGTTTCTTATGTTTCATTAACAAAAGCATTAGATTATCACTTGTAGCGAAACATTATTTTGTTACCAGTAAAGAAAAAAACTCAATGAGTTTGTCAGGCAGATTACTGCATGGAAAAGATAACAAATATAAGCAGAGAGCTCAGCAAAATTTCCAGGAGATTAAATAACGATTATCAGAATTTAGATTCAAACTATGCCTAAGGACAATAGTCGTAGCATTTACTAAATGTTTATAAAGTGCCAAACACTCTTCTAAATTTTCTTCATCTGTGAAATAAGGATAATAGTACCTATTCTAGGAATTGTTGTAATAATAAGATGCACATAAAGAAGTTAGCACACTGGCTGGCACATAGTAAATGCTCAATAAATATTGTTATTAATAATCATTTCAGCAATTAATACAAAAAAAAAGCTATGAAGTACAGCTCTAACTGCTCTGAGAGTTTGTGATCCATTCTAGGAATGTACTAGAAATCACCACTTCAAAAACTGGGTAAGAATGTAGATCCAGTGTTGTGTGATACAGGACCAGCCCTCTCCATCTTTCAATATCCCATGAAGTAATAACTTCAGAAAAAGTCAGTTAAAATGTTTATAGTGACACTAAAACTCTTCTTCTGAACACATTCCAGAACTCCACAAAATTATAAATACAATTATGAATATATATGAACTAAATTATAATTATAGAAATATGAAGCTGAAAGGGACTAATAGTGCCACCTCCTGGTTTTACAGGTGAGGAAAGTGCATCTCACAGGTTAAGCCACTGGCCTAGAGTCCTGCAGCCACATTGATTCAATCCAATAATGTCTATCAAGTCTTTACTCTGTACAAGGTAACTTGCCTACTATTACAAGGAATAAAATATAAAAAGGCATAAGTTCTGTCTCCAAGTAGTTCACAGTAATGAGAGGGGAGAAAATATAAATGTCAAAAATTTATATAGAATACATGATATAGACTTGCTAAAAAGGTGCCCTGGTGGATCAAAAAAAAAAAAGAAAGTTTTAAAGTGAACTCGTAGATGAGCCTTGAATACTGTCTTGGCAATCACCATGCTGGGATGAAAGGTATGATGATTCTTCTAGGTAGAAGGATCAAAAGAAGCAAATGTAGCAAGAGAAAATTAAGGACAAATTTAGGGGTCATAGAGCTATCCAATTCAATGAGTGCATTAGGTACAGGAACAGTAAAAATTGGATAGAAGTCTATAAATAAAGGCTGAGATTACACTATAGCTGGCCTTGAACACTAACTAAAGGAGTTTAAACAATTGAGAAAGCTGAGGAGTCACTGCAGGCTCTTTATCAGGAGGATAGTTTTATATAAGCTATGGTTTAGGAAATAAGTCTGTAAATGCTAAGAGTAAATGATTTATCTCAGGAAGAAACTAGAACTGGGTAGATGAGTATATTTCATTCTAAAATAGCTCAGAAATATATATATTTTATCTAGCATACTGACAAGGGCCATGTAAAGAAGAGGAAACAAGCAAGAAATATAGTAGCTGTAAAGTTGATTGTGTTTGGCAACATATTGAATTTATGATTAAGGGAATAGGAAGAGTCAAATATAAAAGAAAAAGGGAAAGCCTTTGACAGAAGTAGGTAAGACCTATAGCAGAGAGAAAAGTCCTTTTGGAGAGAAAAGATGACTTGACTGGTTTAGTTTTTGGCCTTAATGCCAATATTATAACAATGCAGTCTATTCATTTGAGTAAAGGTAAACTTATACAGTAAGAGGTAGCGAAAGCAGATAGAGGACTTATGTAAGAGACTGAGCTTAGAAAGCTAGCTTTTGGAGTCATCCACATAATTTTTGGAGTAGATAATACCATCATAAAAGACAGTTAAAGGATAGGATAGCAGAAGACAGAGCATTGGGGATTATTTTCTTAAGGCCCTTTTTCTTTTCTTTTTTTTTCTTCCTTTAGTCCCTTTTTATAGTGGAAAGAATTGGGACATAAATAATATGTTTGGAGAAGTAGAAAAGTGAGAACACTGAATAGGAGAGAGGAGGCATTTCCTGGAGTAGTAAGGCTTCCTTATTTCCTTCCCATTTTCCGTTCAGCCTTCCCTCTTTCCTCAGAATTGTATCTGCTCGCCCTGGACTCACACCTTTCTTCAGGCAGCACTAGAGGGACATATAGAGAAGCAGAGAATACAGTGGGAAAAAACTAGTGAGAGACATGCAAGTGGGCTCAAGGAGAGTATTCAGGTTGGCAAGTGAGGTATCTTAGGGCAGCAGAGGTGGGGCGTTTGGAGAGAGGGTGTTTGTTCCTGCTAAGTATTAGGTGGGGTTACACATGAGTTACCTTTCACATTCTTTGAAGAACATGATTAGAGATCAGAATTTCTTTTTAATTATTTTGTTGTTGGCCAGTGTTCATTCAGTACAGCTTTGTGCCCTGGGCCACACTGGGCCCAATTCTCATTAGAATCATTCTAGTCTTTAGTGAGAATAAGTCTTCTAGGTGTCACGCATGGATGGTCACATTAAACACATCTCTTATTTAATTCTCAAAACCATCCTGTAAGATAAGCACTATTATACCCCTTTAACACATGAGCAGACTGCAACAAGATCAGGGGAGGACAAAGAAAAGCAAATCTCATTTGCTGAGAGGACAATCTCTGTTCGCCTTTGCTAAAGGAATTCCAAAACATTGACCAGAGAAGCAGTCAGACCATGGGAAGCAGATGGAGACAATGAAAGTAGGGGAATGTTACATAGTGCTTGACAGCAAAAGCCAGGGCATAGAATATATTGAAGGCCACCAGCATGGAGATAACAGAGGTATTCAAATCATGATGCTATTACTTACTCTTGTCTCTATTTCAAAACATCTTTTAGCATCAGTTTTGGCATACATAAAATGGAGATTACATTAGTACCTATCTTATTGGGTAATGCATGGTTTAAATGAGTTAGTGCTTGAACCCTTAGTGCAGAAGTTGGCATAAAGTCAGTCAGTGAGTTTTATCTATTACTAATTATAGAAGTAGTAAAAGCCTAATATTGACTTCAAAATTTGGTAAGTACTCAATATCGCTAAAGGGTTGAGAATAGTATGGACCACAAACCAACCTCACGGTATCTTTTTCAGTTGGTATTGAACAGGAAAAACACTTTGAACACTAAATGGCACATGCTGACTAAATGTTATATTAAAAATTTTATAAACTATCTTCAGTAGCAAACATGGTTAAGAAACATTTTTACAGAATTATATAAATTTGAGAATGTAAAAGTAAAACTATTCCTTAAAATCCCCCTTGTGATGATCTAAACTTTTTAAAATGAGGAAATGAAGCAGTCATTTTAATATTAGAGATATTTCTTTGCAGAATATTTCTGTGTTCCACCCAGCCTCTGCATCTGCCACGAACAGGAAAGATATAGGTCATGGTAAGTATATTTCATGTAAAATTTTTACTAAGAGATAATGAGATTTTTGTCAGAATAAAAAAGAAAACTAGAAAATACTTTGATTTTGGTTATTGTCACTTTTTAAATTACTAGGTTAAGATGATAAGTCAGTCAAACTCAAACTCTAGTCCCTACTTCTTAGCAGAGAAGTGTCAGTAAAAACCAGCCTTTTTCTAACAGGCAGTAATTTCTGGAGCGGAGAGAGTGTGAAGCAAGCACTCTGAAGCATTCCTTCTCTTTCTCTCTCTCTCTCTCACTCTCTCTCTTTCCTCCATATGTATATATCATATATCACATGTATGTGAGTGTAATAAATCTCCCATACACAAGTCAGAAGAGCAGAAGCCCATTTTGCCCAAGAATACTTGCAAACCTATGGTATTTTTATCTTTCTTTTTCTGTTCATACTCACTAAAGGTATCTACTTCCTGAAGAAAACAAAAGCCAGCAGAGTAGGGGAAAATACAAGCAAATGAAATCATAATCCATGAAAGCAATTTATTTTAAAATGTGAAAAGAGATGGAATCAAGAAAACGAACAGAGGGATTTGAATTAGAGATACAAATGAGAAAAGATGTGCCCCGGCTCCCCAAAAGAACTCATGATTTCATGGGAGGAGCAGTCCATTAAATTAAGCAAGTGAAAATAATCAGTTTATGGAATTCCACTGTGATAAACTATGTGCCAAGTGCTATGGGAACAGAAATGACACTTGACTCTACCTATGGGAACAGGGGAAAATATTACGGAACAACTGACATTTGCTTGTGACTAGAGTAAAAATTAGGATTTTGCCAGATAAGTTGTGGAAGGGAAATTCTGACAGAAAAGCAAAAGGAAAGCCATATGGAGACTTTGATTCATAAAATGGTAGATAATTGAGAGAGTTTGTGTTTTTCAGGACCTTGTATTCTCAGTAAAGAGGGAAGCCTGGGTTAAAGAGGGCTCAGGCGAAGGGAGATTGGTATGTGAGACCTTTGGGGAATAGCAAAGGGTTAATCATACACAAAAGTGTGACCTCTACTTATGAGTTTAATCCTTGTGACTTTTATGTGAGCTAAGGAGCACTGTTGTATAAATTTCTCTCAGTGATCAGTGGCTAAAAAATTAAAATTCTCCTCTCCTGACTCCTAGTAAATGTTTTCTCTACTAAAATACACTATTGGCTAATGAAATGGTGTTGCAAGAGAGGCCAGACACTTATTTTACCCTGGTGGGTGATAACAGTTCATAGAGATAGTATTAACAGTCAGCTGCCCAGAAAAATTATTTTGCAAGAAGCTGCCCTCTCCAGGCTTTTATTGGAATTGAATAAGCACTTAGACATTCAAAATAACAAAATCAAGGGACTTAGAAAAATGTGTCCTGCTAGAGTAAAATTGGGTTACTTTAACACAACAAAGTTACTTTATTAACAACACCTAGAATCACTGTAGTACAGAGCCATCAGAGCTCAAAGAAATAGTTACTAATCCTGAATCTAAAATTCCAAGAATTAGCTAGGACACACACACACACACACACACACACACGCACACACGCACACACACTATGCATATACACATGCATTCTTACTTTGGCCCATAGCTAATACGTTCTTTTAATATATTTTTTAAACATTTACTACAGAAAAAGTCAAACATATACTAAAATAAGAATATTAAAATGAATATTTTATACCTATTATCCAACTTCAGTAATTATAATTTCATGGTCAGTCTAGGCTGATGAGCTTTTAACTTCTTTGATATTTTAAGAGGGCTCTATAGGTACTTAAGCATTTGTACAAAAGATGGCAAAAGCATTTAAGACAATAGAAGCTATTTTGTGCCTACAAAGAGTACACATCTGCTTACCTGGGCCATAAAATATAAAAACAAGGTTACAAAATCCTCTTTCAAATATACATTGACTTAACCGTAAAGAGAACACAGAATAATTATAACCCATCCTCACAAAAGACCACTAAAATAATAGGATCTTAGAATGCCCCCAAGAGCGTTTATATAAGCCCCAAATTGTTTTTGACTACAGTATAATTTAACACTGAAATGGAATTCTGAGGGAAGCTATTCATTTCCATCTGTGATGATCATTAAAAATACCATCAATATCCATTTATCTTTGGATCATGAAGCTTTCACTTAAGTATCTTTCTATCTGTATTTATTTGTGTACTAAGTCCAATAACACTACATGAAATTCAGGCATCTATACTGAATTATAAATGATTCAATTATTTTTCCAATGGAAAAGTGTGTTAAGATTTCTAATTTGGTGTAACGGCAGTTAATTTACTAAGGATTTACATGTGGTGTTATGTTTTTATGCAAGAAAAATAGCAATCAGTAGTTTTGCATATCTTTGTTAATTTAATCAGTTTATAAAACATACAAATAGATTCCATCTGATTTTGAAACAACTTTTGGTCCTTGTTGATGTCCCTTAGTTCTGTACTAGTGAAGGGCAGACTATGATGGCTTTCTATCTAACTCTCCAGTGGGCTCCCTCCAGCTGACAGAGAACTGAGTTGTTGCTTGTCAACTGACTCAGGGGCTCACCTGACTCAGTATCACTTTTTTTTCCCTTTATGCAACTATTTTGATCTTCACCCACTCTTAGATTAACAAATACTACCTTACAAAAATTCTCATGAGATGCAAATAAACATCCTACTAAATCAACTTTTACTACTTCCATTTTTTATCTAGTTATTTGAAAATGTTTTCCTTCCCTCTCTTCAGACATTTTGTGAATTAAAAAATATTTTGATTAGTGCTCTTAAATGTCAGTTGGGTGATGGGTACTTAGGAATTTTGAAAAAATTGTACATAGTAAGGAACAAACAACCTCTAAAACCTTAAAACTCCCCCTGCAGTTTCTTTTAAAATTATTTTCATTTCCCTACCACCCTTTTATAATTAATTTGCTTTTCCTTAAATGCAGCATATTAAACAAAACTTTTATTTATTTATCTATTTATCTATCTATCATCTATCTATCTATCTATCTATCTATCTATCTATCTATCTATCTATCTATCTATCTATCTATCTATCTATCTATCTATCCATCCAAATCTTGTGTTTACTAAGAGCTAGGCACTGCGCTGGGAACAAAACTGGATAAGGAGCTACAGGCTAGTGCAGAAAAGAAATATTAACTAAATATTTTCATTTTGGTCCTAATCTTTAAAGCAATGAAAATCCAATGAAAAAATTTAACTGTGAATATGTGTGAATGTATATATATATATATATATATATATATATATATATATATATATATATATATATATATATATATATATGT
The DNA here is from genome assembly GCA_030015415.1 of Cynopterus sphinx. NCBI lineage: Eukaryota > Metazoa > Chordata > Mammalia > Chiroptera > Pteropodidae > Cynopterus > Cynopterus sphinx. The sequence continues at coordinate 63,724,039 of CM057390.1, read as the reverse complement.
GTCGGACAGGGTGGGGTATGCATGCTCAAATTTGCATTGACAAAAGATCATACTAGTTGTGAGACAGAGAAAGCTTAAAACTAGTTATAAATTTTTACTTTTTTATAATTAGCATTACAAAATATGTTCTTTTATTGTAAATAAAAAGTTTTTGTCTATCTATGTGCAAAATTGGTTTATTTGGGCTAGCCTAGAAATCTAATCTAAGTTTTTAGCACTGTTTGCAAGGCATAGTGCTATTCAAGTACTAAATATATTATTAAAAACCAGGAAAAATGACCAATTATGTAAATGTACTTCCTATTTCTTTAGGCTAGTTTTTACATATTTTTATATTCTTCATATTTTATGATTTTTCTTCAATAATATGGTGTTCCCTAACTCCAGCATATAAAAATACAAGTATTTATTACTTTTTTTGAAAATTGGTATTGAATTGATCCAAATAATTCTTGCTTCCAAAAGGATAAGTGTACTTTAAGACCCAGAGGACCAAAATTTAGCCTATGTTTATGTTCTATACTTACAACAAAAAAGCAATAACTACATCAACCTTTGCTAACTATAGTTAAGGACCTTATGAACACATACAATTATCTACTCTATTAAAAAACTGCAAAGTCGTTTCCATAGAAACTTGGAGCTATAAGCTTCTAGAGAAAAAGGATTATGATTTTATTTATTTTAATATTTTAGGGCCTAACAAAGGGTTTAGAACAAGAATTTTAATTAATGTTTGTTATTTTACTAAAGTGTTTCTCAAAAGTCTATTTTAGTAACAACTTCAGATTTAATTGTATTATGCCCAAAGTTTTTCATTGAAAAATTACTATCTAAAATAGATATCTGAAATAAATTTGATGACTATTTACTTTTAAAGTAACATGCGTTTAATATTCTTATTTATCTTAAAACATGATTGTATTTATTTAAATACAATGAGTTGAAAATAAGTGAATAGTTTTAATTATATACATAATGACCTCATTACAGGGATACCAATATCTCAGTTAGCCTAAAACAGAGGAATTTCCAGGGACATGAGACTTTCAATGGTAAAGCTGGGAAAACTCAGGCAAACTGGGACATCAGTCACTTAAATATTGCCTTACATAACAGTAACAGTCAACTGCCCTTACTGTTTGTTCAATTGAGAGTCTTTAATATCTCTGTTTGATTGTTAATTTAATTTTGTGAATTTTCAGAGTAAGAGTGAAAATGTAACACAAATCATGGCCTCTGGGACCCTAATTCACATTCTTTGAGATCACAATTCGCTCAGGCTTCAGTTTGGTGCCAAATTTTGGCCTAATGGCCTGAATTACTCATGTTTTCTTTTCTGCTGTTTCCTAACAGTCACTGAAACAGTTGGACAACTTAAAAATCTGGATATTCATTCCTATCAAACAGATTTTAACAGAATACAAGTGACGCTTTTACCTCTTAATTAGCCAGAAACATTTTCAATTTAGTCAGGATTCCTGGTTGTGGGTATAAAGATATCATGGAACAAATGAAGAAGATGAAGTGTTCATATCATCTCATACCAGTTGGAAGCAATAATTAAATGGAAAATGTTACTGATAAACTTGACTCTCAGAATTCACAATAATAGCTGAGATAAAAAGAGTAAGAGGAATGCACTGAATCAAAACAGGAGAAAAATAATGAAGGTATTTTCTAATTAATAAAATAAAAACTGGAAATTTTCAGTTTGCTTCAACATAAGTTTTGAACTATGTATAGGTAGAGGAAAACGTAATAAGGGAGAAAGAAGGATTGGCTATATTGGGTGTTTTAACCAAGCTTTTCATAGAGGAAGATTACTACTTCACAATGAAATGGGGAGTCACAGTACACTGAGACAGGATCCAATAAAGACTTCTTAGACTTAAGCCATTAAAATTTCTTTTTTCTTTCTTTCTTTCTTTTTTAACCTCATTTGGAGTGAATTGCAGTTTTATACAATTTCATTGACTATAATCAAAACAAAAAATAAATTACTACTATGTTTCTGGGAACAACAAATATTTAAAATGGGATTATTCATCTTTTCCTTTTTTATATCACAATTAATCAGAAAAAGCAGGTACTCTCAGTGCAATAGATTGCATGTTCAGCCTTGGAACTTCTGATCTATGAGAGCCAGAGACAGAGATGACAGGGGACATGAAGTAGATGGTCTCCTTGAATGTCACTTTGTATATGCTATTTGAAAAATGAATGTGGTGTCTCCAATTTGTCATATTTAAATGCCAGATTGGTGTTGTCAAATGTGACTGAACATTTCAACAAAGCCGGAGGATACTGAGGGATTTAGAAAGCTGCAAATACACGATTGCGGAACTTAATTACAAATAATACAATCTGTGTATACAAATACCAAAGAAACTTGTGTAAAATTAAATCACTGGCAACTTTAAAAGTTTATTTTTGTTTCTTCAACATTCTATCCCACTGTGTACTTCATGGAAATATATTAAGTAAGTTAAATGAGAAAATATACAGTGCTATTCATAATGCCCCTTCAAAACCTTTTAAACTATACATATGTTCTAAGTTACTCTAAAAAGGGCCTTGTTAGTAAGGAAAAGTTTACATTTTACCACAATTTAAAAATTGAGGCTCATCTTTTACATAGCAAAAATAATTCAATCAATTCAGTTAAAATGTAATTAAGTTCTTTGAAAACATGCTCCACAATAGGCACAATTTGTTCAATACCCAAGAAACTAAAATTTAATTAAAATTTAGGGGTATTTTTTTAATAGAAAATCTATACAAAAATCCAAAAATTAATCAAACATAAGTAATGAACTACTCTTAAAGGTTACTCTTCCACTCAATTTATAAAATCATAATCCTACTTATATGAATAATGCGCATGGATGTTCAGGAAAAAAGACAGTATTTAAAATGTCAATAAGGTTTTGAAAAAAATGAAAATTCTCTTAAAATAAAAATTTTCTTAAAAATATTATTTGTGATTATATAAGCAAAATAATTTATGTGGTTATCCACTACTCAGTGAAAACATAAGAAAAACCTCACCCAACACATATCCTGTAATCTATCCTTGAAAAAAATTCCAGTTTAGAGGCTACATTTTAAAGAGACTATGGAGGATACTCAGGAAGTTAGGTAAAACCATGGCTTCTACTCATTTATATTCTGTTAAATGGTATCTTCATATTAATTAGTAAGAAAGAATGCATGTAATGAGGGTTTAGTTGATGCACATATGATTTTCATCTAATTCCTAACTTGTGAGAATGTGCAAAAACTTTGATATTAGAACTTTCTGTGTCCCTCAGTTCATTCCACAGAAGCCAATGTAGCTTAATTGCTACCATCTCCTCTGATATATATTTGGTAACGTATTTAACATAAGTTTTCAGTAGGTTTTACTCTCTGTAAGACAGATCCTCTTCAAGGAGAATCCTTAATGGATTATCTAATAAAGAAACACACACACACACACACACACACACGCGCACACACACACACACACGAGCCATTTATAAGACATATTGTGTAGAAATGGTGTTAATTCTTTAAACATTATGAAGAATTCTTTAATGAAGGTTTCTGGGCCCCCATATTTCTTCTTTGGGAGTTTTAAAACTATAAATTCTTAAATAATTTTGCTGCTTAATTGTGGTAAAGCTCTTTCATGAAAACATTTTGTGAAAAACAGTACATCAAGATCACCTTTCTCCCAACTGATTATGATTATGTACAGATCACTTGTGAGTCTAAATATTGTTTCCACCACACCTCAAAGGGGAGGGAAGGGGCCACCTCATTGCCGCCTGGTGGGATGGAAGTTCACACGGTCTCTACTGGTACTGTTGTGGGAGGGACTGTGACTATTCTGCTCTCTACTCAGCCTTCTTGACAGGGCTCCTCCGGAGGGTGGATGGGACATCTCATTACATCTGGCAAGAACGGCAGTCCAGGCTACCCACATGACCTCTAGTGGCCCTTGTGGAGAAGGCCACAGTTTTTCTCCATAATGTTTGGCTGGAGTACTGTGGTTATTGTCTAAAAGATTTTGCCTTACAGGAATGGCACCTTCCTGGTCCTTTGGCTGGAGAGAGCAACCTTATATTGGGACTTTTACTGGAATGCCAGCTCCAAATTTAGGATACATGAGATAAAAAAAAAAAACCTGGAGAACTAAATACTATGTCATTTCTTAAGTCCCAAGGTCCCTAGCTGGTTTGTTTTCTTCTCTTAACTTTTTAGTCTTCTTAAGTTAGTTTTATACATTATCCAGTATATTTAGCAGGAGAAATAGAAAAAAGTATACATCTACTTCATTCTTTCTGGAAGTGGAGGTTTTCCCTTCAGGACTTTTTAATGGATTAATTTCACTATCTTTCCTGTGACTAAATAGATTGAAAGTGAAAGAAAACCACCAGAACACGCGGTAATCCGAAATGAGAGAAAACACCAAAACGCGCAGTAATCCGAAATGAGAGAGATCACCAAGACGCGCAGTAATCCACAAGGAAGGGAACCACCAGGAAGCGCAGGAATCCAAGACGAAAGAAATCACCAGGACGATACAGGAGTCCGAGAGGAATTCAATTTATTAAAATGGAGGATGAGCTTATATAGGGGAGGATCCGGTTGGGGACGGCTAGTGTTCGTGGTAGGTATTGATTGGATTGTAGGGGGCTAGTGTTGATAGGTCTCTTTGACCTTCACTAAGATGGAGGGGGGCTTTTGGCGCCAAGTGGCTTTTCACTAAGATGGAGGGGCTTTTTGTGGTGGGCTTTTCACTAAGATGGAGGGGTGAAAGTTAAGGGCCATTTTTGTTCCAACATTCCCCCTCTTTGTTTTCGGGAAAGGGGGCGCTGACTGTCTCAAGCTACTTCCTGCTGAAAGGGGCGTAGTTTTAGGGCTGTTTGGGAGAGAGGAGGGAGTTGCTGCGGAAGGAAAGTTGGAACAAAAAGACCTGTATATAATCCCATGTTAGGCGGAGAAGAAGATAATTTCTGTTGGCGTGAAGTCCTGGAGGGTTCCTGCAGCCAGAAATCGTTGATCTGTTCACAAAAATCTTCCCAGGAATCCTCGGGGTGGAGGGCCCCTACAGGTCAGAGTCGAGAGCCTCCAGGAACTGTACCCAGGTAGCCATCAGCATTCAGTGATTTGTTCTTTAAAAGAAACGGATCCTGAGCCAAAGGACGGTAGCTATAATTCCTGAGGAGAAGCTGATTAAAGGTTTGGTTAGAAATTCTTCCAACCTGTGTCTGAAGAAATTTAATTAAGCAGGGAAGGAAGAGTCAGCCGAGAAGTATTATAGTGAGGTGACCTATACTGGGCCAGAGCCAGGTGAGGATGGGGTTTTGTAAAAGATATGTCCAGGTTGAGGGTTGGGCATTAGTTTTATAGAATGAAGTGGCTAGGTCCTCAAGTTTTTTATGTTGGTTTCAATAATACCTGATTCATTAACATAGTAGCAGCATTCCTCTTTAAGAATACAAGTTCCACCTTTTTCTGCAGTTAGTAAGTCCAGAGCCTCCTGTTTTTGCAAGGCAACCTTTGCAGTGATGTTATTTGTCGCTGGAGAGAGCCTAAGGACTCAGCAGTAGATGTAAGAGCACTCTCAGTTTAGAATTAAGATCGTAATACGGCCCATAGAGTGCGCCAGGCTCCGCCTCCCAATCCAATTCCTGCCACCGGCGTTGTAAGAGAGATTCCAATCAAGACTGGGAGGAAGGCCGCCTCTTATGTCTAGAAGACCGGTTGAGGAGGAAGAGTAGTTCAGAGTTAGAATAGAGGGTGAGCTGGGGAACAATAGTGACGGGGGAGACAGGGAGTAGTAATGCGTTGGGAAAGATGACAGTGTAGAGAGTACCGTTGCACCAGAAAAAGAACCCGGGATGCTGCGGTGGGATTAGAAATGATGATGTTATAGTCGCAGTGGAAAGGCGATGATAGAGAGGGGGCAGAGTTTCCTAGGAGGCACAGTCTGGGGATAAGGGTGTGATTGGACTGGTCCTCGGGTTCCTATAAGGGAACATTAGGGAGATGGGGGAAGTGTATGTTTGAGGTTTTAGAAGGAAATGAAGTTAAGGTTAGAGGGACAGCGGCCAAGAGTGGTCGTCTGAGAGATGCACAAAGAAAACAGTTTTTGGGAGATATAGAAGGGAGAGTGTGATTAAGAGAGGTAAGCGTCTCGGAGAGGATTTGTAGCCAGGTGTAGGTGTTTAAGGTAGTTGACTTGTCGGAGTCAGTGGACTCTAGGGCTGAAATGAGTTGAGTCTCTTGATGTTTGATGTCAGTAGATACCAGAGAAACCGAGTGGTTAATGGGAATGTATTACAAGATAGTAAGGCCCGCAAGGGCGTGAAGCATAGCCATTACAATAAAAGGCACCAGGAACTACCCCCGCCCATCTAGAGTTCCAAGAATCTTGGATGTGGAGTTTAAAGGAGCCACCTGAGACCTGTAAAATACTGCCACCTACCTTGACCTGTTGGAGACAGGGGTCATGGATTTTACAGGCCCAGTAAGGACATCCACCATAAGTTTCAATAATCCTGTCTTTGGTCAAATAAAAAGCAGACATAGGGACGGGTGGCGTGGGAGATAAGCTTACTGTTTGTCAGGGGTATAGTGACTGGCCCGGAACATCCCACTAGGGGGCAGTCAGCAGTGGCCTGAACCTTGAACCTCCAGACAAACAGACTGGATGAGAGCCCAGGGTAGGGGAGAGAGACTAAAAAAGAAAAAATAAGAAAAAGGGTCATAGTTACTCTGGGATAGGCGACAGGCTTCCGGCGCGAGTGATTTTGAGTTTAAGGGGGTTGGACGGGTGTGGAGCAGGCGTGGAGGTATCGAGTGGCTGGTGCTTTCCGCTGTCTGACTGGAGGAGAGGTTTTTCGAGGTGTATGCCTTCAACCTGGAAATGTGAATCCAAGGAGTTAGATTTTTGTCTGGAAGGAGTAATTTGGCGCTGTTGGAGTGGTTAGATTAACTGGGTAAGGACCCTCCCATTTTGGTTGGAGGTCCTTCTTTCCAGGAGGGTGTAGAGGACCTGATCGCCAGGTCGTAAGGGGTTAGTATTTCTGACTTACGGGTGCAGGCAATAGCCAGCCAATCCTGATATTTCCATATTTCACCTCTTATATACGACAGGAGAGGGATGGTGAGGGAAGAAGGAATGACAGAGTTGGAGGGAACTATGCCAGGGGGTAAAGGCTCGCCCATACATAATTTCAAAGGGAGAGAGGTTGGTAGGTTTTTTGAAAGAGCCTAATCTTTAGAAGAGCCAGTGGTAGTAACTGAGTCCAGTCGAGATGTAAAGCTGCTTAATTTGGTAAGGAGTTCCTTTTAGGGTCCTATTAGATCTTTCAACTTTTCCTGATGCCTGGGGTCTATATGGGCAGTGAAGATGCCAGGGAGAGAGAGAGACGAGGCAAGATTTTGAGTGATCTGAGCAGTGAATTCGGGACCGTTGTCAGATTGAAGGGAAGAAGGCATCCCAAAACGAGGTATTATATTAGTCAGCAGGTGTTTGGCGACCGTCAGGACGCCTGTTTATTGGTGCATGGGAACGCCGACCCATCCTGAGAAGGTGTCCACAAAGACTAACAGATATCTGAGGCGCTTACGGAGGCATATGAGTGAAGTCAATCTGCCAATCAGTGGCAGGGGTGGTGCCTCAGCCTGGTGTGTTGGGTATGGTGAGGGTTTGAGGTTAGAAGCAGAGTTGACTCTTTGACATGTGGGGCAGGTGCGGGAGAGATCTGCTAGTTGCTGTTTTTTCTGTTGTGGTTATGGGAAGAAGGTCTGGATGAATTGGGTGAGGTTGAGGACTGGGATGGAAGAGATCATGCAGCATTTGAAAGAGAGTGTGTTTGTCAGGAGGCTGTGCATCGTGGTCTGTTGGCGAGAGGTATAAAAGGGTGGGTAGAGTGGAAGGTGGAGTGAGAAAGGGTCGCCTGTTTCGCTGCTGCATCAGCCAGATTATTGCCTTTAGAGTGGGGGTGAAGTATTATCCGATTGATGTGCCTTACAATGTATGACCCCAAGGCGGGTGGGTAGGTGTGAGGCTTGGAGGAGTTGACTAATGAGATCTGAGTTGGTTATTGAATTTCCACGAGTTGTAAGGGAGTCCCTTTCTTTCCATATTTGAGCATGAGAAAGGAGAATATGGAAGACATATTTGGAATCGGTATATAAATTGAGAGTCTTGTCACGATGGACAGGACACAAGCCCTAATAGCTGCCACGAGCTCCGCCTGTTGGTTGGTTGTGTCGGGGGAAGTGCATGAGCCTCTATGGTGTTTTGAAGAGAGACTATGGCATATCCAGCTTTAGGAGTATTATGGTGTTCTAAAGGAGGAACCGTCCGATACCAATTGTGGTGTGCTGAGGGTATGGGGTCGGTTGAATATGGGAAGGATGTGATGGAAGATATGTAAAGTTTCTAAGCAGCTGTGAAGGGGTTGGAGAACGTTAGTCTGAATGACGGAAGGAGGGAGGCTGGGCTTAGAGGCTAACAGGGCTGAAAGGAGATTGAGGGATTTTCTAAAAAAGGCTGTAAGGAGAGTACTCGAGATGGAGGGAGACTTTGGAGGCCTTGTAAGTGAGCAGGTCTTTGAGGCGATGGGGAGAGAGAATAGTTATGGGAGCACCGAAGTGAGTTTGGAAGCTTCTTGTTGAAGTTTCTGTGCTGCAGCCAGGGCACGTGAGACAAGGAGCCCAGCCCCTAATGGTTGGATCTAGTTGCTTAGAAAGATAAGCCTGACCGGGGCTAGCAGGGAGTCCTGTTTTTGTGCTAAGAGGCCTAAGGCCTGTCCTGGTTTTCGTGAGAGTATAGTAGGAAGGGTTGTGTCAAGTTGGGGAGGTGGAGAGCAGGAGCGGAGAGGAGCTTGTCACATAAAGAGCAAAAGGGAGTAGCAGAAGACGTGGACAGAGGTTCCTGGGGGTCTCCTTGGCTAGTTCATAGAGAGGTTTGGCTAAGAGAGAAGTTTGGGATCCAAGCCCTGTAAAATACCCAGCCAGTCCTAGGAAGGACAGGATTTCGGACTTGGTTTTAGGAATGGGCCAGGATGAAGGAACTGGAGGGATCTGAGGAGGGGATTGAGATGGAAGCTCCAAGCTTAGAAAGTATATCTCTTCCTGTAGAGGAACTGGGCATTGTGGGATAACTAAAAGGAGTGTGAAAAGGAGTGGGGAGCGTTTGTAATTGGCAAAATAGGAGGGGGTTCTATGAGGGAGTATGCGTGTTCCCCTTACCCCACAATAGGGGTTGAACTGGGTGTAGGGCCTCGAAACTCCCTCAAGAGTGAAAAGGTGGCTCCAGTGTCCACTAAAAAATGAGATAGGCTGACCATCTACCACCAGACTAACCCTGGGCTCTGCTTTAGTGATAGTAAGAGTCGGGACAGGCCCAGGGCCCCATCAGTCATCGGCCAAGGCGATCACAGGAGGGGATTGTGAGAGTGAAGATTCGTTGTTCCATCTCCCCTTCGGGTGGTGGGACAATCGGGATCCCCAATGTCCCATCTGTTTGCATTTAGGGACACGGCCGGGTGGGGGCCCGGTTGTGGACACGCACGCGACCAGTGGCCCTCCTTGCCGCATGAAAGCACGCCCGGGAGGGGTCCTTGTGGTAGGTTGGCCTTGTCTGTTTGGACACTAGTTGAGCCACCATCTGAAAGTCAGCCTGGCGTGCCTTATTACGGAGTTTTTCTTTCTCCTCATGACGTGAAAGACCTTAAAGGCAGTGGAAAGGATTTCGCCTGAGGGGTTGCCGGGCCATGCTCTAGTTTTTTAATTTTGTTTTTATGTCGGGGTAGGATTGGGCTAGAAAGAGGGTCATTAAGATATGTTTTCCTTCGTCTGTCTGGATCTAAGCTGGTGTACTGTCGGACGGCTTGTGTTAATCTGTCTAGAAAATCAGAGGGAGTTTCTTCCTTTCTGTATAATGTCTTGGACCTTCTGGAAATTAACTACTTTCCGGGCAGCCTTTTTTAGGCCCACTACCAGACAAGAGGCTAATCGGTCACGGGATTGGACACCTTGAACAGTATTATAGTCCCAGTTAGGATCTCTATCCGAACTGCCTCGGGTCCAATGGGAAAGGTAGGGTCTGTCTGCCTAGTCTCACATGGCGTGTGTTTGGGCAGCATCCTATACCCTATGCATGCTTCCTCTTATTGGTGAGTATTGGCCAGGAGCATAAAAATGTCCTTATAATTAAGGCTGTTTGCTTGGAGCACCCATTGTAATTCTTTAATATAGGTGGTGGGGTCGGAGCTAAAGGAGCCTAGCTTTTTTTTTTTTTTTTTTTTTTTCAATTTGGGAGAGATCAAGAAAGAGAAAGGGCACATGGACGGACTTACCCCTTCTGCCCCTGCCACCAAGTGGGGCCATTAAGGTGGGAGGATTGGAAGGGGTAGAAAGGAGGGGGCCGGATGTGGGGAGGGCCACGGATCGTGTGCGGGCTGAATGGAGGAGCCGGAAGAGGTAGGAATTGTGGGATGTGTGATAGAGGCAGGTAGTGGTAGGGGTACAGCAAGATTTTGGGGCGGAGATCTATACGGAGGAGGCTCATCCGCTGGATCGAAGGTTTAGATTGTAGAAGGCGGGGAGGATGAGGAGGAGGGAGGGTGGGCGGAGATGGCTTTGGAGTGGCGGCAAGAGGAGTTGGGAGGGAGAGCATGAGGAGCAGAGAGCAGGGTGTTGAGATAGGAGAAGGAAAGCTTGAACGTAGGGGATTTCTGCCCATTTGCCCAGGCGCTGGCAGTAATTGAAAAGATCATGGATGAGGTTAGAGTCAAGAGACCCCTCGAAGGCCAAATGGACTGATTATCTAAGGGTATTGTGCCCAATTTTGAGTACAGAGTCTGGTGAGGAGTTTAGGTTTGATATCTCCCCTTTAAAGAGAGTGTGGAAAGGTTTCTAAAAAGGCATTGGAGAGGGGAGTCTGAGGCGGGGGAGGAAGAGGAGGCTCATAATGTTGGAGATCTGAGGCAGGAAAGAAGTCTCCTGAACGGCGGAGAACCTCCGGACAAATATATAGGGCGCCCCCTATACAATGTGGGGGTTCCGGAGGGTTCAGTAGAATCAGTTAGGAGACCTTTCCCAGAGGTCGTCACCGTGGGAGGTTCCTAAATTGAGTCCAGGACTCAGGATTCGGAGAGTGCCGGTGCCGGGCTTTAGGAGGAAGGCAAGGAGCCTGGAGGAAAAGTATAGGAGAAGGAGGAGCCAGCCCTTTCTACCCCGCATGCAGGTGTTGTCCCTTTATAAATCGGTGTAGGTGGGATAAGAGTCCACCGTAGTCTTGAAGACTGTGGCGGGGTGTATTCTCTCCTCGGTAACGCGTCAGGGGCCGCCGGATGGTCTGGGCTGGCTTCTGTTGTAGTAACTGGGGAGTATCCGCTCTAGAGGGTTACTCACGGAATAGCCGGGTTGGTCGGTGGTGACTGTGACGCCGGAGCCGGGTCAAATGGGCAGGGAATTCGACTGGTCGTTTCTAGGTGGCGAACGGGAGACAAGGGGCCTAATGAAGGCACTCCTTGTCCCGGGTTTCGCACCAATTAAAGAAAACCACAAGAACACGCTGTAATCCGAAATGAGAGAAAACACCAAAACGCGCAGTAATCCGAAATGAGAGAGATCACCAAGACGCGCAGTAATCCACAAGGAAGGGAACCACCAGGAAGCGCAGGAATCCAAGACGAAAGAAATCACCAGGACGCACAGGAGTCCGAGAGGAATTCCAATTTATTAAATGGAGGAGCGAGCTTATATAGGGGGAGGATCCGGTTGGGGACGGCTAGTGTTCGTGTAGGGTATTGATTGGATTGTGGTAGGGGGGCTAGTGTTGATAGGTCTCTTGGACCTTCACTAAGATGGAGGGGGCTTTTGGCGCCGGCGGGCTTTTCACTAAGATGGAGGGGGCTTTTGGCGCCGGTGGGCTTTTCACTAAGATGGAGGGGGTGAAAAGTTAAGGGCCATTTTGTTCCAACAGAAAGTATTTTTTTATAAAAATGAAAAATAATCACATACTGCTCTGGAATTTTTAATACTGAAGCCTTACTGCCGTCTCATTCATTAACAAAAACTGAGCACTTGCAGTATAGTATGTTATCTACAAATTTCACAACATGTCCTATGGTTTAAGAATCTAAAACAATTTTAGGATGTAAGTGCTATCTATCTTCAGTTATTCTTTCTGTATATTCTTTCCCAATGCTGAAGCCCTTTGCAAAAAAAGTCTTACATAAATTTTCTACATTTTCCATAGCTTTGAGAGGTTATAAAACCATATTATATATTATATATCAGCTTTCTTTTTAGAAAATAGGATACCCTTTCTGCCCTCTTTCTTGTATAGGAGAAAAGATGGAAAAATTCAAAATTGAAGTCGTATATGCTATGAAAATCCACCTCAAAAAATTAGTCAAAGGTCACAAACCTCTTGTGGCATAGATGGCAATATAAAGAGTATAATTTAACAGATCTGAGACATAGAGAAAACTATCTTCAAAGGGAGCTCAAAAATATTATAGGAAATAGCCAAGATTTAATTGGCAAGTGCTTAAGAGGTACTCTTTCCTTCAGATCTGATAAGAAGTAGAGCATTTGTAAGAAACTCCTTTGAAAATAAGGTGTTAAGATTAGGGAGAAAAGCTATTAAGTGGCCTCCCTTTGTCACGCCTTACTAGCTCATAAAGGGTTGAAAGAATGAACTTAGAAAGCTGATGACCTGACAAAATATCCCTAAGAGTGAGATCAGACACAGCAAGAAAATATACCTAAAAAAAAAAAAAAAGGAGGAAAAGCAGTAATTGAAGAGACCAAGAGCTTCATAGAGCAACTTGAGTGGAAATGGTTCTTCGAGTGAGCTTGTACTAACAAAGAAGACGCATTTTATGGTAGCTTTTGGTTTATTTTTTACTTTTAAAGATGAAAGGCTGGCAAAAATAATAGTCAGTGTCAGGGTTCCTAAGCAGGGAGCTCTTAATTTGAAAATATCCTTGATCCATTTTAAACAATTGCAGAGCATCTACATGAAAATGCATTAAGCCCAGGAGGCAATAAAACCTAGTGAATGAGCTGCTTAAGTAGCTATCCTGGAAGCCAGCCAAAAACAGATTAGATAAACTTTGCAAAAGGAAGTCCAATAACAAATGCAAGATCATTTCAAGGCAGAGTTCAAATCTAGTACATTGGAAATAAAAACTGAATAATAGACAAGCCAATATGTAAGGACATGAAAACTATTTGAAGATGTTAAATTAATCTTACAAAATGGAAAGACAAAAGTGTAGCAATAATTTTTTCTCAATGAAAAAAAATGCATGTTCTATTAAAAAAAGAATCAAGAAATAGATCAATTGTATCAAACCTAACCAATTCAGATTTTAAGGATAGAAGCAGAGAGAAGATTCATAGGTCTCAAAACAATATTTAGACTTAAAAGTGTTCTGTACTCGATAATAATCAGTTGGGAGAAAGGTGATCTTGATGAACCATTTTTCATCAAAAGTTTTGATAAAAGGGCTTAACCACATTGTTCACATTAAGCAGTGTGATTAAAGAATTTCAGTACTATAGATACAATGATAATTAAATGGAATTGTTCAAGAATAAGAAATAGTACTAATTCTTATCTATTTCTGGGGATGGAAACAAAAACCATAAATAAAATGCAATAAATGATTAATTGATTTTCTTTCAGCTTTGAATTGGAGTACATCTATAGAGAATGCTGGCAGTATAAACTAAGAAGGTAAGTAGGGGCTGCTGATGTGAGTAAAGAAAGATATGTGACTTCTCAAAGGAAATTAATCTTTTGTGGGGAAACATTTTTTTGACCTGATATGTCTTGGAGTAAATTCAGTACCAGTTTCAGGTTCTCCTCACTGCGTCTGAGCAGACGTTATGAACTCAGATGTTCTGAGGCAGACACAGCATGAGGTTTGAAATAATGCAATCCTGAGTTGAAATTCCAGATCTATCATCCATTTGGTGTATGAATATAGAATTATATTTTTTTCTGAAGAAGTTATCATTTTCTAATCTGTAATGAGATAATAATATCAAACTTGTAAAAACATTGCATTACTATATTAGTGAGGGTTCTTCAGAAAACAGGAATAGAATATATATACATGTGTGTGTGTGTGAGAGAGAGAGAGAGAGAGAGAGAGAGAGAGAGAGAGAGAGAGAGAGGATGGATGGAAGAATGGATGGATGGATGGATGGATGGATGGATGGATGGATGGATGGATGGATAGATGGATGGATGGATAGATGATAGATAGATTAGATAGATAGATAGATAGATAGATAGATAGATAGATAGACAGACAGACAGACAGACAGATAGATAGATGAAAATTATTATCAGGAAAAAACTGCTCAGGCAATTATGGAGGCTGAGAAGTCTTAAAAACTTCAGTTGGACAGATGAAGACCTAAAGTGTAATGAGTCTGAGTTCAAAGGTCAAAAAGTACCAATAGTAGAAAACTAGTCCAAGTTCAAGGGCCCATATTCCAGCTCAGTAGTTAAACAAGCAAAATTCCCTCTTACTCGGCCTTTTCATTCTATGCAGGTTTTCAACAGATTAGACAAGGCCCACCCACATTACAGAGAGTAATCTGCTTTTCTCAGCCTACAGATGTAGATCTAATAAAAAGGAAATGAAGGGGTAAAGACATGTATCTTCATGAAATAACATTAACACACATTTACTTGAATTTTTATTTTATGCTAGGTAGAGTTCTAAGCATTTAAAATAGTTTAACCAGTTATTAATTTTCAGAAAACCCCTATGAGAAAGGTACTATTATTATTTAAGGTAAGAAAACTGAGGCACAGAGGGGTTAAAATAACTTGCCCAAGGTAAAATTGCCAGTAACTAGCAGGGCTGTAACTTGAAGTCACACAGTCTGGTCCCTTGACTCTAGGCTTTTAATCACCAGGAGACACTGTACTTCTTAGTCCTACTAGGAGGCAAATTACCATGCACTGTATATAATAACAATAGGATAGGCAATGTTTTCTCATTCATATTAATGAACTTTAGATAGATGATAGATAGATAGATAGATAGATAGATAGATAGATAGATAGATAGACCAATCAATACAGTTGACTCTTGAACAATACAGGTTTGAACTGTTGTGAGTTCGTTTATACATGATTTTTTTTTTTTTCAGTAAATACCAGTACTGTTTTCAGCCCATGGTTGGGAATCCACAAATGCAGAAAGCCTACTGTGTGCATTGAGCTATGCCATTTTTTTAACAGGGGACTTGGGCATTTGTGAATGCCGGTATCCACAGGGGTCTTAGAATCAATCCTCCATAGATAATGAGAGACAACTTAAGTTTGGGGAGTCAAAAGTTATACACAGATTTTTGACTGTATAAGAAGTCAGTTCCTCTAACCCCCACATTGTTTAAGACTCAACTGTGTACACACACACACACACACACACACACACACACACACACACACACACACACAACAATATGAGACCTTGATCTTTATGAAATAATGAATCAATTGCTATACTGAATATATTAGTTTCCTAGGGACACTGCATTTAAGTACCACAAACTTGGTGGCTTGAAATAACTAAATTTATTCTCTCACAGTCTGGAGGCCAGAAGTCCCAAATCAAAGTATCCGCAGTGTCATACTCCCTCTGAAGGCTGTAAAGAAGAATCCTTCCTTGCCTCTCTCAGCTGAAGGAGGCCTCAGGTATTCCCTGGCTTGTGCTAATGTAACTCCACTCTGTCTTCACCTTCACATGGCTTTCTTATCTCTGTATTTCTTTGTGTCCTTTTCTGCCTCTTATAAGTACTCTTATTGGATTAAGGATTCACCCTTGTCCAGTATAATTTTATTTTGGTCCTTATCTTAATTACATTTACAAAGACCCTATTCCCAAATAAGATCACATTCTGAGGTCCCAGTAGACATGGATTTTGGGCGTAGGGGGTGGGGGGCACATTATCCAACCGACTACAGTGAGTTAAACAAAAATCTAGCCAAAACCTTAAAATTACATTAATATTTTAGAGAACCTGATTATTCTTATTGAAATTCTTACTGAAATGTATTGACTTTCATTGTTGAAAAACTCTAAAATAAGGAACCACTAATCAAATCTAACACCTGTTGTAGGAAAAATTCTGGCAAAAGCTGAATTATTAATTTCTGAGGTACTAATTGACAGGATTGAAGGAATTAGACGTAAGAAAAGGTAAGAAAGTGTTCAGCTAAAAATGAAAGTAGGTTTGAATTTACTTATGTTATATGTATGTCAATAATATCTCAGAAAAGCTGCAGGGAAATGAAGGTAGGACTAGAAGAACACAGGGTGGAGAGAAGATGGTGATACAAATGCAGTGGGGTAAAAGCAGGGCATGGAAATGTGGGCTGGACTTGGAAGCAAGTTCCTCCATGCCCAAAATGTAGCTTTGAGGCACCATGACCTTAGAAAGGGCTCAAGGGGATTTTCCAGGAGCATAGAGAACCTCTCAAAGCAATCTTCTCCAAGACCTCAGACTGTCTCTACAAAGACAGCTGTACCTTTCAGCCCGGCCTCAAGAACAGCTTTGACTTTGAGAGTAGAGGACAGTTCTAGATAGGAAACTCAAATTTTCCTTTTCCTTAGTCAGAAGGAAATGTATGAGGTCTGGTGTCAGGCCCAAGTCAGGGTACTATCATAAGAGGGATATACAAAACCCAATGAATACCTGGATGTTGGGTAATAAAATAATAATTTAAAAAATGAATGAACAATGTTTTAGCTGAGATAGCATGAAAAAAATTCAGTGTCCTTGCACAGAGAGATGGGTGAGCACAAACACTGGCTAGGTTGGTAAGGATATAATATTTTTAGGTCTCAGGGAAGGTGGGAAAAAAAGTCACAAAAAGCCACATTATTGGTTTATTTGTTTATCTATCCATTATTTATTCCCTGTTATCCCCATTCTCCATATGCATTCTTCTCCTCTATAGGTTACCATTTCAAAGTGTTTAATATACATCTTTTGTTTTTGTGTTTATGAAAAGTGCATAATTTTATTTTGGAAGAGTGTAGGTTTGATTTATTTAAATAGTGTTTTCTGTCTCACTCGTAATTTTTTCATTCAGCCATTTGTTATTAGGACCCATTCATGTTGCTATGGGTTATTCTAGTTGGTTTCTTCTAACGGGAGCAGGATTCTACCATATTAAACCTAGTAACTCACCACTGATGGACACTGAAACACTGCACCACAAATTAGCTGTGATAAACATCCTCTTGTAAGTTCCTTTATGATCCTGTAAAATAATTTATTTGTGATATATATCCAGGAGACAACTTGCTGCATCTTGGAGATAATTGAAGCTGTGCCAGATTGTTCTCCTGAATGGGTGGCTCTATTCCTAGGAGTATTTCAAAAGTGTCCTGTATCAGCAAATCTCTTCCAATTCTTGACATCTTTTAGGCTATCTAATAAGATATCACTTGATATCCCATAGTCATTTTAATCTGTATTTCTCTGATTACTAAAGAATTTTAAGGATTTCTTTTCTGAAAATTGTCTGTTCATATCGTCTTACCCATTTTTCCACTGAGGTTTTCCTTTGCTGTTTATTGAAGTTTGGAAGCAAGACAAAGCTACTTTGGGGCAAAGAAAAGAAAAGAGGAACAAGAAAAACGGTATTACTAAGGACATCAGTGCTTAGATGGCTTATAAAGTCTTCTGGGGTTAGAATACTTCACATATGAATATATTGTCTCTCTCCACAGACAGAAGAGCTTTAAATAGTTTAAAATCAAATCTTGCATAACATTGCATAGAGACTCTGGACAGACTTATTAAGGGAAAGATAGAAGTAACTAAAGTTGTTTTCTTTCCTAAACACACATGGGATGAAAGAAAGTTGAGTAAAACAGAAACAAAAACAAAAAAAATGAGTTATATTAGCTCAGAACTGACTCCCCCAAAAAGTTAAGGAAGCCTCTATCCCTTGCACCAATTAAAAGTGATAGCTTCTGCTGAAGACACGGTGAGGAATAAAGTGTAAGTGACTGTTCTTGATTACTATGAGAGTAGATTAGATGCTTCAAATGATATTTTCTGCCTTTCTGCACTGATTTAACGTGGCATGCATGATGACAGAATAGAGCTCCTCTCACTTGTCCACTGTCATCTTTTAAGTACTCATGGGAAGAGATTAGTTTGGCTGCCATACTCAGCTATTCTAAAAACTCCTTTTTACAGCCACCATTCGCATGGGTAATCAAGAGAACTTACCCAAACTAGCAACTATACAGTATCCACTAACTCAAAGTAGGAAAGATGTGAGAACATAACTATAAGGAAAGTGAACTTTCAGTTATTATATCCACTGCGACGACAACTGGGATATCTGGGGCCCAAGGGCTTTGAGTCCCAGGGGCAACACTTAAATGATTCATTCTCTAGTAATGGCTTCTTCCCCACAAGGTGCATTGCACATGCAGTGCTGAGTCATTCTTCTTAAATTAAACAGATAGATTACAAATGATAGCTGGAAAGGACAACAGAGGTGGAGGCAGCTCTTTATCAGCTTATAATTTAATTTTATGAACTCATTCAATGAGTTTTAATTTCCTCTTTTTAGAGTCTTACCTAGAGAAACTACTTAATTCATGCTGGCCTTTGATAATTGTATTAGGCTTCCTATACTCGCTGATAAATACACATTCTACTATTTTACATTTATAGGAAAAATATATTATGCTTTCTTATTTCTGAAATTAAACATATATAGTGAAATTTTAGCTAAAAGCTGGTTTGTGTTTTAAAGCCTATGAAATAAGGTATGAAGCTTGATTATCTTTTGAAGAAAAACAATAAGCTACTAAAAATTAAGACATGCTATCTTGGTAGCTTAACTTTCCTTATATTCACACATAGTACTTTCTTGAACATAGACGAAAATTAGATTACTGAGCACATACTAAAAACAAATTCTTAAACCCATAGTATATTTTTAGTCTTAAGTTTGAGGATAGAGAAGACTTGACACCATTGCTGCCTTTAGCCTTTAACTAAATTACATGTTATATATGTTCAAGTCCTCTATTCATTGAATAATAATTTTATTTATATAGCAGTTCACAGGTTTCAGTTGTATTAGCTTATCTTGTTGTGACTGATCCAGAGAATAAGAGAGGGCCAGCCCCAATATAACTTTATTTTTAATGTCCTGATCTCAAAAACTAGGTTGATTACAGTATGTTATCAACCTAATACATCTATGTGAAACTTAAAGGAATAATCCATATAAAGCATTTTGTACCTTGTCCAGAATATATCAAGTGCTCAATAAATGTTAATATGGCTATCAATATTACTAAGAAAGTGTCCAATAATCCTTTGACCCTACTAGAACATACAGTTGCTTTTCCCACCTTCTCTCTTCATCGTTATAATAAGCCATTTTTCCCTCTTTACCTATTATAAATTTTATGATAAATCAGTAAAGTCCACACTTAGTTTTTTGACCCTTTTAAATTTAATATACCACAAATCTTGTTAAATCTAACGTTTGCCTACCCCATACACGTCTGCAGACACACACACACACACACACACACACACACACACACACACACACACACATCTCACAAGCATTCTCATTTGTCTAACTTTAAATTAATACTCACAAATGTTAAGTTGACCTTTAATAGGGCCTAGAAATCTTAGTACACTTCCCAAAGCAATTCACTCTCTATGTAACTAGACAACAATTTTACACTCTCCTCTAGGTAAATCTCAAGACATCCTTGCCATCTTCACTCTTCAGACCTTTGCTCAAATGCCAACTTGAATCAATGCTCTGACAGTGCTATTTGAAATTGCGATCCCTAACCCAAGCCCCAGAATCCACCCCCCTTGCCTCACTCAATATTTCCCCTGGTACTTAAGCACCTTCTAACTTGCCACAGAATAGGCATATTGTTTGTCTTCCCTAACAGAATGTGACCTCGACAAAGACAGAGGTTTTGTAAATAAAATGAATTTTGTTTACAGATATATCTCAATAGCTTAGAATGCTGTCAGGATCATAATTGGTACCTTCAGAACATACTTGAATGAATGAATCAACATAAGGACATTTTCTTTAAAATGGATGAAGTGGAAAATCAGGCAGGTGTTGAGCTGAAGGTTAACACTAGGCAGATTTCTCACACCCAGGAGGAGTTAGGGTTATAATGACCAGATAAAGAATGCTTTATGAGATTTTACAATCAATCAATGCCTTAGGTGGACATACCTTAGAAATGCTCTGCGACCTGATTAGGCAAACTGCTATTATTATTATTTTACTGAGAGTGGAACCTGGAGAGAGAAAGAGAAATAAAGACATCTAAGAGGTTTGATTGCCAGGAGCTGTGGAAGCAGCAGTGAAGGCAAATGCAGGAAAGAGCATGAGTATGCTCCACTGGAAGAGAAGCCTTGGAAGGCCTTGGGTTTGGCTCTAACCATACTAAACTGTATGGCAAACACTATAATTACTTAGGGCTTGACTTTTGTGGTCGTTGTATATAAAATAAAAGCGTTTATGAAATTAGGCACATTTGTTCTCAATTTCAATATTTTCTACATTTTTGTTTTGGAAATAAAGTTTTCAATCTTAGGCCATTGCTTTTTCCCTAAGACTCTTATCAAGTTAAATTATAGGACCAATAGAGAAACTAAAACTGCTCTGAATTCTATGGCTTCTTATAAACTCCCAAATTCTACCTATAAAACCTGAATTATGCTTATTTTACAAAAGTTAATACTTATTTCATAGGTGCCCTATGAGATATTTAAGCTATCTCTTCTATAATCTAATTTTTAAAGTATACTTCTACAGAAAAAATGACATGGGGGAAGAACTAGAATAACTTCTGTCAATAGAAAAATACCATACAGGTGGATAAACTAGAAACAAAAATTTTAACTCTATCACTCAGGAGTTTTTAGTAAAAGAACAAAAAGACAGACCCAGTATATCTAGTTGATTCAGAAGAGAAATTTACTAAATGAAATCACTTGGCTCTCGGTGCTAGTGGGGCAGACTCAAGTGTCCTAGAGCAGGGATGATGCAAAACTGCTCCTCTGAGGCAGCTCCGGTGAGCCTCACCTGCCTCTGATACGAGGCCCAACGGTAGGAGAATCCACTCTGGCCTCTGTGACACATGAACTGTCAGAAAGTTCTCCCAAGCTTGGCCTGTTGCTCTTATTTCCCACCTCAGAAAACCAGTTTGTCTTCTGATTGGAGGACCTAAGTCGCATGGATAAGCTATTAATGAAATCACACAGACTAGAGGACAAATATACATGAGAGAATATATATACGTGTGTGTGTGTGTGTGTGTGTGTGTGTGTGTGTGTGTGTGTGTGTGTGTATGATTTCCAAGGTCCTCTCCAGATTTAAAAAAAAAAACCCATATATCAAAATTATGCTTGTGGTAGATACTGACCACATACTCAAAATTTAGGACCTCAAATTGACTATTTTTTTCATTGCACCAATTTTTTAAGATGAAAGAGTTTTATCTCTTCCAGTCACGATCATCTTTTCAAATGAAAATATTATACCTATTTAAATTTAGCTTTGAAATGCACATGTAATACATGAATGCATTCTTCTTTAAAAACAAAACAAAAGCTAACTGCTATCACTTCACCTCATCACCTTCAGTCTTGGCCTCTTCCTCATCTCTTCAAAAATGACCATTAGCAATCTGGTTTCCTTCTAGATATTTTCCATCCCCAGTTCTCTTAAGCTCTGAGCAACTAAGCTAGTAATTAATTTTGTGGCTGAAATGACAAGTATAGATATCCAATAATAAAGATTTGATACCAAGAGACTTTTAAAAAAAGATAGATTTTTAAAAAGAAGTGTTGACTAGTAAGTATTACATTTAACAAATTACGGCAGTTTAAAAAAGATACACCAACCCTCGTATACTGCTGGTGGAACTGCAAATTGGTACAGCCACTATGGAAAACAGTATGGAGGTCCCTCAAAAAATTAAGAATCAGTCTACCATATGATCCAGTAGTAATGCCTCTACTGGGTATTTACACCAAAGACTTGAAAACTAATATTTGAAACGATATTTGCACATTGATGTTCATAGCAGCATTATTCACAGTGGCCAGGACATGGAAGCAACTGAAGTATCCCATGGTTGGATAAAGAAGCTGTGGCACACATATACAATGGAATATTACTCAGCAATAAGAAGAGATGAAATACTGCCCTTTGTGACAACATGGATAGACCTCAAGATAATGATGCTAACTGAAATAAGCCAGACTGAAAAAGTTGAAAACCACATGATATTACTTATATGTGGAATATAAACTTAAAAGCAACAAATGAACAGAACAAACAAAGAGAGATTCATGGACATAGACAACAGACTAGTGCTTACCAGAGGGAAGTGGGGCAGGGAGAAGGGTGAGGTAGATAGGGTAAAGGGGGTTATATATGTGGTGACAGAAAGAAATCTAACCCTGGGAGGGGAACACACATGCAATTGTAAACCTGAAATTTCCTGGATTTCGTTAACTATATGTCACTATAAAAAAATAATAAAATAATGAAATAAAATAAAAAACACACATTGTTCCACAATCTCATTTTGGCAAAAGTAAAATTATTAAAAGAAAAATATCTTCTGAAACTCAAAAAAGTAATTCTATTTGTAGAAAGTTTTAATTTACCATGTCTTTAAAAATCAAACCTATACTTTTAGGTTAGCCAATTATATAATTAAATTTGCAATAAAAATCATTGATAACATAACACAGTACCAATTTAGCTACTTACAGACTATTTTAAAGGCGCTACTATAAAGAGATCTGCATAAATTATGTCTAAGAAAGCAGTGTTCATTACAGGATGTTAGTGGAAAATACCATGTTTTACTCTCATGGTGTGTCATACTCCATGGGTTACTACCCTGACCATAGATAATAGAAATTCCGAATTATTAGCTGTAGTAATGAATTGAAAATCATTTGATAATGTATAGCTTTGTGTGTTCTAATAAAATGTGGTGGATCTGTAGTCAGACTGCCGGGATGAGAATCCAGCTTCACCACATCATAGCTATACGAGCTGTGGCAGATTGCTTTCTCTCTCTCTGTTTCAGTTCCTTCATAAATAATCATGAGAGCCAGTCGTAAAGCTGTTGCGAAAATTAATCCATGCAAAGTGTCCACAACAGTCCTCAGTATACAGTAAGAGCTCAATAAATGTCATTTATAATTATTGTTGTTGTTATTACCATGTTGCTATTGTAAGTAAGTTTCCATGAGTGAAAAGATTACTCCACAAACTCATTTTTTCTGAGTGAAACTTTGACTTGAATATTTATAATTTGGTACAGTGTTCTACTATCAGAAATTTTAGTTATGACTTCTTAAATTTTTCTTGATATGTACTTGTACCCATTAAACCGAAAATAGCTGCACATCAAACAGCCCATATTATTTTCTAAGGATCTTATACTCCTCTTGGCTGAAACTCCTATCTATCTAAAACTCCAGGGGAAAAACACTCCTCCTTTAAGCAGACTGAGCACTATTAATAAAGTGAATACATTAAGAGAAAGGAAATCCAATGACATGTTCTATAATGACTACACTATTATAATAATAATATTCACAAAATCTCTTAACCATCGAAATTTCTCAAGAATGTTAGCATTTAACTAACAATTTCTACAGTGTTAGCACCAGCCCTTAGGTCCTTTTCTCTGTAAGAATCTTTGATTGGCATGGCTCCATGAGACAGGCAAGATCTTTCTTATCCACAACCTGATTCCCAAACTTCAATTCAATGCCTTTAAATTATACAAGTTCAATATTATTTTTTAATAAATAAATGAGTTATCACTGCCATTTTTCACTGCTCCTCATGGTTCTTTGCCTTTTAATCAGGGTTTGCTGACTGCAGTACCTGAAAAAGACAGGACCAGCATCCAACTACCCTTCCTCCAACTCTGGCAATTACTGATTAAAACTGAAAGGAAACTCACCCAAGGACAGCCAGAGTGAGCTGATTCTCTGTCTTAATCAGATTCTCTGTCGGGAAATTTAATTAGGAGACACAGAAGGTATGTAAACAGTGAGTGAAGGGCCCCACACCTGAAACATTAGGATGCAGCAGGGCCAGAGAGGGAAAGAAGGAACTGAGGATGCTTATAATGGGTGAGAGAGAATGAATCAGAGAAGCCAAGAGATGTGAAAAGAGAGAGATCTGAGGGATATGGAGAGCAGTCTTGACTATAGACTTTCCAGTTCAGTCCCCAGGAAACATGAAATAACTTCATTTTCTGTCTTGGAGTGGACATGTATTTTGAAAAAAGATCAAGAGTACCATGTTGAGATATGCTTCACACTGGATAGTTTAATAAGGCACTGGGTTTGATTCTGACAAATAAGAAACTGTAAATTACAAATAAAATCCTGCAGCCATTTCTGCCACTTTTAAAACCACACCGACTTACCCTTAAAAGAGACCATGAAGAACTGCTAAAAATGTCAGTACCATATCACTTTATGTAATCATTTGGTTCTACCTTTTTAGTTCTACTTTATTTTTGTTCCAAGTGACTTTCCTTGTTGACCTATTTCCTATTTCTTTTTATTTCACTTTTCTGAGCTCTTTCTAAGTATTCCACACTCCCAGTAAACCATCAAGCTAAAATTGAACACCTAGTAAACTGAATGCATCCTTCTTCATGCAAAATGTCTTCTATTTAGGTCCTCTCTAATGAGAGTTCTTTGTGATGTTATTTTCAGAAGGCTTGCTGGTGGGGGAGGGAGGGATGCTGAATATAAGGGCTCCTACTTTCTAGCCTGCTACTCATAATTTCCAGTATCTTGCTTATTTATATTTGACATTTGATCATTTTTTACATCACTACTGGAAAATTAATTTTTATTACTAAAACATACTTTCTCCATTTAGTTTTTATTCAAGTAGATTCTATTATATGTATAACATCATTATATTTATAACTCTTTCACAAAGTCACCAAATTAGTAGTAGTATTATATTTAATGGACATAATATATATTCTCTCATCTAAATCTGTACTTAATACAACAAATAAGACAGTACCACCACCAACCCCACTTACTGCATTTTAGCTACTCCCATATATTTAAATGATTTACAAGTCTTTTTTGTTTTGTCTCCCTGTCATTCACTTCTGCTTTAACCTAAGAGCTCTTTGATTTAAAACATATTTCTATAATGTTTTGATAAATATCCTGTGAGATAAAACATTTAGCCCCACTAAGGTGAAATCATATTACTTTTTGCTCCTTATCCTCTCCTTATCTTCTAGAGCAATCACTCTTATGTGAGAAAAATCCAGTTTAAGTTGACAGAATTTGTCAGCTTGAAAGAATTATTGTAATATGTAACATAGTTATGTGCCACATAACAATATTTCAATCAATGATGGACCACATATATAATGGTGGTCCTATAAGATTATAATAGACCTGAAAAATTCCTATCATCTAGTGACATCATAGCTGTGGGAATATCATAGTGCAATGAATTACTCAAGTATTTGTGGTCATGCTGATATAAACAAACCTGCTGCACTGCCAATCACATAAAATATAGCATATACAATTATGTACAGTACATATACTTGATAATAAACAACTATGTAATCAGTTTATATATTTACTATATGTACATCTTATCATTATTTTACTGTGAAATCTTAAAAAAAATGTTTGCCATAAAACATGTCATGTTACACAAGTAGCAAGCAGCCTTACACATTTGAGTTTCCCATCTCTTGATTGCATCATTTTCTCTTGTGCCTGATTTCATCTCATGTTGTTTTGTACAGTAACATGCTGTATAGGCTTACAGTCTAGGAGCAGCAGGCTGTACATACACCACATAGCCAAAGTATGTGATGAGCTCTACCATCTAGGTTTGTGTAAGTGCACTCTGTGATGTTCACGAACGTTGTAGGAAGGAACCCCCATTGTTAGGCAGAGCATGACTGTATCAGCAAGTCTGAGGACATTTTTAACCCTCTTCCAGTTTCCTTTTTCCTCAAGAGGCTTTATATTTACCCATTTTAGATTTTAGGAATTACAATGATTGTTAATAAATTCTCAGAAGTCATGGAAGTGCTCTTCAGGACTATAACCAATTCCTTGTGTGTCAGGACATCAGCATGTGGATGGTGGAATATGTCTAATTTGTAAAAGCAACCTTCAAACAGTCCCGCCTACACAACAATGGTCACCAGGGTCAGATACTACCTGCAATGGCTGGCAGAATGTCACTGAGGACAAGCATTTTAAAAGCAGTTTTAAAAAAGACTCTTTTTCAAGGTAATGAGCAAGGACTTCTCTTTTCCAGAGCTTTTATTAAGTATCTCACTTAGCTTATCTTTGTGATTAAAGACTTTTGTACATTGCTTTATCCTTTATGTAAACTGCATCCCACTTTGTTTTGTGTGCCTATGCAGCTGTTCAGAGGATTCCATTAAATCTCTGAGAGCAGAAGATGTCAACTTTCTCTCATAAATAATGGTGAATAAGAAACCAAAGTATTTAAATAGTACATACCACTTACTTTCCCAGATGTTACCTTTGCTTACCTCCAATAAATCTGTTTACCATGGGTAAATATTACATGCTACCAACTAGATATTCTCACCTTGAAAGTCAGATGTACATTAAAAAAAATCATAGAACTAGAAATGTCTTAATTATCCCAGTTAGTTGATGTTTCTGCCCCCGAATTGTCATGATATTAAATCATTGCACATATGCAAGGGGTTTATCTCTTTAAAAAAAGATTTAAAAGTAGGGGAAAACCAATAATCTTTCTTCCCAAAGCAATTTATTGAGCCATTATTTGTGAACTTAAGAAGCTCTTCCTAATATACAACCAAACGTTATAAAAGTCCATTTTAAATGTCTCAAAAATAGATCCTCTAAAATGTGTGTGTGTGTTTTTTTAAGGAAATACAATGTGAAGAATAGTGACAAAAGGAAATATATTGTTGAAGAATGATATCAAAGATGGCTCTTTAATTTCAATTTGTTATAATGACAAATAGCCTGTAACAAGGCAAAGACATATAATTTGTCTTGTAACTATTCCCTTGTCCATTTGCTTAGCTAAACATAGGTTGGGTCAGGAATAAAAGATATTTATTGATTAATGTCCTTACATATTTTAAGATGAAAAATCTTAAAATCTAGTAAAAAGAGTAGATTATTGACAGTATTTTTTAATGGCTCTTTAAATTTATGTATAAATTTTCTACTTAATCTATAACCTTGCTTTTAATAGTTGGATTAGCAATACTGATAACATACCATTTATAGGTAATGGATTATTCATTAAAAGCACATATACAGGAGATCTCTATTACAGTGCTTCAAAAATTTTGATGTAAAGTGTCTATAAATAGATATTTTCAAAATACTTTCAAGTTTATCTTCTTCATATTTTTTCTAGAAATCCTAAACATTTATAAGTGAAATTTTTCATAATTCAGAACAAACATAATGATATTCCTTAAATATGTGCCAGACAATTTTCTAGGTAGAGTTTTTTTTCTCTCTCTGTAGTCTCAATCACTCCCTCAAAGTGGGTTGTTCCAAAGCCGGGATTGAAGGAGAGGCACAGAAAACCTGATTATCACCATAAACATAATCTGAGTTATTCAATCCAGCTTTAACATTAGTAAAGTTTATAATTTGATCACCAGCCTTTGACCCTTATATCTAAGTCTCAAAGTCTCTAAACACAAGAGAGGAAAAAGAGATATGAATATCACTCCAAAACCACAACAGATGTATAATTAACATTATTTGGACAAATAAGAGCCAGAAGAACTGAGATCAGAAACAGTTAAAAGAGACTGACTCTAAGAATATACGTATAGAGAGTCAGAGGCACTTTATTTCGTTCCATTCTGTTCTATTCAGCTGTTTTATCATCTGCATTTTTTTTAATACAAATAATATCAAGAAATGTGACTATACCTTGAAGGTACACATCAAACAAATAAAATATAAATCTCAAAGTTATCTACCAGACATTGTTTATAGTTTCAAATATTAGAAACTATCTGCCTAAATAAAAAAGTAATTAATAAACTATGGTATACCTATGCAATAAAATACCATGCAGTTGTGTGAAAGAATTAAGACTATCTTTAAGACTTCATGTGGAGTAATTCACAGGATAGATGACTATGTGAAAAAGCTAAGTGCAAAAAAGATCTTTCGTTTACCATTTTTTTGTGTGTGTAAAAACAAGAGAAAGTCAGGTTACATTTGTGTCTGCTTGTACACAAAAGAAAAGAGAGGACAAATCAGAAACTACTGGTAAGTGGTCACCTTCCAGCAGGGGTGGAAATACGGTGAAAAGAGTAGAAATTGGGGAATGACACACCTATTTGAACAGTTCTAACTTTCAGAACTACATAAATGTTTTACATAATTAAAAAATAAATAAATAAAAGGAGGAATTCTGAAATAGAAAATAAAAACAAATCAACTAAAGGCCATTTCAAATTAATACTGTAACCACAATAAAGAGGTAGCAGAGACGATGGGGGAGAGAGAGAAAGATTCCTAGCAACTTCTAATCATAATATTTAGGCTATGCATTCTCTGGATAAAAAAAGAAAATAACTCTAAAACAGTAAACTCTAGTTAGTAGGCTAATGTTTCACGAAAGCATGGGCTGTCCATTCAAAAATTATTGTCTATTCTAATTGTAAAAAAATAAGTAAATATATTTTGGATAATGTATTGGAGAAGTTAATTTGCAGATATGGATAGAGTGAAGGACAAAATAAACCCCCTGGAGTTCAACTGAAGTTGAAGACATATATATAAACCCACCCACAGTTTTTAAGATTGATGGGTAGATACAGAAATAGATATGGATGTGTACTGATGTGTTACTCTGTTGGCTAAGAAGGCCTAGAAGTAATGACACTGTAGTAGCATATCTTGATTTATAAATACCATTCTCTACTAAAAATCAATGGAAAAGTGCTTAATTCCAAAGCTGGTAAGAAAAGTATGTAATAAATCTGGAATCTTATTCTGCCATAAAAGTAAGGAAGTATCAAAACAAGACAGGAGTCATCTGGACTAGAGGCTCATACTACCCAAATATGGATTATAATCCTATGAATAAAATAAGAATCTTTAAGTCTAAACATACAAATAAATTAATAATGGAGGATTGGGGAAAGTGATTCCATGTAGTACAGAGCCAACTAATAAACATTCAAGGAATGATAAAATAAGAAAATCACTATTTATCAACCATCATAATAAAAATTGATATTAAAAACAATCTTCTGTACTTTGTCTTTAATGTTTTTGTGTACCTTAAACTATGCTAAAAAAATAGTCCTAATTTTTAAAAAATTTGTAAGTACATGGAATAAAGTGCTAAAAATGAAAAAAAATAAAAAAGAACCCTCAATCAGTGCTAAAACTAAATGGATGCTAAAACAAGAGGAAAATTCAAGAAGTTGCAGGATAGATTTAAAGTTTCTCCCCAGACTTATTATTACACACACACACACACACACACACACACACACACACACACACAAGAAACACTGTAAGATTACAGTGAAAAAACCTGACAAACGCTGCCTTAATCATGAGACAGAGTTAATAGCACCAGAAATGGGACAAAATATATCATGTGTCTGTCTACTGGTATTATGAACTCAGAAGAATACATCACTTTTACAATATTTTTGCTCAAAACCTATACACCAAATTTAATCATGAAATAACATCAGAAAAATACCAAATGAGTGAATTCTACAAAATATTTGGCCTATTTTCTTCAAAACTATAAGCATCATTAAACATAAATAAAATCTAAGCAATTTTTCCATATTAAGAAAGATTAAAAAGATGAAACCACTAAATGCATCACATGATCTGAGATATTCTCTTGCTATAAAGGGTATTATTGAGACAATGGGACAAATCTAAATAAGGTCTATAGATTAGATAATAGTATAATATCAATGTTAATTTCCTGATTTGGAAAGTATTCAGAGAAGAATAGGAATAGCCCTTACTTTAATATATACTGAAGAGTAAAAGAGCATTATTTCTAAAACCTCTCAGATGTACAGAAAACAACTGAGTGTGTGTGTGTGTGTGTGTGTGTGTGTGTGTGTGTGTGTGTGTGTGTGTGTTTGCAGGGGCAGAGAGAGAAAGAGAGACAGTGGAGAGAGACAGGAGAGAGATGTGGGTAAAGCTAAAGCAGTAAACTGTTAACATTTGTGGAATCTAGGTGAAAGGTAAATGGGAATCTATTCTATTCTTTCAATTCTTCATAAAATTATGTTCAAATAAAAACTTAAAAGTAAAAAATGCTAATACATCTTATGAGAAATAATCAGAAAACTTAACTTTTTCTTAATGCTTGCATCAAATTTGTTCATCAGGTCTAGTACTTTTCTTGTCACTAGAGGAAGATGTGGACAGTTCTTAAGACCTTCTGTATGACTCTTTCTTTCTATATTCTTTTCAAATCACTATACACAGACTCATTTCAGAAATTAGTATGTAGTCCCAGGGAAGGCCTAGGGAGTGGTGGAGATGTTTGGAGCTTCGAATCAAAGCTTGCAACCTAAGTCAGATACAATTTCCTCTTCTGTTAAAGGCATGCTTAATGATTGTCCGCCATGGTGAAAGCGGTTATAGTTGGCCCTTTCTCACTCACTTTAATCAACACTGACTATCTATTTTAACCCCGTCAGGGTTGGAGAGGAGGAAGGAGAGGGGGAACTAGAGAGCTTTACTTTACTGGAGTTATGATATGGCTTCATGCTCTCTGGGCTAGAAGGCTCTTGTAAATATTTTCATAGGTTCTTCAAAACTCCACCTCATCACCTGGAGTTTTGTACTTGAAGTTTCCTTAAACCAGACAAGTACATCTGTAGACTTCCTTTTCTTCTTCTGCAAACTTATGAGATCTAACAATACACTTCCGTTTTTAATCAGCTGTGGTTTTATGGGCCACCTAACTGGCTCTACTGAAGAAGACTTATTATAATCCACATAGTGTACCTCATGTGTGGCCCATATCTTACCCACAAGACACACTGCTGCATCCTTTGTTTTGGCAAATTTTGGAAATACATAATTATCTCAAAACAGCAACTTCCACTTCATTCTCATTAGACGGGGAAATTGTTCAGTTTTTTCTCTTACCATACCAGACAGGAATCTCCCCAGCTTTAGGTCATACACAGCAAGCTAACAAGTGGTATTATTGAAGCTCCTTTCCATTGATCTTGAAGAGAAGGTAGATAGCTCCATTCTTCTCCCTATATGAGACATATAACAGCACTGTCAAAAAAAAATTGCTTCTGAAACTTCTTTCCAAAATTTACTCTCAACACACCTTTGTCAATGTGTAAGAAATTTAAGGAGCATATAATCAGTTTTCATGATTACAATGAAAGACCACAGCTTTCCTTAATAGATGATATTTATTTTATCTCAGTTCTTCAGATAAAGTCTCCCATTTTTGACACTGTATAACATATAAATACACATATTTACATGCAAAATATTTTGAGTCTTAGTGTCTCTAGGACTTACTTATATGTTAATAAGAATTTGATGCCAAAACCCAATATTGAAGACATTTCTGTGATTATAGTGCCTTTTTACAAGTTGGCATTTCCCTCTCCCAGAAATTTCAACCTGTCCAGAAGGACCAAATTTTGAAGCTACGTTGTTCTCTCAGTCTTAATATGTCTATATAATATTTTGGGCTGATTTCTTCTACAAATAGTTCAATAGTCATAGCCAAGGTCATAAAATTATTTCAGAAAAGATTTATTTTGACATCAGATTCTATAGGTGATTCTGCAAAGATGCTTTGGGACCTTTAAATTATAGGTCATTTCTTAGAAAAACCAATTGCACTCTTAGAGTTAATCTCGATACAGTTGACTGTTATACAAAGTGAGGAGTGGTGTTTATGGCTGAGAATTTGAGTCCTAAAAATAATGAGAAAGGATTGACAGTAGTATCTGTGCAGTTTAGAACTGAGGAGAAATATTCTTTCTATACTTTGTATTGGTGATCTTAGATAGGTTGATAAAATACTGTAGTAATATAGTATGCACATTTCCTATTTTATAGAAGTCTACTGGTGAATAAAACCCCACAGAGCTTCTGTGATTCAGACAATCCAATCTGCAGTCAGATGTATAATAAAATAGAAGATGCCATTTATAAATTCAAATAATATGTTCCCTTCCCAATCCACTACAGTTTTCTCTCTTATTCTTAAAGAAAAAAAAAATCTAAATAAATGAAATTATTTATGCCCTATTGCATACATAAGGAACCAGATCTAAATTTATTGACCTGAAATTACTGCCATTGGTTTTTCAAAAACAAAGCAAAGGAGATGAAAAATAGAATAAGGACTTTCACAATACCCATTGTTCTTCAGGGGACCATCTCCATCATTTTGCTTTAAATGACTGTACTGATAGACAGAATGAACACAAAATTCAAAGATGTTAAGCAGTTACTATTACAGTAAGATGTATTCAAATTAACACAATCTAATTTTTAAATCTAAATAATACTATCATTTAATTTTAAGTATTTAAAATATTGGTAACAATTTTTCTGTTATACTAATTAGAATTTTTTTGCTCCCTCTTTGTTGCTCCTACATGCGTTTCTTATAAACAACTACAGTTTGGATACCTAAAAGATAAAACATTTCTATTGAAGAAAAACAACCCTTACAGAGTTCTTATGGATTAAGGTTTTGGTTATATGTGCTTGCCTGGAGAAAACTATTTATGAAAAAAGTTTAAATTTTAGAAGTCTCTGGAATATTTCTTTGGGATTATTCAAAACTAATAAAGTGATTCAAAGTCTTTCAGATTTAATATGTGACAGGCAAAGACCAAAAAAATTGTTAACTATAGGCTAAATATTCATTGTAGAGGTATGAAATTTTTTTTGAGATGAAAAAGAAAATTGACAAGGACCATATACATTGCTATAGAATAATTTGAATCACATGTAAATTTATTTTTTATTTGTGAAATATGATAAGAAGATGATTATAGTTTTTTTGCTTGACCAGAAGCTATAAAGATAATAAATCATATAAAATTAATACCATTTTCTCAGACGGCCCATTTCAATTTCATAACTTTGCTATATGAATTATAGGAAAAGATTCAAAATTTCACTCTTACTGGTCATTTAGGATGCTTTTGATTTCATCTTCCCAAAGGAAAGCAGCTGCATGCACAGAGATTTTAGAAATTAAGTTATAAACTATGCTAATTTTAACAATGCCACTTCACTTTCAAAAGCAGATATTTTGGAGATCTGCAATTAATATTTCAAATTTAAAAATACTTCAACATTGCACCTAAAAAGTAATACCATTTATCACAAGCTAACTTTTCTAAGGCATTCCTCTCAACTGTAAAGCTTCTGTGCAGTATTCCTTTTTGTTAGTATTGAAGATCTTCAAAAATTGTTTCAGCACCAGACCTCCAAGTAGAGACCAACAATCTTTCTAAATTGAAGTCTGACTGAGTCCCTTAAGTGTAATATCAAAAACATCCAGGTACTGGCCCCCTTCAATATCTAACCTTCTGTATATACATCTTACATTTCTTTTGTTTAAACAATATTCCAATTTTTAATGAATTTTAAACCATGACCTCTAAAATCAGTTGTATCGAGAGCCAGACATCAAGCTCAAATTTATTTGTTATAGAAATTTTTTTTCTAGAAAGCAAGGAAAGTACTTGTCTTGCTTCACAGTCAAGCACGTAGCTTTCCCACCCATCCATAATTTTTCTTCTACACATACTCACCATGAACCCTGTACCGTAAAATTAACACTGTCCTGTGGGAACCACGCAAGGGTTCAAAACCTGCAGCTCCTGTCACTATATACTTATGATGAACAACATCATTCTTGCAGGTTTTTAGAATTTTTGTGTTATAATCACCATTTTAATCAATCCTGTAGCAAAGACTAACGATTGTTCCTCAGGCATGAACAAATGTCCAGAGCTATGACCAGTATTCGAGATCCCCATCTATATTTGTCACATTTCCTGTCTTTTCCTCCTGTGCTAGCATTTTGCTTAAAGGCTATTCTATGCTTTTATGTTTAATTAAATTATACTTAAAAGGATATACCATCTGTGTTTTAAATTAATTAGTTTTCCTTTTCCTTTCATCTTTTTTAAACAGTAAGAAATAATTTAAGTTAATGATGTGGCAGGCAGTCTGATGACACAGCACTGTAATGGCTCTGGCAGGCTGGCCACTCACTCGTGATGCCTTCATTAAGCAATAGGCTTAAAATTCACTTAAAAACATAAGTCACGATTTCCACACACTGAACAGAATTTATTTCCCCAGGCTCAAAGCTAAGTTTACTTCGCATTCTAAGTTAAAAGAAATAGACTTCCATTCCTCTGATATCAAGTTTTAGAAGAATTTAGGGAAAAGATTAAAGTCACCTCTTATGACAGCAGACAGGATGATCTAATTCCTCTGTTTCCTGCTACTTGTTCTCTTCCTTGGGCCATCAGTTCCTTGTTAGCTACTCTGCCATGAGCCAGGAGGGGAGGCATGGAGGAGTACTCATCGCCATTCTGGAAAAACATACAAATGCAAAACAGAAGTATGGCCATAATACATATAGTGAATTAAAGTGTGGCTTCTTAAAAGACATGTTCACATCCTAACTTCAGGAATCTGTGAATCAAAATTTATTTGAAAAGGAGATTTTGTAGCTACACAGGTTCAGAATCTCAAGATGAGATCATTCTGGATTATATGAATGGGCCCTCCTAAGTCCAAGGACAAGTGTCATTACAAGGACAGGAAAAATCAGAGACAGAAAAGGAGAAAGGTATGTGAAGATGAAAGCAGAGACTGAATTTACGCTGCCATAAACTAGAAGAGGCAGGGAATAATTTTCTCCCAAGCTTTCAGAAAAAGTGTAGCCCTGACAACACTTTCATCTGGGCTTCTGTTCTCCAGAAATCTGAGAGAATAAATTTCTGTGTTTTAAGTCCTCAAGTTTGTGGTAATTTGTTATGGCAGCTCTAGCAAACTGATACAGTGTATTCCACCTCTTGATAATGAAGAAATGAAATTAAAACTGTAAAATAAAGATTTGGATCCATATACTATTTTCCTCTGGACAGGAAGTAGGAGAGTATTTTATGCCCTGTGTGCATGTGTGTGCTTGTGTATGTGCATATATAAGATGACCCTTCTATAAAATACAGACAAGCAATAATTTTTTAAAAAATATGACTGCATTTCATAGTATGTATAGAAGAAAAAGCTGGATGTCTGCAAAATTTCATCTCTTTAACCATGATTGGAGTGATCCAAATCCAGGGGATTTTCCAATTAAACAGAATTTCTGTTGTCTAATACAGTTATCTTTAGAACTATATGGGATATATACATATGAAAGTTTTAAGGCTTCATAATCCAATGAGTGTACATTAGATACTTTCTCTTTCTTATAAGAAATATCTTTGATTAGCCATGTTCCTGTTTGACCTGTCCTTGCAAGTGAAATAGTTCAGCCTAATCTAATCCCACATCAGTGCTTCTCAAAACTCATCAGCATGAGAGTCATTTGGGGGTAGTTGTTAACATGCAGATGCCTAGGCCCAGTCCGATTAGATAAATCTATTTTAGGCCTACATGGTAATTTCTAAAAGCTACCTCAGATGATTTTACTGAAGGTGGTCATTGGAAAAAAAGTGAAAAATGTCCCAAAGATGTTAATATTTGGCCGACCACACATTGCCATAGGTTGTACTTCACTGAAGAAAGAATAATTCAAACTTACACAGACCTGTGTAGATCAGAGAGCTGTGTGCTATGACATATAGTACAAAGGAAGTTTTTGTTCAAAATGAAATCAAAATAATTACAGTGAAGTAAAACCTTTTTTCAGGTTTTTTAGTCCTATTTAATTAATTTTATTTATATAAATGACATAACGTTATAATAACTCCAGAGTAAAACATAATGAATTAATAATTGTATGTACTAGGAAATGATCACCACAATAAGTTTAAACATCCATCACTATGTATAGTTACAAATTTTTTCTTGTGATGAAAATGTTAAGATCTACCCTCTTAGCAACTTTCAACTAGGCAATGCAAGATGAAACTTTTGTCTTTTTTATTCATGTTCTCCTACATTTGAATTCCATTTATGTGCCTGGCCTTACTCCAGAAGGGAACACTTACTCTGCAGTGTAAAAACTAAAGCATCAAATTATGAGTTTGTAAGAGTTCACAAATGGGTAATATAGTATTCCCTGCCCTCCATCAAAGGCATTGAGTGCCAAGCTATATAAAATCTTCCAAAAGCACCATACACTCTGCCCACCATGCCCAAAATTAATGTTAGAGGTAAAGATAAGAAAAGGGCTTCCACTAATTTGAGAAACTGAAAGCAGAAGATAGTTGTTCTCAGCTTCACTGAAAGTTGCTACATCATCAACGCATGGAGGGGACATTAGGAAGTAGGTGTTTATAGATCACAGAGAAGGCTTATGATGCCCCCAACAAGTGTTACAGAAGCCCAAAGAGGTATGAGAGGGCAGCCAAGTCTTCCCTGTACCTCAAGGAAGATGAGGAAATTAGGAGAGAAGAAAAGCAAAAGAAAAGGGATAGAGACTGCGGGACGTGTCTCATGGCCCCCTCACAGTGGAAAGTGGCATGGTTAGTGCCTTTAAAGTACAAAAGGGAAAAAAAAACAGAAGATACAGCTGAAACTGACGGAGGGATGTCCATGCCCAAGGACCAGATGAAATAAAATACTTATTGGCATCAGAGGAGACGGATGGAGGCCCTCTTCCCATGGCTTCTCTAAGGTTTCTGGCACCAACTATAGGGGATTTTGTGATGGGATCTACACTAGTAAGCTGTGATGGAATCTACAACTAGCACAATGGGGATATATGACTTGAAAAATTGAAACCTATTACAACATTTAAGTGTTTATATTCATTCTACATTGTTATCATAGATAATTTTATATGATAGTAAACTCCACTGAGAGAAATTTATCTTTTCCATATTTTTATTTCATTCACCAAGAAAAAGTTGCCCCATTGTCAGTGGGCAGAAACATGCACTTATATGTAGTTGCCACCTTTATCTTGGACTTCTAGCTTTCAGAACTGTGAAAATAAATTTATGTTGTTTAAGCCACGCAGTCTATTGTATTTCATTACAGCAGCCCAAACAGACCTAAATAGGAACCACACACAAATGTTTGAATTACCTCTTACTTCGCAGTAATTATCCTTGTGTATTTTTACACCAGTTTACTGTCAGGTGAGTATAGGGTTTTTTTTTTTTCCTCTCCATTACATACACAGAATCTTAGAAGGAAAAGAGAAGAGTAATTTCACACTGTATAGCACAAGCTGCCTACCTTCATCTTTGCAAACAGAAGCACCGTCTTTTGAGGTTATCCACACCCAAGAAAAAGGTGGGAAATGTGGTAGGTCTTATATAACCTAATCCTGGAGACCCTATTGTTCCTGCTAGTAACTGGGTTAGAGATGGGCATGTGCCTCATTAGGAATTTAACCACGAAAACATAAACACTGTGAATATTTGAAACAAAGGGAATTCAACACAGGCAATTTTCCACATAAGTAATGGAAAAGTTGAGAAACCAGACAGGCAGAAGGGAAGGCAACCAAGCCACAAGCATCCCTAAAATGGAAAAAAAAAAAAGGAATAGGAAGTTCAATGAGAGTCCAGAGACCTGGATTATCTGCGAACCGAGACTCACACTGCCAGCCAGCCTATGAGATTTTGGAAAGAAGATTTTGTAGATATACAGATGTCGAATCTCAAGGTGGGATCATTCTGGATTATATAAGTGAGCCCTATATGAGTGGGCAGCAGAGGAGATAAGCAGCTGCTGAAGAGGTAGCCTGAGAGACAGGGGTAGAAACTGCCTTCCTTCTCCTGCACATCCTTCGATATCCCACTAGCACCCACTTTGGCCAAACCCAGCCAGAAACTAGTTGGCCTACGAGCCTAAGAAACAGCATGCAGAGGTTAAGCCCTGCTGTGATACAGAGCTAATAACCCAGCACTATCCACTTGTGTGATCCACTTCTGAGAAATGAAGGAAAGTCTACCAGGTAGCTTCTATTAAAGATTTCCTTTGTTATAAAAGCAGTCACACAAGAAGTGACCCCTTCTTCTGCTGAGCACGGTCAGTCTGTATGTGATGCCTAGAATGGCTACAGCCAACTGATGTCCAAGAGGAGAACCAGTGAAGACACCGGAGGGCAGAGAAGAACCTGTGTCCTTAATAATGTTATTCAGCTAATGAATTAACAACTCCTTAACCTACCTTACTTTAAAATTTTCTGTTCTGTGGATTATCTTATTATTATTTGGAGAGGATCTTTTTCGGTTTCATAAAGCCAAAAGCATCCTAAATAATGTAGTCTCTTTTCTAGTGATTCCCTCTAGAAATTCTTGCCAGATGCCTCAACGAGAATTTTCACAGTGTACTAATATTTAAAGCAATAAAAGGGAATAAAATCTGAAGCAAGATATCAACATCAAAATAAATAAGTAGTAAAGGTTAGATTACATAGCCTAGTGCACTCAGAGAATGTGTTAAATCTGCACAAGGCATAAGAAAATATCAAGGCAGACTGAAAATATCAAAAAGACGAGTTTTAATGGAAGTTGCTGAGTCAATAAAACTAGTTGTTCTGCATATGTGACTGTGAACAAATGGCTTGCCTTTTTTAAATTACATTATTCTTTAACACTGTTAACTAAAGTGTCAGATGCTCTGGCAGTGGGTGGACACTGCTTGCAGGCAGTCATTTGGGACAATCACCATGTCCCCATTTTTCACATATAGAAAGTACCGACTATGACAAACTTTAATTTTCAGTTAATCTATTTTCATTTATTCCATTATTGAGACACGTCTGACAAAAAAAAAATATTTTGGAGGAATGTTTATTCTGTTGTAGCAAAGATTTACATTTTGCCTTTTTAAAATACAATTCACATTGCAAACATGATGAGCCTTGGAGTTTTACATATTAGGATACTTACATCAATATACTCACTAGAACTGTTGTGAAAAAAAAAAATCAAGGCCTCTAAGTTGTCCTTTATAGAAGAACTAGTTAAAACACAAACACTCACAATACACACATAGTAGCAAAAGCATGGGCATACTTATGTTGAGAAATATTCAAGGAAAAACTACTATCCACCAATAGTTTTGTCTTCTTCTCTTATTCATCATGTATCTAATAAAGATGAATTTATTATTCATTGAGATTTAAGTACTACATTTTGTTAAGAAGTCCTGTTGTTTATTTTCATCAGTACCTGAAAACATAAGCCTCAAGTCAGCTCCATTGCCCATGGAGCATAGCAGAGAGTGTCCCTCCACGACAAAACTGCAGGTTCTGCCTAGAGAGCAGCCCCATCCCTTCCCCAGACAGATGGTGGCCATAACAGAGGACGGGGGTGTCCTCGTGACACTGGCATTCTCATCAAGACAAACTTGCTTCTACATCAGCACTGATGTTGCCCCCTGGTTCTAATTGGTGGTTTTCTACTAACCAACTCATTGGTTTGTTAATCTATCCCACTCTCTACCCTTTTGATGTCTAGGACTTGATTAACTTTCCTTGCAGATGTTCAGAAATCTACCAATTAATCATCTACCCTCACCGACCTATACAAATCAACATCGAATTCCCTAGATTTGCTTCTAAAACACACTGCTATTTTTCTCCTCTCTGAAAACCTAGATATTAACCTATATCCACACTTCTGACTCATTCTACGTTCTTCAGTGCTTTTTTAAAAAGTTCATCCTAGATGTCCTATAAGCATGTCTTCCAAATATTCCCTTGGAAATTAAAATCCTAATTACAATTGCTGCTAATACTAGCTAGCTTCTTTTTTTCCAAGCTTATAGTGATACGTTTATATAAATATCTAAAGAAAGTTAAAATGATTGATATTCTTGAGTTTAGTTCCCAGAGAAGAATATGTTTTTTTGCTATGTAATCAGGTTTGGTATAACAAATAAAGTTATTAATAAAAAATAGCAGAAGAAAAGAACGGCAAGGAACATATTATAGTCTAAGTTAGTTTTGTCATGTAGTAATTGGCTGCAGCAAGGAAGAGTGCACAGGAAGCATCATGGGATGCCTCAGAAAGGAGAGATGGAGAGGGGCTTCTTAAAGGTTATGAGCAGTGCTAAGGGATTTTAAGATACTAGAGAGATAGGGGACCAGCTCATGAAATGACAAGTGTTTAGAAATCAGTTACCTCAATAATCTCTGTACAGGAGGGAGTAGGAATAAAGCAGAACTGAGGAAGTCATTAGTAAGAAAATAATAATCATGTAAAATAAGGAAACTGTCAGTCAATTTTCAGCTACAGGGTAGCCTGTGGAAGCTGCATTGTTTATATAACTTTGGCCATATCCTGTTTTTGTTGTTGTTTTGTTTTGTTTTGTTTTGTTTTGTTTTTCTTTAGCTTATATTAGGAACATCATAATTCATCACCAGGGTTAGAAAAGTACTCAGGGTTTTATTTCCTTGGAAAACATAAAGTTCAGATATATGTTAGAATCTTGAGTTCAGAAACCCCTCATCTGAATCTCTGTTCCTATTTTGTAAAAGAAGCTGTTTTCCTGTGTTAGACGGACCCACATGGCTCAGCTCCTTTAGACAAGAGAGGTATATTTCATTCTCCCCAAATATAATTTCAAACAACAAAGTCTTAAATCATCTGTGATTTTATTTTATTTTATTTTATTTTATTTTATTTTTATTTAATTTTATTTTAATTTTATTTTATTTCATTTATTTATTTTTTATTTTTTAAATGCCTACACTGTTTAAAAAAAAAACATTCCTAGGTGGTTTCCTAGTATTTCTGCGAAATATTTTCTTAGATGGCCTCCCATTCAAGTACTAACCAAGCCTGACCCTGCTTAGCTTCAGAGATAAGATGAGATCCAGCATGTTCAGGGTGGCATGGGTGTAGAATCACAGCACTGAACATTTGATGTTAACAAAAGCAATTTATAAGTTTATCACTATAAGTTTCTTTATTTTTAGATTTACTTTCTAAAGAAATAAATTATTTAATTTTTAAATCATAATTGTTAGGAATGAACTAGCCAAGTAAAAAATTATCTCATTCATAGAACAATAAGATTTACCTCATTAAATATTACAATCCTACCATACAAAGCATTCTATTTTATTCTCTCAAAATCCTTACCTTTTAATAAATTGTCTATTATTTTTACTTAACAGAGAGAATTCATTTTAAAAATGAGGTTTATGCAAAGTTTTCTCTCTGTGGATTTTCCCTTAATGTTTAATAACATCAGAAGTATTACAATCATTGCTCCAGTCTCACTAATTTTATAAAATATTCATCTGCATGGTTAAAGTGAAAAGAATGAGGATTTTTCCCTCTAGAAGTACTCTTGTTTCTAACCTCATATTTCTACTCTAAACAAGTATGAGAAAAAAAAGTTTTCTGTATTTTGACAAGATGATGTTTTGAATTGAACAAAGATCTATTAAGCATAAGCTATAGCCTGTCATTCTGCAAATTTTCTTGGATGCCAAGATAAATAAGATTCAGTGCCCCTGTCTCTCTTTCACAGTGTGTATCTGAGATTCTGAAAACAAAATCCAACTTCCAAATTTAGCAAAAGTCAATATTTTATAATTAGAGTATTAGATTTTTATAAAGAAAATTACTTAGGGAACCCTGAGAGTATATATCCATCTATTCATATAAATGCATAACCCCAGGCCCTTGTCAGGGCAGAGAATGTCCTACAGTAGATATTTACGTTACTTGACAAGATGCAGAAAGCAATTTAATCAATATGATTTTAAAATACATCTTGTCTTAGAAATCACAAGACTATTAATCTTGGTGGCATCATTGAATTGTCCCTATTGGAATAACTAATAGATGCTCATAACATTGGGATATTCCTTTTCACAAGAAAAAAATAAGTATGGATTACTGCTTTCTCCAAAAAAGAAAGCTTGTTGTGGATTATACAAGGAATTACCTTGTGTTACAGATGCAGCTAGTGAAGACAGGTAATTTCTGTGGTTGCAAAGTGTTCTTTTGATTATTACTTATTATACAATATTAATTTTTAACAGAACATGTTTAAGCAGTAACCCAAAGTGCTTCTAAAATGTGTACAGGGAGTAAGGAAACTGATAGTTATTTACAAATCTATTAATTTGGGGAAAGATGACATATTCTTGCTCTTGCCTTTTTTTCTTAAGTACTATCACCCAAGATTCTGTGATCTGGCTCCTCTCACCTCTCCGACTGCCTTTGTAATCAGCCTCCTGTAAAGTATTCACCCTTGAAAGTATTTGCTCTCTGAACAGCAAGACCCTCATATAAACACTTAACTTCAAAGGGAAAAATGTTCAAAAAAGCCAATAGAAGTATAGCCATTACTCACTTGTGCACATTTTTGCTTCTTATCTTACTGGTTATCTTGACTCTCCAATACTTTGTCAACCATATCTGATCTTTATGTCCAGTAATACAACCATTCAGTCAGCTATGAGACTAAATTTCACTTCTAAAATGTTTTATCTTTAAGGGCTCTTAAATCAGATTAATTATTTATGGACATTTTCTAACCAATAGCAGGGAGCTACAATCTGTTTCCAGTTTATTGGAGATTCCACTGTATCCAAAATCCAGTCACTTTTCAACACCTTCATTGCTATCCTCCTGGTCCCAGCCACCATTAACTTTTGTTGCATGGTGGCTATAATATCCTAATATGTCTCCTTGCTTTCACTTCTCAAGACAGCAGCCAGAATGATCCTTCCAAAATTTGAGTTCCATCATGTCACTTCTCTACTTACAATCCCATAACTATTCCCCAGTTTACTCAGAGTGAAATCTAAAATCCTGCAATGTTATTACTGACCAATGTCACCCCAATACATTAAAAAAAAAATTCTGCAATGGCCCACAAGGCCCTCTGCGATCTGGCTCCTCTCATCTCGCCAACTTTCTCTGCAATTAGCCTCCTCCAACTCATTCAACTCTACTCCAGCCACACAGGCCTCTCCCCTGTTCCTTTACCACTCCAGATAAAATCCCTAGAATCACTGCTCTGGTTCTCCTTCTGCCCAAATATTCATCCTTCTGATGTCTGCTTGCTCAACCCAACCAGCCTATTCTAAAATCTCTCTTAAGGAGGCCAACCATAACTATACCATTAATATTTTCATCATGTTTCTATTGAGCAGCATACAACAAGGTTTTGGTTTTGTATTCAGTCTGGCAATCTTAGACTTCTACTTGGAGAATGCTAGAGCATTTGCATTTTATAGAATTACTGATATATGTGTGATAATATAGGCCGTATTGCTATTTGTTCTCAAATTGATACACTTTGATAGTTAATTTGGTTAATTTTATGTGTCAATTTGAGTAGGTCACAGAACGTCCAGATATCTGGTTAAACATTATTTCTGAGTGGTCTGTAAGGGTGTTTCCAAAAGAGATTAGCATTTGAAATGGTGCTATCAGCATCACCCAATTCATTCAGAGAATGAATAAACAAGGAGGAGGAGGAGGAGGACTGGATTCTCTCTGCCTGACTAGTTGGACTGAGATATCAGTTAGTTTTCAGCCCCTGGAGTAGAACTCACACTGTTGGCACTCTTCGTTCTCAGGTCTTCACATTTGAACTTTAATTTATATCACCAGCTTTCCTGGGTCTTCAGCTTAAAGATGGCAGATCTTGGAACTTCTCAGCCTCTATAATTGTTTATAATAATTATAATTATAATAAATCTAACTACATACACACACCAATAGGATTATAATCCTATATATATATTTCTATTAGTTTTGTTTTGCTGGAGAACCCTGACTAATATATACATCTAATATATAATATATATTTTATACATTATATACATATATATATATATATACACATATATATAGACTAATATATACATCTGTTTTATGTTCTTTTCTTCAAGCTTCTTTTGAATTTATCACATATTTTTGGTTATTCCATACTAGCTTTATTAAATTGTTAGTATTTGTTTCTATACTATTACATTACCCAAGAAATTACAACAGACATCCATGAGTTACTACAGTAGAGAGCAAATTATCTTTAAAATCTTATAATACTTCTTAAATTTTATAAGATTTTAATGCCATTTACCTAAATCCCACCTTTTGCATACACCACAATAGATTTTAAATCCCATATTACTATTGCTTTTTGATTACTGTTTATCAATATTTACCTACATATTTATCGTTTCTGCTATTCTATATTCTTTCTGAATTTCCTAATTTTTTCATCTAGAATCATTTTCCTTAAATATTTCAACATTTATTTTAATGAGTCAGTTGGTGAAAAATTCTCTAATTTTTTGTTTTTCTT
This sequence comes from Cynopterus sphinx, assembly GCA_030015415.1. Taxonomy (NCBI): domain Eukaryota; kingdom Metazoa; phylum Chordata; class Mammalia; order Chiroptera; family Pteropodidae; genus Cynopterus; species Cynopterus sphinx. Next base: position 63,679,426 of record CM057390.1, on the reverse strand, counting down.
AAAATGTCTCTATTTCATCTTCTATTTTTGGAGAACACTTGCTCTAGGTATAGAATTCAAGATTCTTACTGCCAAGCTCCCCAGCAATTTAAAAACACCATTCCATTATTATCTGAGTTTTACCAAGTTTATTTAAAAGTCCATTGCCAGTCTTTTTTCTTTTAGTTTACTTTTGCTCCTGAGGATAACGTATCCACCCATTCCTCAAACCCAGTCTTGCTGCTTTTTGAGTTTTCCTCTTTTCTTTGCTTTTTAACACTTTTACTATGATGTGTCTTGGTGTGATTCTCTTTAAATTCATCCTGATTGGGGTTCCTTAGCTTCCTAAATCTGAGGGTTATTGTCTTTCGTCAGTTTTGAAATATTCTCAGCCATTATTCCTTCAATTTACTGCTTCTTCCATATTCTCTCTTCCCTTTCTGACTCTAATTACACATGTGGAACATTGTGTTCCACACATCTCTTTTGCATTTTCACTGTTTTCAAATTGGTTTTCTCTCTGAAATTTAGTTTGATTTTTTCTATTTTAGTTTTCTTCCAATTCACTAATCATTTGCTGCATGTAAAGTGCTGTTAAGCAGTTTGTTTCAGTTACTGTATTTTTCATTGTTAAAGTTTCTTTTTACATTTTATAGATTCCAATTCTCTGGTGAAATTACCCATATTTTTATGTTTTCTATATTTTTCATCTCTTGAATATATTTACCTTGTGTATTTTAAAGTATTTGTCTGCTCATTCCAATATCTGGTCCACATATACAATGTTTCTGTTGTTTTCTTTTAGTTTTAGATGCTATCATGTGGTTCAATGTTTTGATACACCTAAAATATTTTTATTAAATACCAGATATTATATATAAAATTATAGACACTCCAGGTGCTAGTATATTACTGTCACTATCAAAGTTTTCTTAAAGTTAAAAATTATTTTTTTCCTCCCTTAAAGATCATTTTGTCATGATGTGGTAGAGTTAGATAGTTGAGCATTGCTTCCTAATTATAATTAAACATTTTATTTAATATGCAACTCAAGCCAAACCAAGAATAAAAAAGGACAGATGTAAGTCAGGAAAATTTTTATGTCAATTTTGAAACAGATGCTTTTTTGAAACAGATGCTTTTTTGAAACAAATATACTTAATGTGATATGATGGCAAATAGTTGGACTTAATAAAGAGATACATTTATTCTAATATTAATCCGTGGCCACATAGACAGTGTCAGTGAGAAGACAGAGAGAAAGCTGAAATACTTTATTTACTTTTATGCTCAGAGAGAATTTTGTAAGAAGTGGTACAAAGTGATGAAAAAAGATATCTGAGAATTAGATGTAACTGCCAGCTTTGACACAATCTCTGAATTTGCTTCTTATCTTGATCCATAATAAAGAGATAATATCTTCTCCCATTCTATTGTTATGAAGATGAAATATTGTTATTGTGTTTGGCACCAAGTGGGAAATAAATTTATGGCTATATTTAAGAGCACATTTGTTTGTTTTGCTAATTGGTTTGCTCAGAGATTCTTAAAACTGTGCTATTCTACAGCTCCAAACAGAAAAATAGAAAATGATATATAGTATTGAGTTCTTATAAAATAGGTAGTTCTATTTGCATCATTTCTATAGAAGAAAAATTGAGAAAGCAAAAGGAATAAGAAGAAACTCCAAAGCAAATTCATTATTATTTGAGAATCACTGAAAGTCTACTGTAGGTGCATATATCCTGTAATCAATTCTAAACACAGAACGGCTTCTTAATTGATATCATTAGTTTTCCATTCAAGGACTTCATAAACTGACCTTTCCATTCTCCATTTTGCTTTTAGAACTTTCCTGAAGTCCAAGACTCTCATTCTAGGCTTACTAAAGAATAATTTAAATCCTTACCTTATTTCATTTATTTATTTGTTTGTTTGTTTGTTTGTTTATCCAACATGGTCTAATTTTTTCTACACATTTTTACTGGTAGTAACTACAATGTAATGTAACATAAACCAAAAACATCCGAACTCTAATATGAAAACTTAAAAGTCATTAATAATAACCATCTTGAAATATAAATATGGTTAAGCCTGATCATACTTTACTTTCTTCACCCACTGGAGGACAGTCCAGATAAGTTCATCAATCTGATGGGTCAAGGGGTTAAACAGTTCAAGGAGTATCCAGTTATGTGAGAAGAAATTCTTGTTCCAGTAAAGGAAACTCAAATTACATCATTTCTTCTTATTAACAACTGAAGAAATCTGGTACACTTAATTTAAATGCTCTGATATTATTGCCATTTCCTAAGAAGCCCCAGTAGGGCAAAGAGAGACATTTATCACCATTCAGACACAGAAACCTCTCTGATAATTATAATCAGGATGAAAAAAATTAGGGGTTAAAAAAAAAAGCCCTTATCAATAAGATGGAGATTGTTTGATTTGCATGCTTGATAAATAGAGAGAAAATTAATTAGGTCCTAATTGACCTGTCTTTTTTGTGATTTCTTGTACAACAGAAACAACAATTTATTCAGTAATGACCCAAGTACTTCTGCTCCTCTAACAGGTCCAGCACACATCTGTGGCTGGCTGTTCTAACCACTCTCAAACATTAATGAATATACAAATCTAATCATTGAATCGCATCCAGTAAGTACCCTTCTGCCCTAGAGTTTACAACACTGATAAGTCACTATACAATTGTGATGAGGTACCAATTTTATATGATAGAAGTGAAAACAAATTAAAGCAGACTTCCTGCTGCTCAGGCATTTTCAAGATTTATTTATAAGGAAGTAAACGATTATCAGTTCTCTGTTTCTTTGTTAATAGAATGACTCGACTGTTAGCACTAGACATATTCTGAGGGTCAATGCTTCATTATAATAAAATTCAACACCAGTGTCATCTCATATATGTTTTACAAATTAAGATACCGGCTTCCATTTCACTTCATTAGCATTCATATCATCACTAAATTATGTTCTCTGATATGCTTATTAGTAATATTTTTTGTTAGATGAAGCTAGTGATTTTAGCTTCTAAAATAATTTCTAGCAAGTTTTAACATATTGTCTTAGGTAGCTATATGATGCTTACATCCAACTCACTTTATTAAGTAATACATGATATCAAAATGTCCAGGCAATTCACCAAGAAATAAAGGAAGCTAGTTCATATAATATAAAGTATCTTGATAACAATTCCTCACTTAAAAGTTTTTTCATATTAGTTGCATAAAATATTATAGAAAATCATACTTTCTAAAAGGACTCTGATTAGCCATACAAATTATCCAAACTTCCCCGAACATAAAATTTCAGCACCTGAACTTATTTTCCTAGGATTACGACACTCAGAAGTGGCCCCCCAAAATTTTCTTAGATGATTAGATATTGAGTTGAAAAATATGTTTAACATTAATCAATGAATATCTAACATGTAATTTAATTAAATTTTAGCACATTTAAATAACTCATATAGTTGTTAAAATGTTCTTGGCAAGTTGAGGGAAACTTATTAAAGTAGTCATAAAATTATCTTCAGATCTATTTAAATAAGCTCTACTTAAGAGTCAGTCTCATTTTCTCACTTGGTACTCTCACTTGATTCAGCCTGCAGAATATGTATTTTGAGACTAAACACAAACCAAGACAGTCTCAGGGGGGCTGGAGCTTGTGAGATTGTATTTTTTTAGGCATGTCACCCTCCCATGGAAGCCATTGTTTAGGTGTTCCACAACCACTGAGTAGTGGTGTAAGGGAAAAAGATAACCAGAAAACGGATCAATAAGTAAGAGACTAGCTGTTAGGCTTAAAAATTGCCTTCTGAGAAACTTTGACCATGTTTACTCACATACAGAAGTGCCAAGAAAGAAAATGACCAGAGATTCACTAAGTTTTTTGAGGAAATTATATGGCCAAAACAAACCTAAGTATAGTTTTCCAAAACCTGTGCCTATTCAAATGCCAAAACAATCTCTTGGACCCTAAACATTCTTAGGGAGAATGTGAACTGGAAAATCCTACCAATGTCTGCCCCAGAGGTTTCCACAAATGTCACAAGGAAGAACCTGCCAGACAGTACTTTCAGAGGTCACAGAGGGCAATGGAGAAGGGAGTTTTCCCAGAAAACAGAACGAGGGCAGCCAGGTTGGCTAACTCAGGAACTAGCTCCCACATCCCTAGTTACCTTGGATAACTTCTCATAGAAACTAGAGATGAGTCTGGACTCCATAGAACTAGAAAGTTAGCTATAAGGGAAGACAGTGCAGAGATGCAATAGTGGGGAGACAGGCATAACAGAGAAGAGAATGGCAACCAAGAAGCTTCTCCTTTTGGTTTGAATGTCTCCTTCTCCATCAACTATTACCCAAAATAAACTTTGGACCAAAGCTAGTGGTTGCAACCAGATATTTCTCATAGGGAGCAACTAAACAACATGGAAGAAGAAAGATGTTGCTGAGGAAACTTGGCTGGAAAAACCCTTACTAAGCAGTTGTTCAAATGAAACAGTTCCTATGTAAAGCAGTCATTACCTTTATACCTTTAAAATATTAATTTGTATACAAAATATTACAATAGAAACACTAAATTCAGATTAAGAATAAATAAAAATTAAAATTAAAATAGATGTCAAATAAATTTCAAGTACTGGGAAATTTTAATTTTAGTTAAAAGTGATTATCTTATATAGATAAGTGTATTATAAATTAATCACTATAAAACTATAATTGCTATTCATTTAAATTAATAACAAACATTATCCTTTTCTTTTAAAACTATTTACAAAAAGGCTTTGTAAAAAAAAACCCAAATCAATGACTTAGTAATAACAGAGCAAACTAAAAAGTAAATATTTTAATTAAGTTAGAATAATATTTATGTTTGATTATGCTCCCAGAGCACCAAACTATACTGCATCTACTAACTATTGTCTATTACATCCCAAAAGCTGTTAAATTTGAGGCTTTGGCTTCAGAAAACATCCATTAAGTTTTCAATCTATCATATTTTCATTTTACTATAGAAATAAGGTTTTTTAGAAGGCTTTAACCGTTCTTTTGACCTGCATTTCATTATACCAATGCAATTTTAACTAAGTAAATTTCATTTTCTAGGTTCTTAATTTATTAAATTGGAAAAAGTTCTTGAGCCTTAGGAATACTTTCTCCTCTTTTAGAGGATATTGACCTCATATATTACTGCTAGGTTATTTTTAACTACCTCTCTCCTGCCATTGGTAAAAGTAGGGCACCTTCACCTGTTGTGATTTAATGACACTCAAGAATAAGTCATGAGCCCCTATAGGAAAGTATTTCTTGATTCATTTCTTCTAATATTTATAACATGTTCTACAGCTTCTGTTTTTAATTAGAGACATCTAAAGATAAATACTAGGCAATTTGTGTCCAGTTAAAGCCAATAAAAAATTATTGGTGGATAAAAGGCTGGGTATAACCATTGCTATGGCTACTTACTAACTATAAGGATGAAACACTGGAATTTTAGTTCCAGTCAATCAAAATACATCCAAGTAGGCCTTAAACTAAAGTGTGAGATCAAGAAAGGCTTCAAGTAAGAATATTAAAGTTCAAAAAAATCATGTGATATTTTTATTTGCAACTAAGACTGCAAACTCCTTCATCCTTTCATAGTATTTTCTTTTTTTTTTAAGAGCTTTATTGAGTTTAATTGGCATGTAATACACTAAACATACTTAAAGTGTACAATTTGATAGGTTTGGGGATATGTGTGTATCCATAAATCTATCACCACAATCAGAATAATGAACATATCCATCACCCCAAAACTTTCCTCTTGCTACATTGTAATCCCTCCTTCTCATCCTCCCCCACTGCCTCCGAGCAAACAATTTTCCACCAGTTTAGAATATTTATATTGTCCAAATTTTGTATAAATCAAATACTAAATGTTTGCATTTTTATGTTTTCTTTCACTCATAATTATTGTAATATTGACTCATGCTGTAGCATGTATCAGCCATTCATTATTTTTTATTGCTAAGTAGTATTTTTTAAATATATATATAACAGACCTTTCCACAAGAACCCTGCACTCTTGGCCCCATTGGGCAGCATCTCCTTTCTGCCCAAGAGGTCCCTGCTGGCCTAGGCCTTTGAATTCATGTCTCTTCCCTTAGAGGCATTCTTCCTTCATTTTACCTCATCTCTGCTCCTTGCAATCTAGGCTGGAAGCTTTTACTGATACAAAAAAATATTAATTCTTGTCACTACTCTATAGATGCCGAGATCTACCCCACTTGATACAAGGGTCTCCAGAGATCTTTCCTGGATAACCGTATCTCTATTCCTGACTTCTGGTTGATTAGATCCCTATGTCATGCTTCTAACCTCTTTAACAAACACTTTTCCTGCCATGGCTTTGGCATTGTTTTAGAACATGCCATCTGGATAGGCTGAGAATTTTCTGAATCAAGTGCTAATTTCTTTTTGCTTAGAAATTCATTCTTCAATTTATCTCTTCTCACATTTTACTAGAAATCAGCAAAGAGAAATCAGTCTGCAGCTGCTACACTTTGCTTGGAAATCTCCTCAAATATCCAACTTCATTGCTTACAAGTTCTATTTTCCTCCCAACAATGAAACATAATTCAGCCAAGTTCTCTGGGATTTTATATCAGATCACCCTCCCTCCAGGGTCCAATGCCATGTTCCTCGTTTCCATCTGTGACCTCCCCAGAAACACCTTTAACATTATATTTCTAACAACATTCTAGTCATAGTGCTATATGTATTCTGTAAGAGGATAGAGAGCTTTCTCCACTGCTCTCCTCTCTTCCCTCTGAGCCCTGACCAGAATTGACTTTAACGTCCATATTCCTATCAACAATCTCTTCAAGGCAATCTAGGTGTTTTTTTTCTTATTAAGCACTTCAACACTCTTTCAATTTCTAATTATTACCCAACTCTAAAGCCATTTCTGTATACTTAGGTTTATTTAACAGCAGCAGCACCCCATTTTCTGGTCTTGGAATCTGCATTAGTGGCATAGTACTATATATTTATGTATGTATTTATATTCAATTTCCTGTCTTCCTGAATAAAAATGTATTTTCCATAAGAGCAAGAAATGTGTCAGTTTCGCTATCTGCTATACCCCAATACCAAGCTTGCAGAACAGAACTTAGCTTATTAGTTCTCACTAAATGAATGCATGAACAAATGAACAATAACAAAAAATCACAAAGGTAGGTGTCCTTTTCCTGTAGTCATTGAACATTTGGGAAGCTTGAGCACAGTAAAAAAATTGGGCATTTTTAATACAAACAAATTTTTTTCTCATAATTTATGTATATTACTCTCCCCATGCCTCAAAAAATATGATTAAATTTCTGGAGACTAATTTCTAAAAATGAATTGAGTTTTATTTACTGAAAGTACAAAGGCTGTCACCCTAAATAATGACAAAATATTTGGTCAACTCAATAAGAAAATAAACAGATCATTCAAAATACTGTTTTTGATACTCTGTCTAAAACAGAGAAGTCAATTTTCAATTTCAGCTCTATCATTATTTGCAAAACAGGTCTTGCACAGAAGATATATTCCAAATCATCAATTAATACATTGTTAAATTGTTTTAATATTCATCATTCTCGGTCTTAAGACTGAAGGTCTAAAACTATAAAAGGTAAGAAAGCTACAAATAAGTAGAACATGCTCATCCTTTGCCAGGATCCAAGTGTAATAGATTTAATAACAATATAACTTACTTGTCCCCCACTAACAGCAACACTGGGTTCAGACTGTTTACATAGGAGATGATTTAGTTTTATTGTGATCAGTAAGTTGATTAACTTCTTAAACATATTTATTATATAAGTAAATTAGCATAGCTTAAAATATTCCTTTATAGAACCTGATAGACTAAGAACAAAATGAAAAATATAGTAACGTAATACACCAATGAAATTTTAATAGTAACATAAAAATTATACTTAGAAAAATGTAATATAAATCTTATAAGTAGGATATAATTACACTGATTAGAGAAGACAGGAATATTATTTAAATGAATGGTCACAAGGACACTTTAATACCAAGTGTGCAAAATTAAAATGAACTAAAATAGTTTTAAATTATCTGAAAATGGTCTTAATCTGGAAAATATAAACCTAAAACCCTTCTCTTTTCTCATTTAGCTAAATAAATCAAGAAAATTAAAATATTAGCATCTAAAGTGTCCTGAAAATGTAAATGTTTAGTGAATTCTTCAACAATTAAAGAAAAGAAAAACCCTAAATACAATAGACAAGAGACTGTCAACATAGAGTCCTAACATTCTTAAGTTTCAGTGAAATTGGTTGGTGAACTCTGAAATTTAATACATAAACATGAAGATGTACAAGACCTGATTTAATTTAACCTTCACAACTATCTACTGAGGTAGGATTATCCTGCTCTTATGTAACCTATATATTTATTTGGGGGACACTGCAGAGATGAGGAAACTGAGCCAGGAAGAAGTTAGGCAGATTAGTTAGCAGAGGAGGCGGGATTTGAAATGATGAAATTTGACTCCAAAATCTTGGCTCACCAATGACTACATCTGAGTATTAAAGCAAAGCTACAATCTTTGACTTGGTGAGTTCAGAGTTTGTGGATTAGTTCCTGCATATTGAGTGTTTTCTTAAAAACAGCATAATAGGGGCAGGGGAACCAGTTAGGAGATAACGGGTTAGAGAGACATTTTGGCAGGAAGCATGAAGAAACTATTTAACACTAAAATGTTTACCTAAACTGACATGCTACAGAGACAGTTGTTTCTTTAAACTTCAACTGTCCTGTTATTTTAGTGCTTTTATAGCAGACAAAGCCTCTAGATAACAAAAGAATTTTTAAAAGATCATTATAAGAAGAAAATAAAAACATTAGGTGAATTAATTTCAACAGTTTTTGTCATTCTCTAGAATACGTCTAATGTCAGCTACACTTGCAATATCTGCATTTTCACAGTTGATCTTAACTTTCTTGGTGTTTTCATTCTTGTTAGTACTAATATTATGTTAATACCAATACTGTTAATGTTAGCATTGTGTTAACAATAATGTTATTTACTAACATGACTTATATTGCAGTGCAATTTGAATAGTATTTTCTCTAGTAAATATCCTTTAAATATAAAAAATCGAATTGCATTAGCAATGAAATGTCATATGCAAGTTGTATTATTCCTTTGCTAGATTTTAAAAAAATATTAAACTCTACCCTGGAATTTAAAAAAAAAAATTAAGCATAGATAGTAAGCAAGCTAGTATATTCATTCTCTGTGTCAAGTATAGAGTATAGAGAATAAATAAACAAGTATCAGGTAAGCCACAGGCAGAATTAATCAGAATTAATTAAATGTAGTTAGTAAGTTAGTAACTTAAAAACATGTTAAGGTATATTGAATAAGCAGAAAATATGATTTTCAAAACAGGAACAAACAAGAATATTACATATAAATGGAAGGAATAGAAAAACAGGAACAAACAAGAATATTACATATAAATGGAAGGAATAGAAAAACAGGAACAAACAAGAATATTACATATAAATGGAAGGAATAGAAAATCCAAGTTATGATCATGCCACCTCTAGGCTGACTACCTGTTACCTCTAAAACAGGCACACACTGGTTATATTCCTGTTAGTATGGTTCCATTCTCTGTGCAAATTCCATGGTGCTGTGCTCTGATTCTAGCAGCATCTCCTGCTGGGTATGTCCTAGGCTGCATAAACGTATCCTACTGTTAGATGTTTCACTGAGGGGAGGGAGGCATTTTAGAGGATAGTCATCTTAAGCATCTTATTGTTCCCTTTTAATACGTTCTTTAGTACAGTATAGAGGAAAAGAAGATATAATTCAAGCTCTGTCAATTTCTAACCATGTGATACCAAAGTTCAGTTTTTTTCCTCAGCCTATCTCTATAACAACTCTAGACCAGAGCTTTTCAAACATTAATATGCATAGAAATAACTTATAAATAATGTTGAATTCACATTCTATTTCAATGGCAAAGGACAAGCCCAACATTTTGCATTTCTAGCAAGATTTCAGGTAAGGCCAATGCCGCATCTAGAGACCATGATGAGTAACAATGTGTTAAAGAATCATGTACAATTTTAGTTCTTTCAAAAACCTGTGAGATTTCTCATGAAATGGAAACTAGAGGGTAAAGTTTAGATATCACTACGAGTTATATACCACTCTTACAGATGGGTCAAAAGAAAGATTGATATTGAGTTTTTTTAACAGTCAAACAAAACATATCCAGAACAGTAAAGGGTTACAAGCAAGCCTTGCTGATCTGATTAGAGATTATGGCAGTGAGATACTGAGAAAATAGATTGGGTCTTTGTCCTAGGAGAACCACCACTGAGAACTAATTCTAGCAGTCACTCCAACAAGGACACATCTGCTGCTCTCAGGAGCAGCCCTGTTGCGGAAGCTTCGAAACCATATATGGGCAGCAACCAAGGAGTCAACCACTAGTGACAACACTTAGGGTATTATTTGGGGAGGCCAAATTTTTCAGAATTATTGGCTTCTTCATATTGTATGCTACTTTGAGAGTAAAGAGATCTCTGTGCATTTCAAAGCAAAGTGAGGTGTGCTGGTCTTTTATTAGAGGGCTAAACAACAGATCAGAGTTTTTTGGAAAATGCTTAATGGGATTGGAAGCCCAAATATTCTGCATGATGTAAGGAGTACTGAGCCAACAATAGAGATTCCTAAATAATTCCCAGCCTTTATCTTTTTGGTTGTAGAGCATGGTCCGTTCAACAAAGGTGACATCTAACACTATCTAAACACCACAGAGTGCACATACCTCAACCTCAATTAGGTCACCGTTCAGCTGCTGAGTTGCTTCTTTGGCCTGAAATTACAAATTCAGACTCTGATCTTCTTTTGGGGTCTTACTTGTTTACCCATCTCTGTTGACATCTTCCTATGAATCTCAGACTACTATCTATGAGTCATCAGCAGATTGCATCATTGGCACACTGTGGGTCTACTGCTAAATTAGTAGTATAAATCTTATTTAAAGTATTCCCAAACTCTGAGCCCATGGGAAACCTGCTTGTCAACTGTGCCCTAAAGAATCACTGTCCATGTACTATTACCTCCTCTAGTTTGCCAGCTAGTTATCTATTTTAGCAATCTTATGCTAATGCCAGTATGTTGAGACTTATTCACAAGCTTTTTGAGAGATGCTTTATTAAAAACGTTGTTAAAATTAAGATAAATTATGCCTTTTCATAAATTAACTTAGTTACTTCATCAAAAAATTCAGATTAGTCTGACATGATTTATTTTTATAGAATCCCGGCTAATGCCTGCTCAACAACCCAGATAATTGATCCCATTATTTTAGAAAAGATTTAGCAGAGTGGCTCATTTTTGAAGAAAAGTTTGAACAATGGACCAATCACTTTTTCCATTAAAAGTAAAAAAAAAAATCACAAGGAATATTAGTCTATTAACTATAGTTAAGAATAGAGTTTTCAAAACTATTTTCTAATTCCCATCTTTAGTAAACTTCAGATGATGGTACCCTATCTCAATTACTCTGAATAATTTGGGGAAAAAATACTGTTCTCTTTAGAGATGAACAAATTTAAAAAAAAATTGTATTCATAGTTCTGTGTGTCACCCATAATATTAGAACTATTTGGTTATTTCGTGAAATCGCTTCTATACCTGGGTCCTGAGGGAGTGAATATACAGTGCAGAATTGGAATTATTTATAAGTAAGTGATTTATGAATCAATTCGCATGTGTTCCCAAGAGGCTGACATGATGACTGGACTTAAAATCAGAACTTGCTTTTGACAGAAATATACTGCTACTTTAGCGAGAAGATATTCTTGGCTAAGAAGCTAAACTATGGAAAGAAGAGGAGTATGAGATAACTGGAACTACTGGAACAATAAACATAAACATTACTAGGACCTGCTCTTATCTGATACCTCATTTGTTCTTCTCTCCAAAAGTCAGTTGTATTCTTTCAGACATGCTTCTTCCACATGGAAAAAGACGTGATCCCTGCACCTCTCAGACTCATGTTAATAGCTTCACTACAACTGGGTCAGCAATTCATTACTGGTTCCAATGAGAAGAGAAGAGAAGAGAAGAGAAGAGAAGAGAAGAGAAGAGAAGAGAAGAGAAGAGAAGAGAAGGGAAGAGGGAAAGGGAGGGAAGGGGAGAGGGGAGGAGAGGGGAGGGAAGAGGAGAGGAGGGGAGGGGAGGGGAGGGAAGTGGAGGGGAGGGGAGGAGAAGGGAGAATAAAAAAGGTTTTTATTGTGTCTAGTCTGAACCATGTTTGGACCTATAAGTGATGGTTAGGAGAGATACACAGAATACTTGGTAAACATGAGAGTTAAACAAGTTCTCCTCATATCAGAAGTTTAACTGCAGAGTAATTTCCAGTAAAACATTTCACCTGCCTCCCATCTTCCACACATGAAAGTTGTCAGTAAAATAAGTTATAAATAATTTCCACTGTTCATTTCAGGAATAGACATGTTTGGGCTTATTCATGTTAAAATAAAGATTTAAAAAAACTGCATGGTTCCATTTCCAAGATTCAGATAACATTTAGAACACATTAACTTTTGACTCAAGATGGCAGAAAAAGAACACATCTCACTGAAATGAGAGAATAAAAATCAATTTGGAATAAGAATAACCAAGTAAAGAAATTCAGAGGCAGTATTATCAGGTTTAAAGGCTATTTCACAAACTTCTAAGAGCCAGAAAATTACGGAGATAGTTTTGCCAGATGGAAATGGACCTGAGAAAGCCACTGACTGGAACATTCCTTGAGAGGACTGCAGGTAAGAGGAGCATTCCACCTGATGGAATGACAGAGATGACAGAGCTTGAGGCTTAAAATAGAATCTTATATGAAGGTCTATAATTTGAACAGCTGATTTCCCTTTCTCACTGTCAATGCAGAGTGCAAGCAACAGGGTTTAACTAAAAGCAAAACTTCAGAAGGCTCGTCTCTAAGAAATTAAATATATGAGCTGGGAAGACGCAGAATTTCTAGTGATGAGGGTGGTACAACAGGATAAAATCCTCCTAATACTTCATTTTAGAAGCCAGCAACTTGATAATACTGACAGTCTTGAAGACCTAGCTACTTAAGGATTATTCCCAGGGGTATACTATAAGAAGCCTCAGAAAAAATGAGCATGGTTTACATGAGACTTGGGTCTTAACAATATGTGAAAAACCAAGGCTGATCAGACATAAGAGGAAAACTATAAAAAAAAATAACAGTTAAACATTTGAAAAAAAAATCTGAGGAAGTACAGATAATTCAAGAAAGAGGAGAGTTTAAATAAAATGACTCAGTGTATTCAAGAAATATAAAATATTTAATTTATAAAATAAGAATTAAATGTTAGCAGAAGGAATAGGCAGAGAATAGGAAACAACTACTTTAAAGGTTAAAAATATGCTTGTGAAATGAAATAGTTAACAATTTTTTTAAAATCTTCTTGAATTTAGGACATACAAATGAAAGATATGGAAAATATAACCTACATTATTTTGCACAGCTAATATTCATATGAGCTATTTATTCATTTTTAACATTCATAGCCAGCCTATAAACATAACATGAAGATTTAACTTATAGAATTATAGAATGTAGGTGTTAACATCCTTCCTACAATGTAAGAAATAAAAGAAAATAAAACTGTAGCTGCCAAAAAGGTGGGTAGGAAAGAAAGAATAACGCAAAAATCATCTTACAAAAAAAAAATGACATCATTTGCTGATTAAAATGATAGGAGCCAGAAATGCAGCAATATATTTCCAGTTATAAAAGTAAACCAGGAAAGAATTAATAACACAAGAATCAAGAATACAGAGAAGGATATGGGCCAAGAGGGCATGAGATAAATTATTGACTTTCAAAATAGGAAAGCATTCGATAATATTTAAAGTGATTAAGTGCAGAAACAGTGGCATAAACATATTACCTAGAGTTATGAGAGTAGCCTCCAAAAGACGTAAAACATAAGTGGTTGAAAGTGTCTGCCCCTGGGGAGTGGCAATATGATGAGGAGGCACTCGTGGTCTGTTTTATCAAAAATCAATTGTGCTGAACTAGCGACTATCTTGCCATGTGCCCATATTATTTGATTTAAAATAATTACAGGTAAACGTTGTCCACATAGATTTTTAATAAATTCAAATATTTCATGGAAGATCAACTTTACATGCATTCCAGCGTTCAGTTCCACACCAAAATCATTTAGGCTGTGGAATAAGAAAGTGATTCTTTAAGCAACCTTTTAAGGAAACAATGGAAAGAAAAACAAAGCAATGTCAAAAATCTAGGGGAGAAAAAAAAACATATATTTTCCCAAACTAGAATAAGAGTATTCATAAATTCTGGATCCCTAGAAACCCTCAGGAACACATTATTATATGTAATCTTAGGGTATTTCAAAAGGAATAGGTCTGTCACGCTCAGTAACTACAGGTCTAACCACACTTGAGAAAGCAACTGCCTAGGCAAAGACAGAGTTAAGCAAAGATATGGACCTAAACATGAGGCCACAGCCAGCGAATATTATTATGGCGATGCATACGTGAGTGAAAGGATTCTCAGTATAGGCCCTCTCATATTTGTCCGTGCAATACCCCTGCTATACTTTTACAGGTAATAAAATGCCTGACCTCACTTCCACTCCCCATCTCCAGTCATGTATGAGCATCTATTAAGATCAGTCTTTAAGAGTCCCGTGCAGGGAACTCCATTAGAATTGTTCCCTGGGCTCCCTTTACTACCTAATTTACTCCTCCTGAATGGAAACGGAGCTAGTTACTTATCTGATTGGTCAAATCAGATGGAAGATGAGGGCGTGGGCAGCCCAGACTTTTCCTATTCCATTTCCCTTTGGGGACTGGGAACCTGCAGAGCATGTATGTGCAGCTCTGCTCTCTGCATTGGGAAACCATAGGTCTCCCCTCACCAGCGAGCCACGTGGTTTTCCACACTGTCCAACTGGGGGTAAAGTTCTGCCTAATTAAAGAGGAAACCATTAGAAGGGCCATTATCAAATACTCGAGCCACATTCTCCAATAGCTCTATTCTAATAATTCTTCCATTTAGGATCAAAATGTCAATTATGGGAATACCAAATGGAGGACAAATAATGTGGTAGTAGGGTATGTAAAAAAGCTTTGGGATTTGAATTGACGGAATTTAAGCTTGCAGCTACGGGTTAAAAGAAAAACGTCATATCACAATTCCTTTTCTAGGAATCTCACCTATGGAAATAGTGTTAGAAACATGTTTATAAAGTTGGAGTATGGCACTGTTTGGAGTTGAAACTAGTATTTACCTCAAAGAAGAGCAATATTGGTCTATTATCATCTCAAATAGAAAAACTCACTTGTCCAGCATATTGCAACTGAATCTCTCAAGCCCTGGGCTTCTTTGGTACTATCTCAGGGGGAGGACAGGGAACGAGGACGCAAGAGGCCATGGTCCCAGTATCTCCTCATAGCCTCTCACTCCTCTATCAGATGGGCCACTTTGGGGCTGATTATTGTTGATTTCATTTTTTAAAGGCTTATTTTGCCTTTTTAATAGTAGGTTCACATGATCTGACTCCTGTCTGCCTGAACTTACTTTCTGTTTTGCTCTCCCTACTTTGAGTTTGAATCCTTTCTTTCCTTCCTTCTTTCCTCCTTCCCTTCCTTCTCTCAATCATGTTCATTGAAAAAAAAGAAAAAGTTTTCCTTGACTGCCTGATGCTAATCTGTGTTCTTGCTCTTCCTTCTTGGTCTTTTTCTACCACCATCTTTCAGGTTCCTCCCCTGCAAAACCTGCCAGACTTCAGAAGCGGTGTCCACCTGACTCCCAGCATTGAAAACAAGAAAACCCTGGACAAATCTGAATATAAAAATAATTATTAAATGCATGTTAAAATAGGTAAATTGCTTCTTCAATCCTTTTTGAGCATTCTCTCTTTAAAAACATTCAAGGCTACCATGTTGCTTCTTTGTTACCAGGCTACCCCTTTTTTCCAGAGACTTCTAAGACTAACATTTTCTAATCCCACTCTTGTCATATCACAGAAAATTAGTGGTACTCTGTCTCATTCCTTCAGAGCTATTGTCATCAACACAGGTAAGCTAAATTATTGATAATATGTATTTTATATGCCCTCAAATAGTATCATCATATGAAGGGCTAACTTCATTGCCTCAATCATGTAATCGAAAATAGAGAGAATTTTCAGAAATCTTTTGGAAAGAGAGATTTGTAAACAAAGAGGTTTGGGAACTTTTCAAATCATACCAATACACATGGTTGCATAGTATTTTAATGCATCTTCCCTTTCCTACCCAGAAATAAAAGCCTTAAACAGCTGATATGACTTTGAGCCAACTAGCAAAGAGCACCACAATATGCTTATTTCACAAATTTTAAATTCCCTTTTACTGAGTAGGGAGCCTTTTAATAATAGAATATGTAGTGACTTCCAGCATCTAATTGGGTCTAATTTAATCCTTTTCCACTACTCTATAGAGTAGCAAGTCTGAGGTAAATAGCAAGTGTGGCTCAATGAAGCTGCTTTAGAAGAAAAAGGAATGTAAAGTTTCAAAAGCAATAAAGCTTTGCAATTGATACATATTCACTGCAGACACCTCAAGGAATTTTTGAATTGAAGTCCTTTAGGAAAAAAAACTCAGAACTCTGACCCTGCGAGTATACTACTTGCCTTGGATAAAGAAAGAAAAGAATATTTTATTACCAGGCTCTCATCCTTCACTTATATTCTTTCTGGTGAGGAGGTGAGCAGGGAGGGAACAGAGGCAGCAGACTGAAAAAGCCATCCACGGAACAAAGTGAAAGTGTGGCTTTAGATCAGTTCACGGAAATGGAGGAAGCTGTCAGTATGACGGTGTCTGGCACTCTGTGATCAGAAGAAGAGAGGAAAGAACACAGAGGAGAAGGGAGGCGGGCCTGGGGGGCGGTGGAGGCTGAAGCAGAGCGCACAGAGCTCTGGTCCCTTCCTCTCCTGGTGCTGTGACCTTGTGAGTATGCAGGCTGCCTGCAAATGTGAGTAAGCTGGAGTGGTACTCTTCTACACACTTCAGCCTAAAAAAGAAGAAAATACTTCAGCTGTGATAAATGTGTGTCTGAATTTAGCTTGCCTTACACACAAATCAATTAAGGCAAGTTTAGTGACTCGAGGGACATTTCAGATTTCTGCTGCATAATCAGAAAACATTAATAGCATTGTGAAAAAATGTTATGGAATAAAAGCACTCATGGGGTGTTATATTTTGAGCTGATGTTAGTTAATAAAATGATAGACTACACATAAGGGAATATTCTTAAGAGATGATAATTTTGAATTACTATAATAAAGATTTTATTTTTAGGTAATATTCAATATCGTGGAGACTTTCTTTTTAAAATTGTTTGCAAAATTATTTCCCATGCCTGTGAATGAAGAAAGAGTTAGAGAAGCGGTATGCAAATATACTTCTATTACAGTGTGTGCCTTTCAAATTTATAATTAAAATGTATATAAACAATTATAAAACAATTTCTTGTTCTAAAAACAAAAGCATCTATGTATTTTTATAGTTATATTCTAGAAAGTATTGCTCATCCAAAGAATATGGTTATTACTACCCAGTTTTTATCCATAAGGTAATATATGTGCCACTCTCTTAAAAGAATATGTGGAGGGAGAGAGGGCACAGGAGTGAAGGACATAGGTACTGTCAAGTGTGGGAGTGTGGGTGGTACCTGAAGTGTCCTTTAAGTGTATTATAGCAGAGATCCCTTAGCCAAATCATTCTTATTAGTGTAAATTATGCTTTTATATCAAGTAAATGAATAAAAACTCTAATTTATACAAATTTTCCTAACTGGGTGAAAACATTGCAAAATAAGAATTTTCTTTAAAAAATCATCAAAGTACCAAATATGTTTCAGCATCACACTTCCAACCTTGAATGAGTTACATCCTTTTGAGCAATAATTTATTGATTTAATGAAGACTATTTGTGCCATCTATATCCACATTTCTAAATATTTGGAACAATGACTAAATGACTAAAGCATAAAGATCCCTGACCTCAAAGGGGCTCGCTTTCTAGCAGGGAATGGGCAGTAAAATAATAATTATAATAAATGTGTGAATTACATAGAGTATTAGAAGATGGTAAGTACTATGGAAATATATAGAGCAAGTAAGATCAGTTGTCACTGTGGGGAGGTGATTCACAACTTTAATATGATTATCACTGTGGGCATCATTTCTAAGGTAATATTTGCACAGCAGGGAGTGAAAAGAGAAAAAAAGCCACAATTGGGAAAGCTGGTCTTAGATGGGAAGAGGAACCATTCATTTTAATCATAAGAGTAAAGGCAGACTATGTGGTCCAGATGCTGTTAGGTGACAGATGTGATGGTGGCGATCTGTTGAAGTTCCTTTCTGATTGCTTTCATTTTCTCATTGAAATAGGGAATGAGGTAATCAGCTGGAAGAAAATATGGGGAAGGGGATCTTAGGAGTTTAAGGACACGGGAGAAGGTATGCAATATTTGACTAGGAGAGGACAAATAAATGGCCAAAGAAGATGGATTATGATTATCAGGCAGCATGAAGGATCTACTGGGTCTCATCAGATGTGTACCTATCGTATGTTTCTCTTCAGCTACCATCACATCAGTACTGGTACGAAATAATAGGACTATGATTTTGCAATGGAGTATGATAAAATAATGGGCCTATGGGTGAATGCAATGGAGTGATTAGATAAATTATCTTAAAATTTATGTTCAGTAAGAAGAGAAGAGAAAACAAAGTATTAAAGAGCAATGAAAAGCTGTTGGAATCAATGGATCAGAAGTCTTGGTGGAGTCAAAAACTTGTCAGGGTTAGAAAAATAGAGGGAATTACTTTGAAACGCAGGAGGTGGATGTTGGACTGAGAAAGATAAAATTTAGACACTGAAAGAACTGCAGTTATTGGTAATGACGAGGTCCATGATATGGACCATGGAGTACGTGACTTAAGAAGACAAAAGCAAAAACAACTGAAAAGGTATTGTGGTAATTGAGAGGACAGCTTTTTGGAAAGATCATCTACATGTATTTCAAAATCATACAGAGTTAAGACTGATATCATATTGAAGAGATTGACAGTGATTTAGGAATTTAAAGTTTAAGAAAATAAGGGAGAGTGACACTGAGTTCATCAGATGGAAGCCACAATTAGATAAATGATAAATTTTAATCACAAGAAATTCAATTCTGGGAATTTTAGAGAAAAGAAAGAGAGTAGCCTGGACATGGCAATGGAAAATAGTACCTGAAATAGTACCTGATCCATCTTTAACACCAGTGGGAAGAGAACTGGGAGTAGGAAAACAGCTACAACTTGAGAAGGCTGCAGAGAAAAGAATCCTCAATAGATACACATGGACTGTGTACAGTGTCTGACTTGCAGATTAAAAAAATAATAATTTCTCACTACAAACTTTATCCTTCCTAATGGACCAGGCATAGTAGACATAAGTTGAAATCCCTGAAGAAGATAGTTTCACGTCCACAACTTTCTCTTCTTGCTCTCCACATGCCAGTTTTAGAAATTCTTCCATAGCAACTTAGGAAATTACCTGGTATTAAATGCTGATGGCCAGCAAACAAGGTCATTGGAAGAACACATCCCGTGCCCCAACCTAAAAAAGCACTCTCCTGTGTATATAGTACAAGCCTTATCATGCTGTGTGGCATATATAATGTGGACATAAAATTCTCAGTAACTGCCAGTGGAATAAATCTTCACAAATTAAAGTTAGTCATCAAATTTCAAGTGTTTCAGTAGCTTATCAAAATTGGGCAAAAATTAAATTCCTTGGTTTGTATAAGCATTGCACAAGATAAATCTACTTTCAAAGGCAAAGGTTTTAGTTTTATATTTTCATATGGCAGAGCACAATCAGGACATTACTCCAATTTTTTAAGCAATGAAACATATTTATTTATTTTAAATCCCACAATTTTATGTAATATATACACTACTTTCAGCTCTCTTTACATGTGAGAAAAGGTTTAAACATGAATCTTCGATTTCACCTACCTGACTGATTAGCTAAATGGATAAAAAAGTAACGAATGCCTTTTGATCTATACTCTGAAAGATAAAAGAATCTTTAGATGGTGGAATTGTTTCAGGGTACCACTTATTATTTGATCTATTCTATGAAATAAAAACAGGAGAGAGATGCCTTTGGAAAAAAGTAATGAGTGATATTCAAGAAATAAATGCAATATTCATGATGGAGAGGGTTGAATAAAATGTTGATACTTTACTTTGAAAATTTAATATTCTTTGTTTTCCATAACTTTGTTTTGTTCACACAAATCTATCTCCATTACAAATATATATATATATTTGCAACACTTCATAGTAAAAATAAGATATGGCTGAGCATTTCATAGTCTTAAAATATTACCTTCCAATAGCACTGTAATAAATAATCCAACTTAATTTTCCTTTTAATATCCCTATTACTTGCTTAATAGTCAATAAGGTAACTAACTCTAGCTTATACAGTAACTAGATAGATCTTTTACATTTCTAAAATGCTAAGCAATTCTTTAAATCAAGTTGCCATTATATGTGGATTGATAGGAAGATGATAGAAAGGATTTATTTTAGAAATTCAACAGAGAATGCCCTCTGTTGGCATTTAACTTTAAAAATATCTTCCTCTACACATATCTTTAGCCATAATTTCAAGGAGCTTTATTATGTTTTAAAAAATAAAAATAAATAAAAACACCTAAATTTTTTAACTTAGAGTCCCTTATTCAAAGCAATCATAATCAAGATGTGGGCATCACTGAGGACCATCTTTGAAAGATGCCTCTGACTATTCAGCTGCTATCAACCTTTATGAAAATAATTGAGAAACTGATGGTTAATTTCCAATTTCTAATTTCAACTGGTCTTTTCCCTTAGAATTCTGAAAGTACACATAGCTAAATTCAATGTTTTTAATTTATCATAAAATTGTGTATTTTTTTGACAATATGATATCTTGTCATATGCTTATATATCTCTGGGAGAGCTGAGTAAAAATAAGGCATTAAATAAATACTCAATGGAGGAAAACATATTATTTCATACTGATAAACAACCTAGATGATGGAATTCTAATATACTCCTATGAGAGTATATCATATCTCTGGAAGAGGAAAAAAAGCATATTTTTTATTTTAAAAAATGATACATTTTACTTGTTAATGCAAAAGCAGACTGACTTATATTCCCTGTCATTGAAACACAATATATTTTATGTAAAAACAAAATTATGTAACTTTAGCTATAAGTTACTATATTATAATTATTTATAAGAAAAGAGGAGCTACTAAAAGCTGCTTTTAAAGATATTAAAATTATTTGGAGATAATAAGGATTTAGGACTTTCACAATTTTTCCTTTACTCCAATAGATATTTACAGAAAAGATAATTTAAATCAATCACCTTCAAAGGGCATAAAACTCATGGGTAATATATGTCACTTATAAAGATTACATCTTCCAAATACTAAAAAAGATTAATTTGAACTACCATAGAGATTTTCCCTATAAACATTAATCTTTTATAAATATAGCTTTAAATATACCTATAAACTAAAGAAATTAGTCTTAAATTAAAGCTAAAATCTTTTCTTTCTAAATAGCCTAAAAGCATACTTTTCTTCCAATAACCAGAACTGGCAAGTAATACAAAAATCAGATAGATTGCTTCTTATGAATCTAGACTGGATTATGTAATTGGAATTTGACTGATTAGAAAGGTTAAAATCAATAAAACCCCTTTAGCCATACATACAGACATTTTAAGATTTCAAAACTTTACCCTATTCATTTCTGACTACATTTATACTGGGATTAAATAATCCGCTTTAATTCCTTTCATGTTGCTAAAAATTGGAATAGTGCTATAAAATCTTAATTAATTCAGATGAATTCATATAATTCCAATGATGTTACAGAATTATTATAATCTAAAAACTATTAGTAACAAAAGAGATTTATTAAAAGGAACTATGTAAAAGCGTTATTATTTGTCCTTTTTCTCAAACCTAATGGAAACGAGAAAAGAAAAAAAATAGAGAGAGAAGGGGTGAGTGCTCCACCTCAGTAGAATATATACATTTCTCAAACTAATATTTTCTTTTCAAATCTTGAGTAGATTCAGATTTCATTAAAGTAATTGTCAGGACAGAAAACAATAAAACTCTTAGAAGAAAAAAGAGGTAAATATCTTTGTGTCCTTGGAACAGGCAAAGATTTCTCAAACATCACACACACACACACACACACACACACACACACACACACACACACACCACTAACAATAAACTAACTCTAAAGAAAAATTTGATAAAAGAACCACTTTAAAATCAAATATCTCTTTTCATTAAATATTACATTGAGACTTCCACTTCTATTTAAATCATAAAAAGTCACAAGGGAAAATTGTCACTACCCAAATGATAAGAACAAGTTAAATAACTACAAAATCATGTTTCAGATTCACTGGAGAGCTGAGAATGCAAAGAAACATGTATTTATTAAACTTACTTTAATTTACTAAAGACTGAGGACAAAAAAAAATATGAGAGAAAATCTCCAAGAACCCTCACTGAATACTAGAGAGAAGATAGACACAGCTAGAGGAGAAACTGAAGAGCTAAGACACCATCTGAGACCCATTTTTGAGGGTAGAGTAAGAAGATTGAAAAAAAAAATCCCAGGTATTCTAATCCTAAACTCTGTTGAAGAAACAGTCGTCAACTGTCTTCATATCATTTGAAACCAATGATGAACAATCTAATGCAGCCAGAAAGCTCAGACCCATCTTAACTACAAATCTGATTAACAACATGAGGATTCTAGGTGATGCTCATTTCTGAACATAAATATTATTTACTTCAGTCTCTACTGATCTTTAATGTATAATGTGTGATATAGAATAAAAATGATGAGACATACAAAGAAGCAAAAAAGTATATAACAATCAACAAGAGAGAAAATAAATTATAGAATCAGAATCAGAGTCTTTAAAATTACAATGATAAATATGTTAAAGAATCTATGGTGAATGTAGGCAACATGAATAAATGGAGAATTTCAGGAGAGAACTAAAAACTATAGTATAGAGCACAATGGAAATGACAAAAATTAAAAGCACAATATCAGACATAAAGAATTATTTCAATAAGTTTGTCAATAGCCTGGCAAATTATAAGAGAAAATTATTTAATTTACACTCGGTCAAAAGAAATTATCCAAGCTAAAATACAATGAGCAAAAAAAAAACTAGGATAAAATATACCTCTGTAGAACAATATCAGATAAACCACCACATTTTTGGAGCCCCAAAAAAAGAAATTAAAAAGGAAAAGAAATATTTGAAGAGATGATGGCTAAGAATTTTCCAAAACTGATGAAATACATCAAACCACATATTAAAACTTACTAGAATATTAAGCAGAATAAATAAATTGTATCCTGGGCTCATCATAGTCTTTAAAAATGAACAAATCTTAAAATCAGAGAACAAAAGCAGTGTTACACTGTTATATATCGTGGCACAAGTATAAAAATGACAACTGAAATCTCAACAGAAACAATGGAGACCAGAAAAAAAAGGCACAATTTCTTTATAGTGCCAAAAGAAAAAAAGTTGTCAACCTAGATTCTATAATGAGTAAAAATGTCCTTTCAATGTAGAAAAAAAATGGAAAAAAAATCTTCACCTTAATTTTTTAAAATTATTTTGTCATTTAAATAATTAAAAAGAATATTTGTATTGATTTTTACAAAGGAGTTCCTCTTTAATGACCTTATTGTGAGGAAAATTGTTTCACTGTTAGAGTGAAGAAGCTACAATGATGAATAATTTGTGGTTTGGGCATAAGGGTTAACGTGGAGATCAATGAAACAATACAGGGGTCAGCAAACTGTGTACAAAGTGCTGAATCTCTCTTTTTAGTAAATGAGGTTTAACTGAAACACAGCAGTGCCATTTATTTACATATTATCTATGGCTGTTGCCATGCTATAATTACAGAGTTTTGTGGTTTTAACAAAAACTAAATGGCCTGAAAAGTCTAAAATTTTTACTCTCTATCCATTTACACAGTAAGTTTGCCAATGCCTGAAACATAATGTTCATAAACACACTTGCACATCTATAGTCAATTGATCTTTTTTAAAGATGCCAAAGAAATTCAATGGGAAGTTCTAATATTTTTTAAATGGTGCAGGAAATTTTTCATAACTATATGGAGAAAAAATGAACCTTGATACTTTATCATATTGTAAGTATTAATTTGAAATTAATCACAGGTCTAAATGAAAGAAATAATGCTATAAAATTCTTGGAGAAGAGAAAATCTTTGTGACTTTCGATTATTATCATAAAAGACACAAAAAGCATAAACCATGAAATAAATAATTGATAAATTAGACTTGGTCAAAATAAGAGACTCTTGCTCCCTAAAATATACTCATAAGAAAATAAAAAGGCAAGCCACAGACAGGGAAAAAATATTCAAAACATACATACCTGATAAAGGACTTGTATCCAGAGACTATAAATAAACCTTACAGCTCAATAATAAAAGGAAAACAATTCAATTTTTAAACAATAAAAATATTTTAAGGCACTTCAAAGAGGATAAGTAAATGTCAAAAACACAAAAGGATGCTGAACATCATTAGTTGTTGGGGAAATTTAAAGCAAAACCACAATGAGATTCCATAACATATCCACCTATCCAATAAAACGTCTAAAATTTAAAAGACTCACTATATTAAGTGTTGGCAAGAACGTGGGACAACTGGAATTCTCATACTCTGTATTGGGAGGAAAAAATGGCAGGCACTTTAGAAAATGGTTTAGGAGTTTCTAATAATGTTAAATGAAGGTTTACCTTATGACCCAGTAATCTTACTCCTAGGTATTTCCTCAAGATAAATAAAAACATGCCCTTACAAAGTTTTCTATGTCAATGTTTCCAGCAGCTTTATCCTCAGTAACATCCTAAATGTCCATCAACCAGTAAGTAGATAAAAAACAGTGTCATAGTCATAGCATGGGATACCGTTCAGCAAATAACAAAATAATAAACTACTAAATATCTGAAAACATGAATGCATCTCAAAAACCATTATTCTAAGTGGAAAAAACTGATGTAAAGAAGTGCATAATGTATGATTCTATTTATATGAAATTTTAGAAAAGATGATCAAATATATAATAGAGAAAGTACATCAGTGGTTGCATGCTCAGGGAGTTGGAGCAATGGGGAAAGACTGGGATGAGATGTGAAAGTATT
Source organism: Cynopterus sphinx (assembly GCA_030015415.1). Lineage (NCBI taxonomy): Eukaryota > Metazoa > Chordata > Mammalia > Chiroptera > Pteropodidae > Cynopterus > Cynopterus sphinx. The sequence continues at coordinate 63,654,001 of CM057390.1, read as the reverse complement.
TTTTATGTTGTGGATATGAGGTGAATTTTGATTGCAATAGTGACCTACACAGATGTATGTACATTTGTTAAAGGACATCAAAATGTATACTCAAAATGGGTGCATTTGATTATAACTATACATCAATTAAGATGATTTAAAAAAAACATACAAAACCAATGAAATAAAGAATACCTCTTTTAATGAGAACCAGTTATAGTTCTGTTTTGAAAACAGAACTTAAGAACTAGATAACTAGAGGGAAACTCTTTTATCTTTTTTATTTCGTTAAGAATACTTGAAATTACCATCATGGTGCTGTTAGCAATCTATAATTGACAGTGTAGTCAATGCCAGGCACTTTCCACATTCCAATCTGGAGAAAATATTATATATACAGGAATAATCTCCATCTACTTTACAAATAAGAAAACAAAGTTTCTAAATAGGATTTTTTACTAACCAAAGAGAACCCTGATTTTAAATGTCAGAAGATGATTTGATCATTTGAACCCAGGTCTGCCTAACTTTAAACCCTATTCTTTCTACCATATTGTCTCAGAGGTGCCAACATATGTCATGAACTAGTACACTGACAATTGAAACTCTGTGAATGCTGATTTTTATTACATTGAAAACTTTTTTTAGTTTGTTTTTTAGATACTACACAACTTGTCCATAAGTTTTGGTTTACTATTTCGCATCAAATCTTCAATTTGACTTGATTATATTTATTGTACCACAGCTATAAAGGTAGAAGATGTGGTTAGGGTGTGCTCTAGGCAGGCTCCCAATTTTGAGGATGAATAATTGGAAAAAAATATTATTATCAACCTATTAGACTTAATATCAAAGAATAGTTTAATACATGTGAGGTTGCATGTGTCCTCTATATAAGGAAACCATCTATGTTGATGAACTCTCCCCTCATCACTTTAAACATAATGAGAAATAATATTTAGTTAATCTTACTCTGAAACTTATAGATTTTATAATTATTGCTAATTATTTTACACAAAAATAGAGGGGAAATTATTGCCATTGATTTAAGCAGTTAACTGGTGTTAATGGAATACCAATTTGCATAATTCAATTATAATTTCTTGACAGAAAATAATTGGACATAATTATTTTGGACATCAGATCTTCATTTTAGCATGGTATTCAATTCCAGTTAGTTCTCAATTAGACAATTCTCTTCAGGGACTTTTTTTTTTGTCATCAATTGACATAAATTACCTGCTAAGGCTTGAGCATTCTCACTTTCCGTGTGCTTTTGCACTTAACGTAAATTTACATTTTTATTAGTATTTGAGAGTTTCTTCTTTTGGCCTATGTTTATAGAAAGATTTGACAATAAGATAATGAAGACTTTCTATGGGAATGAAGTGGAATGTTACTAGGAATTATGCCCAAACAAAGCAGAGTCTGTTGATAATTCTGAATGATGTCACTTATTAATAAGACTCAGAAATGTGCATATCTAAGGCTGCTATTACATCACTATCACAGCAGAAGTACTAACTTATAACAGATATCTGGGACATAAAATTGGGTGATATATTTGAGTCTTTCTGTCTTTCATTTGAGGGGCTGTGCCTAAGTTTCTAACAATTAACCATGAGGAAGGATGATCAGTTGACATATCTCAATAGTTACTTAATTCTTTATTACATTTCTACTAAAATCCAGACTCTGTTTTAAGTGTTGGGAACACAGTATTAAATAAATTAGAAAAGTCCTTGTTCTTAGAAACATATTACAGTGAGGAAGTCAATAATAAATAAACAAGCATATACACAATTATGAAAAGTGCTATAAAGAAAAATATAGCATGGAAAATGCAAAAGAGGGTTGCTATTATGTACAGGATGGTCCAGAAAAGTATTCTAAGAAGGTGACATTTGAGCAAAATGAAGAATAAGGTGATAAGCTAAGTAATGTGCACATCTGGGTATGGAATATTCTAGGCTGAGGGAACAGCTCATGTAAATACTTGCCAGAAGAGTGTTTGACATGTCTGAGAAACAGCCAGGAGGCCAGTGTGGCCAGAACACAGTATGCACCTGCAGAGTCGAGGAAGGCAAAGCAGGAACTACAAACAGGGGACAGATCATGTTTGCCTTAACAGACATGGGAAGAACTGAATTTTATTCTGTCGGATGGGAGATCATTGAGAGAAATTGGGTAAAAAATTTCTTTTTCACTCCATTTTACTTTGCCTATAGTTCTGTTTACAGAAATGCTATGTCTGAAAAAAAAAATGTATAAGGCTAAACTAATCACACTTACATTTGTGTTCTAAAACTTGGTGAATTCTATCTTTCGCATCTCAAGTACATATCTGGTTAGATTGATTATACTTCATGTTGCAGTAAATTACAATTGAGCTACCATGTCCACCTTACTGCCAGATTATGAGCTACCTAACATAAAATCTTTTAATATTGTATTCCAGAACTCAGTAGAGAGCATGAACATATTTTTTAAATTGACGCAAAGCTAGTAAACATGGACTTTTAACAAGATCTTTTGTACTTTCTCAGTCAGTAGAGTAATATGCACAGCTCTCCTTTGCCCTCCTTATAAGAGGCACTAGTTGTAAAATGAAATTAATCTGGCCTTTCGTACATTCTGCACTCAAACTGAGCCTAACAACTCAAAACAAAAGTGAAACTTTACAGGCTCATGGATATTGTTTCCTCTTCATTTGGTTAATTCTAAGAAAATAAGAGAATCATACAACTTCTTAAGACAATGGTGTTTTCTAGAACAGATCTGTCATTTACCACTTAATAAACTAGCTGAATCTAAGACCCATTGTTGAATGTGAAAGACGTCATTTAGATATCAAATTAGATTAACTGACCTTTTCTAAAATACTAAAAGACTGTTGTTTTTCTCACACTCAAATTTCTTAAATGTCAGACAAAAGTTAATGCCAAATGTGAAAAATTAAAAATAGTAGGAAAACATATGCTATTTATAATTCTTAATGGATGAGCCTTCTCTTTTATCAATTTTTTTATGTGATTGAAATCTCAGAAAATCATCTGAGGTAGCTTTAAACACATGGCACGTTTATTCTTTGAAATCTTTTATTAATTCACTTATTTTATATTCTAGGTATGCATATATTCCCATTAGTTTATTTTCTATTTAATTATTGTATTCTCATTAAACCTAATAAGAAATATAAATTATCTATAGTTAATATGTTTATATATTTACTGTGAATAAACAACAAAGATGGTACAGCTTTTATTAATAGTATACAAGAATAATTTTTGTTATTATCAAACTATACATGTACATTTTAAAAATTGACCCTGTGTATAATTCAGTGAAATACCACGTATTCAATTTTTTTCCCTTAACTATTTATCTCAAGAAGTCCTTCTAAGATTTTTAAGTTATTAGTTCAATCATGCAATAAACTGCTTGAGACTACATACTATGCCCTCTGCTATAAGCTGGGGGGAAATATACTTGAAGAGGTAAGTAAAATCTTGTATCTCAAACTTCCAAATTAAACAGATAACATGTTTAAAAGATATATTGATTGCTAGGTTTCTCAAAAGTGGTAATTAAAAATAATTTTCAACTCAGAATATTCACCCCACTATAAATAACTTAGCATTTAAACACTGAATAATAAAAAAATTTCCAGGGTTGATTCACTTTTTCCTTCCTGGAATTGTGTGACAATGGTTCAAAGAACAACCCTTAACTTTTCAAGAACAAAAATAATGTATTATAAAATTATGCTCCTTTTGTTCATATGGATTAATCCTTTTTAAAATAGGTCCTGTTTTTTTATGTCTTACTTAGAAATTGTTACCTACGTTTCACTAAGTTCACTAAGATTGTTTCCTACATTTTCCTTGAAAAGTTTAACAATTTTAGCTGTTATGGGTAGCTCTTTAATTGTTTTGAGTTAATTAGCATGTATGATGTAAAGATAAGAGTTCATATTGTTTCATACAGATATTTAACTGTTCCCACACCTTCTGTGGAAAAAAAATCTATCCTTTTCTCATTGATTTGCTTGAACACATTTGCTAAAAAGCAATTGCCTATATACTTGTCTTATTTTTGAAATTTCTATTATGTGCCATTGATATATATGTATCAATTCTATCTTGATTAATGTAGCTTTAAAAAGTCTTGAAATTTGGTAGTTAAATCCTATAACTGTCTTTTTCAAAATTATTTTTGTTATTTTGTGTCCTTTTTATTTCCATGTAATCCTAAAAAGTAAAACTAGTCAAAAAATAAAACTATGCATTTGAGTGTCTATGTAGGTCTTCATTTTCAAATGAAGAAAAAAACTATCGCCCATAGAGGAAGCAGTTCCCCTGGACCATTGGAGATTTCACTGGTGCAGACCATATGCCAGAAAGACTTGTTGTCCATGAAAAGGACACTGACAGTAAGTAAAAACTTGATTTGCTGACTTATCAGTTAAAACAGATCCTAATAAGACTAAATTTAACCATACCCTGCTCTATATTTCATAAAGCAGACTTATCATTTATGATGTCTTTCGAAGGATGTTTATTTTGAATTTTATTGACAACTTCATCTTCAATGCAACCTCTAAACTCTGTTATTATCAAAATTTCTTGGTGTGAGAACTATTCTTTTTCAGGAAATAGTGTTAGTTAATAAAATAACTGCAGAAAACTTTGCACTTTAAGTGTGAAATCTCTAATGGGAATTTTGAGTAGAGTATTTTTGCCAGGTTACCATCCTTGTATAATTGAGCACTTCTCTATTTGTTACTTAACCTGTAAGAATCCCCTCTAAGATAAAGAAAAGGCTTAAAAGATATTAAAAATTGATGGAAAGAAAATGCAATGCATTTTCACTCTGGTCATATCCAGGGAGACAGAAAAATATGTCTCCTCTCAATGCGGGATTCTTTTTCCTTTCACTCATATGAATCAACTTAAAAATTGAAGTGTAATTAATATTCAATTATTATGTGATAAAAGCCTTAATTGTCTCAGAGTAAATGTATTTTCAAGAGAAAGATATCCTCCATTCTTCATTCGATTTGCAGAATTGCAAGAGAAACACCCTATCTTGAATTCTTGCATATTTAAGTGCCATGACATAGTCTAGCATCCCAAATGAGGAAAAAATCGCTTAGTATACTAATTTGGTATAGGAGATCTTGCTTGGTTGGTTTGCAGACCTCTTAATTTGCTGTGAACGTAAATATAAATTTACTAAGACTGGAGAAGTAAAAAGTAAATATTAAAGAACAAGTCATTAAAAACAAAAGAGTACCTAATTAACAAATTTGGATTTTCTAGATTATTAAAAGTTTATGTTAAAAACCTTAAAGAAAATGTGCATATACTTAGTTGATAAGAGAATGAGTCTGAGCAGAAATTACTGGAAATTTTTAATGTAAGGAGAAAAGCTTAATAAACCTAGTTCTTTTGAATCTTTATCATTTCTCTTCTTTCTCACATAAATCTCTGGGTCAAGTGGGGAATCTGTCATAATAAAAAAAATCAATTGTTTCATGCATAGACAAAAGATTAGTTAACCCTCTCTTTTCCTTCCACTCACATATAAAAACTGTCATTATTTAAAAAGTGATTTTAAAGTTTTCTTTTTCCTTTTTCCTTTTTCAAACCAAGTTTAAAGTGTTATAAATTGGTTTCTACTTTAAATAATTAACTTTTGAATTTTGCATCTAATTTTGGCTTAAATTACCTTGGTATTCCTGCTGAGTTGAAAAGGGACTCATATTTTCAGGTGGATAACATGATAATAATCAATAGTCATTAAAAGGTTAGATGTGCAAAGAGGCTGACCCTATCTATTCTTGGTTTGAAAGCTGTCATACTGCAAAAAGGCCCTTCTCACAACATCTTCCTTTTTTTTAAACGGTAATCTTCAGAAATTTATTCTTAGAAATTAGAAATAATTTGCAGTTGAGAAATCTTAACTTTAATTTTAAATTTAAAGTAGGTGAAATTGTATGTAAAAATAAAATCAAGATTATTTTAATTTAAAAATTTACATAATTCTCTTGATTAATAAAGTCTTTTTTTAGAAACTGAATTAAGAATAGTGTGATTACCATAGATTACAAAAAGATTAATGTGAAAGCATGACACTAATTTTTCTAAAAATGTTGATATTTGTGCAAGGTTTAATGAAAGTTTTCTAAATGTCTCATACTTGTTTCGGTGTCAAAGCAATTATCACTACTAAAATGATTCTCAAAGGCATATAATAATCTAAATATGTGTCTGCAACTAAATTAATAATCTAAATAATTAGTAGCTTGTATAAATTAGTTCCTCTAAAAAACTTAGATGATATTTCTTGTATTTTATTCACTTTCAAGTACTTAGAACTACTAAAAATTTCTAAAGTTTTCTAGATGTTTAAATATTTTAAAATTTATAGCCAGTCTCTTCAATAAATAATGTTGGGAAAACTGGACAGATACATGCAAAAAAAATGAAACCAGACCATTTTGTTATACCATATGCAAAAATAAACTCAAAATGGATTAAAGACTTCAATGTAAGACCTGAAACCTAGAAGAAAACATAGGCAGTGAACTTTCTGACATTGTACTTAGTAAGGTTTTTTTCTGATATGTCTCCTTAAGCAAAAGAAACAAAAGAAAAAATAACATCAGACTAAAAAGTTTTTGCACAGCAAAGGAAACCATCAACAAAACAAAAAGATAATCTACTTAATGAAAGAAGATAATCACCAATGATACGGTCAGTAAGAGGTTAACATCCAAAATTTATAAATAATTCATGCAATTTAACACCAAAAAAAATCCAATTTAAAAATGGGCAGAGGTCCTAAATAGACATTTCTCCAAAGAGGAAATACAGATGGCCAAAAGGCATATGAAAAGTTGCTCAACATCACTAATCATTACAGAAAAGCAAATTAAAATGGCAATAAGATATCACCTCATACCTGTCAAAATGGCCAACATCAATAAATCAAAAAACAACAAGGTGGCAAGGATGTGGAAAAAAGAGAAGCAGCAAGCAATGTTGATGAGATTGCATAATGGTGCAGCCGCTAAGAAAAAACAGTACAGAAAATCCTCAAAAAATTAAAAGTAGAAATACCTTATGACCTAGCAATTCTACTTCTGGGTATTTATCTAAAGAAATCCAAAATGCTAATTCAAAAAGATATATGTACCCTTATGTTCACTGCAGCACAAGATATGGAAGCAATTTAAGTGCCCATCAAGAGACAGGTGGATAAAGATGTAGTATATATATTCAATGCAGTATTACTCAGCCATAAAATCAGTGAAGTCTTAATATTTGTGACAATATGAAGGGACCTAGAAGGTATTATGCTAAGTTAAATAATTCAAACAGAAAAAGACAAATATCATACAATCTCACTTATATGTGAAATCTAAAGAATAAATCTAAATGAATAAAACAAAACAGAAACAAACATGGGTACAGAGAACAAACTGATAGTTGTTAGATGAGAGGGGTGTTGGGGGTCTGGGTGAAAAAGTTAAAAGGATTAAGAAGTACAAATTGGTAGTCACAAAACAGTCACAAGGATATGAAGTACAACATAGAGAATATAGTCAATAATATTGTATGTACAGTGTCAAGTGGGTACTAATTGGGGAGATCACTTCATAAATTATATAAATGCCCAACCGCTATGCTGTACACCTGAAACTACTATAAAATAGTTTTGAATGTGTCAACTGTAACTGAAAAATAAAAACAAAAAAATAAAATTTAAGCTTCATAAAACTTTAAAGAATGCAAATTAGGTATTTGATTTTGCATGATAATATGTACATATACAACTTGATATGTTAAAGTTAGAAGAAATCATATATGCCAGAGATGAAAAATGCTGGTAACTAAAAAAGGAAGACTAGAAGAAATCAGAAAGGCTATAACAAAGTTAAATAAGATATATCCAAATTTTATTTCAACAACATAAGAACAGTTACATTTTGCTTGATCCTTAAAGCTAATACAAGTTGACTATGATACTCTAAATTTATAAATAACCATCTAAACAGTGATTTTGTAATGTACGTAGATTCCAGTAATAATACTAATATTTTTAATAACCCATATAAGATAAATTAGGTCTATTCAATAAAGACCAGTATGTTTGTGACTATCTGCATGATTTCATATCTTGAGTCATTTCTGTTGGAGAGTAAATAAATAAATAAAATTTTTCTTCATAGGTTTAGAGAATAAACCGTTTATGTCTTTTATCTTTCTAAGTACACCAGAAAAAAAAAAAAGACACCTCCTAAATTCCAGTAATTAGAAGCCTCCACCAAATAAAAACTTCCCATTGAAAAACTAACAAACACCATGTCTTATGTAAACTTTTAAGAAACCAATGTAAAAAATATAAGAAAAGTAGTTTATAAAAAATGAATGAAATATTACTTTTTATGACTTTGGCAGCACATCATTAGTGGGATATGGCCAAAGGATGGTTATCAAACAACCATAATATTAAGGATTTACACAATAATTACACTGTTGGTTAAAGTAACAGTATTGTTTCGTGTCAACTTTAACATTTTAGTAAGTCATAAAGAAATGAGTAATTATTTTAGATTTGTTAGAAATATTTCCAATAAAAAAAGTAACTATATAGAGGAACAAATCACTGGTGAAAGAGATTCAATTAAAATTTTTAAAGAGCTATGAATTTTTAATAGTCAAAATAATGTTAGAGCTAAAATGAAAAGGTCAGTATGTATGTAATTTTAAAATAGATATAATTTCTAGCTTTGCTTACTGGTTTAAACTAAGAATAGTGTTGCCTCAGCTCTGTGAATCTAACCTGAATCCTGGAGCACAGACTTGATCTTTCATTCTGTTTTCCTGAAGGAAACCAGAGATGCTTAGAGAATAGGTTTCGAAGCAGTAAGTCTAAGATATATTACTGTGTGGGTGTTACAGGGGTTCTGTGTTGATGCTAAGTAACACAAGATGCAACTTAAAAGCGTAACTACTAGCCAAAGTGTGACAATGTAAGCATCTATGGAAAATACTAATTGTAATGAATTATACTTCCTAAATATTTTTGAATTCATACTAACACTGTATATTTTCCCTTAAACATTTTTAGTAACATATTCAAGTTGTTTTAATCAGCTTAAAAAAACTTCTGCTCATGTTTATAGGTTTATTTTTAGAACTGATCCAATCCACCTGGGTACAAAGCCTAACACTATTCTTAGGAAAAGCCTTCGAAGACCCTTCTACCTACAACAATGAAAATGCTATAAAAATTTGCAAAGAATAGCTATGTTAACATATAAGTTCAACAAAAAAACTTTGAAAAATAAATTATCCCAAACATTGTACAGAAACATTACTTAAATGTTCAAAAATTTTGCTCATATAATCTTTATTTTTTTATTTATTAAGTTTATTGAGGGTAACATTAATACAATTATATAATTTTCAGGTGTATATAATAATTAAACATTTGTATATTTTATTGTGTGTTTACCACCCAAAGTCCAGTTTCCTTCAGCTACCATATATTTGACCCCTTTTACCAAGTTTACCTCCCCCAGCTACCCCACCACTTACCCTCTGGTAACCACTAGTCTATAGTCCACATCCACGAGTCTCGGTTTGTCCTGTTCACTTGTTGCTTTTAGATTTATATCCCACACATAAGTGATGTCATGTGATTTTCATCATACCACCTTTAAATATGTGTTATATACAAAACACTAATGAGAAAACTTTAAGACTTTAATTCCAATCTGGATGCAACCCACCTACTGGAAGCTAGGTTTTACGTAAAGGGACATTTTAGTCCTATGTATAGATGTACTCTAACAATATGAAGCATGAATCAAAGTTGCCAAAATATTGCAGTCACAGAGGTATAATGCCTTATTATTCGGTCCAAATGAACTGTGCAGTTATCTATTGCCTAGAGAGTTCATCCACCTGAAAAGTCATGAGAAAGACATCACATAAACCACATAAAAGCTCCTGCTCAGTATTACCACAATAACAAGGTGTCAGGATCTCTAGCCTTGAATATGTGCTTTCCACTCGAGGAGGCCCTGGACACACCAGAGCTCTTATTTGCTTTAACAATCACATTCTAGAAAACAGGTTTATATGCAAGTTCTGCAAACTCACAATTTCCCTCGTATAGAGTCACATTAGTTTTAGCTCTCACAAAAGAAGCTAAAACTGTCTGCCTTTTTTAAAAAGTACAAACTATTATTTTAAAACAATTTATACAATATATGTAACCTCCCTTACATTAAACTTGATGTCTACCAAATAATGTCAGATTATTATCATACCAATAAACACCATTGCCATATTTTCCCTCCTGGGTACTCTCATATAAATGAAAATAAATACCGCTCTATTAGAAGGAACCTGACAAAAATGAAAATGGCAGGACCAGTCTTTAAATGATGTGCTTTTGTGTAATTACTGTTATTATGTTAATGACTTCTGTCAAAAAGAGTTTGACTGTTAACAGCTTTCAAGTCCCACTCCTTCCCTCTACCTTTCTGCCCCATATTTGGGTAGGTTGATAAGAAAGCTTGATTGTGCTCTTCTATGATGCTGGTGGAACATTAAAACCATGCAAGCTCATGGGCTTTATGCAAGAACTCTTCCTCCAGCCACAGACCTTAAACATTTCAACTCCAAGCCATCTTTTCCCTGCTTTCTCAAACCATTTTTTGGATCTGACTGAAAGCATTTCCTGCCTTTCCAGAAAGCCTCATTACCTGAGTAATAAATCTTTTCATAACCTATTGGTTGTGTTTAATGTCACCAATATCCGCATGCAAACCAAATTTTGTATGGAATGACCCATTCCACCTTAGGAGGTAACCACATCAGCACTACGTCCTGCATCTAAACTCATTTCCTCCATGCTTCCAAAGGAGTGGTGCTTTTGATTAAAAAGCTATTGTTCATAGACCTCAAATTATTTAATTTATTTATAATTTTATTAAGAAAATCAACAAATTTATACAAGTTAAATGGGAAAGAGGGAGTTCAAAAAGCAACAAAGGGAGAAAGAATTGAGTTTAATTGTGCATGCTAGAAGTAAATTTATGAAAGATTGTATATCTGAATACATCTTTATTTTACTCTCAAATTTCACTGATAATTTGACTACATAATTCTAAATTGGAAAATCTTGTCTTTCAGAATTTGAAGACATTCACCTATTGCTTTGAACTTTTAGCATTGTTCTGAAGCTAGTTTAAGCAAACTTTTTAAGTAAAAGCCCAGATAATAAACATTTCATGCTTTGCAGGTGATAATTTCTCTGTCAAAACTATTCAATTCTGCCATTGTAATACAAAACCGGCCATAGACAGTACACCCATGGACTGTAGTTTCCCACCCCGTGCTCTAAATCAGTCATCTGATGCCACACTGATTCTCAATCGTTTATATAAAAAGTTGTATTCTTTGGAAAATTCAAGGATTTTATCTTTTCTAGTTTTCTAAAATGTTACAATAAAGTACCCTAAAATGTTATAATAAAGTCAATATGTTTTCACTTGTTGCCTTGGAATTTTGGTAAGACCTTTTAATCTGGGAGGTCATGTCATTCAGTTCTGCACTCTTTTCTTAAAATATTTCTTTGACGACTTACTTTCCTCTATTTTCTCTTTACTCTCTTTCTAGGACTCTTATAATTCATCTACTGGAATCTCTCATATTTTAAATCTCTTTGTAATTTTCATGGCTATGCCATTTGAGATTTATTGAAGATTTATTCAACTTTATCTTTCAACCCTTCTATTGGTTTTTTAAATTTCAATTGCTACCAGATTTTTTAAATTTATAGTTCTGATTTCTTGTTCTTTAGCAAATTACTAGAAGACATGTTCCAACATAAAGAGTAAATCAACAAAAATATATAATAACAATGCCTAACACTGAAAAAACAAAGAAGTAAAAATATAACAATGATATGTGGTGGCAAATACCAAAAAATTAGCTGTAAAAATAATGAAAAGTTACTGCTTATGACAAGAAGGAATGGGCAGTTTTATGTAAAGCATTACTGTTTTTCATTACAAGCCTTATAAAACTACTAGACTTAAAAAATAAGTGTAAAAATTTGACAAAATAAAAAACATTATGAAAACAAAAATTCTTCGCTTTATAAAATAGAAAATATTGAAGAAGAAATAGGTTCCATAAATAGCCTAACAAATATGGTTAAGTAAATTTTAACAAAGGTGCCAAGGTAATTCCAAAGGAAGCAAATCTTTTCAACAAATGGTGTTTAAACTAGGTATGCATGCAGGGGAAAAATGTACTTGAACTTTACCTCATACTGTATATAAAGTTAACTTGAAAAAGATCATAATCTTAAATATAAAAGCTAAAATTATAAAATTTCCCCAAAATACATAGAAGAAAATATTTTTAATCTTGGAGTAGACAAAGTTTTTTATATGAGACACAAAAAACAAAAATTTACTTTGAATTAATAGAAAAACTAAGATTAAGTAATGATCCTTGATAACAAAAATAATCAAGTTAAGTCAAGATCCCAAGAAGAGTAAACTTTACTGCGTGCCCTATGTCACAAATAGCAAAACTCGTTCATTCTTTCTATTCAAGGTGAGAAAATAATTAATCTCTTTTATCTAAATTCACTAAGACAGTCAAATTTATCATATAACTTTTAATATGTAGGTTCAAAATAATTTCAAGGAGATGTGAAACAGTATTTTTTATAAGGAAAACATGTTAGTTCACAGAATATGGGCTTAGTGGGCAAATGCCATCATTGTTTCTTTCTTCTATCTTTTCTTTGTTCTCCAAAACGTTTCTGAAAACCAGAACAATTTCAGGAGGAAAAAGATGAGTCTGATTATTATTGCCCTTCTTCACAAAGTTAATGAAACAATTTTTGAAGAAATTATAAAAATTAGTAACAGCTTCTGATAGTTTTCAAACCTAGAATTTTGTTTATGCTGCCACACAGTTACATTTAAAGTTATGAGACTAGACGAGAATACCCAGGGGAACTACCCCTTAAGCTATTCAACATAAGTCAGATAAAGAGAATTAAAAAATAAGGCTGAGGATCAGCATACAAAGGAGAAAAATGAGAAAGTATATTATAAAAGTCCAGGTGAAAAAAATATTTTACAGAGAATAGCATGAACAACTGTATTTATTAGCGCTCTTGAGAATCTGCCTGACATATACCAAGATGTTGTCTGTTGGTGGCTTTGACAAAGAGGAAGTTCAAAAAAGTACGGGAGAGTAAATCTTAGTTGGACATTGTAAAAAAAAAAAAGAGAGCGAGAGAGAGAGAGAGAATGGAGAGTGTAAAGATAATAATTTAACTTGACACACAGAAAATTAATGAGTGGTTTTGTTAAAAAAAAAATAAAAAGCAGAGAAATGGGAAAATAGCTGAGAAGAATATAGGGTTTGGGATTTTTTTCACCTGGACTTTTATAATATAGGGTTTGGGATTCTTTTACCTGGTCTTTTATAATATTATACTTTCTCATTTTTTAAGTTTTTAAGAGGAGTAGTACTAGTGTGTATGTTTATACCACAATAATATTGACCCAGTAGAGAGTAAGAAGTTGATGATGCAATGAAGCAATAGAAACTTTTCAAGATTAAAATTATTTGCTAGATGAAGAAGATGTGAGTACATGTGAAAAGGTCAAACTTTTAGAAGAGAAAAAATAACAGAGACTAAGGGTGCACACAGAGGTACACTACTACTGTGATAGTGGGAAGACAGGGAAGAATCTATATGATTATTTGTACGTTCTCAGTAAAGTACAAGGAAAGCTGATCATAAAAATATGTGTTGAAAATTTGAGAAGAAAGATGTTGCAAAATGGTCACCTTTAGCAAGCAATAAAAACAAATTTATTAAGGAGATATATAGTAGGACTGTCAGGCAATGTCGTGTGCCCATTTGAAATTTGAGGTCATTTAAGTTGAGAAAAATCAGCTTGGTCATTCAATTTTCTCTAATAATGCTCAACTGCTTGTGTATGAAGCATTGTTTTCAATAATTAAGTTACCCAGGTTTTAGCTTTGAGAGAAATTTTGTCAGAAGGAAAGAATAGCAAGTTTGAAAAGTGTTTTTTAAGGGCATTAATACATGGTATCAGTGAAGACATGGTATCAAAACTGACGAAAAGAGAAAGAGAAAGTATTAAAGAGTAAAAATATGGAAGCATCAATGGACTGAGAGGCCTCAATTAATCAAACAACTGTTGAAGTGAGAGGACTAGAAAAAGTTAGTTCAAATAACAGCTGTGGAACAGAACTGAATGCTGGAATTTGGAATGTGGTATAGTTATAGGATATGACTGTAACTGTTGTTGAGGTGGGAGAAAGATTATAAAGGGTAAAGGGTCAAGAATATGAGAGTCCAAAGTTTTAAATGAATTAATTATTCATATAAATTTTGAAATTACGAATTATAGTATAATGTTGGAAAAGAACTCTGTATTAAAGCTTTCAATGAGCATAAGTGGAAAGAGAAAGTGGCTGACAAGTTGGTTGTAGGCGACAAAGACTGACTTCATAAACATTAAAGTAGCTATAAATTTATTTAAAGAAGGAAAATGGAAACATGGTTGGAAACAGCCCTGAAGATACTCATCTCAACACAAGGTCCTACAGTACCTGAAATATGAAAGAAAAAAAATCATCTTTCATTTAAGATGGCTGTTGGGGAAGTTATGTCCTCAAGAGGAACAGTCAAATTTCAGCTCCCTGAAAAAATTAAGAAGTTCAGTTATAGAATGCTTACTGATGTTATAAAACTTCAAATCTGGAGGGCATAGTGCAGGGCAGTAAAGTATTGGAGATTAGAAATATAAAGAGTATGGTGTGCTAAGCATCTGTAGACTTCTGGTAGTCACTGAGGTAAACATCTCTTAGGGAGAACTGAGCAAACACTTCAACATGGTACTAGAGCTTCACTGTCCATTAGGTTAGCCACTCAACACATATGGCTCAATTAAAATGAATAAAACTAAAAATTCAGTTCCTCAGTCAAACAAGCCACATATCAGGTGCTAGTTATCATGATGGATGCTGGACAGATAGAGAACTTCCATCCCTGAAGAAAGTTCAACTGTGCACTGTTTCTCTAGAGTATTCAGTTGGAAACTAAAAGTCACTGGACTGTTTCTACAGCTTCAGGTGGAGTGTCTGATGGGAAACCTAAGACACAGTGCATGTCTTAAAGTAACTGATATCATAGCAGCTTTCCATGGGTTAGTAGACACACTGTGTGTTACATTTTTTCTTGACCCAAAGTGACTCAACAAGGGAATGACAGATGCAGACTTGGAAGACTTTAGTACCTAGTACAGTGTGAGAACATAAGTGAGAGCAAGATTATATATATATACATTATATATATACATAATATATATAATATATATAATCACACATACATACATACATATACATATATATATACATATATATAATGTATCCATATTCATAAATATTTCCTCAAAAGGTGCTATTTATGCACATTTAAATCAAGAATCCCCTACATTTATAGAACTGTTTCCTCCACTTATCTTCATATTTTATTTACTGGTTGTGAACCTGCATGTAAAATACATCTAGTTTTCTTCTACAATATTTTCATAAACTGCTATTTTCCATGTAAAAGAAAAACGTGTTAGCACAGTTCTCTGATGAATTTATATATTTACCAATTAAGAGGAGAGATAAATCATTATCATAGCCCAGAAAGTAATTTAATACAAAATGAGAATAGAGCAAAGGTGAGCACAGTTGCACAAGCTAGCAAGGGATTGGGTAATAGGCTCCAATTTCCCAACAAAAAATAAATTGAATCTTATGGCCCGAAATCATTCAAAATCCATGTAGGCCAAAATAATGGATGTAAAATAAAATTGCAACATCTCATACATAAAAATTATAAATCTACCTGCAATTGAAACATGCTATGCTGAGTCTCAAATCTACACTTTTTAGCAGCATGCAGATTAACCCTTTGTATGTTTCTATGCTGTTTCAAAGATAATAAATATTCCTGTGATACAGTAGATCCATAATTTTCAGAGTCCTAGAATTCCCAGGTACGAGTCATTAAGTATTATTAATTATCATTCCTTTTAAATAAGAAAATTTTAACTAGTAAAATTCCTTTTGCAACAGATTTTGATTTTAAACCCTGATTTCTGAACTCCTGTCCTACCAATGTTAATTGAGAGAAAGGAAAAGGAGATACAGAGAGAGAAATACTACTAGGCTAAGAAATTCATTATTACACTATAAGATTTGTCCCCAAACCTCTCTGTGGTTCCACCATACTCACCCCCAGTCTTCTTGCATTGGATCAAGTAGTTTTAAGTGTTTTTTCATTATAGCTAGCTAAGGGGCATCTTTCCTTCCTTCTCCCAGGCCTATCACCTCCTAAACTTATTTCTCTGACAACAAGATGAAGTAAACCTATGTGAAACTGCCAAGAAGAAGAGGCTTGGTGGTCTGGACATAGTCTTTGAGGCTTTAGAGTAGAGCCAACAGGCCCCTCTGATGATTGCCTCAACCTTGTTCAGCCAATCTGGGCCTATTTCTAGAAATGAGCACCCAGAAGTTTTTGTCTTTTCTCTAAGAGTAGTAAGCCTGAGGTAAAGATCTTGGCATCAAAAAAGAACTTCAAATGTCACTTGAGTTCTCAAAAGTTTTCTCCATCAAGATCAGTGAGTCTTTTTTCCCCCAGTTATCAAATACTGCCATGGATTATGTACTATGACTGTACCTATTCTAGTGGGACTCGCACTGTGAAGCAATGGGAGGCAAGGTGGCATTGAAATAGGAGCGAACAGATTTGCATAGCCCGTATGCCCTGAGAAGAACAGGATGAACGCACACAAGAGCCCTGAAGAGGCTATTTCAGTCTTGATAAGACAGGTGGCAATTTGGATTAAGATGGAGAAAAGTGGTTGGCTTGTTAGATATTTAAGTGTTAAAATTGATAGCACTTGATGATGAATTAGAAATAGAGACGATAGAAAATAATGGCAGCATATCCTAGTTTTTCATCCATTATACAAATGATTTTTTAAATATTTACTATATGCTGAGCATTAATCTAGGTGACAGGGATACAACAGTACAAAAACAATAAACAAAAAACAAAAATGCAAAAAAGCTACCCTGTCATCTTGACACTTTTAGTATTATGCTTTCCTTAAGAATTATTGGGGAGACTGTTCAGTTGAACCAAAAGATATAATTGACTTTGCTCCAGTGTCAGGATATCTAGACTGTGGGTGGCAAATTTAGATACCTGTATATTGCATAGAAATAAATGATAGTGACATTTAGCCTCAAACACATGGACAAATGAAGATGAGGGACCATTTAAAATTACTCATATTGAGCAAATTTATCCATTTGGGCATGTAGGTCAGTGTTTTTTTTTTAAAAAAAGCCAAAAATCAACATATGTATGAGCAGTCTCCTAATTTAATACTTTGGTGGTGGCAATCAATTTATTAATAGTAAACATTTTTAAAACAAGGTAGGGTACAAAACTCAGCAAGTCAAGCAAATGTCTGCTAGCTAATATCAGATACACAGGCCTCCCAGGTTGCCAAAGTCTGCCTGGAGATCCTGGTAGGAAATCATCTTTTCTTTAGTGTTATGTGAGTAGGAATTATTACATATAAATGTTGAAGAAAATAAAAAATTAGCATATTCTTATCCAACAGAAAATTTCTATGCTTAGTGAATATTTCAGAGAATCACCAAGACTGCCCCCATTCAGTGACTGATGAACCAAATATTTGAAGATATAATGATGTTATTATTAATTTATCATAACTATATTTGGAAAACTTTTGAACATGATTTTAACGTCTCTGAAGTATAAGAGGTATTTGTATATTCTGGTGGTATCTTTTCTTTACCCTTCAAGGTGTTTTTTTTTTTCTTTTTCATTATAAGTATTTCAAAGAGAGACTAGAAAAGGTTATACCTAGTTTTCCTGGCCAAAACACCAGTTAAAAATCAGGCAAAGAATGAATAGAAATTTCACCAAAGAATATATACTAATGTATAATAAGCATATGAAATGATGCTCAGCATCATTAATCAGTAGAGAAAAGCAACTTCAAACCACAAAATAGCATATCACAGCCTCTAGAATGGCTATAATAAAAAAGAAGAGTAAATATTGCCAAGAATATAGAGAAATTAAAATCTTCATACATATCTAGTAGAAATATAAAGTGGTATAGCTACTGTTATGATTGAATTGTGTCCCCTCAAAATTCATATGTTAAAGCCTTAATACTCTGTACCTCAGAATGTGACTATATTTAGACATAGGGCCTTAAAAGTGATGATTAAGTTAAAATCAGGCTGTTAGGGTGGGCCCAAACCCAGTATGACTTGGTGTCCTTATAAGAAGAGGAAATTTGGATTCACAAAGGGACACCAAGGACATGCTCACACAGAGAAAAAGCCATATAAGGATTCAACAAGTAGGAAGCCATCTGCAAGCTAAGGAGAGAGACCTTAGAAGACACCAACACTGTCAGCACTTTGACCTTGGACTTGCAGCCTCCACAACTGAGAGAAATACATTTCTGTTATTTAAGTTACCCAGTCAGTGGTATTTTGTTATGGTGATCTAACAAACTAATATAGCCACTTTGGAAAACGATTTGGGAGCTACTCAAAAAGATAAACATAAATTTACTATGTGACCCAGGAATTCTTCCTATGTATCTGCTCAAGAGAATTGCAAACATATACCTTAAAAAAGACTTGTACACAAAATTCTTAGCAGTGTTATTCATTACAGCCAAAAATTGGAGATAATCTAAATACCCATCGACAGGTGAATGGATAGACAAATATGGTATATCCATACAATGAAATATTATTTGGGGATAGGTAGAAAATAAGTGCTGATACAAGCTGAGACATGAGTAAAACTCAAAACAAAGTATTGCACTTAGTAAAAACAGCCAGACACAGAGACCTTATGTTATATGGTTAAGTTTATACAAAATGCTTAAAAGGCAAATCTGTAGAAACAGAAAGCAGATTAGTGGTTGCTTGGTGTGAAGGGAAAAGGCAAATACAAATAAATATTAAATAAACACAAGAGATTATTGGGAGGATGCAAATATTATATTTATGGTGACAGTTGAACAACTTGGTCAATTTATTAAAAATATCAATGAGTTGTACACTTGCATTCGGTGTCTTGTCACCAGTAAAACTCGAAAACATTATAACTCAATAAAATTATATAAAAAGTCATAAGGTTATGCCTCAATGAAGTTATTATTAAAGTGCCTTAATAAAGATTTTTTTTTTTTAAATAGAGAGGCAAACAGGTTGAAGGGAACTAAAATACCATTCTTGTGAGAATTTCAAATGAAAAGAGAAGAAAAATTAGTAACTTAGTGGGGAATGAATTGAGAAAAAACTAAGCAGATGAAAAAATAAGCATACAAAATGATGCTCAACATTATTAATCATTAGAGAAAAGCTACTTCAAACCACAAAATAGCATATCACATCTTCTAGAATGGCTATAATAAAAAAGAGAGAGAAGAGTAAATGTTGCCAAGAATATAGAGAAATTGAAACCTTCATATGTTTCTAGTAGAAATATAAAGTGGTATAGCTACTGTTAGGATTAAACTGTGTCCCCTCAAAATTCATAGTTAAGCCTGAAGTTTTAAGAATAATGAGTACATTAAAAATTAAGTCTTAAAATAAGTAAAAGATTCATTTTATGACACCAAGCCTTTTTCTCTGTGTAACTATTAAAGAATCAAAACTTCACAGGCAAATCTTGATTAGTTTGGTAGCAGAACTGGATATATCTTTCTTAACCTTTCTGTGAAATATGTACAGTGACAAAGAAAAACATAAAAATCACTACCATATAAGCTAGGATTTGCAGTCCAACTACTGCCAAATGTGGAGGGAACTCTGAAAGACTAATAAATCATGACATGGCCTGCTCACTTGTCATATCTTCCCTCTTTCTATTGTCTTACATCCAGGATCCTATGGCCAAAGTTCCTAATTGTCTCCCAAGATCCTTTATTCTGAAATACATAGTAGAATTTTTAACTAATTATGGTGACTGAAAATAAAATCAATATTTCCTAACATCTTTCGCAGCTAGATGTAACCCTGAGCCTAGTGAAATACAAGTTGATAGGCCCTTGTTGGCTTCTAAGAGCTTTCCTTTAAAAAAATTTGATGCACATCCTTTTTCTTCTTCGCTTTTTTAACCATCTCCTTGTCATGCAAATGCCACCATCTTGAGCCATGAGGAAAACTGTGTCATCCTGGAAATGGTAGAATAATGAGCTAGAAGGAGCATGGCATGCTAGAGCTGCCCTTGTTCATATGCTTCTAAACTTTTACATGAAAGAAATTTTCATTCTTGGTTAAATTAAAACAAAGTACACTTCTTTATGTTCTATACCAAGTTCACTTTGCTGTAGTGTAGGCTCTACTAGGGTGACTCAGAGAGGTCATTGCCGGTTAAAAATAAGTCTTAGCCTTCTTAAGAGAAACTCAGTCTCTTTAGGGGAGATGCTCAATCTTTCATGGCTCCATCCTCACTTTTAAGATGTCATCTTCTTCCCCCAAAGCAAGCAATTCTCTTCATAGTAGTGGTAAAAGGAGATCTCTGCTGTATGTATTGCCTTCCCAGTCTTTGCTACCCCTGCCCTTTGGGTCACTGCGTCCACAATGGTAATCTCTCCCATTCTCCAGGTGTCTATTCACCACCAGTATACCCTGGTGGTCTCCCTCAATCTCCAGCTACACATCTAACACCACTACTAGTTGAGTGTAGACGCTGACAGCGCAGCTCTCCTGGTCCTGACCCCAAGTCTCTGCCAGTCCACCAGGACTCTAACCATTTCTTTCCCTTGGGAGGCATCCTGGATTTCCTACACACTCCCCATAAGTTGTGAGACATCAAAACATTCATTAATCTATATATCTCTTCCATCCTTAGACACTATTTGGCGTGGTGTCACATTATCAAATATGGAATTAGTAAGCAGAGTACCATACAGATGTTCTTAGATTCTTTCTTGACATATCAGGGGTTTCTACTGACCAAAACATGGCTAGGTGTTTCTAAAACACACTTTTTTCCCACCCAGGTTACAGCAAATTCCTCTGACCTCTTGGTCCTTCTTCTGTCTTTCCCCTATTCTCCATTTCAGAGGGCCTGTTCAACTTCCTGCACTTTCTCATGCCCAGAGTGTAAAGTCAGCCTCTTTACTCTAATTATAGCACTATGGCTCTGGATATTAAGGGAGAAACTATAATGAGATACAACTTGCTCTCTTTTTATGAAGTCTAGCTCTCACAACTGCCATCTCCCAAATCAGCACTGAGATTCAGAGTTGATAGCCTCTTACAACCTCTCTGTTCCATGCAGTTCCATCTTCTCTTTCCCTAGGGGGTCATAAGCCTTCTAGATGGTTTAATAATTTCATACCATTAGACTAATTTACAATTGAATTATATGCCAACACACACATACATCTATGTGGAAATAAAGGAAAGGGGATGAGACACTGAAAAATTCCAAATTGAGCAGTGTGAGATATTGTAGACAACTCTACTCAGAAGCTACCTGAATTAAGCTCAGAATCTTGGGCACATCTTTAATTCATTCGCTCTTTCACTTGGTATTTGTAATCATGGATGTTTTATCACAAGCTTTAAACTTGGTACTAAATAAAGAAAAAAAAAGTCCTCAGACAGCTGCATAAGGAGCTTAATTAGGAATCTCTTTAAGTTCACTTTAAAATGCATAATTGATGTAGAAACATGTGAAGCAAATAGCACCCCTTTAACATCCTCATAATATTTTCAAAGTTGCTGATTGTCACATTTGTTTCATATCATTTAGAAGATGTCATTTTCTAGCTCTTTTTTATCTTAATCCAAGGCCACGTTTTGGTTTAATAATTCATTAGCAGCTCTTTGGAACTTATTGCCTGCTGGGTTTACTGAAGACTGATTAGCAATTTTATCGTTTTTAAGTTTTCTGTATATATTTTCTTAAGTGTCATCTCCTGCTGTTTTTCATACTTTCTTGTTTGAAATAACTTTTCTTCCCTCAATTTTTCTGCTTTGCCACTGTGAAACTATCAATCATTTCTATCCCCCCAGAATACACATCATTGAAGTCTGAGATCCTGTTGGCAGGACCATTAAAATACAGTACCTATTTTAATGGCATATTGATATTTGAGAGAGGCTTAATTCTGTCTTTTATCAATAACCACCAATCCAAATCAGGTGTGCATTCAGTTGCATAGGACATAAGTGGGCAAAACGTGGGCATTGAAGTAAAACCCATCTGAAATCTAAAGTTTGTTTCTTTTCATTTCTATCTGATTGACTATAAACTAATGTTTTTTACTTAACTTCCCTAAATTTCAATTTATTCATCTGCAAAGTTGTAATAATAACTACTTCTTAGTGTTGCTCTGAGCATATATGAGAATATGTATGAAAATATGCAATTCTATACTACAAAAAAAGAAAAATATTTTGTTAAAATTTTATTTCACTATTTTACTCCTTTTTCTTTTCATTCTATTTTAGTCTAGTTAACATGAACAAATTGTTCACCAGTTTTATTATAACATATATGGCATTATCTGAGATAGTGAAATAGTTCTCATTTTTAGCTTTTAGGTATTCCCAATTTTGTTGTGCCATGTCAATTTCATGTTCTATTACATTAAGAGAACTCGATTTTTAAAAATCTGTTTAATAAGGCTAATTCTGATTGTTCAATAAGCTCTCTAAAATGCCATTTGCTCATTCACTATCCCACTAAGATCTAAGAGGCATAGAATGGGCAGAATAGATAAATGGAAATTATTACTCTTTACAAAGGCACAGATGAATCATGCATTTTAATTGAAATATCATTAATAAAAACAGTTTTCTGCAAAACCAAACTAACCTCATCACAATTCAACATTTGTATTTAGCTGCTCTAATCAGATGGGGTTTTACACAATAGTCAGAAAACTAAGGTTTAATCAGAAAATATCAATAATAGTTGTTCCTAAAAATTTCTGGTTGGTACAGTGTTGCATAACTCAGTTTTTATTCTAATTCTGATGTGCCATTGTTAAATTATGAAAATCAACCGCCATGATTTTCTGATTTCTCACAATAAATGCACTGAGCATTTACTTTTTAAAAATTAGAAAATTCAGAGAAAGTAACAAGAAGAAAAAAAAAAAAGGCTTGATATCTCTCTATATAGACAGACACTAGTAAGGGCACAGCTGGCCTTAGAAACTTGATATTTTGGTCTGTGGGGTGATGCTTCAAATTTAGAATTATTAGAGATCAAGGCGGGAGTGATAGCAATTTGCATGCAATGTCTTCACCTCTTCTAATTGTCAGCTATTATCAAAGAGCACAGTTGCTCCTAAGGGCTAGTCTTGTGAAAACAAAGAGAACAATGGAAAGGAATATTAAAGTGGAAGGAAAACAATATAGGACCATGAAGACAATAAACTCCTGACGAGACAGCACAACTCAAAAGTGAGATATCTGTCTCAGAGACACATTTTCATCAAATTTTCTTTTGGCAAAATGCATTTAAAAACGACGATTTGTTTCAGTATATTCTGGATACATCAGATTAAACCTTGTGTCTCTAACCAAATGAATAAAATCTATCATTTGATATATCTTAGTAAAGATTTATTATTATACACATTTAATATATCTTAGTAAAGATTTATTATTATACACATTTGATATATCTTAGTAAAGATTTATTATTATACACAGAAACTGAGAAAGAAAATGTCAGTAGTGAACTAGGTAACAAATGCTTTCGCAAATGAGGTTGTTTACAATTATTTGCCTTCAAGAATATTTAAAGAGGGGCTTAACCAAATTGCTAGATAATAGATCATTAAAAGAATTTCTGATTGCCCTTTATTGGTTGCAAAGAAACAGGATAATAATAAAAACTTTTAAAAAGAATAATATACATATATTCTTTGTGTTATGTATATGTTTACATTATAAATTGCATTTGTGATAAAATTTTATTTTATATTTAATACTAATTTATCAAACTTTTTAATATCTTATTGCTGCTTTGAGAAATTACATAAATAAATATCATAATAAATTTTGATATAGAGAGTATAATCATTAAAATAAAACATTAAGAAAAATCTATATATAAATATATGTATAGTATATATAATATTTATTTACAAGATATATATATATTATGCCTATATGTGAATAATTATGTGTATTATATATAAAGAGAGAATTTAGTATACATATATACTACATATGTACTACATTATTATGCTATCATGTTTTTATGGATCATTCTATTTTGTTGCAACCAATATTTCTTTGCAACCAAAATGTGCTAATCAATAACACATTTAATCATAACAATGTATTACAGTGAAGAAATTTATTTGAGGGACAAGGTATGGGAATATAATTTCAAGAAAAAGGAACAAGGTAAACTTTTTAATTCAAAAATAAAATTAGTTATATATTTTTTAAATGAAATGACATTGAGTCATCAAATCACCATGGTATTTACATTTCATTTACATTTAAAGAATGATATGGTGGTTTAATTTTAAAATGTCAATATTCACTAGCACTATAAATTATACTTCTTAAAACTATTCAATACATGATTAGACCTTTTAGATTATCACCATTAAAATGTATAAGACCATACAAAACTTCTTTTCAAAATTCTTTTACAAGGTAAATGAATACAAATCTTGAAGATCATTATAGCATTCTCATTATTATTTATAATAAACAAGGAAACCAGGTAATTTTCTAGGTATCATATTTTGTTCTAAACAAATATTTTGATACCTTCTATGTCCCAGTCATTGTTTTAGGCCCTAACAATGTAACAAAGGTAAAGCTTCTTTCCTCCAAGGGATGGAATTTTAGCAGGGGGAGATACAAGTAAAACAAAAAAATTTAACTGTAAAGATAAGAGCTATAAAAGGGACAATTTCAGGATATTGGCCTTTGGGTCACCACCATCAGGGAAGAGGGATAAAAGAGTTAACATGAAGCTTTTAGGAAATGGGCTTGGAAGAGCCTAAAATTATTTCAATCAACATTTCAAGGTGAGAACCCAAACACATAACTTTGGTCTAGATGCAAAGACTACAAAAAATGCACTCTTCCTATGTCCTCAGAAATAGGAAAATAAAGTTAGATTTGCCCATGAATGTGGTTCAGGAAGACTGATCAGAGGGTTTGGTATATGTCAGCTAGAATTGAGGTAATGGATGAGACTAGAATTTCCTCATGCCACAAGATGATGAAGATAGATACAGCTACCTCCCAATAGCCCCATATGCTGGTGATAGAAAAAGAGAGGCCAACTGCGGGACAAGTGTATTTCTTTCTGGCATGGAAAAAATTCATGAGCTTCCTGTGGACAAACAGACACCATGGAAGATAAGCAAGTTAGAGAAATTTAACAAAAAATTAGAGATGATCTTCACAAATGTTCATGTCCAGGACTTCATTGCCACTAAGAAGCTATCAAGTTCCAAGATGGTGGTGAAAGAAGTATCAATCACATAGAGCAGAAAACCTTAACAGTTATGGGCTTGAAAAGTCATGAGTAATCTTAAAGATTATTTAAGGGGACAGGAAAAAAGTTGCTCCATAATATGGGTTTCAAGAATCTAAAGGAACATAGTTAAATTGTTTGTTTATAAGTACACCATTGATTTTTGCCTCTGAACATAAGCATTACATTAAGATCACCTATTGTTTTTGCTCTCCATCGTTTGGAGGTTTAAGCAAATCTAAGACAAAAAGAGATTTAATGCAATATTTTATGATATCAACTAACCTCGGGAGATAACCAGCTCACTGAAAATCTAGTCCTTAAAAAGAGATACTCCTTTTTTACACATCTTAAAATTCATGTTAAAAGGAGAGATTTTTAAACACAGATATTCATAACTTCCTCAGAGAAACCTAACTTAATTTTTGTTGTATGCTTTAGTATTTCCTTGCAATGCCAAAGTAATCGTATTCTATACTTGCAACAGTGTAATTGGAACAAGGAAGCAAGTACTGAAGGAGAGCAGAAGGGCCAGGGGCCTGGTTTCTTCCTTTCTTTCTGTTTCTGGGGAGTGTTTGTTTTCCTCAGGGAAAATGCTCAATTGTTTATAAAGTGACAAGGGAAGCTTTCTTTGGGAGCTCATTTTTCCTTAATCCCCCAACACTTCTGTGATACCAGCAGCCAAACCAGGACTGCAAGCCGACCAAGAAAGAAGAGGACTGGGAAACTGGTAAATACTGAAAATGTGTATTTTCAGCATCGCATTTGGAAGTTATTTAAGGGGAGGGAGGGAGAAAGGAAGGGAGAGTCAGCAGTCAGGAACAAAGACTTCATAAGGGTACAGGTAGGCACACCAAAAAAAATAGGACAAGTAATAAAGATTAGGGAAAAGGGGACAAGAGTTTAGGGTCTGTTTGTTTGTTTGTTTGTTTGTTTGTTTGTTTATAAATAAGCAGGGACTGGAACTTTTGGGTAGAAGGCTAGCAAGCTGACACAGAGACAACAACAGAAAGAATTAGTACAAATGATGAGATCAGACACCAGGAACAATGAGAAAAAAGATTTTGAAATTCAGGGTCAGAGAAAATGAAATCAAAAGCCAAAGAAATAGATGAAAGATGAGACACTGGAAATAGCAACTCAAATTGTATTAAAATTGTATTAATAAGGAATGTGTTAATAACTGCTTGTATCCCATATTCATTCTTAACCCTCTCTCCATGAAAGGATGGTTTAAAGGTACCCCAAGCCCCTCTGACGCAGAGGCTCTCAGGCTGGGTAGCCTTTGAGTAGTCCCAGGTAAATGGGATGAAAAAATTTAAACAGTGAAATTCCTAACAACCAGAAAAGATTCAGAAAAGAGTAAATTCTGACTTCTTATGAGTCAAAATGCTGTACTAAACGCTGCCTTTTTTCCCCTCTGGAGGAACAAATATTATTTTCTAACCTTGTGTCAGGATATCGCTACAGAACAACTTTATAACAAAAAAGTAGAGATGATCTTCACAAATGTTCATGTCCATAACCTCACTCAGAATTCCCTGGCATTGGTTTCAAGACATCTGAGGTCTTAATGAGGATAGGTTTTAAGAATTAAAGCATACACCAAGTTTAGGAGGATTTGTCATTGATTATATGAGTCAGATATCTGAAAGCTAACTCTCTGCCTTTTGACTCCAGAGTTACAGCTCATCCTTGCTGCTAGGAAAGGTAATTGGGGAGATCCGATGGCATCAACCTTGGATATGGTGAAATTCATTTTTTAAAGTGTCATACCTCATAGAGAGGTGAAGTAAAAGCCAGACGGAAAGGTGAGAAGATGAGGATCTTTACATTTGCTGCTCTATTCTACCACATTTCTGAACAGGGCATTTGGTCACTGTGATATGTGATCAAGACATAGTGAGACAGAGATAATGCACATTTATTTTCCCTCTGCAACACTGGATTCTGTGGGTCACTAATTACCATATCGCTGACATGACTGGCAAGAGAAAGGGTGGGCTCCTCAGGGCTATCACTTCACAACTCAGTGCACTGTAGCCAGGATGGAGGTGGGAATGTGATTGAACTTGGAATTCTATTTCCTCCAAGAAAGAAGGGTTTTTTAAAGAAGCTTCTTTAAGACAAGTAACAATGACAGTGTAAGGCTGGGGTTATATGAGAGTTATCTTAGAGATGAAATTCATCAAGTGACAAAAAATATGATGGGTAATTATTCCAGAGAGGACGATTAGCATTAACAGGTGACAAGAACACTAACCGGTCAGACTCCAGAGAGGAAACAAGATTCTCAATTGCAAATATGCTCACAGAACTGAATGAGGGAGATGGGATGAAGTGGGAAAGCAAATAACAGGAAAATTACCCAAAAGGTGTCTGAGTGAGGAGAACTTGTGTTAAATTTTAGCTTCTATAGTCAAAAACTCCTGACAGTGTTGCCTCTGAAAAAGGCCAAGAGAAGACTGAGACCAACAGTGGTGGTCAAAAGGGATATTAATAGGATCTCGAGTTATTTTTTAAAAGAACAATATGTCTGCATATAATTGGCAAAGTAATGCTTAAAGACCTAGTAAAAGGATGTTGCCAAATTGTTTAAGTAGCCCAAGATGACACAAATAGCCTGTTTGCTCTTAGCAGGTTTGCAAAAGAACTCATTAATATGTTTTCAAAAAATGTCTTATGCTTTTAGTGAGCTCTGCAGCTTTCCCTAATGGTCTTTAAGCTTCAGTCTTGACTTGGTTTTCACTATGGATTTGGGGGAATGAGAGCAGAGGCAGAGATGCCCAAAGAGACCTCTGGGCACAATCCTGACACCATATAGCCTCACTTCTGCTTTCACACTGAAAAAAAATTGAGAAGAGCCCTCCAACCCCCAAAATGGAACTTTTTAGAACTCCATCACAAAGAGGGCTGGAGCAACTGGTTCATATATATTTAACAGGGATGACATAGGTTAAAAGGCTCTACTGTTTTACCAAAAGACATTTTATATGTCTTACAAGTTTCTGACAATCAGGTAGACTAATAGAGAATTCTATGACCATTTTTCTCTGCAAATAACAAAGTGTTATTGCCCTATATGTCCATCCATGGACATGGCTCCCAGTAAGGGCCGAGAGGCTCAGGTGATCATCAGACGGCATGTGATTTTGGATACCTGCATATCATATGCCTGTACATATACATCTCTGAGATAAAGATACTTGTGTTTTGACTCCGGGACCTGCGCATCTTCACTCATCCCTAGTCTGTTAGTCAGAAGATGCTAACGTATGTGGCAGTGACAACTCCTAACTATCAAGGGCAGGTGCTTTGGTCTGGAAATGATAAATACCATCACAAACAGTTCATTGGCCCAAACTAGTAACACGGTTCTACTTCCCCACAGAGGGCAGAAAGTTTAGTCTTCTCAGGGCTTAGGAGATAAAAGTCAATGAGCAGAACTGTGGATTACCAATCTGATGAGCAATCTCAGCTAACTCTAAAGAACTCGCCCAGTATGAAAGGGAGGACTTGCAAGGATGCTAACAACCTCCTTGGGCAGATACAGAGCTTCTTAATGCTACCCATAAATGGTCACCAGTTTGTTATTGCTTAAAAATAAATCACATACAGTACAGTGAGACAGTACATAGGAAAACAGAAATATTTAAAGTGCAAAGTTCTTTGATAGCAGAGATCAAAAACTATAGGTTTCCAAAAGAATTTCTATACTCAAGAGTAATTTGACAGGACTTCTTAAGAAAGAGGAAGTATTCTTAAGATAGGAATAAAAATTTCATGGTACTTTTTTAGTCAAAGAGCTGTTGGTCCTAGTCTTTTAGCTAACAAACCAGAATCAAGAATGTTCAGTTTACGCCTTTGGAGGGTTACCACAAATAGGTTCAAGGCACAGAAACCGTCACATAAATTGTACATGTATACTATTATTCCCAAGTTTTCCAATGTAACTGGTTTATTGACAAGTCTTAACTTGGTGTAGTACAAACATATAATGATTTGGCTTTTTACAGTCACTGACTACAACCAGGCTCTGCTGAACCACCATTTCTTATCTCCCTGAATGACATCCTAAGTAAGTCCTAAAACTTCCTTTTCACTTTTAGTAAGTAGAAGGCCTAATACAATTCAGTACAGCTTCACACTTCAGTATTATATCAACATCACATTTGATTTAATGTTCATCTTCTCCCACGCACCGGCATTACTCTGGGTTTATCCCAAAGGATTTGGAAGGTGGGGGGTGTGAGGACTGGATCACCTTTGTCATTGCTCTTCCACCAGCACAGTAGCTAAGATCTCAGCCAGGGAATGAAATCCCAAGCTCTCTCCTTCTAGATCCCTTCACTCCTCATGCATGACCCTCTTGGGCGGCCCCCCACCCTTGGTATTCAGGTTAATCTCTGTGTATCCCTCCAGATCTATTCCTAGCTTCTCTGCTCTGGGCCCCTAAAAGGTTGACCTACATACAGTGATTCAACTGGGCTCTTTTGTTCACTGGCTACTGTTGGATTGGGCCAAAGGGAGGTTGGAAAAAGATGCTGAGGTCTTTATTTTCTTGACCCTATCCTTGCTGGCCCCAGATAGCTAGTGATTGTGTCCCTCTTGAGAAGACTACAGGTCCCAGCAGGCTCCCCTTCTCTCTAACTATAATCTGGGTTCTGGTACCCATTTCCCCTCCTTGCCCCTTTGGGCTGCTGGTGGTTAAAGTCCCCCACCCCCTGCTGTGGCCAGGGTACACCAAGTCTTGTTCACACCTTTGTAAATAGTCCCTTCATTAACGTCTCCTCAGCTGCCCTATTTGTGTATACTATCTGCTTACTGTGAAGATGTTGAATGAGAAAGTGCTAAGCACTTCTTTTCCTGCGGGAAAATCCTAGTGTCTCCATGTTGAAGACTCATAACCTAAACAATGTCCTTCCTTGATATTCTTCCTCTCCCCTAAATTGTGTGCTTATTCAGAAAAGTGTAAGACTTGTGATAAAGGAAGCAGGGTATGTTTTAAAACCTCATTATAAGCCCTAGAGGGAGTTTCACATTTTCAATGCAAGAAGCTTTCTTTAAAAGGAATATCACTTTGTGCTTTTTTCAATTAACTCAGCAGTTTTCAATTCTGGGGCACTGAAAAAGTCTATTCAACATGCTGAAAGGCCTATGTTTATCAGTTTACAGTAAAAACTCAAGAAAAACAAATTGTTTTAAATTGGACTAATTTGCCAGGACTACATGTATCTGTAAGTTTGTATCCTCACTCTCTTGAATAATCAACAGTTAATGGATACTTGAGGATTTACCTTTATCTGCCTCATTACCTACCCAAGAAAATAGCAAGTTATTCATACAGAGTTCTAAAATTTGTTCTCTGAAGCCTCTTATTATGTTTTTAACACACAGCCAATGTCAAAACAGTACTCCCAGGACACTAATACAGAGAGTCATCTAATGGCATATTTAACAAAAAAGCTGCTTTGAGAAAGAACAAGAGCATGATCCTTCAGAGGCATTGTGCTGTGTTATTTCATTTAGTTGTAATAAAACACTACCTGAGAGCCATCTCCAGCTAACCTTATGCTTTTTTGAATTTTTTAGCTTATTAAATATGAAGGCATTCAGAAGTTGAGTGAAAATTGCCAGAAAACTGTATTTCATGTTGGAGACCAGCAGGGGCCTTTTGGAGGGCTTCAATTTTTCTCTGAGTGTCAGGAAATCAGATTATTGCATCCAGCTGCAAGCTGTTTTGATTGAACTGAAAGTCTGATTTAATTTAGTACAAATGGCAAATTACTCCTCTATTTATCCTTGAACTACATGTACCCACAAAGTACTATATTTCAGAATGTTCTTAAAAGTTTAGAGTGGATTTTAAAGGTTTCTTCTCCATGCCTAAAACATTCATAAAGTTTCATTATATGTTGAAGACCCCAGCAAAGACAACGTACATACATTTTTGCACTCCCTGCCCACATGCTATTTACAGAATATGTATATCGATTCAGTGGTTTTAGGCATATTATGAAGGACACATTTATTTTCTTGGCCAATGGAACGAAACTTGAAGTATTGTTTTTGATAACACTTAAAGGGCAACTGATTTTAAGATTATGTTATACACTCTCCCCCACCCTCCCGCACCCCTGCCTTATCTGCAGTTTTGCTTTCCACAGTTTCAGCTACCAATGATCAACCACAATCCAAAAATATCAAATAAAAAATTCTGGAAATAAAAAATTCATAAGTTTTAAATTGTATGCCATTGTACATGAAGTGATGGAATCTCTCACCATCTAGCTCTGTCCCAACCAGATGTGACTCATCCCTTTTGCAGCACATCCAGGATGGAGATGCTCACCTCCTGTTGGTCACTTAGTAAATGTCTAGGTTATCAGATTGACTTCCTGGCATTGCTGTGCTTTTTGTTCAAGTCACCCTTATTTCACTTAATAATGGTCCCAAAGTGCACAAATAGTGACGTGGACAATACAGATATACCAAAGAGATGCTATAAAGTGCTTCCTTTAAGTGAAAAGGTACAAGTTCTTGACTTCATAAGGAAAGAAAAACAAATGTATGCTGAGGTTGCTAAGATCTGTTGAAAGAACAAATCTTCTATCCTTGATATTGTGAAGGAGGAAAAAAAATCCACATGGCAAAAGTTATGGCCACTGTATGTGGTAAGTGCTTACTTAGTTAAGAGGAAAAAGGCATTAAATTTGTGGTTAGAAGACAAAGAGAAAATATATTCTGACTAATGGCAATGTGTTGCACCAGAAAGCATTGAATCATATAAAAACTTCAAGCAAGGGATCCCCTGAAATGAGTGACACCAAGCCATTTTCTCTAAGAGATAGTTATACAGATTCAGAAATACGTTTGTACTGAAAAATATAAAAATTCCTGGAGAGGTTGTGTCTGCAGAGGAAGAAGCTATTGCCACATTTCCAGCAGAGATGAAGAAGTTGCTTTGTGTTTGGTGTTCTCCGGGGTTTCAAGCATCTGCTAGGGGTCTTGGAACGTATTTCCCACGGAAAAGAGGGGACTACTGTACTTGAAGCAATACTACGATTAAACATGCTAAGCAATGCTAAGAAAGAAAATTGTAGAGTATCAGGCACTTTAAAGGGTAAGGGTAACACTTAGAGGACAAAACATGTTTAGTTTAGTTAAATCTTGTTCAGCATTGTTTTCAAGAACCACTATAAAGTGAAACATTTATTAAAAAACAAAAGAGCTTAAAAACTCTATGATTTTACTACCATACTTTAGGAGTCATTCACCATTTCTGAGGTTTCCAGCACAGAAAATATACAACTTCAAAATACTCCTGTTAGGATGTTTCAAGGTGGGTCCAAGCACATGTCTACATGAAAACAATGATGATATTCATTACAAAGTATGAACACTATAAAATGAACCGTTAGATGGTTTTCTTTCAAGGAGGTTTAAAATGAGCAGGTCACATTTAGTTCCATTTTAGGGCAACAGTAATAATGACTTTTTTCAATGGCTATTTAAATTCTCTCCATTTAGCAGAATCATATTTTCAGAGATATAAAACCATAAAGTCCAGAGAGGCAAGAAGTTACAATACAATCTTTAAAAAACAGGACTTTATAATTCTTTTTCCTTTCTAATGCCAAATCTGCTTGTGTGGTTCTTCCATTTTGTAGCTTCTTCCCTCTTTTCAAATCACGTACATATTCAACATATTCAACTCAGCTACCACATTTATTCTGGTGTCTCCCCCAACACAAGGCTTACTTGCTCTAAACAAATATGGAATTTTAAATTAGATTCCATATTTTAGCCAAGAATCACACAGTGTTGAATACTTTTTCCATGGCTATACCTTGTATCCAACTACATTGTTAGGGCAATGCCAAACATTGTTTTCTTTTCCCTCCATTTTAAAATGTGTGATAGTGCCATGCCTCACAAATGCTCACTGCATAAGAGGGAGCATAAGTTCTGTGACATCTTCACAATCTTTATCTGCAATACCTAATTCAACAAACATAAAACTTTTAAAAGTGAAAATCATTTTGTTTGTATTTTAGAATCATGAGTATTCATGTTCATTTTTGGAAATTATCCTATTTCTTATTATATGTTTCTAAAACATATGATTGAAAAAGTGGTTTACAATAGCTTATTGCCTATGAAATGCAGTTGTACTTACATACTACAGAACATATTACATAACACAGAAACATAAAGTCAAAAGGTTTGTAATCTCTTGAGCCGTACTATAGTTTTTTTGTTTATTTTTTCCTTTATTGGTTTTCAAACCTTATAATTTTAGAAGTATTCCTGGGAAAATAATGAGAATTATTGAGGCCACCAATTTCTATGAGTATAGTGTTCAGGAAATAATATGGTTACTACTCTGATATCTAAGAAGAGAATTAGATACGATTTTCTGTTAAGGGAATTTCAGGCTAATACATGCTAATAAATGCTGAACTGAACTTATTAAGATAAAATGTTCTTGTAAATCAAATGATAGTCATTTTCTTAAAAAATGATGATAGCAGGTGTTCCAATCTGAACCATTCATTTGCAGCATGATTTAAAATTAGCAAATGTCAACATGATAGAGGGTTAGTTTCTGAAAATACAGACTTTGCAGACCACATTCAATGCACGCATTGAAGCATATGTAATAATCCTTGATGGTGCTTTTCAGTTTGCAGCATCTTTCACATACATTAAACTATTTACTGCTTATTACAACTTTGTAACAGAGAAAAACAAAAATATTTGTATTCTTCTCATTTTTCAGATGAGGACATCAAGGCTCAGAAAGATGAGGACTTATCCAGGGTCACATACATAATTTATATCTTGTAGACTATTGAGAAAGAATTAAATAATAATAATAACAACAATAATAATAAGTCTGAGAATCAATTCTACACTTATTCCAACATATGAAAAGCCACCAGTATTTTGAAAGTTCTAAACAGAGTAATAGATCCTAAATGCAGATAATAGGACGGCCTTCATGTCTGCTGCATTAGAAGCCACCCAGCATACAAAGTAGAGGCTGTGGAGAGAAAAAGATAGTCCACACTATTTTTCATTCCCTTCCCACTCACTCACTATTTTTTTTTTATGACTGATACTTTTTAATTAAAAAAAAAATCATTTGCCTTGACTATGCATTCTAATTTTATTCTTCTAATTATATTTTCCTAATATTTTCATATACCTAGTTTGTCTAAAATAAATTAAAACATAGCAGAACTTGGATCAGCCTTACACCACATACAAAAAAAAAAAATACTTCATTAAAGCATAAATGAAAAGAATTGAAGGTGCATAGTGGCTTCTTACTGTGGTTTAATGTATAATGGCGCACTTTGACAGATAAGTGGTCAATATTTCACAAAATTGTCTAATTTCTCAGTGAAGCAAGATATCTCTTCTTCACACATGGCTCACAAATTACAAATCTTTTCTGATTGCTGGTAATGTTACTGACAGAATGATTAAAAGAACATTTGAATGATAATGCTTTCTTTGTATGCAACCCAAGAAAGAAAGTAGGGGAAAAATATACCCATGACTCAAATTCTAAGCTTCTTTTAAGGAAAAAAAGGTAACATTATACCAGTGCTTTTGGTACAAATGGCAGGAGATAAAATACAGGCTTTAATATGAATGATCCCAGTGTCACCAAAATTAGAGGCCAATGTTAGGTAGCTGCGCCACCAACCTACATAGGCTACTGTTATTCAGTGTGGCTCACTCAACAGGCAGCAAAGCTTGAAACTCCCACTAACCAGATGAAACAGCATCAATTTTTTATAATATAAATTCAATATTTTAGAAATGCCATTGAAAAAGAAATCATGTGCAAAATCTGAACACCGGTGGAATGTCTTATACATTGTATGGATTAATTTAGATTTTGTTTTAAATCACATACTAGGGGTTTGGGGCAATATAATATTTTCAATGCTTATTAGGAACTCTATAGGTCTTATACTCATGTTTTTACCCTTCTACATTCCTTGTCTTGAAAGTTCTAACATTCTCTAATGAAAAAGAGCATCTATAAATTAAGAGTCAGAATCTTAGCAAGTGAGAGAATGAGATTCACAAATAGAAATGGAGTTTCTTAGGTCACATTTCTGAAAGGAGAAGCAAGAGATGAAAGTCATCAAGATGACCTTAATATTACTTTCAACTTGACTAAAGGAGATAGCCTTCTTCCTGATGCTAGGACCCTGGCCTCTCTTTTCTTACAGCCTTTACTTCAGAAAATTTATAATAATAAATTCTTTCTCT
Source organism: Cynopterus sphinx (assembly GCA_030015415.1). Lineage (NCBI taxonomy): Eukaryota > Metazoa > Chordata > Mammalia > Chiroptera > Pteropodidae > Cynopterus > Cynopterus sphinx. The sequence continues at coordinate 63,618,055 of CM057390.1, read as the reverse complement.
ACCCTTCTGAGATGTAAATCTTTTTAAAAGCCTCTTGCCAATTTTGCAGTGCAGGAATGTCTCTCTGAAGGATTTGGGAGCCATCCCTTTGAAATGTAATCATGAAGAAAGCCAGAACCCCCTCTCGGCAATACCTGTGAGAGGGAAGAAGCCTAAATTCCATGGGTACCTTTTAGCAAACACAAATGGCCTAATCAAAGAAAAACATTGCAAATGAGGAATACAATGTGTTCAGCCATAGTCTATTGATCAACCTCTTCCCAAAAGTCCTCCAGTAGTTTTCCATTAGCTCACGCCCTGCCCTACTCCCCCACCCACTTCCCTGTGTTTAAAACCCCTCCCAACTTTTGTTTCAGCAAAGCTCTGTAGGTAAAAGGATTTTGAAAATACTGGGAAACATTAAAACCAGATAAATGGTATATAAAGTTATTGTTGTTTTTTCTTTTTCTTTTTGGAGCAGTATTAGGTTTATAAAGAAATTGTGCAAAGAAGTACATAGAGTACCCCCACCCCACAGTTTCTTCTATTATTAACCTCTTGCAATAGTATTGTACATTTGTTACAATTGATAAGCCAATACTGATACATTATTATTAACTAAAGTCCTTGATTTACTTTAGGGTTCACTTTTTGTTTTGTCTTTTTGATAAATGCATAATGTCATGTATCCACCATTAAGTATCACACAGAATAGTCTCATTACTTTAAAATCCTTTGTGTTTCACCTATTCATCCCTCTACCTTCCTTCTGAACCCGTCAGCCATTGATTTTCTTTTTTTACTGTCTCTATAATTTTGCCTCTTCCCACTGTCATTAATTTAAAATCATATAGCATATAGTCTTTTCAGATAAGTCACTTTTACTTGGCAATATATATTTAAGGTTCCTCCCATGTCTTTTTGTGGTTTGATAGCTCATTTCTTTTTATTGCTGAATAATATTCCATTGTCTGGATGTACCACAGTTTATCAGTTCACCTCTTCAAAGACAAGAGGTCCTTCCACTTTTTATTCATTATAAATAAAACTGCTAAAAAACACTTGCAAGCAGTTTGTGTGTGTGTGTGAGAGACAGTTTTAACTAAACTGGATAAATATCTAGAAGGATAATTGCTTGATCATATGGTAAGGCTGCTTTTTAGGAAACTGTCTTCCAAAGTAGCTGTACTGTTTTGCATTTCCATAAGCAGAGAATGAGAGCTCTCATTGCTCTGCTTCCTTTCATGCTTTGAGTTTTATTAGTTTTTTATTATTATTATTTTAGCCATTTTAAGAAATGTGTAGTGGCATCCCATTTTTTTTTAATTTGCAATTCCCTATGACAAATAATTTTAAGAATCTTTTCATATAATTATGTGCCATCTGTATATATATGCTGAGGTGTCTGTTCAAATCTTTTGCCCATGTTTTAATTCAGTTGTATGTTTTCTTATTGTTCAGTTTTGAGTTCTTTATGTATTTTGGATACAACTTCTTTACCAGACATGTGCTTTGCAAATGTTTTCTCCTACTCTACAGCTTTTACCCTCCACCCCCCCCCAAGCCTCTTAACAGTGTCTTTCTCAAAACAGAAGTCTTTAATTTTAGTAAAGTCCAACTTACCAATATTTCTTTCATGGAATGTGCTCTTAGTATTATAGCTATAAACTCATCACCAAACCCAGGTCACCTAGATTTTCTCCTATGTTTTCTTCCAGAAGTTTTATAATTTTACATTTTATACTTAGGTCCATAATCTGTTTTAAGTTGATTTGGGTAAAATATATAAGGTCAAGTCAAGATTAATTTTTTGCATACAGAAATCTAATTACTCCAACACCATTTGTTGAAAAACCTATCCTTTGTCCATTGAATTGCTTACTGGCGAAGATTAAATGACTATAAGCGTATGGGTCTATTTCTGAGCTCTCTTTTTGTTTCATTGATCTATGTATCTAATCTTTCTCAAATACCATGCTATCTTGACTGTGCTTTATACCAAAGTTCTCAAGTCAGGTAGTATCACTCCAACAAATTTGTTCTTTTTTATTCTTATTCTTTTGCAGTATTTTGCCTATTTGGAGTTTTTTGACTCTCCATATAAACTGACAATATTGAATCTTCCAATCTATGAACAAGAAAATATCCCTCCATTTCTTTAGATCTTGTTTGATTTCTTTCATATTATAATTTTCCACATATAGATTCTATACACATTTTATTAGATTTTTACTTAAGTGTTTCTTTGTATATGTACATGTATATGTTATTGCAAATGGTATGGTATTTTAGTTTCGAATTCCAGTCATTCATTTCTGGTATATAAGAAAATGATTGACTTTTTATATTAACCTAATATCCTAAGACATTCCTATAATTAAATAGTCTCAGAAAAGTTTTTGTTGATTTTTGGGATTTCCTACATAAACAATCATGTCATCTGCAAACAGATACAATTTTATTTCTTCCTTCTAATATTTATGTCTTTTATTTCTATTTCTTTTGTTATTGCATTGTTAGGACATCTGTTACAATGAGGAGGAATGGTAACAGGGGACATTTTCACCTTGTTCCTGATCTTTAAGGGAAAAGTGTTTAATTTCTCACCATTGACAATGATGTTAGCTATAGGTTTTTTGCATGTGTTCTTTATCAAGTTGAGGAAGCTCTCCAAATTCAAACTATGAACTGCATCATTGTGAAAGCACATCATAAATATTAATTGCCTTTTGGACTTAAGGTATGTATTATATATATTAAATGTGCTAAAATGCTAATATAGAAAGCAAAGTACTTTCAAAATATATTTTGAGTGTTTCACGGACAACATCTCAGTATGAAAAAATAAGCTTGCCACTATTTCTTTTTGGTGCTAAAATAACTATTTTACGTTTTTTAATATTTAGGGAGAGAAATTTTACTAAAACTAACAACCAAAGTAACCACTTAGCATATAAAACATAGACACTTTCTTAATTCAGAGTATAAATTTATACTAGATTGAGAAGTGACAGAATTCTGGACTACCATTTCAAAAACACAAGCAATATTAAATTCTAGGTACAAATGCAACTTCAGAAAACAAAAATATATTGGTTATATAAGGCATGAGAATAAATTCTAAAACTAGTATAAAATCCTTTTCTTGAGGAATTCACAGTTGTGATTCTTTATTGTGTCACATATGTCCAAGATGTGCAAAAATCAGCTTCCTGCTTGAAGAATCTGTGCACTAAATTTGTACAGAAGGAGCTTAATTTCACCAATAGGAAAATTATTTTTTCCCCCAAGCCTATTTAATACAAACAAGCACATCTAAAGAATAAGGTGAAAAATTTAAATGAGTAGGGAAAAAAATAGAATAATCCTGGTTAAGAACAACTTTTAGATTACAGAGGTACCATAGTATATTTTCAAAATGTTTAATCTTTAACATTTAATCACAGAACTAAAATTAGAAACAAATTAGGTTCAACCTAGGGCAAAGAAGTCAATACCTTGAAGAATTAATAAATTCCTAGAGATTTAAAAATCTCTGGATTAGACAGAATAATGATACAGATCCTGTTTATCCAGCCTTGAAAAAAATTAAGATGCCACTTCTCAGAAATATGAAATGTACAATGCATTATTGTTTGTTCAGTTAAACAGAGAAGAGAGTAAAAGATGGAGATGTGGCAGTGAGTCCCAGGACTAGGCTACCAGCCCTAATAACTATCCAGTGAAAACAATCATGCAAACAAACTCATGACTTGAGCAGCCACATGAAACTAGTCTGTTCTTTGCTCTTCTTTCAAAGAGAATTGCTGGGAAGGCATTTCAAGAACACAGCAGCCACCTTTTTCTTTTCTTTAAATACTTTTCTTTAAATACTTTTTCATACTTTTCTACAGAGTATGACTCAGTGTAACCTCTCTTGGTAGGCAGCACATACATACTCTATAGGATAATAGCTCAGAGCTATTCACCTCTGCTATGTGATATGAAGCTCCCTATGAGCCCGGTGGTCTTTAATTTTAAAAGGTTGCACATGACATTTTCAAAAGGTGAAAAGGAACAAAATGTGACTCACTAAAAAGAGAATTACATGTATCCTTTAAAGTGAACATGGATATAAATTAGAATATTATGTCTTCTAACACCTCATGACACTTAAAGCAAATAAAACTTTAAAAGAGTCACGTCTCTGCCTATTACACATTCATCGAATAAGGAATTAAGGAATCATTCTTATGTTTAAATATCAGATACCTAAAATATTTTAATAGACTTTAATCCATTTCAGATGGTACTTACCTGTGAAAAATGAGATTGAGACTCCTTTTGAAGCAAAATACAATAGAACTAAAAATTCCTTTATGCTGTTGCTTCATTGAAAGCTTTTACACAGCCCACAAACTCTTTACAATGAACTATCAATAAAGCTCAGCTTCTAAATGTTCCCCTAGCATAGGGATGAATGCTGATCTATGGGCCCTGAAAAAAAATTGATCAGATCTTGAGATTCAAGGCAGGCTAGGTGGTAATCTTAGCTCCCAAGTTCCTAGTCAGTCAGAAATAGAATTTATTTGCAAACTTCTGAATCTCTTACTGTCTATAAGCAATGTCTGTGAGTCTCAGATCCTCCATGCCCCTCAAGAGACATGTTATAGAAATGCTCAACCATGAATTCTGCCGTATTATGTTCACGTATTGAAGGATCCTGCCTGCTTCTCCTGACCTTGGGTACCATCCTTAGTTGAATGTCATTTGTTTCTAAATACCATGTCAGCACCATCCTGCTTAGCTGTACTCCGGGTCTATTTTATCTGATTATGAGCCACTTCTGATTATGACTGGTACAAATTTCTGAAGTTCAACAGGCAAAAATGCCAAAGCAGCAAAATCTTCAGTGTAAGTTCTAATTTTAGGAGAAGGCTATTTGACCTCTGCCAGATTTTATCAACCACTCTGGGAGGAGATCATTTCTTACTTACCTATGGGTTGTAAATGCCAAAAAAAAGAGTTCTCAATGTCATTCTCACCATCAAGTTTTGATAAATATGCAGACTCCAGGCTCCACAGGTAAAGATTCGACTCCTTAGATCTGGAATGGAGTCCAGGAAAGTAGAAACTGGACAAACTTCTATAAGTGATTTTAAATCCACTTGGAGAATCATTGAGCACTTGCTTAGGAAAGCTGTCTGACTTAACAGATGCTTTATAAATGTTTGGTGACGAATGAGTGTTAAAATACCTACCATAACCGTTTGTCACTGCTATTGGAAATTATTAAACCAGTAAGGAAGGTCGGTTTGTCACAAGTAATTTTAAAAACAAGTAGTCATTTAGTTAAACATTAAATTTTTTTACAATTCTGCAATTCAAATATATCCTTTATTTAAAAAATAAATATACATGTTACACATGAGCCTATATAATGCCTCTTGACACTGATGGATTTAATGTAGTCAGCTTAATGTGCATGAAACAACAATCATCAACAACAGGTTAAAAATAATGAGCACAAAGGGAAGAAGTGCACAGAATACTTTTAGACTCCTTCAACAAACATGAACTGCTTTACAAGGTAAATAAGTCAGAATTCTGAGTGTGAACTATTTTGTGTATTTGTGTGGTCGTAAAAAATTGATCTATGAAAAAACGGAGAAAAAAATGGAATGGCACTTCTGGGTAAAAAAGAATTATTATTTTTTTATTTCCTAGAGAAGCAACCTGAACTTTAGAATAGCCTCTTGCTCTTATATTACATTCCCAAAATACCTGTTTCCGAAGCATGGTTCTGTTTACTGCATTAAAATATTTTAGTTCTCCTAGTAGAAAATTATTTTTACTCGACAACCTCCTCGAAAACAAATATATTGTACATGGGATATACAAGGTTAGAATTACACCCTCCAAACAGGTCCCCTTCCAGTAAGAGTCACTAAAAGCATATTAAAACGTATGTAATCTAACTCTGAAGCATGTCTCAGGGATGTGCTGATAGTATCTGATGCTGGGCTATCCTTAGGGTTTCACAGTATAGGCCAATATTATATAGATCAGCACAATGAATGCTACACCATGTCACTTACTTAACTGACCTTCACATAATCAAGTGACTGAATTAACTCACGCTCTTGAGTCTATTCTTGAAACTTACTGATTGCTACTCACAACATGCTGAATCTCATGGCTAGAAGGCTAATCTTTATATCCATGTGCTCCCATCTGTTGAATTAAATAGTTACCAGGAGTCAGTTTTATTTGTTCTCTAGCTTCTTTACATTGTAATTATATAGGTTAATTAAATATTATAGAAATTGGTGAGATAGGGGTGTCAAAAGGGAATTGCTTTTAAAAACGTTAACTTAAATGCTTGGTTAATGCTCTAGTTAAAGGTTGAATCACTGAAAATAATGCAGTTCCATTTAGGGACAAAGGAACATGAAAGTGCAAAGAAAGTAATAGAAATTTAGAATTCTGCACTCAGCCTTCCTGGCAAGTGTTTTAACTTCTCCCATTCCTTTAAAGAAAGGGAAACTGAGAATGGAAGGTGATGTGTGTGGTCTTCACAGGAAAAATAATTCAGCAATCCAGTCAGTGAACTTGCACTCAGAGGAAAAATCTTAGCCCCACATGAAAAGATTGGTGAAAGAACTTAATTGATATATTCTAAATTAATATAAAATGTCTGACACATGCATCATTATGTCTTATTCTAAGAATTCCATAATACAGGTCAATTAGTTGTCCATCATTTGTCATTTTAACTGATTTTTATAACTAACTGCTCAGCTTCCAACTTTGATTATGTCAAATGAGAGAATTCTAGTATAATTACAACATCAACAACAAAACCACTCTAGGGCAGAGATTGCAAACTAGAAGGCTACATGACAAATTCAGTCCACACGACTGTAGAATTTGGTCTATCAAATTCGGGGGAAGGGGTGAGGTGGGGAGGTGGGTGTGGGGTGGAAATTGGATATTTAACATAAAAGTTCAAATTTCCACCTTCTCTTGAAAAGTGAGATCTGGCAACACTGGAGTTGATATCCCATGTGGCAACAACAGCTACTGCTGAGTGGCACCTGCTTCCTTTGGAAAAAACAACATCTCTCCAGTCAGACCTAGTCACCTCTCCAACCTGCCCAGCTCACTCAATCATCTTACCTCCTAGTTTCCATAGGGATTTGCAGTAACTAACCATGCTCTAAGGCCTTGTTTATGAGAAGTAAAAATTTCTAATTTGCCTAAGCTATTTGGCAAGAAAAACATCTTTCTCCCAACTCTGTGAGTTCATGCAGTTCATTTCTCTCAGGCACCTATCCAACATTATGAAAACTTACTGGATTTCATTAACCAATGTCACCATTAAAAAAATAAATTAATTAATATAAATAAATAGATAAATACAAAAATACACATTCACACACATAGAACACAACACCTATTCTTTCAGGAGCTTAAAGTCTAACTTAAAAACAAATAAAAAGAAGCACATTCAATACAAAAAATACTGAATACTTGTTTTCAACTATTGAAAATTTATAGACAGAAGCAGACAATTTAGCACTTAGTTTTTTATTTCCTTGCTATCACAACTATACTAAAAGTTTCTTGAAGAATTGATATAATAAATTACTTTTGACATTCCCACAGCCCTACTATGATTAACAAATTAACATGAAATAGTGAGAGATCAGTGACATTTGCTAATTTTCTGAAAGAATAAGAAAAGCAGTACCTAAGATTCAAGAAGAAAGGAATATCTCTATTGAAAGCCCATAGCATGATGTGTTTTATGAATAGCAAAATAATATTTTAATAGTTGTATAAAAACTAGTGGGAATAAAGTGTTAGTTCTGTCCAATATTTGTCAATAAGTGTGTGAAATAGTAGCAAATGACAGATTATGATAGGCTTTGAAAGTTAGACTAAAGGATTTAGGTTTTATCTTGTATGCAATAGGGACAACTGAAAGTTTTAGACACACAGTAATAACATGTACTCAGATATTTAAAGTAATAGGTCTTTCAACTGTATGTAGTATTAGTCTAATTAGGAAAAGAACATAAGTAGGGAGATTAATTAAAAGGAAGTAGAAAGAGTGACTGAATTAGAAAAAGGCCTGGAGGAGGAATAGTTTTTGTTGTTGTTGTTTTAATTATTTGAGAGGCACTTGACCTAAAATTGGCTGGCCTCAGAGACATTGGGTTTTGGTAATGAAAGAGAAAAAAAATCTTAAGGACAATTAATAGGCATAGGTTTCAGAAGTTTCAAACTAGTGTCATCATAGACAAAAGGTATTTGAAAAGAGTTACTTTGAGAAGGAGATGATAAATTCAACTTTGAAATACAAGGTACTGCTAAAAATAAAATATTTACAGGAACTACTAGCAAAGGGTTGCTGTAATCAATAACTATATTGTGATGTCATTAACTATTTTAAACATTGGTAGATAAAATTCCTAAAATCTTACAAATAATAAGTTAAAGAATGTAAAAAGTTAATTATGGGTACTTAAATTCCAGTGGCAGCACTAAAATTAAATAGGAAATTTAAGATCTACGGTGTTTTTTCAAAAATATATGATAAGCTGAACGGAATTTTTCAGAAAGTTTATGGGCTGATTTTAGTTTTGAAGACAAGCAGAGTCAATACAGTCTGATCATTACAGCCTCCATTATTTTTCACAGCCATGAAGATTGATCACAGCAAATGGGATTGATCATGTCTATTAGTTGTGTCACGATAAAAAATTAATTAACTCCCAGACAATCTCTGGTAATAATTTTGGAATCTGAAGATATTCACCTTTTACCTATAGTTGAATCATACATTTACATCAAAAAAGATAAATAAAGATTTAAGTTACTTACTACACAAATTTAATTGGAGACTTGAAAGGCTAGAATGAAATGTGCAGCTTGGGTTCTCATGACCAAAAATATGTCATTTGTGAATTATTTAATTGAATAAGTCTTTATTAACAAAGTTAGTATTGCCTGAAAAAAAGCATGCTTATATCCTTTGTATTACATTCTCTCTTTTTTTTTTTCTTTAATTATTATATGTGCTGCCAAAGCAAGCAGAGTATTACATCCACTAGAGAATGCAATGTCTACTTTATGTACTCTAGACATTAGAGATAAAACATACTACTCGAGACAGGTCTTTGGAGTTTGCAATGATAATAATCCCAGATGAGTTACTTACGCTATTAAAACTGCCACCTATACTACTCAAAATAAAAAATAACAGACTAATTTTTAGATTAGTTTTAGCAAAACTCAGCAGAAGATATAAGAATCCTGATGTAAATTCTCAAAGAACCTCCGGATTCTTTCCATAGACAGCAGCCAGTGTTCCACAAAGGAAGAAGTACAGTATGGAAAAGGCTGTCGCATGGAAAAGGCTCACCTATTTTTGCACAAATAAACACTATACCTAGAGTTGGTGGTGTTTCTCCTGTTCTAAGTTTGGGGTAAAATGTAATTCATATTTTAAGATATTGCAGCTGCATCCAATATAAATTGTTAGAGCTTCCTATTTTGCTACTTTCTTCACTGCTTCTCGAAGAGAAATCTACATGAGAATATATTTTATAAAAACTCAAAAGGTTTTATTTGTACCTCAGTAGCAAGACAAATGATGTCTCGTTCCCAGTATCAGTCATGTTTCTTGGTTATGTGACGTTCTCCACGTGCATGGGCAGGAAGGTCTGTCTTTCTCAAGGGACAAATTCCTTGAGATAATTTCAATTTATGTTTTTGTCATAAAACAAGCTTATTTTATTTTGAATAACCAACATAAACTAGACAATACCAAAGCAATATTATTAGAGGCATAGATATGAATCATTATCATTTCTTTTCCAATATGCCTAAGTCTCACTTGCTATTATGTGATGGTTTAGAGTCAGGTTTTAAAATATAAAAACTTGGGGAAGAAATTGCTCTCCAGCACCACCTAGCTATGCCACATTGGTCATGACACTTCTTGAAACTCAGCTTCTCCTATATGAAAGGGGAACAATAATAGCATCTACCTCATAAAAGACTATGAGTGTGCAATGACATAGCACATAGAAAAATCTTACTATATAATGCCAGTGATGAAAAAGCTATAAGTAAATGTTAACTAATACTGCTATTATTACTATTATTTTATCATCATCATTTTATCGTTAAAGTTTAAGACTGAATAAAATCTAAGGACTTGATCATTGTAGCTATGCCCATGTTGGACACCAGACTCCTGAAATGAACCTGTTTTATCTCAACTTCCAGTAAAATGCCTGGCATACAGCCAGGTCTCCCCAAATTCAAATAAGTATTCAAATGACTAAATAAATAAGCACCTACAAGCTAAGAACTGGAAAACTTAAGATTCACCTATACTATAAAAAACATTTTAAGATTTCTGCTCATTGGCATAATAAGATATCTTAATAAAATCTAATTTCTAGAAAATGTCTAGAAAATAGAAAATGTCTTGATAATTACATGTTCCATGAATATAGTTTATATCAATATAGTATAATATAATAATTTCTGATGTTTAAAATTCATTTAAGATCCTTATTCTAGGTGCTCTGAGAAGTCATCTTACTGTTTCATGTAGGGGAGTGAAACCATAAGAGTTCATTTCACAAAGTTCCCCTTAGCTACACTTGAAGAATGCACTGTGAGCCACAAGAATAGAAACAAGGAGACTGATAGGTGTTTTTTTGTTTTGTTTTGTTTTGTTTTTGCAGGCCAAGAAAAAGGTGATAGTGGTTAAGATTAGAGGATTCAGTTGAGATAGAGAGATGGATCAAAAAGACAAGAGATAACAAATGCTGGCTAGAATGTGGAGAAAAGGCAACCCTTGTACACCGTTGGTGGGAATTTAAGTTGAGGGAGCCAACAAAACAGTATGGAGGTTCCTCAAAAAAATTTAAAATATGGTTCTGAGTAAATTGGAAGGCCACCTGCAAAAGAATGAAACTAGACTGTTGTCTATCACCACATACCAAAATTAACTCAAAATGGATTAAGTACCTGAATATAAGACCTGAAACAATAAAATGCATAGAAAACAAAGAAAACTAACCTCAAGGACCTTGGATTTAAAGAAGATTTTATGAATTTGACCTTAACAGCAAGGGAAGTAAAAGCTAAAATAAATGAATGGGGACTATATCAAACTAAAAAGCTTTTGCTCAGCAAAAGAAATTGTCAACAAGGTAAAGAGACAATGATTAGAATGGGAAAATATATGTGCAAGCAACACATCTGATAAGGACCTAAAATTCAAAATATACAAAAAAATCTCATGACTCAATAACAATAGCAACAGCAACAACAACAACAACAACAAAATCCAGTCAAAAAATGGGCAGAAGACCTGAATAAACATTTCTCCCTAGAGGACATACAAATGGCCAATAAATATTTGAAAAGATGCTCAACATCACCAGCTATTAGGGAAATGCAAATCAAAACTACATTGAGATACCATTTTACACCTGTTAGAATAGCTATAATCAACAGGACAAGTATTAACAAATGCTGGAGAGGATGCAGAGAAAAAGGAACCCTCAAACACTGCTGGTGGGACTACAAATTGGTACAGCTGCTATGGAAAACAGTATGGAGGTTCCTCAAGAAACTAAGAATTGATCTACCATATGATCCAGCAATCCCTCTACTGGGTATTTAACCCAAAGACTTGAAAACTCATATTTGAAAAGATATGTGCACTGATGTTCATAGCAGCATTATTCATGGTGGCCAGGACATGGAAGCAACCAAAGTGTCCTATGATAGATGATAGGCTAAAGAAGCCCTGGTACATATATACAATGGAATATTATCCAGACATAAGAAGAGATGAAATACTGCCATTTGGGACAACATGGATAGACCTTGAGATAATCATGCTAAGTGAAATAAGCCAGACAGAAAAAGTTGAAAATCACATGATATCACTTATTTGTGGGATATAAACCTAAAAGCAACAAATAAACAGGACAAACAAACAGAGACTCAGGGACGTGGACAATGGACTAATGGTTACCAGAGGGTAGGGGTTGGGGGAAAAGGGGAGAGGTAGACGGGGTAAAGGGAGACAAATATAGGAGGGTAGGGGTAGAGTGAAGTGGGTAAAGGGAATCAAATACATGGTAGCTGAAGGAATATATAGATGTCAAGTTATAATGTACACCTGAAAATTATATAATTGTATTAACCCATGTTAACCCAACAAACTTAATTAAAAAAAATAGAATTACCATATGACACAGAAATTCCACTTCTGGGAATTTATCCAAAGGAACAAAAACACTAACTTGAAAAGATATCTGCACCCCTATACCTATTACATTATTTATAGAAGCCAAGACATGCAAACAACCTAAGTGCTAAATGGATACAGGGGTTGTGGTGTATGCATATATACATACATATATACACATACGCACAATGGAATACTATTCAGCCATAAAAAATGAGGAAATTCTGCCATTTACAACAACAACGATGGCCCTTAAAGGCATTATGCTAAGTGAAATGTCAGTCAGAGAAAGATAAATACTATAACCTAAAACAACAAACAAACACCCCATCAAACTCACAGGAAAAGAGATGAGATTTGTGGTTACCAGGGGTGAGAGGTGGAGTGAGGGGGGATTGAAGGAGGGTGGTCTCAACATACAAGCTTCACGTTATAAATAAGTACTAGGGACGTGATGTACATCGCGATGACTACTATTGACATCACTCTATAACATATAGGAAACTTGATAAGGAAGTAGATCCTAAGTCTCATCAAAAAGATAAATTTTTTTCTTTGTTTTTATTGTATTTATATGAGATGATGGATGTTAACTAAACTTATTGTGGTAATCATTTCACAATACATATAAATCAAATCATCAGGCTGTCTACCTTAAACTTATACAATGATGTATAATGAGGTATGTCAATTATTTCACAATAATACTGGGTGGGGGTGGGGAGGAGATAGAATACACTTTGAAAGTTGATGGACTAAAAATGAGCAGCAGTAGGACTGGCAGATGTAGAGAGAGAGTAGAAACAGGTAGAAGACGTGAAGAAAATGGAATAACCAAGGAAGACACCAGGGTGTGGGCCATGGAACTGTGTTCATGTGATACTATTTACTGCAGAGCAGTGGGGTGTGGAAGGAGAATCAGAACCCTATGTTATGCTGATCGATTGCTAATGCTCCTCATCAGACCAAAATATTCTAATTCTTCCCCCAAAAAGAAAAGCTCTCTTCTGAATACTGTTTGTTTCTTTCACTTGGTAAAAAGATTCTTTTTTCTCTCTTATCTTCCCTTTTTCCCTCTTTTCTTTTTTTTCCTTGCTTTTTTCTCTCTGTCTCCTCTGCTCCTGGTTAGTGAGCTAAAGGTTTGAAAGAATATAAAAGAGAGATGTAGATTTCCCATAAATACCTCTCTTTTGGGAAAAGGTCACTGAGACTATGAGGAAGAAAGAACAAACTACCTTGTAAAACTCATCATTAAACTCAGTTTACTTAGTCCCACTGCACTATTTATGGCAAGTCCCTAAAATGTCAGCATATTCCCCAGTGAAATGAATCATTCTGTTTTATAGTTACTCTTTTCCTCAAAATGTTTTGGTGAATAATGTATATAGGATACATAACTTTATTTCCGCAGTACCCAAAGCATTTATAAAAATCTTGGATTATGCAAATAGAAGGTAAACAAGAATACTTTTTAAACAATCTCTCACAGCTTGATTTTTAAAACATTTCTCCATAAAGGCAGGAAGCACTGTGTTCATTTCTTGAGCAGTTACTCTAGGGTGCCCATTACTGGATGATGGGAGTGCTGAGTTAATGAGTGTTAGAATCACCTCTTGAATCAGACTAGCAAACTTAGCCAGATGCTTTCTCAGCATCATTTCCAAAAAATACCTTCATGGATAACATCAATAATAATGTCAAGGAAAAAATAATAGAAATGCCTTACAATAAATTGTTGGAGACACATCTGGTAGGCAAATGATCTCAACTAGTCTATGCTAAAAATAAATAAATAAAATAATAATAATTTGTTTAAAAAGCCAACTAGAATAAAATGAAAGAAAAGGGGAAACAGCCTCAGTGTCGCATTGCTGGAACACCACGGCTGAAGAGACACTGGAATTCTGTAGCATGTATGCTTGCTCGGCCAGTGCAGCAGATGCTGTAGGCACTGGACACTTAGATGAGTCATGATATGTGAAATGCTAAACTACCGACATCTTTGGCCCAGAAAATTGCTCTAGGGTGAGATAGGTGACAGCACATAGTGGAATAAAAAGGCCAAAATCACTGTCTCTTTTTTTTTTTTTTTCTTTTTTTTATTTTTCTTTTTCTTTTTTTTTTTTTTTTTTTTTTTGGCTGAAAGGAGTAGCAGTTAAGTCTAATCTCATTTTAACAGGAGCTGTTGGGACTTGGTCAGTTACCCCGAGGTACCCATATATTGAATCATTTTATTGGGTTATCTCTCTGGTGAAGGCATACCAGTTTTCATCTTACCTGAGAGATGAGGTGTTCATGTCACTTAGAAACTCATTATAGGGCAAACATTTTGCAGTTCAAGTTGCTGAATTAATTATAGGCACAATTCTAACTCAGAGGGAAAAAATAAGTTTGATGACACTGAGTTTTTCATACCCGAACCTAAACACTATCCAAATTATTAACAGAGTTGAGGCTTCATGAGAGTGACAGCATAAAATAGTGCCAAAGTAAACAGCAAATAGGCCTTGAAACAGCTGAAATAAGTTTCGGGGGGTAGGAAAAGTACATCTAATGTGAATCTCCATTTCCCAAACCTAAGCAAAACTTTAAGAGAAAAATCAGGAGAGTAAATAAGTATGCCAATGGAGTAATTTTTTTTCCAGCTTAGTGTCTAGTGGCTCATATTCATTTTGGGTATTTTGCAAATTATTTCTTTGCACCCTCCCAAAATTTTTAAGTAACAATGTTGCATTATTATATCTTATTAAAATTCAAGATGATATACAAGAAGATCCCTCAGTCAATGTTTTATCCTTCTTCCTTTCAAATTCTTTACTTTTCTATAGCACTTGTTAGTCAAATTCTCTATCTTACTTTAGTTCAGAAATTCCTCTGATATCCTCACTCTTCTTGGAACTGTTTTTTTCTTTATAAGCATCCTGAGACTTTACCCAGATGGGCCAGCTTTGGAGACAATCCAAAGGTGAGCAATAAATGTGATTAAGTGCTTAGGAAATAGGATATATAAAGAAAGATGAAAGACAATATTTTAGATAAAATAGAAAGCTGCTATCAGAATTTATTCAGTAGCAGTTTTCCAGAGTGAGGTCTTGAATTTCAATGACACTGAATTTGGCTTAACTCAAAAGAAAATGTAAGTAAAAATTCTAAAAGCCTATACTCTAAAATTCACTTGCCTAGCATTTTCAACTTTGCTCACATTCTTTCTCACATCTTTTATATCTTACCTTCCTCAGCTTACCTATCACACATGCAGAATGCTGAATGATTTCATTTTCTATATTTCAGTCCAGGAGACATTTATATAGCAAAAAAAATGTATACATTAGAACAGTGTTTCTTAATCGGAGGTGATTCTGCCATGTCTGAAGGTAATTTTAGTTGTCACTCTAGGGATGAAGATGTTAGTGATATCTAGTGAAGAAAGAGGCCAGCAATGTTGCTAAATATACTACAAAGTACAAAATAGTGCCCAACAATGAAGATTCCTCCAGTCCAAATGTCAATATAGTTCTGTTCCATAGGATTTGGAAGGAAACATAAGTACTGCCTATGCTCTATATGTCACCCCAACTACAACTCTTGAAGTAGGAACCTTTACACGCCTCTTGATAAGGATGAAAATGCGAATGCTTAAAGAGGTTGTCCACCTAGCCTCCTTACAGGCTGTTTTTACACCCTTCTCTGCACAACAGCTTCTCTCCCTAAAGAGTGAGAACATACTTTGTGAATGACCACGTGGAGGAGAAATTTTCCTTTATCCTCAAGTTTTTTTGGGGTGGTCTAATAATTAAATATCCATGAGACAAGAACTTGAACAAAGAGTTAGGAAACATAAAAATGGAGAAAGAAAACATAAAAAATAATCAGTAAGAAATGATGAATGTAATAACTGAAATGAAGTATACATTAGAGGGACTCATCAGTAGATTAGATAAAGCTGAAGATCTAATCAGTGATTTGGAAGATAAGGTAGCAGAAAACACCCAATCAGAAGAGCAAAAAGAAAATGGAATCCAAGAAAATGAGAGCAGTATAAGCGGCCTCTGAGGGAACATCAAGCCTACCAACATTTGCATCATAGGGTACCAGAAGGAGAAAACATGGAGCAAGGAACTAAAAACCTGTTTGATGAAATTATGATAGAAAGCTTTCCTAACTTGACAAAGGTAACAGATATCCAAGCCCAGGAACCACAGAGAGTACCAAACATGATGAACTCAAAGAAGCCCACAACAAGATACATCATAATTTAAATGTCAAAGGTTAAAGACAAAGAGAGAGTCTTAAAAGCAGCAAGAGCGAAGTGGTTAGTTACCTAGAAAGAAGTTCCCATAAGACTGTCAGCTGATTTTTCAACAGACATTTCGTAGGCCAGAAGGGACTGGCACAAAATATTCAAAGTGATAAAAAGCAAGGACCTATAAGCAACATTACCAGAAAAGTTATCATTAGGTTTAAGGACAGGTAAAGAGCTCCCCAGACAAGAAACAGCTGACAGAGTTCATTATCACCAAATCAGTATTGCAAAAAAATGTTAAAGGGACTTCTTTATGAAGAAAATAAAAAGATGAAAAATATGAATAAAGTGGTAATAACTACATATCTATCAACAACTACTTTAAATATAAATAGATTAAATGTTCCAATCCAAAGACATAGGCTAAATGGATAAGAAAACAAGACCCTTTATGTATACTACCTACAGGAGTCTCACTTCAAATTAAAAAACACAATCAGACTAAAAGTAAAGAGATGATAAAAGATAGTTCATGAAAAAAACGAAAATAATAAATAAATAAATAAAGCTGGGATAGCAATACTTACATTAGACAAAATAGACTTTAAAACAAAGACTGCAACAAGAGACAAAGAAAGATCTAGTAATCCCACTTCTGGGTATTGATCAAAAAAAAAAAAAACACCAATTTGAAAAGACATATGCCTCTATATGTTCACTGCAGCATTACTTACAACCACCAAGATAAGTAAGCAAACTAAGGGTCCATCAGTAGATGAATGGATAAAGAAGCAGTACACATATACAATGGAACAGTACTCAGACATAGAAAAAGAACGAAATCTTGCCATCTGAAACAACATGGATGGACCTAGAGGGTGTTATATCAAACATAGAAATACAGATACCATATGATTTCACTTATATGTGGAATCTAAAGAACAAATAAAGAACAAGCAAAACAGAAAGATACTAAAATACAGAGAACATTTTGACATTAGCCAAATGGGACAGAGTTTAGGGGTATGGGCAAAGGTGTGGAAGGGTTTGAGAGATACAAATTGGCAGTCACAAAAACGTCATGAAGATGTAAAGTATAACACAAAGAATATAGTTAATAATATGTAATAATTATGTGTGGTATCAGATGGGTACAGATTTTTGGGGGTGGTCACTATAAGTTAGATAAATGTCTGATCAGTATGTTGTACACCTGAAATTAATATAATATCGTATATCAACTATAATTAAATTTTTTTTAATATTTAAAAACTTTTTTAATCTACATGAGACAGATGAATGAGAAAGTAAACAAATACATACATATGCCCCACATATGTAATTTATGCTCCACATATACCCCATATATTTAAAACATACATAACTCACATACATGAGAGAATAAGAGACCCCACATGCAAAAGGGTTTAGAGACAGAAAGGGAAAATTAGGCATATATGACATTCAGAGCTATGGACCACTTTGGGGCTTCAAAGGGAGGACGGTCACTGCAGGATGATAGGAGGAACAGAGGTTCACTAATCAGAAGTTTGCCCTGCCCTATACATTCGTCATAAAAGTTACTTCTGGTGATAACTTATTATGAACAAGGCCCTTAATTTAAATTCTTTAAGGAAGTTGTAAAAGTTTTTCCTGAGCCTACAGGGTTTTTGACAGCCTTTAGTCCAAAATAATCCACATGCCAAAGTGGCATATTTTGCAGAAGCCTGCTCCGAACCCCTACAAACACATCCCTGGTTCAGTTGTCTGCAACACAGTGTGTGTATGTGTATGTGTGTGTCTGTGTGTGCATGCATGTTCTGTTCTCAACCTACAAAGCCCAGCTGTGTGAATCTGCAATTTGATTTTTTTATAACTAAGTTTCCATCTCAAGCTACCATTAAAGCTAGTTACAGAAAACCTTATCTCGTTAATTAGAGAAAATTCATTCAAGGTTGTTTTAGTTAATCTACTTAAATACACAGGGTTCATGGCCTTGTCTCTTCTCTGAGGCTTATATAGTAGCATGCTGGTATCAGGGGAGGCATCTGGCCCTTGGTCAGCTTCAACCCTGACCAGTATCCATTGATACGTTCTTCCTCTCAGCTCGATTTGATCATCTAGTCAATTCCTCATGGGCTGTGATCCTTCTCATTCCATTTGCCAGATTCCATCAGGTCTACTTGTTTGCTCTCTCAGGCTCCATATCTGTATCAAGGGCACAGCTGCTCAACTACTGGAATTATGGTGAAAATAACTCAAAACCAGTTTTCCTCTGATATCCCTCTCAGTCATCTTGAGTTGTCAACAGACAATGAGAGCAGAGACCCACCCAACAGTCTGTAAACAGTCCTTCCCTGTTCACAGACTTCCTAACACATCCAGGCCTCCGGGTTCCCAGGCTGCCTTTACAGAGATTCTCATTAGCAATGAATACATTTACATCCTTTCCTCTTTCTTCCTACCTCCTCAACAGTACTTTTCCCAAGCCCACTGTTTAGGCTAGGCTCTTGGCCTCTGAAAGTGAAAAGGCTTATTTTTCTGGCATTACTTTGGAAGCCAAGTTCTGGTCTCTGTGTGAGTGAGTGTATGCATGTGTGTGTAAGAGGGAAGGCAATAATATAAACAAATGGATGCCAGGGACCAAAACACTTGTTGGTACTTTATAAAGTCATCTTGCTGATAGTTAAAAGAAGAGTTATAATATATAATTAAGTTATTATTACTATTATAGCTCTTTTTGATTTATATTTTCTCAATATTATATCATTTTTCCACATATTTAGATGGGAACAAAGTATAGTATCTTTCATATACTTAAAATCATTGATTTTTTTCCCACTATTTAAAATAACATTAGTATTTCTCTGAGTTCTGTGAACCAATCTAGTAAATTGATCAACCCTGAGAAGGGGTTTGTGTGACCCTCCAGTTTACAGCTGGTCAGTCACAAGCACAGTTGACAACTTTGACTTGTGACTGAAGTCAAAAGTGGACAGAGCACTTAAGCTGTGGGATCTGATGCTGTCTCCAGGTAGACAGTGTTAGAACTGAATTAAATTTGTGGAACACCTAGTCCGTATCTTCTGAGAACTGGAAAATTGCTTGGTGGTATTGGAAAAAAATATACACGTCAGAACTATAAACTCAACACTTAACTAAAAGTTCTCTAAGAGCAGGGTGGTTTATTTCTCGCACTTTCTTCAGGCACTTCCCAAGCTCTCACTAAACTTTTGCCAGTTCCAGAAACTCCGTAGATCCAGGATAGGTGTGGTGTGGAGAGAAAGCCGTCCTGCTCCGGAGTCCACCCACACCTGGGGAGGGCCTCTGACTTTCTTCCTCTCAATAGCCAGGGCATGAGTTTCTGTCTTAAGTATTTATAAGATATGTGTATTGAGTAAGTTTCATCTCTTCCTATATAGAAACTTTCACCAGAAAATACAATAAAAATTTTAAGTTTACCTGCTGAACAGAATGGGCCCCATAAATTCTATTTTGTTATATAGGGAATAAAACCCACTTTTCTGGAACAACAGACACTAAAGACTTCTTTTCTACCCTTGTTAAGTTGGAAATACAATAAAATTTTACATTTCAGGTACTGTTGCCTTCCTCAGTCAAAAGTTCTGAATGTAATATAAATTCTTTTACATTTACATTCCAATTATTTCCTTTATTTTCTTCCTTGGCCCTGTAAGCTTAAGAGAGAGCACTTTTGCCTTCACTAATTCAAACCGGTGACTGGTATTTATATGCTTTGTCTCTCTGTGAGAATATCTAAGGTTACTAAACACACAGGCTCCCCCCTGGTGCCCTTCCTGAGAGACAAGAACTTATAGAAGCAGCACAGCTTCCCGGGCACTGCAGCAGCCGACGGCAGGTGGAAGAATGTGGCTTGATTTGGGCTGAACAGCACAGCAAAACTTTTGTGCCAAAGGCAGAGCCTGCAATCAGTGAAATAGATTTTTCATAGAAATGGATACAAAACTTTAAATAAAATGTGCTCTAAGGATTCTTTACAGGAAGGTGACATCATGTTATGGCTATAAAATCTGGGAACATAAAGACTTGAATTGATTTACTAGATTAAAATAAAAACTGTCCCCTCTAAGGGAGTCCTCTATTATCATTATTGGTTTTATACACCCCACAGCGACCCAAGTCTTATTTCAGAGAAAAAGATACTGTCATTGTATTTAGAATAGGAGCTTCCAAAGGAATCTGCCAAGAGCCAGAATATTCTGGTGACTCCATGATGCACTCTGCTAAACGGTTCAACTCTATTTGGCTAGGTAACTCCCAAAGGTCACTGTGCCCACTTTACTGTTATATTTATCATTTCCATACCAACTCTACACGCATAATCCATTTTCTGGAAGGAAAGCTGCTATAGACTAAGTGTTTGGGTCCTCCCGAAATTCTAATGTGGAAACCTAATCCCAAATGAGATGATGGTATTAGTAAGAGAAGCCTTTGGGAGGTGGTTAGGTCATAAGAGTGGAGGCCTCATGATGCGATTGTGCTTATACAAAAGAGACCCCAGAGATGTCCCTCACTCTTTCTACCATGCCAGGACACAGTGAACCAGGAAGCTGGCTCTTGCCGACTCTGAATCTTCCTAGATCTTGGACTTCTCGTCCTCCAGAACTGTGAGAAATAAATGCTTGCTGTTTAAGCCACCTAGTCTATGACAGTTTGCTACAGCAGCCTGAACGAACTAAAATAGAGGCTTTGGAGGAAAGCTAACACCACTAGACAACAACCTGAGGACAACAACCTGCCCTCAACAGGGAAATCTACACTTCTTCCCTCGCACCAGGAAACCCACGCACATGTACATTTGTCACTGGAGCTCTCCTGTATGTTTAAGAAGGAATCCGTTAAGCAGTGTCACAGCAGTCCATCATTAGAACCATGTCCTTTGCTCCTCAACTAGGGACTTATTAACCCATTAAGTGCAGCATCTGACTTGCTAATTTGCAGTCACTTTACAAAATTCATTAAGTCACAATTTCCTTCCCTGCACCATCAGAAAAGCCAATAAAGGTCCTCAACTGCCCAGGAATGAAAATAAAAAGGAAAATAAATGAGAAAAGGAGGTAAGAGACTTGAGTCCCTCTAAAAGACAAAAATAAGAGAATAAAGGACAATTTGGGGCACACTCCACTAGGTCTATACCTGCAATGACCTAGCTAAATGCAGTCCCCCTGTATCTAGCGATACATAAACTCTCTAGCACTGAGTGAGTAGATCAAGCTAAATCCTCCTGGCTACAGTTTTATCCTCTGACACAACCTTTGCCAGTTGACAACATAGCCATACCAAAATATCAATATCCATGATACATTTTTCACAGAGTTCTTAAGTTTTTAAATCCTTGGATAAGCTCTGTCAAATCGTCCTCGATATCTTTTGAGCTACCCATAACCTCACCACAGCCGTCTTCAAGAACATGACCAGTTTCAGAACACTTCTTCTTGAAATAGGTGTCATTTTTGTGAGTTCTCAAAAGAAAATAGCTTGACGATGATAAAAATGTTGATAAAAATTAAAATAAATGTAATACTATCCCCTGTTCTGCCCAAGCTATATGTAAAACTATAAATATGGGGGGAAATATATTGAGGGCATAAAAATTTCAATAAAGGCACAACATCGATGGTAAAGTAGCCTCAGGCAAGCAAGTACCAGGGCAAGCAGCCTTAAATGTCTCTTATAAGGCTCATCATACAATAAGAAGCATGTTCTGTTTTATGAGTTAGATCTCCAAAGCATTTCAAGAGCTTCCAAAGAGAAATAAACAAGTTGAAAACAAGTTTTGTACTTCATTCTCCATAATCACTGACACAAGTAGAAACGCAATAATGAATTTTGATTGAATGAACAATATACTAATTAATTAATGTCAGATAAGCTGGGTGTTAAACATACTAAATAATTCTTGTTTCAAGTGTCTACACAAAAACATCAGTCTACTCATTAAAAATCTTATCTATTTGAGTGTTTCCAAATATTACTTTCTGCAAAGAGGTATAAACACATTAAAAGAAGGCTATCTTTATCCGCTGCAGAATAATCTTTTTGTGTGCTGCTCGTAAAGAAAGCTATTTAAATAAATGAGAGACAGAAACTTCAAGCATATTAATGACAGCTATAAAAGTCCTCAGTGCATTTTAAAGTAAGTCAGTGCATCATACTATTTTTTCACCTTTGTTTGCTGGACCATGACAAGAAAGAATACAAAAGCAAAAAGTAAAGAACTGGGAAGATCAAATGGGCACCTTTCTCTGAAAGTAGTCATTACTTTCTTGCTAAATGGTGACTAATATAAATGAAACCTTGTAATGAAAGAAAAGCACAATGTAGAGATGAAGTGAAGAGGAGAATGACCTTTGCCAAGACTGAAATTTGTGTTCTAAAAGGTCAACTAAAGAAGTATCTTAAAGGGGAGTGGGGAAATGGGGAGATCCAGGTCAAAGTGTACAATGTTTCAGTAATTATTCTGTGAAATGAACAAATTCTGGATACCTAATGTGCATCAAGCTGGCTATAGTTAACAGCACTGAATTGTTCACTTGAAACAAGCTAGAGGGGTTGACCTTAAGCGTTCTCATATACAAAAAAAAAACAAAACACAGTAATTATGTGAAATAATGAGTATGTTAATTAGCTTGATTGGGGTCATCATTTAATAATATATACATATATCAAATCAACACATTGTATACCTTAAACATATAAATTTTTACTTATCAATTATACCTCAATAAAGTTGAACAATAAAGAGCAACAACAAAAATAGAGGAAAAACACAAAGAAATAGAAACCCTGAGATCTGGGAGAAGAAATGTATAAACCATAGGAGTTGCAGACTGGTTCTGATTTCAGCCCTATACCTACTACACCCACACATTTCCCATCTCATTTAATCTTCTTCCTGATACTCAGAACAAAACATTAAAATCTTGCCTAACTCTTCCCTTTCTCACACCCCACAGGAATTCCTCAGCAAGTCCTATGCTATCAACCTTCAAAATTATTTAAGTTTAGAACCTGACCACTGGTCAATAACTCTACTGCTGTCACCACTATCTACTCACTATTATCTCCATGATAGCCTACTAACTGTTTCCTTCTACTTTGCCAATCTACAGTCTATTCTCAATTCACCAACCTATCTTATCTTTTTTTTAATTAGCTCATATCATCTGGTCATTCAAAAACACTGTATCACTCAAAGTAAAAACCCAAGATGTTACAGTGACCCATAAAGCCCTAAATAATCTGGCAGCTATTATTTCTCTGACCTCATCCCCTACCACTCTCTGCATTACATCCCATTCATGGTATTCCAGAACCACTGGCCTCTTAGGTATTCTGTTATGGATTAAATTATGTCCCCAAAAATTCCCATAGTGAAGTCCTAACTTCCAGATTGTGGCTTTATTTAGAACTAGGATGAATGTAAATGTTACTAATCATAATGAGGTCATACTGGAAGGGAGGGTGGGCCTATAAACTAATGTAACAGGTGTCCTTAAAAAAAGAAATTTGCACAAAGACATGCACACAGGGAGAATGCCATGTGAACATAAAGGCACAGATCGAAGTGATGCATCATTTTCCAAGCCAAAGAACATCAAAGATCTCACGCAAACTACCAGAAGCCAGGAGAGAGGCCTGCAATAGATGTGTGGGTCCACAGGCAAGGCAGCTCCACCATACAGACCTAGAGTCCAGGTGTCTATGGGACCCGAACTGTGTTTAAAAATATATATATATTTTAAATCATGTCTCTCATTTCACTTAAGCATTATTCTCTTTTGCATAAATGTTTGCGGTTGTGTTCTATGTTGGACATTCTGCTGGAAAGAAAAACAATTTTAAAAAAAGGACAGAGAGAGAGAGAGAGAAAATAAAAGCTTCAGAGCCTCAGAAGGAACCAACCCTGCTGAACCATGAGACTATAAATTTGTTGCTTAAGCCACTCATTTCATGGTTCTTTGTTAGGGCAGCCTTAGGAAATATATACATATCCCTTAAACATTCTAGGCACACTCCCAGCTCTGGGACTGTTGCCCAGGTTGTTTCTTCTGGCCTAACTCTCTTGTGAGGCCAGGAATGTAAAAAGAAGTGATGAGAATCAGAGGTCTGATCTTCTTGCAACTACTGGAATCTTTAATTCATGCAGGTGTTTTCATAGATGGCTGAGGTTTCCCACAGCTTTGTGAAGGCCAGGGAGCCCCTTACCTCCATATGAGGCCTGTTGCACAGGCTCATGCATGTCGAAATATTGCGTTGGCTTCAGTATTATTTGTCATCAAAGGAACTTACATCCTTGGGCTGTGCTGGCAAATCTGGCAGACACATCACTATTCTATTATGACACACGTTACTTAAGTTGAAGACATTCATTATTTCCTCGGAGTTAACACAGAATTACCACACATTACAGACATGATCAGAGTCTGGGGAGAAATATTTAAATGTATAACCTCCAAAGACAAGGGGAGAAATGGAAAAATCAGAAGGAAAAGATGAACAATGAGTCAAATTTGGAAACAGAAAACCATATAAACATATTTGAAACTCTGAAATAATGTCAACTTATAATCATTTTATTAAGCTTTTAATTATTAAAAGTCTTAGACATATATTAACATGTAAGAGTCAGTATTTTTGAAAATTGCATTGCCTAGTGTGCTATTTGGAGAATGGATGTGTCTTCTAAATCCTTCTTTAGTGCCAGATATCTTCAGGGGATCTAAAGCCTCTCTTGAAATCTCATTTTTTAAAAATTTTATTTATCTTTTATTAAATTTATTGGAGTGGCATTGGTAAATAAAATTATATAGGTTTCAAGTGTACAATTCAATAATATCTCACATATATATTTGCATTTTATGCTCATATAAATCTTTTGCTCTTTTTATTTTTTAAGGTTATAGCTAAATCACAATTTAGAGGGGACTTTCATACTAAACTAGTTAAGAAGACTGCCCAGACATAGTAGGACCATTTCTTATTTAACATAAATTAAAATTGTTATAACATTATATTACATTATTTTAGAAATAAATGTAAAATAGTATAATATTAATAAGGCTATAATATAAGTAGCTAATTTTAATATAACATAAATTTTATATTATGTTATATAATAATTTTATTATTTAAATAACCACTCTTGGCTATTTTAATTGTGTATATATATTTTTTTATTTTTAATATGATTAAGGGAAGTCAAGAGCATACTTAATTCCTTTGAACAGGTTACTCAATTTACCCATGAAAAATACTTTCATTTAAAACAAACCTACTATATGTTCTTTTACATTTCTTTCAATTAGAAGCAGTCATTTTTATCTACTCCAAACAACAGTATTGAAACAATGGATTAATAAACAGACTGAGATGCTTTCCAATAATCTTCATTATTAAAATCCCAGGTACAGTATATATATTGTGAGCCAGGGTGACAGAGTTAATAACAGCATTTTTTTTTCTGGATTCCTGAAAGCTGCATCATCACCACTCACATACCACCCAATAGTGTGACCTGCTGATTAACTAATATGAAAAATTCAGCACAGATAAGGATGTTGAAATTTCCTCTCTCTTTCCCTTAAACAGCCCTTTTGTAGTCTTGCCTGGAAAATGGAAACCAGCGAGACAGAAATGAACAACATGCCTCCTAACAATGGACATGAGTATAAGGAGAATGGGTAAATATCTTATTGATTTTTGCTTCTGTAACTAAAAAAAAAAATGTTTAGTTTCTGGAACCAAGTTTTGTTCTAGAACTGAAACAAAGTTATCGGTGTTGAGTTGCGGGCTGATTAACCTAAGAATGCCTAGGGCTATCTGTCAGGGGATCTTTCCCACTGGAAGTATGACAGTTTTTACAATTACAGATGTTTGTCTATTTGATTTGGTTCATGGATGGTAAGGCACTACAGTGAACTGGAAAGGAGGACAATGGTACTGGTGACAGCGCTCATTTGTATCCACACCTGAGTCATAAACATCTATAAATCATCAAAATACCAAAACCACCAAGCTGATAAATTTAACCTTAAAGCAGCAATCTCCTCATAGCTGACCATGGATGATTAACTAGTAGAATATGTCATCTATTCTTAGAGAAGAAAAATAGAGACCAAATAGAAAATTACAATGTAGGAAAGGAAATAAGGTAAGATAGAGGAGACAAAATCAGAAAGTTCTCTGTTTTGCCTGCAATTTAGAAAATGTTATGAAAGACCCAATAATCTTCAGAGTAAATTACTTTTGAAAACTTCCAATCTTAATAACAAAATTGTGTAAATAAACTGTACCTGACAGCTTACAAAGGGCTTTTCACATTTTATGTCACTTATTAATATTGTGTGGTACATTAGGCTATTTATTAAACAACTATAATAAATGTCAGCAAATTCAGAAATAAATTGAAAATAGTTTGAATTCAGAAATAAAATGAAAATAAAATGTAAATGAGGCTATCTCATTATTAATTCTTATTATTAATTCTTTCTTCTCAGTACATAGTAAATGACAAGTGTTAAGTTGGCAATTGCAAAGAGTAGTCAACATTTTCCCTTAAATGCTCCATGGTAGGCAGAAACCATTGAAAAATGAATCTTCCCCAAACTGATATTGAATATGATCATTCCAGGAGAAGATATTGAGGGCAACTACTCTAGAGAAGGTTCTCCCTGGATGTAGCTGTTCCCATTAGTAGCCCTTCATAATGGCAGCTGCCCCAGGTGGCTCTTACCAGCTGCTGCAGACAGCAGTCATTGGGTCCCTGCTGCCTCGTGTCATTCAGAGAAATTCTCCTCCTGTGATTGAATAGTGAGGAGTCTGTCACACCTCCACTAAAAGACAGCACCAAAAGACCTCTGCTGGGACCTCCAGGGGACACTGTTGAATATCAAAAAAATTACTTAAACGTATCAAAGCCCTCTAGATTCCATGGGGCACCTAGTCTCTGTTACACATAAAACTGCCCCCTCACCCCCCTTCTCTGCACGGAATTCATTTGGTCCAGGACAAGCTCTCATGCAGGCTCTTTCCAGCTCACATGGCAGTCCAAAGTGCATCAGCTCCCCTAACCCTAGCTCTGTCTAATCTCAGGTCTTCTTCAAAAGACCTACCAATAACCCCCATTTTTCTTTACATATCTTCTAATAAAGTACAGTAGCACACATGCAAATCAAACAAAAAGAATAGCCTGGATAAACTACACTTCATCCAGGAATAAAATTCAACTCTTAAACATACAGGAAAGAATCAAAAGTTGGTGGCAACTCCATCTTTTCAGGCTGAAATTCACACTTGGACAAAGTGAACTCTCCTCAGTTGAGGGAAGTTGAACACAATAGAGAAACTCTGGCAAGACTTCAAGTAACAGAAGCACCACATTGCAATAAAAGTCAGTAAAGTCAAATTCTGGTACTTAACCCTAAGACAAGACAAAACCTCTCATATTTCTAATCATTTGCTTTTTCAAAACACATAAGAGTGACCTAAATAAATGTGATTATCTTGAATACTCAGAGATGAAACACAGAGTCAAACATAGGTATCTATAGCAAGTTGACTCAAATTCTTTTTGAAAATGAAAATAAATTTTTAAATAAATCAAATTTAGAAAAATGGTTGGGTATTTTCTCAAAATGCTAAACAGAGAGTTACATGTGATCCAAAAATTCCATTCCTAAATATATATTCATGAGAAATGAAAACATGTGTCCATAGAAAAATTCAAACACAAATATTCATTCCAGGTTATTATATTCATAATAACCAAAAGTGAAAACAACCCAAATTTCCAACAACTTATGAATGAATAAACAAAAAGTGATATAGCCATAAAATAGATTATCCAACTACAAAAAGAAATGGACTACTGATACAAGCTACACCATATATGAACCATGAAAACATTATTCTAAGTGGAAGAAGCAAATCACAAAAGATTACATGTTGTATAATTGCAATCATATGAAATGTCCAGAATAGAAAAATCTATTTAGACAGGAAGTAAATTAGTGGTTGCCTAGGACTGGGCAATGGGTGAGGGTCGTGGTGAAGAACTAATGGGTATGAGGTTTCTTTTTAAGGGTGACAAAAATGTTCTGAAACTGATGATGGTGAAGATTGTACAAATCAATGAATACCCTAAAAAACATTGACTTATACCATTTAAACTGGTAAATTAAATAATATGTGAATTACATCTTAATAAAGCTGTTAAACAATAAAAGCAAATGAGTAGAAAGGCACAGAGCTTCTATCATTGAGTCCAGAGGCAAAAAGACAGTAAACTCTGACACTTAGATTAGCCTCTTTGGTAATTTTGGAGTAAATGTCAAGAGTAACCTTGGCATACAAAGGAACAAAAGCTTGCACTTATTTACCCTTGTCTGTTTTATAGCTTTCAAAAGCACAAAAGGAAAAAAAGAGTTTATTTGCATTTTCACCATATTGGAAATAAAATATATTTGATCTTAAACAAGACACAAGTAGTGCTCCCATGTTTTAAATTAAAGAAATGTTTATTTTTATCAATTCCTTCTCAATAACTATATCAGTAACATTTAGCATATATGCTCACATCTGCAGCAGTTAAAATATAAAAGTTTGTGTCTATAAGACTTAATGTTTAGCAGAAAAGCATGCAATGTTGAGGGCAAAAAGTAAATGTTCTTTTTATGTACACTTGGAAAGAACAGAAATATTGTGAAGCTAGTATCATATCCATTGTGTAGTTTTGAAAAGAACATAAACTTAAAAAGCATATAAGGATTTCTCATTCTGAAGTACATTATTAAAAATAATCCCCATGTTTAAGCCTACAAAATCTATTATTAGAATCAATTTAAATGGGTTTATTTATAAGCAACTCCCATAGTACATGCAAATATAAAAAAGATATTTCCAATAAACATAGTAAATCTCTACAAAAGATCCACTTTTGCATATATGACAAGCATAATTATGAGTTTGTAAGTGTTCCCTTCTAGAAGACATAAAAGAATATCTTTGTAATCTTAGACAATATATTGTAGTAATAGTTATAAAATCAAAAGTTGACAAATTGGTCTACAGCCATGCCACCATGAACATGCCCAATTCATCTGATCTCAGAAACTAGGTAGGGTCGGGCCTGGTTAGTACTTGGATGGGAGACCACCTAGGAAGACCAGGTACTGTAGGTGTTTTAAAAAATAATTGACAAATTGAACTTTATAGAAAATACAAATTCAAGTGACACCATTAATAACACAAATATCCAAGCTGTAGACTAGCAGAAAACATCTATAATACACAAATCTGACAAAAAAACTTGAATCCAAAATATATGAGTAACTCCTACAATTTCAAACAAAGAAAACAGCCTAAATTTTTACAAATGGGCACTTCACAAAAGAAGAAATCCATAGGTCAAAATAACAAGAAATGTTCTTCAATATCAGTTAGTGAAATACACATTAAAGTCACCATGAGATACCAATTCACATACATTAGAATGACTGAAGTTGAAAAGACTGACACAAACAAGCATTTACCAGGATGTGGAGCAACTGAAATTCTCATACATTGCCGACGAGTATAAAATGATGCAACCTCCTGGGAAAATTTTTGAGTGTCTTATAAAAATCGACCTATTTTATAATCTAGCAATTCTAGCCCTAGGTATCTACTCAAGAGGAAGAAAAACACACGCATGTCTGCAAAAAGACTTTTGTAAATATATTAAGGCAACTGTATTTATAATTACCAAAACCCAAAACCCAAATGTTCATTTCTATGGTCTAAATGTTTGTATTCCCTCAAAATTCATATGTTGGACTCTAACCCCCAAGGTGATGGTACTCGGAGGTATAGTTACTTTGGGGAGGTTATTAGGAGGCGATCAAACAATCATGAACGAGATTAGTGCCCTCATAAAGACAATCTAAGAAAGCTCCCTCACTCGCTCTTTCTGCGACATGAGAGTAAGACAAGAAGCCGGTGGCCTCCAACTTAGATGAGGGCTCTCCTCAGAATCTGACTATGCTGGCACCATCACGTTGGACTTGCAGTCTCCAGAAATGTGAGCAATAAATTTCTGCTGTTAATAAGCTACCCATCATATGATATTTTGTGACAGCAGCCCAAATGAACTGAGACATCCATCAAAGGGACTGGAAAAACAAACTATTTCATACCTTTTCATCTCTTGCCACTATGTCATATGAATACCTTAATATCATCATTTAATGTACGAATTCTCTCTCGGACTAGGTGTCACCATCAGTTTATCCAGTTGAATACATCTGTTTTATATCAGTGATTTTATTATTTATTTCTAGAATTTCTAACTTGTTTTTTTTAATATATATATTCATCTCTCTTTATTAGTTCATTTTCTGGTTTCATAATTTTTTGTTTATGGATGTCAGTCCTTTACTCTTTATAATCCTGAACACTCTTTAAAATCAGTATCAAATTTATCTCTTTTATTTATATCTTATTATTGATTTTGTTGGCTATTTTCCTTAATATTAGCTTTTCTAATATGTTTTAATGATTTGGTACACAGATTCATTTTTTAAAAAGTGATTACCTGTTTCTGTCTTCCTCACTATTACATGCTTCTTTTTCTAAAGGTTTATAATTGTCTTTACCAGATCTCTCCCCAAAGCCCCCAAATCCAGAACCATGCCTTATATTTGCAGTGCGAAGCTTCTACCCCATGGAATATGATAAATGTTGCAGAACAAGGTGACAGTTTAGATTTGGTTGAGAGGCTGTCTCTAATCGCTTTTTTCTCTTTATAAGTATGCAGTTATATACACTCCGTGGACCAAAAAAATGTTGCAGCATTTTTTTTAGCTTTCTCTTATGAGGAGGGAAACATCACCCTGCCTCCCCCCCTTTAAGTAAAGATTAGTACTAACTGTCCACCTCAAAAAGGTCATTTTAGTCCTGAATTGGTCTAGGTTTTAGCAGTCATTAGCCCTAGTTATCACTTAATTTTATTATTCCTTTTATGGTCTGTAAAGATGTATATCTTGTTTAAACATACCTATGTTTTTTAATTTTTATTTTATATATTAATTCTCTATGTTTGGAGCAGGGTCATTATCAAAATTGACTGGGTTTATGCATTAGGAGGTCACTACTGGCCTCTGCTGTTACTGTTTAAGTAGATAACTCATTTGGCAACCTGTCAACACAGCAATCCTTTTTTATTAAGCTTCCTGTCCCAAGTTCTTAGTACAGTGTCTAGCTTAAATTAGGTGCTTATTAAGTATTTCATGAAAGAATAAATATGAGCAAATGAGCAGACTGTTATAGTTAGAGCCAAGTTTTGAGATAAAAAGGTTGACATTTTAAGAATCATCACCATTAAAGAAATCTGGCACATACTGGACCTATAAAATAAATATGGGTCCTTGTTTACTTCCTATAGGAAAATTCAAACTACCACAGCATATAAGATCCAACACAATAAAACTCTGCTTTTTTCCATCATCACCTTCACATAACCCATCCGTATGCTTCAGTTCTAAAATGGAGTCTCTCAATGCTCTGTCCCTCTATAAACATCATTTCCTCTGCCTAGAGAATCTTTGGGGGAGGGTGAATAGGTGAAAGAGATTAAGAGATGCAAACTTCCATTGATAAAATAAATAAGTCATGGGAATATAATGTACAAAATAGGAAACGTAGCCAATGATAATGTAATAACTTTGGTGACAGAGAGTAACTAGATTTATAGTAAGACCATTTCACAATACATATAAAAATGTTGAATCACTATCATGTACACCTGAAACTAATAGGCTATTTCACATCAATTATACATCAATTAAAAATAAAATAGAAAAACCCAAGTAAATGTGTTTCAAAAAATCTATGATATCAACTTATGTTAGAGATTACTTATGATAATGGGCATAATAATATAGTAGGAAGTAAAGTATCTAATTACTGACATTTAACAGCATAATGAAAATAAGTAAATAGGTAAGTAAATAAATAAATAACTTTGTTTAAATAGTTATTCTAATACAAAGATGAGCACACTACAAACTAAATGTCCAATCCTTACTGTAGTTTTTTCTGGTAAAATGCTTGTTTTTTTTCAATCATCTCTCTTTGTTCGTTTAAAAATTCAGTGCGTTCTCCCATTCCATAAGGGGTGTGTATTAAGATTTAAACAACAATCTATTTCAACATCTATTTCAATGCAGGAGATGAAACAAACATAAATTCTTCATACTCTTTCAAGTAAAGGACATAGATGGGGCTGTCCTCTTGGGAAAAAGTATTAGAGATTTTAAAGTTGAAAAAAAATCAGAGGAGAAAGAATTAAATACTGCAAAAGAAAAATTAGAAAAAAATGTGAACATCTGTCATTCATGTCTCCCTGCAAAATGAGAGATCAAGACCTGGATTTTTCTCATTCAG
Organism: Cynopterus sphinx; assembly: GCA_030015415.1. Taxonomy (NCBI): domain Eukaryota; kingdom Metazoa; phylum Chordata; class Mammalia; order Chiroptera; family Pteropodidae; genus Cynopterus; species Cynopterus sphinx. The sequence continues at coordinate 63,585,104 of CM057390.1, read as the reverse complement.
CTTTATCCCATTCAATTGCATATCATCCAGAAAACACATGGAGCAATTAAACCCTGGGCTACTGTAGGCACTAACGTTCAGGATGGCCTGACACTGGAGGCATCAGAAAAAAAAAATGCACAGTGGGTAGATTTTTTCAGGTATTACTTAGTCTAAAAGTAGCTCTTTTCCTATCGAAAAGCTAAGGTTTTCTCTAACAAACTCTTACTGCCAGAGTAAAGCAGAGGGGGCACAAAGCTAATAGAGGATTTGAAGAGAGCAGAGCCATATCACCTAACTGGTGGTAGGGATGGAATTTGCAGGGACTGGAGGAGCATAAACCTTTGGAAACAAATTAGGAACATAGATAGTTAAAACTATGTGGATAATAAAGTCTTTATAAGAATTAACAGTAGAGTGTTGCATACAAGGAGAATAAAAATACTATTCTGTCAGCATAAACACCCTGATAGAAAAATGTAAAACACAGAAGAGTGAATAATACCAGATTCTGATGCCAGATTTACATCAGAGCCCCAGCCTCGGTGAGGCTCCCATGCTATAGTAAACCTGGCCACCTTTAGAATTTTTGTGCACAGTCATAATAGAGTGACAGTTAGAGGACTTCTCCCATTTTCCAATAAACCCATAACTTCCTGGATACATATAAAAGTGGTATACGAGAGTGCACATGCACTAAAAATGGCTCACATCAAATTTCTCACTAATTTGAAGGTGGCAGGAAGGGGAGCCTGAGTATTTAGTTAAGTTTTTAAAATAAGAATGTGCATGTGTTTGTGACTGTGCTTTTTTTTATTGATCCAATTAAATTTGTGAAGTACATTTCATAGCAAATGTTTAGTAAACTACACTGTCTACAGTACTTTTAGTATGAGTTTAACTGTTTGTAAATGTCTTTATAAATGTCATAAATTCCTTTGACATAGTTTTAGAAAAGTAATTCAAACAGAAGGCCAATCCAAGATATACTTCTAGAGCAGACAAGCAGAACACCCTCAAGAAAGGTGCCCAAGTGAGCCGCCCCCACTGTGTGATTCTTGCTATAAGAGGAGGGACCCAAAACAGGTCCTTGGAGACACTCTGGTGACTTTGTTTTCCACCTGACCTCCCAGTTACACCCCACACTCTGACTTCTTCAATTCATACCCCCTAAACCCTGAAATATTTTAGACAATTTATATTTGCTTTACGCTTTACAATCACATACTATGATCAGGATCTTAAAATGAAATTACTTATGGTTGCTATAAAAAAAAATATATATATATATATATGTATATACATACACACACACATACACACGTGTGTGTGTATGTGTGTGTGTGTGTGTGTGTTTGCTACTTCTCTGGTTTAACATAAGCTTTTTTTGTATCTTCTTTAGGAGAACAAGGAATGGAACTCAGCGAGAACTCATGCTTATAACAAGAATCTGGGTCCAGTTGCCATTTCTATGAATCCCAAGTATCTGTACTCACAATAGTAGATAAAAATAAAAACCTGCTGCCTATTTTTTTTTCATCTAAACCACAAAAACATTATATTGCTGCAGTTACAGATGTTACTTCAGGTTATAGCTAAATGTCTCTATGTGTTTCTAGCACTGCATTAAAACAAGTTAAGCAGACTCAGAGGATTTGAGTGACTGTTAGTCAAATCTTTGTGTTTCTTTTTGCTTTGGTCTTCACGGTGGAACATCAGTCCTAATATAAACTTCCTCTGCCTTTCAGACATGTTTGCTCAGGTTCTTTTGGTTTAGATGTCCTGGAACATATTACTAATTAACTAAATAAAAGGGGCCTAGTAAATATTTGTCCCATCTGAGATTAGAGTAAGATGGAGTATAGGGTTGATGGCTGTGGTGAGCAAACAATTTCAATCAAATTCCTGTCTAATAGTGCTTAGGATAGGATTAACATCTATTTATGGACAAAATTTTTATATTAGGAGACTGAAAGTAGTCACTTTTTTATGTTTTAAGAGTCATGGTTTCACTTAAAGTTTATCAAACTTCATTTGTAATGTTCTTTAGTATATTGGTAACATTAAATCAATAATTAACAAAGAGCTTATGAAATAGACATGATTTAATTATGTTAATAAGGTTACAGACTACAAAATTCCAAATCTACTTATGCATGTTTTTTTTTGTTAAAATACTTTATTTTTTCTCTTTGACATTTATTTAACTTTGCTATGTACAAAGTACTGTTCTAAACACTCATATATAATATCTCATTTAAATCTCACAATTCCTTAAATAGACTCTCTCATTATCTCTGTGTTACTGGCAGAAAACTGAGGCACGAGAACATTAAATGATCTACCAAGATCACCCAGCCTGGCATTAAAGACCTGGGCTTCTAACCTAGGTTGTCCAGCTCACCCTTATCTCTCAACCTACACATACCCTTTCTATACTGTCTCTTTAAGTGACCACTAAGTAAGGAGTAACTCTCGAAAGAAGACAGCCTTTATTACTTTATTTTTTGTTATGAGGAAATCCTGCTTCTCTTCACAGGAAACAAAACACTCCAGGAGAAATTCATTAGCACAAAAGAATCCCAAAATAGGCTGAAAAGATACTTCAGAAGTCACCTTATCTTAGTCCCGCCCACTAAAGTCTTATAGGCTATAATTCTTGAAGCTTGGTATCCCTCTCCCCATCTTTCATAAAACCAGAATTTGTGACAGTGACTCAAAGTAGTCATTTCTAACCAAGGTCATTATTTGCCTCCTCTATTCTCTGAGGCTATTTGGCAATATCCAGAAAGCTTTTGATTATCACACCTGCATGGCTCTACTAGGTAGAGGCCAGGGATGCTGCTGACCATTCTACAATGCACAGAATAGTTCTCTACAACAAAGAAGTATTCAGCCTAAAATGTCAATAGTGCCACAAATATTCATGGCAGTGGCAGAGTCTATTTTTAGTGTTATGGCTTCTCTGGATTGAATGTAGTGCACAGTACTAATGAAGTATATCTTATCTGTTCCTCACTCTTCCAGCCATCTCATGTACTTTTATGATGAGTGACATAACTTTGGGGCCTAAAGAACTTTGGAAACTCCTCAGGAAAAAATTCTGCTGTTATTGTCACATTATTATTGATTTATCTAAGAAGAAATATTTTGACAAGGGGAGGCTGTCAAATTAAGAGAAAAACAAATTCCATTTGCCACTTGTCAAAAAAAAAAATGCAGAGATTTAGAAGCTGTCAAAGATGTAGAATTGTCACTTTCACCTAGCAGAACCTAAAGGGGGAAGAAAAGAGTTATAGGAAATGTGTTTGACTCACACTGTATTACTGAAAGTTACTGACAGGGAAGGTATGAAAACAAACTATATCCATCTACTCAAAGAAGGTTACAAAAAGAATTTTGTCCCTGCAGTAACAAGGCTGTTGTATCAAAAAAGCAATCCTGTCTATAAAATATAACAGGTAGAAATCTTCTTGATGACAAAAATATTTCTTAGGGATTTCCCAGTTTTTGTAATATTTTCAAGTATAAAAGAAGTCAGAGAAATGGAAGTAAATCAAAACAATTTCTATGAAATTCCATAAATCATAAATAAAATGCTGCTACTAAAACATCAGCTGTTTGATAGGTGATTTGCATCATTTTTCTGTACTGAAACTACCTAACATCTAATATGTTCACCAATTCACATTTTTTGTACAAAGGCATGACTTCTCTAGGGCTGGAGTTGCAAATAAAGAAAACTGACACACATAAGAGAAGCCACATTTATTACCTCCTTAGTTTTATGATCCAGCCAATGGTGCTACCAGTACCATCCTGCCCAGAAGTACTAACCAACATGTCACAAGGGCATTTTTCTAACTTTGGAGACAGAAAAAAAAATACAGGAAAATGAGTAAAACAGACCATATTGAAGATATAGTCTTTTCCACATACAAAAATAAGAAAAATATATAGTTTCTACAAAAAGAAATTGCATTACTAAAATTGGCACAAATAAAATGTTCAGAAACATTATCTTCAAAAGGCAAAAATTTTCAGAGCTTGAAGAATAATTCTAGAAAGCCAAAAGTGTGCAGAATGAGAAACATAATTGTGATGACTAATTTTATGTGTCAACATGGCTGGTACCCACATGTTTGGTTAAATCCTTGTCTAAATGTTGCTATAAAGGTATTTTTTAGATGAGATCAACATTTAAATCAGTAGACTTTGAGTAAAGCATATTGCTCTCCAGAATGTGGGTAAGCCTCACCCAATTAGTCTAAGGCCTTGAGAGAAAAAAAAAAAAAAAACAACTGATTCCCCTCAAGGGAGAGGAAATCCTGCCCACAGTCTGCCTTTGAACTTAAGCTGCAATATCAATTCTACCCTGGGTCTCCAGTTCTACCAAACTGCCCTGCAGATTTTGACCTGACAGCCTTCACAATCCATGAGACAACTCCCTAATACAAATCAATCCCTCAATCTCTCTCTCTCTTCAAACACCCCCTATTGATTCTATTTCTCTTGAGAACCCTGACTAAATACAATAATAACCTCTTTGACATCATTAAAGGAAAAACAAAGAACACAACTCTATCTAAATTAAGAAATTCAAAGTATTTATGGATTATCTATTTGGTTCTTTTTAAAATCTGGTTGTTGTTTTTTTTTACAGTTCCCTAAAGATGTTTTCAATCTGGTCTGTTATTTAAACATAATGATTAATTTTTTTCTTTAATAATCAATCAATTTCTAATTATCTAATCAATCTAAAGTATTTGTTACTGCTTTGTTTTTCTCCTGCAGGTTCTGACACATGATGTGCTTTGTAACTTGTATGGTTAGTCACTATTTACATGAGCTATATTTTTCATCAAAAATGATTTGTGGGAATTCCTTGAAACTAGGATAAAGTTATTATTCAGAGAGAATTTCTTTTAGTTTCTGGCAGGAAAATTTATACTGCCATATTTCATTGAATATAAAATGTCACTGATAGTAGAATGTATTTTGATTTTATAGATGTTTAAATGTGGGGGGGTGGTGATAGCTATACCACAGAATCAATGAAATTCAATAAATTTATGGCTTAAAGTTTTATGTACAATAAAAAAAAAAAATGAGCTGGGCTTCCAAATCCATGCTAACTTGAAGTTATAACTTCTCAATAAAAATTCCCACCCCACTCTCAAAGCCAAGGCTAAATTCTTATAGTTCTAAGGAATATGAGGTAATTTTCTTTTTCATCCTCAGAAAGAGGGTATATACTATTAGAGTCCTAGTTTTGCAGGGGTCTGCGTTCAGACCCCCTAACTGAAGAGAACTTCTACTTAGAAAACAGCTGGGCTATAATTCAAGATGGAAGGAAGCTCATGAAGTTGCCTCCCAACTTCCTAAAAAATGCTTTAAAAAACAAATAAATCATTACAGTAAAGAGAACTAGGAGGATCATGAGCAGGCTAGAGATTTTAAAACATTTTTGGAAGGCAGAAAGTAAAAGCAAGGGTGTTCACTGATTTGAAAAAGAAAAACAAAGTCACGTTTACCCTATGGGCCCCCAAGGGTTCACCTGACAACCCCTGCCCTCCCAGCCAGTTAAAACACATGCACTTCCAGCACCTTGCAAGCCTAAGGCTTCCACAAAGACATCACACCAACGTGCTCACCTTCTTCTTTGTCTTGGGAAAGATCCTCTCTGTGGAGCTAGGGAAAAAGAAAGAAAAGTACACCCCATACGACCACCATCACACATATTTCTTCCTGGTTTGGCCCCTGACCTGCTGCCTCTCTGCTTCCAGTGGTATATATTCTATTTTACTATCCAACAGAATAAGTGGGTGGACTCGCGCTGAATAATCACCTTCTATACCAGCATCTTCTTCACCTATGTGCCACTGAGACAGAAGGGTTTCCTGGGCTTTCTCTTCATGGCTGGAAGAGAAACCAACTGGAAACCAACTAGTCTGTGTGGGTGGCACAGATGAACCTGTCCCCAAGCACATTGATCACAATGGAAAAGGAACACTTTACCTGTGACTTGGCCTCTAAAAAATAATGATCACAATGTGGTTCTGCCAAACACGAGCAAAAAAGCTAAAATTAGGCTTTTAAAAGTCACTGTTAATTAAAATGCTTTGATTAGGATTTAGTATATCTTTTATGTCATATTATTTCACTTTTAATATTCTGTTTTGCCCTTTGATTTTGGCCCCCCTTTTTTTTAAAAAAGAAGAAGTGTAGTGAAAAAATAAATTATGCTAAAAGGTAATCACAAAATAACTGAGAATTTCTAATATAAAAATCCATATTAACTTGCTGTTGTTAGAAATCTGAGTATTCCCTTTACATTATACAGGTAGAAGCCGGAGATTATGATTTAATGTACACTATAAACATGTATCATAGTAGTTATGAAAACTCAGTCAACAATAATGCCAAAGCTCACAGTTATCAGAAAGCTTGTTTTCCTAGTGGATCAGTCCTGGGTAACCAAAAGACACTAGGACTATGAATCTAGTTAATAGGTGAGTGGGTGTTGGAAGAGAAAGGGGGTTTCTGAAAACTATTGAGTCTGGATGGGATGTTACATGATACAGAGAAAGACATGAATGATAGATGTTCATCAGGACAGTAGACATCCAAGAGACGTCAGGACTGTAAATCTAGTTTAAAAGGTCAGAAACGGGGGTGGGGGAGGAATTCTTACAGATATCTAAAGTCTAAAGAATAACCCAAGCAGGAAAGAAAGAGTGATAGTGGGTTCTCAATTATTCTCAGTATTCCGGGACCCAGAAGAATATAAAATCATGAATCAAGTCACGGAATTCTGACATTAAAAAGCTGGCCTTAGAACCCAAGTGAAAATCTGGGCATCTGATGAAAGGGACTGAGGCATAAAAAGAGCATACATACGCTCTGAGGAGAAAAAGAGCATACTTATGCTCTGAGGCAAAATTCTTTATTTCCTCCCACAGACAACAAAGGCCAAATCCTGGGTAGACTGACCTCATAGGTAAGGACAGATTGGTCTACCTGACTAGAGTACATAAGCACACAGCCGCAAAAAAAAAAAAAAAAAAAAAAAAAAAAAATGCTGTCAGCGTATGTTTCTCTTGCATTTAGAGGTGGCATTCATTTCAGATGAAAATCGAAATAAAATTTTATATTCTTCACACTGACATGTGCATTAGTAGACATTAAAGTAATGTGTTTTAACATATCGAGAAAACAAATAACTTAAGATAACAGAATATTGAAGATAAAAAGACAAATTCAAACATTCCTTATTTGGGTGATTTTGTAGATTAAATGGATATGCTGAGCTATAAAACTGCTAGAATTCAGCTCCTTAATACTTTCACCAAGAAATGTAGCTTTGCTTCTTTCAGCCAAAATGTTTTAAACAAGATTTAGCCTAAGGTAATGACCAACTGACTTCATTATGTAATTTTTTTAAAACTAATCTTGCCTAGAAAAATGATAGACTCTCACACTAACCTCCGATTTACTGGAATTTCTATGTAATGAACACATCTAAGCTGGTAAGATCAAGCAACACAATTTTTATTATCTTACGTTCAATGGATTTCTTTGCTAATGCTCTACCTGTGCTATTTGCTGACAAGCTCTTCCTAAGGCTTAGCCCACATGTGGGAATCAGGCAGAAGTATCAACTACAGCTCTCTTTAAACTTACTGAAATAATGAAATGTAGAAGAAGAAAAAGTAGACCATATTTCCTATCTGCTCTGTCATCAAATTTAAGGGAACCAAAGATATTAATTAACCTGTATTTTAAACCTGGATGTACATTGGAATCACGTGCCTCATTTAAGTTTAAATAATAATTTCAAAGTGTGTTATCAGGACAAGAGAATTTTCCTAAAGTGTCCCAGGTGATTCACCTTTGCTTCTAGTATTGAAATCTCTAGGTTTAGAAGCCATTTAAAAATGGCCTCAGAATTTGAGATTCAAATCTGTATTTGTCTTCTTAAAATTTCTTTGACTTTAAGCAAGCCACTTCACTTACCTAAGTCTGTTTCTCACCTCTAAAAAGTATCTACCTCTCTGGGTTGATATAGGGGTTAAATGAGATCATCTATTTAGGTTCTAAAGTCTGAAGCATTGTAGTCTCTCAATAAATGAAAGTTGTGTTTTGTTTTGAGGTGGAACCTAAAGACTAACATTAATTCCAGCATTAGTCTACTTTTTTATGATACTCAATAGTAGTACATAGAACTCTTGCAACAAAAGATAGATTAACAGGAGAAAAGCATACAGATTGATTTAATATAAGTTTTATGTAACATGAAACCCTACATAAGGAAATGAAGATCCAAAGAAACAATTAGCCATGGGTGTTTTTATGCTATATTTGATGAAGAGTGAAAAGCCATGCAAAGATACGGCAGAACAAAGAGTATGAGCTAAGTGTAGTAAACAGAGAAACTTAGCAAGTCCTGTTCCTTTCAACTTCTCTCTGTATCCTTCCAAAAGACGGGTGCTTTTTTTCTCTGGGTGTAGGAAGGGCATCTCTCAAATGAGGGTCTTATTACCTGCTTCAGGGGAAAGTCAAAATGTCCTTCCTTCACATGCCATTTCGTACGTAAATCCCTTTAGCTTGAAATAGTCAATATACTAGGTGCCATGTTTTGAGGTAGAGTTCTAAACTCCATCACTCCTAAATAAATTAATATTCTCATTTCAATTGACCTTTTTAGTGAAAATAAATGTACGTGCAGGAGGTGCCTGAAGAGAAGAAAAACCATATTACAAAATATACATTTATGTTTACCAGAATTTCCCTCTTTATCAGAGATGAAGAAGTTAAAAAGAAAATCTAGAGACCTAAAAAAGAATTCAATGCCTGCCTCCAGAGAAAAAAGCATTTATCACACCAAATAACAGATTTTTCTATTGTCTTTTTTAACGAAACTATCATCTATCCAGTTATAATGAGTAATTATATATTTTAGACTCTTATTGGTATAGGAGTGACATATATGCTTGGTAAAAAGTAATCAACTAGTTGTATTTACCATGTCCTGGCTATAAGTTAGTACATATTTCCAGAAGAATGGGGAATTTAGGATGATTATTGGTCCTCTTTTAAGTAATTTTAACAAAAATCATCACTAACTAAGGTAACTCTTTGACATCAATTTTCATAAAATAAAAGTTTTTATAAAGATAATAGGCAGCAGATTTCCTTTTGTGGTTTTGACACTGAGTACTTTTCTTCTTATTGGCTATATAGAGAGATCACTACTGCACCCCACAAGGCTGAAATGGAAAACTGGGCTATGGATGAATTAATGTTCAAATCCCCTAAGAGGACACTGCAATTTGTGTAATATGTTGGCAGAACACATCAAAGAAACATTCTCTCTGCAGTTTGTGTTCAGACAAATGTCATTAAATATCGACTGTGCCCCAGCCACAGTAGATAACGTTTGCCATCTGTACACAGGACATTCCTTCTTATGTAGCAATGTCCACTGCATTGTCTCTCTTAATACTAAAACAAGATTTCATATAGGACAAAAAGTTGTCACCCACTTTGTCCCACTGATGGTTGTGACATTGAGAGAGTCAAGCTAATAACACTTAAACTTGGAATTCTCCTGTCTGTGTAGCACTCTTGCCATTGCAGAAACAGTAAGAAAATTTGCCATTGTTGAGGCAATAATCTAAGAGTAAGTTCCAGGTTTATATTCAGGAAGAATCACCCACTACCAAAGTGATTCCATTTTAAACTTGAAAGGGTAGACATTCATATATAACAGATCATTGTTTTCCTGTGAACTGTTAAAGAAATCCCATTGTATTCCACATGAGATTATGTAAAAATTGAAAAAATACAAACCAAAGCCAACAGTAACTAATTACAAGCCCAATTAGTAGAAATAAACTCTACTCCAAATAATTTTTTTCATGTTTATGTCTTCTTTTTTCATGGCTTTGGCAATTTATGAACCAAAACAATTATCTTCAGTTTGTTCTTGTTACTTATTATTGAAAAAGTCCTCCTAACATGGGCAAAGCTAATAGTTACATGGGTAATTTAGAAAGTCATTTTTAAAAAAGGAATCAAAAACTGACACATTCTAATTTTTTTTTAATTTTACCTGTGAATATACAATTGCTAATAACACTGATATAGAACCAAGTCCTTTAAGTATGAATCTGTTGACTGAAATCCTAAAATATCTTTTTTGCAGTAAGCCCTGAGTCACAGTATGCATTTTTTTGAAAATAAGAGTGAAAACCTTAATACTCCTATAATAATGAATCTGAATACAAAATCTTTTGGAAATTTAAGATCTTCCCCAATCTTTCATAGTTGTATTGCCCATACATAATTCAACGGGAGTATTTTTTATTTACTTTTATTATCTTTCCAAAAGATTCAATTTAGTCTTCAAAGAAACAATACCTTCTTTTTATCTGCATTCAATTTCAGTCTCAATATTTACTTATCTAATTATAAAAATACATAGAACTGCTATGAATAGGTTTGAGAACTAACAACTCATTCTTGGTGAGAAAATGACTCAACGGGTATAGGAGAGACATGCAGGCTAGGTAAAGAATAATCTACTAGTTGTGGGCATTTAGCATGACTTGGCCATAAGTCAGTATATGTTTCCAAGGGAATGCAGAACTTAGAAATCTCAGTGAGTCAATCTAACACAGCTGAATTTAAAGAATATTAGTTTTATTTTACAAATATCTTAAAGTAAATTAAATGATCACCTGCCTCTCTGAACTTGATTATGAACCCTATGGGGTCTGAGCTCCCTAAGAAACTAATAGTTAGTTTAGACCTCACAAATCAAGCCAAAACATCCAGACTAATTTTAGTAAAATTTATTTAAAAAGTGAAATAATCAGTAAGTTATTCAGGTAGTGAATCTACATGATTGCAAAGCTGCAGGTTTCTATTTTTGAAACCATATTACACCTCTGTTATTAAATCACAAATAATGTTATGTCTAAATATGCTTTAAAATGTATGTAATAATAAGGTTTGACTGTAACTGAAAGTAGGTTGAAGCAGATGCAGGTTTGTAAACAATCTGAAAAACTTTTAGGACCATACTAAGGGAACCACCAGAGCACTGTTTAATTTTTAAATTAGTAGTAATACATTAACTAAGTTAAAAGACCATTGAAATGAAATTGCAGGGAAGCTGGAGATTGTGATGAAAAAAAAGTCACAAAAGAACTTACACAGAACAATCAACTCACCTGTTTCTTTCTCTTTCTATTCTTTTATCAAAGAGAAAAATATAAATATAAATATAAATAAGAGTTCTCAGGAAGGTGGCAGAGAACCTCCAACAGCTGATGGAGATTGTTAAAATACTTGAGAAAAGGCCCTGACTCTGCCACCTAACAGCCTGGAAGAGTCAGTGAGCCCTGTATGTCTAAACATAGAAAGAAACTGCTAGCTATGGGTCCTAGAAAGTTAGTACCTAAAATCAAAACATTTTTTAGAATGTCTTACTCTACTTGTTTTGCTCTACTCTGGGTAGAAGTAGCATAAGACAAATGAAAAAGACATACAAGGCAGAATTTGATTTCTCATTCATTTTCAACTAGTGTTCACATTTTTTTAAATCTTACATTTTATTATATATCAGATTTTTAAACTTTAAATTGGTATCAACCAATTATTATTTTGACTAGTCCTATTTCATGATGAAATTCTGAGTAGAAATATGGGCTCTTCTCAGCATCACAGCTGAAGTCGGGAGCCTGACATTTTGAAGCCATAACTGAGCCATGACCATTATGCAGTCAAAAGATTATCCTAATTCCGGATGAAATTGTGGCAGTGAACCACTTCTGAAGTTGCAAGCTTGCAAGTCAAGATAAAAACATGAAAGAAGGACCATACAGATATTTTCATGACTCCCTTAAATTTTTACTTTCCACACACATATTTGGCATTATCTGGCTAGTCATGTGATGTCAATAACAAATATTATCACAGAGATAAAATGAGGCCATTTAACGAAAGACAAATGAACTTGTAAGTAAATATCTAAGAGTAAATATCACAAGACAATTTAAGCAACTTTTACGTAAGACAAATAGTCAACACTTCTATTAATAAAAGAGACATTCTTAAAAAAAAAACTGTTGCCATCAGCGTTCTTTCTCATAGAGGCACATCTTTCTCATACAGATGCATCTGAGAAAAGAGGTTTAGAGTGAAAAATAATGCTGAATTATTATGAAAAGAACACCAACTCTCTCCGGACATGTAAAACGGGCATCATGAGATGTGTAGATACCTCCGGCATGAGGAACTGCATTCTGTCCTAAAGCAGCTTTTCAGAAACTTTTTCTAGTTTACTAAACGAAATAATTTCTCACTAAGAATACACTCTTTGATATTAATTCTACTTGTTGAATCTAAATGGAATACGCAGATCTTTCAAAATACCCATTTTATATTCACCTCCCTAGCCACACAGACACACACATAGACTCATTTAATTTCATTAAATTATATATTTCCAATGCCCACTACAGGTCTTCTATGGCATGGTACTATCTTCTCAGTCACTCCCTTTAAATATCCTCAACTTGCGTATGGTTTTTCCTAAGGTGTGGCTTTTAGGCTAAAAGCAACCAAGTAAGTGTGGTCTGACCCTCAGAAAAGAGAAGAACAATGTCTCCTTCATTCTCTGAACTATATTTCTATTAATTGAGCAAAAGTTACTAGCCTCTGTGACAATCATATAAGACAGATGACAATCATATAAGACAGACGATTCAGGTCCAATGTATTCTCAACTAACATTTCAGTTTCTTACAATAGCAAGCTCTATGCCATATCTGTCCCCACCATTTTAGGATTTGAGACTGCAGGTGGAGGATCTTACCTTCACCCTCAACAAAAGTAATCTTATTAGATTCAACACAACATTGAAGTCTGATCATTTTTAAGTGGCTCCCAATGCCACTGTGCATAACAGGGTCACTTTCTTTCTAGGCTGCACATCATATTTTTAAGTGTTTCTAAATATACATTAAATGCATTAATTTTAAAAGTATTGTAAAGGTATGAGAACAAAGCTATACCTTACATAAGTAGAATTTTTTTTTCTTGTTGACAATAGTTCATTAATAGGCAAAATATAGATCCAGACATTTTATTATTAAGCTACCTAGGGGTGCTGACACCTAGATTATATTTCTATAACTAATCCACAAATATATCAGAGATAACTTGCAAAATGTCTTAATGAAGTCAATAGCCTGAGTGTACATATTTTGTTCTGCTCTATTAGCGTAGTTGTCACATCAAAAAAAATAATAATAATAATGAGGTAAGTACATCAATTGGTATTCATGAACTCACAAGTAATTACCATTTTCTCTCCAGGAGAGACTGGATTACAATTAGTAGGATACTGAACACCCGAAATGAAATAGGAGGTGGTATTTATAAGTGAAAAATGAAAAAGAAGTAAATAGGAGTAATAAGAGGTAACCTCATCTATTTTGCCATTTCACTTCAATTAGCCCTTGTTACCTATCCACTTCTTTATGGACAAACAGAATCTTGTGCATAAAAGACGTTCTATCTTGAAATGCTAACTACATCCAAAGCTCAATGAGAATGTGAAAATTTTTCACAAATCAATAATTTGTATAAATTGTGAAAATAATTTTTAACAAGGATAATGTCAACATAAAATTTCTACCAGTTTCTCCATTATACATGCACACGTATACACACATTCAGATCATTCTCTTATCTTTAAATGCAAATAATAAAAAAGTCAGGGCTAATCCTTTCAGAACTTTAATCAAATAACATGATATCTTTTTAGTAATAGAGCAATATTCATGTAGTAAAAGTAATAAAGCTTTCCATTGGGGACTTTATCTTTCCCTTTTTAAAACCTAAACCAATAAAAATGAAATAATAAAGAAACAAACTTTTAATGGCCTATAGATAATGACACCCCTGCTAAGATATCAGTTTAGCATCCTGCAGTTTAAACAGCTGCCATTTGTCAGATAATTGCTTATGTTATTTCCCATCTTTGCATTAAAGCAGAATGCTATATTTGCATTTTTGACCCACTTTGTTTTAGTAAGCAAAGTTGGCATATAAGAATCATTGAAATACCCTGATTATCTTCACTAGTTGGGAGGTTGGAACAGAAGTCCAAAGAAAACTTACCATGCAAAAAGATGTTGCATATCTAACCTAAATTTTATCTTACCTCTGTAAAAAATCACTCATCTCCTTCAATGTGCAGGGATAACTACCTTCATCCTCCATTTTCATCTCAAGATTCCATATTCACTTTGCAAAGCTAATCATTCTGCCTCCAATAATTTTCAATTTTACACCCTTTTAAGCATCCGTTGGCCCAGTGGATCATTCCTCAAAGATTCATTCCATGCATGTAGAACTCAAGGAGAGAAAATATGCTTTCTGTCAAAGTTTGCAAACTCTCTAGTCATGTGGCATGAATATATGGCACATAGTACCATGTTCTTATTTCATCTTACATTGCACCCTCTTTTGGTTACAATTCTATGTGTACCTTTTGGAGTTATTCTAAGCCAATCATATGTGCAAGGACAAGTTACACAAGTAAGGAAGACTTTACTAGCTTCCCCTACACTCCTGGCTATCATTATGGAATCACAGCTAAGATCACCTTTTCATGGAAATTAGGGCACTTTTTTCTCATCATGTTTTAATTTAATTATGATTACATATAATCATTAAATAATGAAAAATGACCACATAGAATTGAATATGTCATTTCTCTCATCTCTGATAAAATCATATCCTCCCCACAGGCAGAAAACTATGATTAAAAAGTCCCATTTCCCAGCAATTACTATTCTTTTATAAAACTCATCCAAAGAGCAAACAGGCCAATATCTGTCTTTTCCAGTAGGACACAGGCAGAGCTACTAGAGGATGCCACCTCCATATCCTATACTACTCTAAAGACACACACTGACCTAGAAAGCCTCCAAGTCACACACCAGAGAAAGTGATATAAAAAGGTAATATTCAGACGATTACTTCTCAATTTTGCCTTCAACTCACTCTTACATCAAGCTTACCTGCAATCACCCTATTTCAACCCTCGTTTTGTGCCCTGCCCTTGCAGCGAGAAAACTCATTTTATTGAACACTCAGCTCTCTGCTCATCTGCTTCACTTTCCATTTTATTACTGTCCCAGTATTTTCTTGGGGCAGCAATTTCCTGGACGGGTCAGGCTGTTTGATAACTGAGCCATTCTATGACTGGAATCCTTTCATTCCTCTTCATCTAGCCAACATGAACTCATCCTTCCAAAATTGGAGTTTAAACCTCACATTTTTAAAAGCCTTTCCTGACCTTACTTTCTGAGTAAATGCCCTTCCATTCTGATCCTCCAGCAGAGTGGCATGCTTCTATTACAGTACCTCTCTTTCTGTACTGTAATTACAGATTCATTCATCACTGGACTGTGGCTCCTTGTGGAAAAATGACAAAGTTTATCTACCTATCCTTGATCCCTTAAAGTCATTCAAACATCTGTTGAATTAACTGAAAATGTATTTCAAACACTCCCACATGCATGACTTCATGAAACAACCCTAACTAGGTAAAAGTCAGAACCGTGGGACTTATCTCCTTCCTGGCTCTGGACATAGTGAGTTAGACCAGATTTTAGAACTTATCATACTTTTCTCTTTTCAAAAGGTTATACAATTAGTACCCTCTTAAACACAAAAAAGAGAAAATAGTGCTATAGGTAATATATTCTATGGGACTATCATTTGAACTCACCTTCCTTTTCAGAACAAATATTTTTAACTACATATGTACTTATAAATATATTTATAAATATATTTACATAAATAGATATATGCACACACACACATATATATGTAAACTATTAGGTCTATTATATATATACATATATATAATATATACACATATATATGCATATGTGTGTGCGTGTGTGTGTGTAAACTATTAGGACTTAGAATAACCATTATGAAAAATTAAAATACCTCAGAGAATCGGCAAGCTATCAAACATAAGTTTATTTTTTATGAAAAATTGACCTGGATATTTTCCTTTCTCAGCATTATTCAGGCATTTGCGGCTCGCATTTATTCTTTTGGAAGTGTTACAGACTTTATCCACTCAGGAAATGTTTCCAATCACTCTCTGTTATTCATCCCAAGATATCTTTTCATCTATTCTATTTGGTCTGTCATAGAAAAAGGCAAAAAAAATGAATAAATAGGGAAGCATTTCCCCCACCTCTTTGTAGTAAAGCACATTATGGAATCCAAAAACTAGAAGACATTTTCTCAAATGACTTATCTGAGTCTAGCCCATCCAACCCTCTGAGGGTTTGAAAGTCACCAATTTTGAAGTGAGGTCGGCCTGTATTGACTTGCAGGTTGAACAGATTACATGAAGTCATCTATCATGTTCCACTTCAGTCCTCTTTTTCCAGCCCAATTTTCTATACAACGTAGATCCCAGGTGCCACTCCATTTTACCAGTCTCTTCCTGGATATCCTCTCTTTGTTTTGTTGTTTGTTTGTTTGGGTTGCTTGGCTAAAATTGTTTTTAATCTGTTTATAAGAACTAAGCCTTTTCTTAGACAACTGTCAGTTAAATTAAAAACTTTAAATTCTCACTTGTAAATGTATAAAATATTTTCAAGGTAAGAGGAAAAATTTGTAGATAGTGATATCTAACTCAATTTGTGGATTAAAATTTAAAAATGAGTAACTAAAGACACATACAATTTATACCTTAAGATATATTTCTTTGCCTTTTTTTCTGCTATAATATATTTTTCAGCTTATTTTCAATTTAATAAAAAGACAAAAAAAACACATATTTTAGTTTCAGAATAAGGTTAGTACATTGGTTGGTAGTAAGCTACTTATTTTGTCAGACACATAGGAATCTGCTCTGTGAGCCTTTTAGAAACCCGCCAACCCTACTAAGCTTGAGTTGCACTTTCTCCTATTACCCTTCCTTCACCCTTCCTTCTTCTTTATTATTTTTTAACTTTTCTTGGTTTCCTTAAATAATTAAAATAATCAATAGATTTTGAGCATGTCTAGTGCAACCAGACATCTTCTGATCATTAGGTATACAGTTTCCCATCTGAAAGATAACAGCCCCCACTGGCAGCTCTTTTGCTCAACGCACATCTGATTATGCACTGACAAGAAAATCAATATTTACAATCTTCATTCATAAAATGCTTTGCAAGAGATTTGACCAGGCACCATGGAAATGCAGAACAGGAATCTCAGAGTTAACCAGGCAATCTGGAAGACTTCTTGGAGAATGTCTATACTGATGAACAGTTTTGAGAAAGAAGTAAAGAGATGAAGACTTGGGAAAGGGGTGCTCCAGGCTGGCAAAGCTCTTTTGTGGTACACCTCCCTGAAGAAGGGGCTTGACTTTTGGCTTACCCAAGTCCTCTTATATATGGTTCTTACATTTTTCAAATCAAATAATGACTCTACATACTGTCTATTGGAAATTTAAAACATGGGAATTTATCAGTCTCTCTTCATTACTGCAGATTTTACACTTAGCATAGAAATAAACCATAGTATCTATAACACTGACAAATTAATAGCTTCTAAGATAACATTTTAAAAATTGATAATAATGAATGCATTTGCTACTTATTGCCCTGGATATCATGATGTCTATGATATTGCTAAATCAACAGAAAGGGATATACCTAGACTTTACTATTTTATCTTCCTGCAGCCTAAATGTCAAATGAGTTAAATTCAATGGCATGCACTCACTTTTACAAAAGGTCAAATAAAGGAAATATAAACTTGAACAATGTGCCTTTAAAACATAATCATCGAAGACTCAACTGCTACACAATTCATTGATTCATAGAAGAACTTATATTTCAAAAAGGTAAACCTCAACACATAAATTTGAGTGTTTTATATCACCAGGTAAAAAGTGTACAGCCCATTATGTTTCTTTTTCCCATAGCTATCATAAACTAACTGCAATACCCAACTGCAGGAACACACAGGATATAATTCAAACCTTTGCTCATTTTAAAAACATTTGGTGCTCCTTTTATTTATTTATTTATTTTGTAGAAAGAACACAACATGAGACTTAATCTCTTAAAAAAATGTTAAGTGTACAATGTATAATTGTTGACTATATGTACGATGCTGTAAGCAGATGGCTAAAGCTTATTTATCTTGCTTGACTGATATTTTATGACCATTGATTAGTAACTTCCCATTCCACTCCCCTCCCCAGCACCTAGCACCACCTTTCCATTCTAGGAATGGAATGATTCTAGGAATTTTACTATGTTAGATACCTTGTTCAAGTGGAATCATGAAGTATGTATTTACGTTTCTGTCTTTGGCTTATTTCACTTAGCATAATGTCTTTCAAGGTTCATCCATGTTGTTACATATGACAGAATAAGTTTTATATAAACTCTTAAATGTATATCATACATTTAAAATATACAAAAATTATTTAGAGCTTAATTATACAAAGCGATCACAAAAAAGACCAAATTAATGACTGCATATATCAAGAAGTAGAATCCAGCTAGAACTCAGAAGCCCCCTCTAAGCCCCTTCTCAGTCACAATCACTATCATCTACTACAGTAAAAAGAATTAAAATATCATGTCCTCTCCCTCCTTTTTCTTCACCCATTTCCCAATGATAACACTGTAGTAAAATTCTGGGGTGCTTTAATGCATAGGATGACCTCAAATAAAAATTTCAATGCTTTGAGGAAATAATTTGAGACCTCATTTGAATTCTTTAATTCCTTTGTACAATTTCATTTTTAACTTTAAATGTTGTGTCTAGGTTTCTTTTCTTCATTTGTTTTTTACATCTATTTTTGTTCTTTTGGGGGAGACTATACGGAGACACTGAAAACACACGGCAACATAAAAGAAGTATGAGGTCGAAGAAAACAAGACAAATATACTTTTAAGTGTGAAATATACTTCGTGTCCTTCAACAATGAGAACTTTTCATGATACAGGTTAATTGGGTATCCTGTAGTGCTAAGATGCTGCGGTTCACAAGAATTGCTTCACCCTGAAAAGGATGTAAAACTTGTTACCTTGCTATTTCCTATCTGCCTTCGTCAAGCACTTCTGTGTGACTTTTTAACAACAGTTTTCTTTGTTATTATATATGTGTGTATGTGTATCTATATGTGTACGTGTGTAGATAAATGATAGATAGATAGTTAGATAAATGATAGGTGATACACAGACAGACTGACAGACAGACACAGGTCAGTGAAGGGACCAACATATAGCTGCAGTAGCTGTAACGATAGCTGTACGTTGTTCTTCCTTTGCATAGCAAATACTATGAATTTAAATCTTCTAAGAATAAAGTGATAACTATATTGCAATATAAGTTAGTATAAGAACAAAAATAACAGGCATATATTTTAACAAAATGCTCTGCATGATTAAAATACAATGTTTGTGACATCCATCCATTTTCTTTTCTCTTTACTTTCTTTTGGCCAGTAGATACTGAGCACTTACTTTGTATCAGACACTGATCTGAGTATAATCTTCCTTTGGTATCTGAGACTAGGTCCTGGTCCAGGTTCCAGGACCCTCTGTGGATACCAAAATCCACAGTTGCTCAAGTCTCTTACATAAAGTGGCAGAGTATTTGCATATAACATGTGCACATCCTCTCTTATACTTTAAATCATCTCTCGATTACTTATAATATCTACTGTGATATAAATGGTATGCAAATTTGCTGCTTATACTGTCTTGTCTAAGGAATGACAGTGTAGATGCAGCCATCATAATCAGCCTAACTACATAATACACGTCAGCAATAATATAACATTTTCCAAATATTTTTGATCCATAGTTGGTTAAATCAGCAGATGTGGAACTCACAGAAATGGAGGGCCAACTACTGCGTACAATAATTATTAATTTTTTACAACCACCCGATAAAATATGTACTATTACCATCATGTCTTTAGAACATTATCACTAAGGACTTGCCTACTATACAAGTCCTTCACTCACACTACAATTATATTACAAAAATCTAAACATCCACACACAAATTTGGGTATATTATTTTGCAGATTATGAGAAGTATACAACTCATGATGTTTCTTTTACCCACAGCTATCGTAAGCTAACTGTGGTACCCAAATGCAATAAGGTGCTGCTTTTACAGATGCAAAGAGAGGTCCAGTAAATTGCCCAAGGTCACACACTAGGATATAGAGTAACCAAGATTTAACTGAGAGTCTGAAATCTGTGGTCTTAAATGCTAAGTTACAATGTCTTATTATTATGATAATTTGCTTATAATATTATAATAAATAATAAGTACATTATATGGAACTTAAGAAGATATGTGCTTTGGGGAAAATAGTAGAGCAGGTGGAGACAATTTAGGTGGTGGCGTGGGGTCAGCTGGGGGTCAGATCACAATCTTCAATACTGTGGTGAAGTAGGCCTCATTGAGAGGTGAAATTTGAACCAAGATTTGATGGAGGAGGTAAGAGGGGATATTGAAAAAGAAAGTTGATGGGTAGAGATTCAGAATGAGGGGCTAGCCAGAGTAAAGGTCCTGAGGACAGAGGATGCCTGGTAGCCTAGTGTGTTACAGAAAAGCACATATTTGGCTGGAAATTGTGAGAGAGGAGAAAAGTTAGATCTGATCAAATAGGAAAGAGGTTGAAGACTGTGATCATATAAAGCCTTGCAAAACACGCTACAGATATTGGCTTTTACTCTAAGTGAAGTCGGGATTCCCTACAGGATGCTGAATTATATGAAACAACATTTTAAAAAGATAATTCTGACATCTGTATTGAGAACAGTAACAGATGGATCAAACCTGAAGCAGGAGACCCTGTTGGAATGTTTATTGTCTAATCCAATAATCCAAGGAAAATAACGATTTAAAAAAAAATGACAGGATGATAGCTATTAGATGCCATAAGAAAAGATAGATTCCAGATGTATTTTGAAGTTTAAAGAGGTTCTCCAAGGTTTTCAAAGTGCCTAGTAGGACAGAAGACTATTAGACAAGACAGTAAATGGCTGCTCATGGAACAGGTTTAGATGAGAGGAGGAATCAGAAGTTAAGTATGGACATGTTGAGATTGAGGTAATTACATATCCAGGTAAAGATTTCAACAGAAACATGGAATATATGAGTTCAGAGTTTAGCAGAGAAGTCATGTTGGAAATATACAATTTTTGTGAAATATTGACCGTTTCTACACATGTAAAGGCAAAGTAATCAAGACAGGTGTCTGAGTAAGGTTGGCAATTTTAATAGAGTCTGAGTGGAAGAAAGAGGGAAATTAGGAAAGGTGGGATAATTTTAGCATATTCAAAGACCCCCATGGCCCACCTAAGGGCAAAATGCCCCCATGTTCCTTTATCTCAACCAAGAAAGGCACTTATTACCACTATTACCATTCTGTGCTGGAGGCCAACAAGGAAGGTACAAAGAGGTGAGATGGCATGGCTAACGTTGCACAGTAAGGTTCAGTGAGAACTTGTAACTGGTAATTGATATTTCTCTCCGGTATGGTTTTCTAACTCCATTCAAACAGGAAATTAATAAGCAAAGTGCCAGGGTTCTAGCAGTGACCAACAAAAGGTAGGTGAAAGGATACCTTGGCCAAACGTACGTATCCCATTCACTTGCCCCATGTCAATCACTGTACATTAGGGGATATCACTATATTAAGATTGTGAATCCTCCTAGATACATATGAAAAATATCTAAATCAGTTGGGAAAATGGGGAAAATGTCAAATAATTTATAAAAGTTGTTTCTCATCAACTTGATGAATTGATGAAAATTTATTGTATAACTTCCTTAATTTATATTTCTAACCAGAAAACTTTTTAATTTTTAATTTTTATTTTTTAACTATTTTTTAAATTTTAATCTATTTGAACTAAAAACAAACAAAACAAAAAACAGAAACAGTTCACCCATTTCTCTCACCCCTAATCCCTGGCCTCTGGTAACCACCAATCTGCTCTCTGTATCAGTGAGCTTCTATTTTTTATTTGCTTTTAGATTCCACATATGAAAGATTATAAGATATTTGTCTTTCTCTATCTGACTTATTTTACTTAGCATAATGCCCTCGAAGTCCATTCATATTGTTGCAAATGGCAAGATTTAATTCTTTTTTATGGCTGAATATACACATATATACCACTTCTTTATTCCTTCATTCATCAACAAACATTTAGGTTATTTCCATATCTTAGCTATTGTAAATAATGCTGCAATGAACATAGGGTTGCATAAATCTTTTCAAGTTAGTGTTTACATTTTCTTCCAATAAATACTCTGAACTGAATTTCTGGATCATAAGATAGTTCTATGTTTAATTTTTTTGAGAAACTTCCATACTGCTTTCCATAGTGGCTGCATCAATTTACATTCCTACCAACAGTGCAGAGGGTTCCATTTTCTCCATATCCTCACCAGTATTTGTTAGTTCCTGTCTTTTTAAATAAGCCATTCTATCAGAATTGAGATAACATCTCATTGTGGTTTTGATTTGCATTTCTTTGATGGTTAGTGATAGCGAGCAGTTTTTTCATGGACTTGTTGTCCATCTCTGTGTCTTCTTTGGAAAAATATCTATTCAAATCTTCTGCCCATTTTTTAATCTGAGTGGTTTTTGGTACTGAGTTGTATGAGCCTTTTTTATTTTATGGATATTAGCTCCTTATCAAATATATAATATACAATTATTTTCTCCCATTCCATAGTCTGTATTTTCATTTTGTTGATGGTTTCTTTTGCTGTACAGAAGATTTAGTTTAATGTAGTCTTATTTGTTCATTTTTTGCTTTTGTTACTTTGACTTTTGGTGTCAAACTTAATAATAATTCATCACTAAAGCCCGTGTTAAAGAGCCTACCACCTATGTCTTTTTTTGGTTTTTTAGGAGTTTTATAATTTGGGATATTATAATCAAGTCCTTGATCTATTTTGAGTTCATTTTTGTGTATGGTGTAAGATACTGGTCCAGTTCCATTCTTTTGCATGTGGCAGTCCAATTTACCCAATAGCATTTATTTAAGAAACTATTCTTACCCCATTGTATACACTTGGCTCCTTTGTCATTAATTGACCATATATGCATCAATTAGAGGTGAGAAATAGAGGTAGGAAAAATGTCAAGATAATTTGTAGAAGTTGTTTCTCATCTATGAATCAATGAAAAGTTATTGTGTAGCTTTCTTAATTTATATATCCAACCAGAAAATTGTCAAGTTTTTAAGTTCTTTGATGTAAGCATTGTTTTTAACAAAAAACAATGCCAGTAAGAAAATCATTTTCTTAAATAATGTATCGACCTATGAATTTCAATGGTCTATATACTGTAGATTCTTTCACATTCCTATATATTTTCATATAAAGCCAGTTGAAGATTTATACTAAGAAAAAAATATATTTTAAGAATAATGTTATATATCATATTTTCATATATTTTTTTCTGGGTATCAATTTTTACTAAACATAGTTTTTTGGCATATTATACCTTTTAAGCTTTCATTTATATTTTCCAAAATAGAAATAAGTTGTTTTTTTAATTTAAGGAAAAAATAGCAAGTTAAGGTTTACTAGAGAGTACACTGATTATTTATATAATATGACTGTAATAATATGACATATGCAATGGCTATATTATACATATACAATATGACTAAAGAGAAATAATTTTCAGAAGTGTTAATTATGAAATTAAGTCTTGCTTATATTTCCATTGTCAAGCAATATTGTTTGTAAATATTCTGATAAAGTTAAACCCATTAGTATCTAAAAATTTATTATGTTTAACATCACCATTAGATTTGATTTATAGTTTCAATACCTTCAAGTGTTAACTTATACAAAGTATAAATGAACAAATCACTTTTCTTCCCATTGAAATATAAACTTAACACTGAGCTATTATTACTGTTTTTCATTACCAAGTCTATCAGCAGGTAATCAAACAATAACATATGTTAACAAGAGACTTATTACTGAAAGTAAATGCAAAACAGAGAAAATAAGCTGTAAAATATATGCAGTTAGGTCACAAAAAAAAGAAAATAATTTCTGTAAAAAAATGTATAAAAGAAGTCAGGTCCACATGAACCCCAAAGAGTTGTTATCATACTTTTCAGTCTGGCCCCAAGGCTTCCTAAAGCTGACATATAGTCCTTATAGTTTTGGTTCAGCAAATCAACGAAAGTTATAAAGGGGAAGGAAAAAACTTTTAAAAATGGAAAAAGCATCAGATAAGATATGAAAATTAACAATCCTTGTTAATTATCAATTAACAAAGAAATGGTTATTTCCAAGAATTCAATATACAGTCACAGAATCAGAAGGATTTTGGTGCTTCTACCTGACAGGTAAATGGCTGTATCTTCACTAACGATGATAATTTAGAATCCCATAATTAAAATTCTTCAAGGAATTACTTTAACAGTCCCTACTAGACCTCAAATGTGTTCCTTTTAGTTAAAACCAATAATTTCTCAAAGAATCTTTGAATAAAAGTATTCTCAAGTAAACAATTTTCTTCCATGACATTCCATATAAACCAATACAGAGTTTGCAAATGGAAGCTGATCTGTAAATGTTTGTTGAATGGCTTAGTGAATAAATTTATTTGTACCAATAAGCAAAATGATATCAATTTTGGAAGAACAGATATATTAAGAGACACAGGTTTACTAAATGAAAAAGAGAATTGAATACCAAACATTATAACTCTAGGATAGAAAATTATATAAAGATAAACATATAAAAATGGACATTTTTATTCTAGAGATATTAGTAATAGTTAAATTGCATTCTTTTTTTCTGATTTATGTTCACATGTAATGATTTCATAAATTTATTAACTGAGAATTTTAGTTTTTTAAATTTTGAGACAATGATTAATATTATCAACCTAAATTATGCACTTATAAGACCTTCTATACTTTGGTTTTATTGTATTATATTGGAGTTCAAAATATTATAAAAAACATTATATCTTCTACTCCTGAATTAAACTATAATTATTACAAAGTAGGTGTCCTATGTTTAATACTGTAAATCCACATATAAGAAATTTTTAAATGAAGTTATTTATGCTGAGAGAATTTCTGTAAACATAAAAAACTTCATTAAAAAGACATGCCAATTTTTCAAGAAAGACTCTTTATCCTCAAAAATAAGTGCAGCACATTTTATTCAGCAAAAGCATATTGAGCACTCACTGTGAGTCAAAGCTATGCTAGACACAGAGGCTGCAAAGTCAGAATCAAAGTCAGAGGTACCTAAACTTTCCCAGTCTATAGCTTCATGGCAGCTTTATTATGTTGATCATTTTTTCTCAAGAGTCCCTATGCCAATAGCAATCTTCATTAGTTAAGTCCAAAAAACCTAAAAAAAGAAAATCTTGTCTTACAACAGAACCCGATTTTTAAAATTAATATATATAAATTGAAAGGAAATAACATTTTATTCCATTTTTAAATAAGCCTGATTACTTACTAATAGAAGATGCAAACCTGTAGGGCCTTGCACTACTCAAACCTTTTCAGACTCCTCAATCAGCTTCTCAAGTCTTGGAATCTAATCTCAGACATCATCACTCTGATTTCCTGTTCCACATTGATTTTTACTTGGTATTTATTTTTATCACTGCTATCACAGAAAATCTAGCCGCACAAAGTATGACATCATCAAAAGGAATGTAGGGTAAGAGAATGTTGATATTATGAAATACTGAATTTTGAGCAGATAGTTCACACAGTATCTGACAAATGTCATTGTATTTCCCTCAAAAATTTAAAATCCTCAGGAATGCTCCCATGAATTCATTGTGGTGCAACAGTTTTGGAACCACAGGTCTAGATTTGTAAGTAGTTTGGTGTTAAGGGACAAGACAAAACACAGGAAGGAATAATTACAATCTAGTAAAAGAAGTGCTGCATTATAAGAAGATAGTAATAAGAGCAATGTAGTAAGCTGCACCATATTTTATAATATGTTGGATTAAATAGCATATGTAGGCCTTCTGCCCTTTCTTTTGTTTATCAGTTCAAAAGATTTTTAGCAAAGGGAATAGATAGAAAATCAGTTGGCAGTAAGAAAGAAATGGGCTCCTAATGTGAGGACAAATATATATTTGGTCATTCGACAATTTTGAGGCACCCCTTATATGTCCAGCAGACATTAGATGCCACAGTAAGATAAAAGAGAAGCATTCATCTGAAAATATTTTCCAACTCTTTCCATCTCTTAAATGTCCCTTGGACACAGTGATTCTGAGGTGGCACTGCAACTAGAATGGTGCCTGGCATATAGTAGGTGCTTAATAAGTGATTGTATGTTAATTAGAAGAGATAGAGCATATTAAAACAATTTAAGAAGTCATGTGTGCAAGGTAGCAACACGTTGACATATATTTATTTATTATTTATATTCAGCATGCTTCCAAAACAGGAAGCATACAGTACTATGCTTCACATGTCCATTGGGAGCAGATCAAATACACTGCAGTTGGAAGAAATAAAACAAATTTATTCAATCAAAACTTAGCATAAATATTTTGAAGGTAAATTGAGAATGTGAATTCTGCAAGATTTTTTTTTAAGTACAGTAAAATTCTTACTGGATCAGATTCATATTTACCTACATTGAGAAAGGGGGATACAATTTTATGGGCCAAGTCACAGGGTGGTCTTTAGTGAGGTGAATGTGTAGCTAAAAGAAGGAAACGTCATTTTCCTCAGCAAATCTGGTCTGAGTTACAATTAGACAGTGAGCATATCCAGCAATGATTTGCCTAGCTGCACCTGTCCATCTATTCATACAACTTAAGGTAACTTGCTTGGTGATG
Organism: Cynopterus sphinx; assembly: GCA_030015415.1. Taxonomy (NCBI): domain Eukaryota; kingdom Metazoa; phylum Chordata; class Mammalia; order Chiroptera; family Pteropodidae; genus Cynopterus; species Cynopterus sphinx. The sequence continues at coordinate 63,558,184 of CM057390.1, read as the reverse complement.
GTTCTGCTAGAAGAGAACAACTCTACTCTCTTAAATTCAATGACGGGGAAGATGCCTTGGAATTAAAATAACGAAAGACAGATTACCAAGAGAAAAGATAAATTTAATCATGTGTACAGGAAGATCACAGAAAAGTAACTCAAAGGAGTGGTTAGAATTTAGGTCTCCAATACCATCTTAATAGGGGGAAGAGAAAGGAAGGAGGTCACTGATGGTAAAACAGATGACTTTTGGAAAGATAAAGGGGCTTTTCGGAGAATAGATGGGAGGTATGACAGTAGTTTGCTAAGTTGGTGGCTTTTATGAATCTTCTTTTCCTATGAATTTAAACCCATAAACTACATCAACTCAAAAGTGAAAACTCCCAACACACACACACACACAGAGAACATTTTTATGCTCAGTCAACTTTAATGAAGGTCTGAGAGATAGACTGAACGTTGAAGAAATGCAAATGATTATTAGACTTTCTTACTGAACAAATCCTTTGGACACCCCTCACTACTGGACATTTTTCATTTGCTAAGGCCCCTCTCAGATGTTGATTTTCTCTGTCTTGCTGCCTTATCTGTCTCCACTCATTTCCACTCTCCCACATTCCCTTGAAGTACCATTCTTTTTCTTGTGTATAATATAGATTAATCCAACAACTCCAGCATCTACGCCCAAATTCAGATCCTAGCTCACATTTGGCAACAATAAAATTCATCAGCACACTCAACTGAACCAAAAATGACATTTATATAGTCAGCAACACAAAAGATGGGCAAAGGACCACTTTAAAGATAGTTAATTTTTAATGTCAATTTCCTTTCCCACCATTCCACTGGATTCCAGTATACTAACTTTTTCTGAGCACCTGATTTAGTCAAAAGTCAATGTCCTTCCACCCTTGCCTGTGAAGGTTTTCCACACTGCCACTCCTCAGTCCCTCCTCAGCCCCCTAAGGGAGTCTCAAGAAACAAAACTCTTAATATGCCCAGCCTTTCTCTGCGTCATCACTCATCATCACTCATCAAATTCTATTTCTACTTTTGTGAATGAAAGAATGAGAGAGAGAGAGAGAGAGAGAGAGAGAGAGAGAGAGAGAGAGAGAGAGAGAGAGAAGGAAGGAAGGAAGGAAGAAAGGAAGGAAGGAGAGAGAGAGAGAGAGAGAGAGAGAGAGAGAGAGAGAGAAAGGAAAAGGAAAGAAAAGAAAAGAAAAGAAAAGAAAAGAAAAGAAAAGAAAAGAAAAGAAAAGAAAAAGAGGAATCATCATTGGTTGCTAAAAACACTAACTTGTAATGTATTTCCTTTTTCAAGAGGGAAGGAAGTGTTGGGTTGTCCAGCTAAAATCACCAGAACTGCAATTCAATAGATTCCGTGTAAGTGTAAGAAATTATTCTAAAATCCATTTTAATGAAAAGCTGTCAGTCTCTAATATATTCTACATACAATTAAATTGCCTGCTTTGTTTACTTTTTAATCGGAATACAAACACAAATCTCATACTTCTGAATTTTTAAAAAGATGCTTTTTCATCTTCTATAAAGGTCCCACAAGACAGATGAGGAAAGTCTTAAGTGTGTGTGAGCTGATACCTGTGAACCTGGCAGAAGAAAGCTGAGCCTTTTAAAAAGTGAGAAAGAAAGGAGATTGTCATAAGACAAGAGTCACTAAAATTCTCAGTTTCAAGATAGGTGAATTAATGGTCATTTTTGATCTCAGCAGGAACCAGCTAGTACTGTACTTGCAATTCATTACACAGGCAATTACCACTACTAAAAAGTTTCACCAGAAACATAGCAGCTATTTTTTAAGCCTATTTTAAATTATAACAGCAATAGTTACCCGTCAGAAAATTACTAATAGATGAGTGGCAGAAGGAATACATTAATAAGCAGAGTTTAAAGATGAGAGATATTTATAAAGTTCTTTCTTTGTTACATTCTTGGGGGGAAAAAGTCAACACACTGTGCAGAGAGACAAATGGATCAACAGCGGCAATTTGGGGACACGATGTCTGACTCACATGTAATAATCCATAGATTTATTAGTGTGATTTGAAATATCATCCACTCCCCTTGTAGGAAATAGTTTAATTATAAGGCCAGAACACAGGAAATAATACCTCCAAATTCCTGTTTTCTTTCCAATACAATGCTACCCTCCTATGGAGGCAAACACGAGTCCCTTAGCCTTAGATCCTGAATTTCTTTACACTTGTTTCAGGCTTATTGATTGACATTTCAGAAAAATAGAAGAGTTTTAGAAAGTTATGAGAAACACGAATATCATATACTGCAAAAGCATCCTTGAAATCCAGCCTAGTTTTGAACTTAGTACAGAATGTCATTTACATTTATTTTTTTAAAAAATGTGTGGTCACCTGAGCTCTGAAACATGCCGAGACTATTATAATGGAGTGTCTCTATAACTAGGCTATCATCAACATAAAAAGGCTTTTTAGTATGCTTCAAATGCTTATATTGCAATTCGGTGGCTTGAAATATTATGCCATTCCTACCAGATCAATTTCAAAGAGTGTGAAGTAGAAACCCCATCCCAGTACACTTCCAAAACAGCAATATTTGGAGTTTGAAATATATATGATTGCACACAAGTAGTCAAGTATGTACATCATGTGCAGTTTATATGGATAAAAAATCATAGTGGAAATAGAGTTAGATGAGTACGTTATAAGACATACCTGTTTAAGTTTTTGTTGTATGATATATGTACATATTATCATAAGCCGTAAGATGAGATGAACATATCAATCACCTGAGCAGCTTAGAAATCACACACAAAGTGCTGCTTATGCTATAAAATAAAATAAAGCTATTAATTTCATTGCCTCAGCCAATGAGCCAAAACCATGAAAATGAACTGTCATTGTAAACACTTACTAATATCACTCCTCAAATATTTATTAAAATATGTGAAGATGGCAAGTCTAAACATATGAACCCTTGCTTTTCTCTACACAGCAGTTGGCCTCAGCTGATTCCCCTTCATTGAGTTTTTTCTATCTCATAAATTCTAACATGAGAAGTTTAACTTCAGGCATAAAAAGAAAGAAACAGCCAAAGTCCAGCACCACTATTTATGATGCATATAAATCTGAGTCATTTCAGTATCACTTTTTCATATAAGATGAGGAACAAGTTCTATTGATTCCCACAAGTCTAAGCTAGTGTTAGTTCCCTTAGTATCTAATGAAACCCAGGCATTTTTCTGCCTTATACTGACTCTGTTGCTTCAATAACAATGGATTCATTGCTGTTTCTCAGAAGTCTACTAAAATTTATGGCTATTTTAGTAATACTGTAATATTTGGTACAGCATAAAAAATAATAATAAAATAGCCTACAAATTATCATTTTACCTTCTGCTCTACATTACTATAATTACTTCCTTTAGGTACAGGCTAGCCTTTCGTCAATTTGCTACTCATTATTTTCAAATGAATCAATAAACAGTTTTGAGATGAGATGAAGGATTTGAGTGAAGAGTTTTTACACCACCAATATGAGCTGGCTAAAAATAGCAACAGCAACAGCAACAGCGCTTGAAATATAGAGAAATACAGATGGATACTCAGATATCTGAGGTAAGGGCACTGTTTAAGAAGGTAAGCTTAGAGTACACTCAGGCATAGATTTATATGAAACCGTTATTAAAAATTTATTTCAAGGCTTGAAGTACAACAACAATAAGGGCAGCTAAGAGGTATTGAATTGGTCTCTTCAGGATATTAGGAACCTAATAACATTACCATATTTAATCCTGAACAATCCCATGAGGCAAATATTGTTATTGTCCCCATGTTCTAGATAAGAAAAATAAAATTTAGCAAGTTCGTTTTGATAACAAGAGATTGTCATTGTAAGGGAGGAGAAATTGTAACTATCACTTGTGCTGAGTTTCCGTGGACTCACGTCGACTCCTTCGAAAATGAGACATAAGAAAGTAGTAGAAACTAACATTGAAAATATCCATGTGACACCTAAAGCATATGACAACATTTTTTTTGAAGCCTCTAAAGGCCGATTATAGTTCAGTACAGGCCAGGGGCACTGCCACAAGATTATTACTATTACCAACAAAATTATGGAGACCAAAGATATATGAGTTAAGAATAAATAAACAAAGGAACCTTGGCACATGTTCTAGTGATCTTTCTCAATAACTTCCCTTCTCCCCATTCCTAACCCCCTTCCTTCCAACATTTTATATAGCTGGTGCTGTGCAGAACAGAGCTGATTAAAAAAAGTTTTCTGATTCATCTTTTTTCTCGCTTCTACAGCTTCCTTTCTTCCAATATTCTAAGTCTGGAAGTTCCCTTAATCCCAGATTTTGTCCTTGTTCTCTCCACTCTCTACTCTATACCAGATCCTTAGAAATCTCATCCCTATTTTAAATGGCTTTAAACGCCATTTTAACACAGCTGACAATGAAATCGATATTATTAGTTTTAACTTTTCTCATAAGACCAAGATCCATATTTTGAACTTGATACTGAATATTACTAACCAAAAGTCCTAGTGACATTTAACATTCAGTATACCTCCCAATTAGGTTCTTGTTCTTTCCTTTCTTTTTGAGGTCATTATTATTATAGTAATTCAGAAATATATACTCTAAAAAGTCATACAAGATCTAATCAACTTTGCTACTAAAACCGCATTGAGTCAGTTTCCTAGCCCTACCATTTATACCTACTCAACCAGGCATAGATTTATCCTCCACTGGTCATTTCTGAGATTACCAGAATAGATAATTTCCTCCTTTCAAATACCTGAAGAATTGCAATTTGCTTCTTAATGGTTTGTGACTACTAGGCTCTCCCTTCTAAATTAGCTTACATATTTCAATCAGTTTAAAACATTCACAGTCACTATATTCATTGTGTGGCATTATTCAAAATTCTTCAATGGTCCCTCTTATCTCTAGAGAAAAGTGTACTCTTTAGCATAACCACTGTCCTATAGTTCTACCTTTGTCCATCCACATTCAACACGAATAATAATTTTATATTCCCTGAACTTATTCCAAATTCTCCAACCACTAAATATTTCCTGAAATCCTTTCTTGCACATTTTCTGTTACCCCAAAACGTCTATAGAAATCCAGTTATTACTGCGCCTTCCACCTCAACTGCCACCTTCTCTGTGACTCCTTCCCTGAAATTACTAACTGGAAGTAATATTTCTGACTCACTCATTATTTATTCATCCATGTCTTTATTCAAGAAATAGTTGAGGAGCTACTCTGTACCAGGTGCTATTCTAATGCTGAAAATAAGGCTAGAAAAAGAGTCAAAGTTTTGTTTCTTGGAGCTAACATTCCAGATTGGGGGAGGGGAGGGCAAGGGGGACAAATGAGAGAAACAGACTATAAACAAATAAATTAATAAACAAAAAAATTCCCAACACTGAAGGCTATAAAAAAGGAAGGTGATATGAGAACAATTAATTTTGGTTGAAGAACTACTTTAAATAAAGAGATAAGGAAAGACCTCTTAGCCAAGACTACATCTGTACAGAGACAAGAAAGAGCCAGTAAATAAAGATCATGTTATCAATGATTCCAGAAAGAGAACAACAAATGTACTAATAGTCTTTGGTCTTAACTAATTTGATTATGCTGGAGGAAAAAAACAAACAGCCTTTCTCCTTAGCTTGTTGATGGCCATCTTCTCTCTGTACACGGTCTTCTCACTGTGTATTTATGTGTCCTAATCCCCACTTCTTATAAGGACATCAGGTATATTGAATTAGGGTCCACACTAATGACTTCATGTTAATTAAATTAACTCTTCAAAGGCTCTGTCTCCAAATACAGTCATATTCTGAGGTACTGGAAGTTAAAACTTCAACATATGAAGTTGGGAGAGGACAAAATTTAGCCTAGAATACCATGGTACATGGACTTGCAGGCCTCCATAAGGAATGTGGATTATATTCTAAATGCAAAAGCCACATGATCTGATTGATCTGATTTGCTATTTTTTTTTTTAAGGAAGACTCTCACCTCTGTGTAGAAAATGGATTCTAGAAAGAAGGCAAAAAATAAAGTATGAAGACTAGTTAGTAGTCTATTACAAACATCTGCAAGAGAGCTGATAAAGGCTAATTTCCCTAAATTCTTTCCTTTCCTGGTATAATCACATGATACCAGCAAAACTACCAGAGACACAAAGCAAGTAGCATTCCTTCGCAAAGTTTTTATTCTATTGACACGTTTCAAAACTTTGCTACTTTATCAAATATGTAAGAACAAACTTCAGGACTATGTAAACAACTGGTACTTTAATAAGCATGTGACATTATAGTTTTCCTAAATATCATGTTTCTACATCTTTAAAAGAAGAAATTTAAATTAAATGACCCAAAACATTTCTTCCATTTCTAAAATTGTATATTTAAACCAGTAAAAATAAAAGTAATAGAATGTCAAGTACATATATATTTGAGATATAGTCTATGAATATTTTAATCAATTCCATATCAAATCTAAAAGTATTGATCCAGAAGTACAAGATTAACCTTGAATTAAAATGAATACCTTTTAAGAGATCTATAGAGAATCATTATAACCCATTGTTTCAGTCTCACAGAAAAGAGGCTTTTTAAAGCTTTTTAGTTTATCATTGTTCAGCTACTGAATCTGAAATGGGCTCATCAACCTCATCTCTCGACATATCAAAGGCTGTGCCTGTTTTAGATTTATTTCTAGTCCAGACCATTAAAATCATATTCACAATCATGACTAGTCACACATCTTTTAAAACCCTCTCATAAAGACAAATTTCATCCTTCTTTCTAACTTGTACTTCTATTTACTAATGCCGTTGTGTTCTAAGAAAGCCTGCCCATTCTCAGATGACTAAACTCATCCTTACCTTTATGACTTTTTTATTTGTATCCATTTTTAATTTCATCAACCAACAAAGTTGAAAGTTTTTAAGAGGTTGATCAAATATAACTAATGTTCGTAAAAGCTGAAGTTTCCTTGTCATTAATTTCATTGACTCAGAGAAAGTCTCATACCTGGTAAATAGCTATAAGCTGAGGAAAAAGCAAAAAAATTATCAACTCCTCCCCTCTCCATCCATAAGTATCAGCCAATCCCCAAAGCCAGAGTGCAGGAAGACTAATTATATTAGTGCATAAATGTGTCCTAGGGTAGCAATCTGTCTTACATCTTATCCCACTTCTGTGGAAAGATTTGCCTGATTGGACAACCCTTCTCCACAAGAAAAAAATACCACTGGTAACTTATTCCTTTATTCAAACCCATTTATCTTGTAATTAAGTAAAGAGACAATATAAGACTTTTAGGTAATGTCAGCTCTTGTCTGTTGTTGCTTCAGTTGTTTATGCTGGGGTTCCTCATCACTGTTCCATGCCATCAATCATTGTTATGTTTTTTGGAGGGCCACAACCCAGAAATGCTCCTACTCTGCAGATAACTTGATCCCTGGTCAGAATTCCTGCCCTGCCTCCTCTTCTTCTCATCTGGTCAACTGTACTCATCTCCCTACATGAATTTCTTAAATCCTAGAACAAGTTCTAAGCATCCAGCATTCTGCTTCTGGTCCTCTGAGCCCTAATCCTTGGAATGCTGCAGCTTTAGAAATACCTTTCAAAAGAAAAAGAAAAGTCTTCATAATCAAATGAAAAAGATAGAAATTTTCAACAAAAATTAGCCACAACATCCACAATATCCTCATCCCATGCCTCCCAACTTTCCTTAACCCCTCACTTTTACCAGATTCACCCTCACTCTTACAATATTGACATTTGAAAAAAGTAGGAAGGAAAAGGATTTCTGTCCCCTCTCCCTAACACAGACACACAAGGATAGGACATGCTTACCCTTTCCTTGCATTTTCCAATTCTATTCTAGTAGACTTTTCACAATTATTGATCTTTTAAGTAGCTTCATGTGGCTTCTTACCACTTTTTTTGTACCTATTTTGCATCTTCGATGTTTATCAAGTCTTTTCCCTGTGCAGGTTGAAATGTATCTAGTGAACATAAAGCCAACAGTCCCCAATTCCTTTAAAGACCAGTGTCTAGAAAATTCAAGAGCTATAAGTTCTACTCATTATAAAACAACTGGTTAATTCAGTAGAGGGGGAAGAATATCAATGTGACCAGTTGTTTAACACAATGAAATAGAGGAATGACAATATAATGACGATGAAGACATTATTATTTACTGAGTACTTGACAAATTCTCGAAACTGGGATCAGTTTTTTATCACATTTTATTTCATCTTCAAACAATGCTATGAAGTAGAAATTCCTCCATCCCCACTTTCCTAATGAGTAGAATAAGGTTTAGAGAGACTAAAGTATTTGGCTCAAGTTCACATAACTAATAAGGAGCATAGGTGAGTAATTAAACTCAGGTACTTTCCCTGCAAATTTGTACTCCAAAGCAGTATTTAGCAAATAATGGGGGCATATATTAATATTTCAGAAGTACCCAGGAGACTTTTCTGACTGAATTTTCTTGTCTCAGTCTTCAATCTGCCTTTCAGTATTGGTGCACAATTCTCAATAAGCCCCAGTCTATTGGACTAAAATTAACTAAATCTATCCTCCTCCAGACAAGAAAAAAGCTGCCTAAATATAAGACAGCACTGAAATAAGAAGAGTAATTAGTGGGTGCTTTCATCAGTGTAAGTATGCTGAATACATGAATAAGAGAACTGAATGAAACTGATTGGGCTTCTCTGAAACAGTTAATATACATAATGAAAAATATGCTTGAAATAAAAAAATATATTATTTTTCTCAAATCTAGACTTTTTTTGCAGAGCTTCTCCTCCTCTTCTCAAAATTCTTAGGGAAGACTTCACCTGCACACCAGTGGATTCTGGTCTGTCAGCATTCCTCTTACTTTCTCTGATGTTTGAGGGTCTCACCCACTAATGCTCTAGAAGTAACTTTCCAAGTATTGCACAGAGGACCATGTGTGCCATGAAGAGATGTTTTGTTGTTGGACTCCAATGAAAAGTTGTAAATAATAGTATCACATGATCTTTTTGTTGCAATTGCAAAAGTAACTATTTTTTCCACTTCTTTTTCTGACATTTCATTATTAGACTATAAGAACGCTATGGATTTTTGAATATTGATTTTGTATCCAGAAACTTTACTGTATTTTCTTATTGTGTCTCGTAGTGTTCATATAAAGTCTTCAGGGTTTTCTATGTAGAGAATGATGTCTTCCACAAATACTGAGAGTTTGCCTTCTTCATTCCCTATTTGGATGCCTTTTATAGCTTTCTCTTGTTTGATGACTCTTGCTAGGACCTCCAATGTTATATTGAATAACAGTGGCGATAGTGGACAGCCTTGCCTTGTTCCTGATCTTTTTCATAATTAAGTATAACGTTGGCTGAGGGTTTGTCATATATTACCTTCATTATGTTATGGTACTTTCCTTCTATACTGATTTTTGTTAAGTGTTATTGATCATAAATTGATGCTGTATCTTGTCAAAGGCTTTTTCTGTATCTAGTGATTTTATCATATAATTCTTATTTTTTAATTGGTTTATGTGGTGCATCATATTAATTGATTTACATACATTGAACCATCCTGTGCCTCTGGAATGAAGCCCACTTGATCACGGTGTAATCTTTTTAATATGTTACTGTATTCAGATTTAGGACATTTGCATCTGTGTTCATTAGAAATATTGGTCTGTAGTTTTCTTTTTTTGTGTGTTATCTTTACCAGGTTTTGGTATCAAGGTGATATTGGTCTCATAAAATGAGTTAGGAGGTATTGCCTCCTCTTTGATTTTTTGGAAGAGTTTGAGGAGAAGAGGTATTAAATCTTCTTTGAATGTTTGGTAGAATTCACTGGTGAAGCCATCTGGTCCTGGGCTTTTATTTTTTGGTAGGTTTCAATGATTGTTTTAATTTACATACTGCTGAGAGGTCTATTTAGATTTTCTACTTCTTGATTCAGTCTAGGAAAGTTGTATTTTTCTGGTCCATTTCTTCTAGGTGATTAAATTTGGTGTTATATAATTTTTCATAGTATTCTTATATGATCCTTTGTATTTTTGCATTGTCAGTTGTAATTTCTCCTCTTTCACCCCTGATTTTGTTCATTTGTGTCTTTCCTCTTTATTCTTTAGTGAGTATAGCAAAGGGTTTGTATATTTCATTAACCTTCTCAAAGAACCAGCTCTATGTTGCATTTATTTTTTCCATTGTTTTGTTGTTGTTGTTGTTGTTTTAATTTCATTTATTCCTGCTCTAATTTTTATTATTTCTTTCCTTCTTCTGACTTTAGGCTTCATTTGTTCTTCTTTTTCTAGTTTTTTAAGATGAAGCATTAGGTTGTTTATTTGAAAGAGCCGATTGTTTTTAATTATAAAAAGGCAAAAAGAAAGCAAATACTTGGTCTACATACAATTTTTTCCACTAACTTTCCTAATGATTACTAAGAAAGAGATCCAATAGTAAAACACCACAAATAATAATTACCTATTATATTTATGATAATCTCAAAATACATTTAATAACCTCTTAATTTTCCCCTTAAATACTCATCACAGAGATACGAAATTCTGTGAAACAATTTATATAATTAAGACTAGGAATACATAACTTATAAAATTACAAAAGGCCAAGATGAAGGCCTTCAAATTTGTAACATAAGGATATTGTGATGTGGATGTCATCATCTAACAGGTGACAAGCCAATTTCTACATAAGCTAATTATTACTGCATTTCATGCCTACAGTTAAGCTACCAAGTAAGAGTACCTACTGTTTTGCACACTGGCCAAGTGGCCAGATCTTCTTTAAATAACTTGGTCTTATGACATTAGCACACAATTCACTGAGAATGCCTTTTGTAAAAGAAAAACAAAATTTCTTTGTTTAATAAAACACTAATTTTTAACATAAAGCTAATTTAAAAATATATACTATTATAGGAATGGAAATATAAAACTGAAAAATTTTCTGTTCACTCAGTTTCAGTTGAGGTCTCCAAAACTCATTAAAAATGGCTGTGTCTCTATATTCTAAAGAGAGATACCCATCCTGTAGCTTTAAGACTTACAAAAATATAACATAACTATAGTGTTGTTTGAGTTCTTCCAAAAGGAGAGTCTGAGAAAAAGATGTACTAAGGGAGTTCAATTAGTAGTTTACACAAGAAAGTGGAAACAGGGAAATTGAGGCAAGGAAGATAGATAAGCCAACTCTTAGCACATTATCAAGATTGCTGACATGGGTGACAAGCATTCCATTCTGCAAGAACCTCTGAGAAACAGACAGAATGCCTTCCAGGATAGTCCACCCAAAAGAAGAGAGTTTGGAGCATTTATCTGCCAGCTGGCCCATTGGTTGAGTGTCATTTATGGTGTTAACTGCACCGAATTTGGGGCCAACTACAAGTGAGCCAGGGGAGCACCTGCTGCTTTAGAGAAGTTCTTGAGACAGAAATGGAGAGATTCATGATAGACATTGGGATGGGATGATATCCATTTGCTTAGTACCATCCACCATGGCTAAAATTTAAATGATAGATAGATGACAGATGATAGATAGATAGATAGATAGATAGATAGATAGATAGATAGATAGATGATAGATAGATGATAGATGATAGATAGATAGATAGATAGATAGATAGATAGATAGATAGATAGATAGATGATAGATAGATAGATAGATAAAATGGAGTGAGATGCAAGGTGCCAGAGCACCTGCTACAATGGAACACCTATCTTTTTCAGAGACACTGGAAATTCTAAGGAAATCGATCAAAGTGAATAATCCCTTAAAGCAAAGTAACTCAAAGCATTGTGGCATTTCCTTTACTATTTCCATAGAGGAGGGTATAGAGTTGCTTTTCACCCCACCCCCGCAAGGCAAATAAAAAGCTTAAAAATAATTTCTCTAAGTGCCTGGGGGATGTTTATAAGAGGGGAGTCCTGCATCTCACTGGCAGGCATCTGTCTCTTCGCCTGAAAGAAGTGCTTAGGCCTACCACTATCACTAACAGAACAGAGAACCAAAGAGTTTCTACATCTTAACATATGTTCCTTTATACCTGCCTTCCTTTCACCTGGAAATTCTGAAGCCAACAGACTAGCTGGAGTAGACCATGTATGCAGAGTAAGAAGAAAGAAATGCAGTAATGAGATCAAAGTGCTCTTCTACAAATTTAATGCGACAAGATTATATGAGTTCCCTTTGGCCAAATAGACATCTTGCATGATAGGCTAGAATGGTCTTGAAAGACTATTTATTGCCCAAGATAACTACCTGCAGGATGAGGAACTACATCAGAAAGGAGCTTTGTGGGATGTAACACTGGAGAGCGGCAGCTGAATGAAGATCATAAGTGCTCAGCCAACAAGTGCATTTTCTGGGATAATACAGCAGGCTGCTAGCTATTCCACAAATTTTCTCTCCTCCTTATTGGATAGATGACTGCCAAAATGCAGAGCATATTTTCCAATCTCCTTCCACTAAAAGCAACCACAGGACTAAGTTATCATCAATATACGGTTAGCAGAAGTAATGGACACAACTTCTGCCTTGTTTGCTAAAATGATGCTATTTGCCCTGGATTTGTCTCTTTCCTCTTTTCTTTCCCTAAAAAGCAAAAAAAAAAAAATTTCATGACAAGTTTTTGATCATGCAGACCAGGGTAACACCCTAGGTGATGGTGGAACAATAAGATGGAAGGAACACAGGTCCCTAAATGAGCTTAGGAGACAGAACTGGACTATTATGTGAGAGAATAATAAATCTCTATTTTATTTAAGCCAGTGTTTCTCAACAGTTTTTCCATTATTGTCACTCTAAGAATAAAAAATAAATTTATTTAATTTAGTTAATTAAAATTTTAATTTAATTCAATTTCTTTCTAATGAGAGAAATTCAATATTAAGAAATAAGATTTTGTTGAGCTTGGGAAGGCCAAAAACCATTTAATAGCTAAGACATTTTTTTATTTTTCCCTTCCTCTAAGACCCAATTTTCACTATAATCAAGAATGTGCGATTTTAGCTATTATATATTTGATCTCTTTGTTAGAGCAGTTTAATGTCTGTCCTCATTAATATAGTGAAGGAACCCACTATTTATAGCCCATGACAAAAGTCTTGCCATGATAAAGGTCATTGGAAAATCAAGAGAGAACTATAAACATCAGATAAGTAAAAAAGGTATTGTTTGTATCCCCCTAAAATACATATGTTGAAACCCTAGCCCCTTATTTTTACTGTATTTGGAGATAGGGCCTGTAAGGAGGTGATAATGGTTAAATAGGGTCATAAGAATGGGGTCTTAATCCAATTGGGCTATTGCCCATAAAGGAAAAGCAAGAGACACCAGAGAGCTCCCTCTCTACCACATGAAGATACAGTGAGAAGGCACCCATCTGCTGGCAGAGAAGAAAGCTCTCACCAGGAACTGAATCAGCCAATTCCCTGACCTTAGTTTTCACAGCTTCCAGAACTGCAATAAAATTAATTTCTGTTGTTTAAACCACCCAGTCTGTGGTATTTTATTATGACAGCCAAATCTAATATAATGGGCTTGGCCACATTTTCTCTCATCTTTCATTTTTTTGCGACCTCGCTTGGAGGAGCCAGAAGCAAGGGGCAGGGAAGTGAAATCAGAGAAGAGAAATTAGAGAAGCTTTCAGCAAGATAAGAAAACAACTTCGATTTAGACTGAACTAAACATTTTAAAACTTAAAGAGGAATTAAAAGTTACGTCTTTCATATAAGATGCCAACCAGAAGTGACATCAATGAGATCTCTATAAAAATGATATAAGCAGAAAAATAAATCTGTTTCCTAATTGTAGTCTATTAAATTCAGTACATCCAATAGACCTAATTATTCAATATCCAACAAGAAAATACGTAGGCTACAAATATGTAAGAACAAATGAAATACCTTCTCTTGCTAATCTTAAGCTGTCATCAAACCTAGCTAATTGTGGTTACTCTTATTTTATGTATAACTTTCTTCCCTTCATATATGCTTACTAGGATTCTAATGTCTGTTCATGGAGCCTAATTACTAAATATACCATTACCACTTTGCAACTGTTAAAGGAAATTAGACTCCTTTGCCACAGTGATCATCTCATTCTTCTAGCTAGACATTTTCTGTCAACTCAATAATTAACTAATGAGATTTTCTATTAATAATAGAGAATGGTTAGCTTCATTACTTTATTATTGAAGTCTGGACACTTCAAGATGATAACAGAATTATGGATGGCATCTTTTAGAATAATACCTATATTTTCAAAAGGTATTTAAAATATTGGTAGGGTATTTTTGTTTAATTTTTATTTATATGAAGTTTTTTTTAACTTTTATTAAGTTGCAACTCAAAAACTGTTATATGTTTCCTAATGGCAAAAGGAGAGAGGTTTGCTTTTTAAAATGTATTTTTAAAGAACTTTCTTTTTTAGGTAAAATAATGATTTCTTAAAAACTGCCATTAGTCACAGAATTTGACATGATTTCTTCCACTTATTTATTTCTCACTAAAATTTAATAATATTATTCTTCCTCTAACGTATAAATAATAAGGGGCAAATAGAACAAAATATTGAAAGAAAGTACTCTGCTTCATTTCCTGGGGTCCCACCCCAGTTCTTATAAACCTAAAGGCCTCTCTAAGTGTAAGGTATGTCCAGTTTTAAATGAGAACAAAGGAGAGAAAGAAAAAAATCATTTTTTTAAATAAATATTTTAAAAAGCTAACATATTCATTTCAAAATGTCATCTGTGAAAAAACTTAAATCTCAGAAGCTCACAACCTGAAAAGATAATTAACAACCATAATAACAACAAAAATGATGATCCATTGACTTCCAACTCTTATCTAGTATTTACATCCTCTTCCACTCTCACATCCAAATGTCCCACACTCTGAACGTTGCCGCTCTCTGTCCCAAAATGAGATATATGTCCTCTTATCTCCTCCATCTTTCCTGTCCTGTATATAAAATCCCATTTTCCATCTCTGTAGTGGCTCATTCATTTTCTCTCCACAGCTTTCCCTGGCTTGGTCACCCTTGATGCTATCTTCTAGGTGTCTTCTATTAGAAGGCCAAGGTGAGGGAGCAATGGGGATAAGACTGATAACCTAAGAAAGGTAATAGTCCTCCAGTCGCTCACAGGCTGGAAACAAGTCTTATTCGATCCTGTGTTTTACAGCCCTTGCAAGTATTAATCAACGTTGTTTTTTGTTTCTTTGTTTCTTTGTTTGTTTTTTAATTACTTGAGTTAATGGATAAAGATAAGGAAAAGAAAATTTATCTTTTTCCAGTGACAGACCATGATCACAGCATGGGTCCTGGGTGTTCACTGACAGGGAGTCAGAACCCCAGTGGGGAGGTTATTAAACTCTTTCCCTCCCTACCCCCCACCTCCTGCCTGGCTCGCAACCAAGGCTGTTCCCTAGTCTAGCCATCTAACTGACCTCAAGAGCTGCTAAGAAGAGCGGAAGCAGAGCATTCCCAAACCACCTAAGTACTCCTTGCTCAACCATCTTCCAGCAGGGAGAGAGATCAACAATGAGGTATCTTGAGTCACTAGATATACCTGCCATCTCCAAACTAACAGCCTCCCAAAAAGCTCTCATTTAGATGAATGAAGCAATTTATAAGCAAAATAGGAAAGACAGAAAGAAAGATGAGATAAAGAGTGCTGCCTCAGCCCTTTCGGTAAAGTCCAGTCTGTACACCAGTAGCCAGCCTTGTCAAGTGCTTACTACATTTACGCGGATAAGCTGTTATCCTGCACTGGAAAGTACTGGAAGTTTTTTTGGCCCATCGCCATTCATTACCAGGAAGAAAAATCACCTTCTTATTTGAAGCTCTTTTTTTCACTATGGCCCATTGGCCATGACTGATATTGCTTTAAGTGAAGCAGTTAAAACTGCTTAACCTCAGAAAGCCTTATACATAAAAAGTGCTAGGTTAAAGTTAAGATAAAATCCAGAAAAGGCAAAACTGAGACAGAACGATGGGTACCCTCTTCAAACTTTCCCTTATCATCTTTTCGGTAACTAAAAATATAAGATCCTACTATCAAGATACAGGTTTTTATAACTCTCATTAAAAATATGTCCAAGAAATCAGAACAGTACTCTAATATACCCTGAATATTGCATAATACCACTGACATCAATCCACCCTTTATATTAGGATTATACCAAAGGACAAGGATATGGAACTTACTTCCATTGTAAATAATAAATATATTCTTTCTTATTTCGCCTGTTACACTTCCCATTAAAATATTTCTTTAAAAAATCTTGTGGTATCATTTTACACTTCAATCCTATTTTCAATACTGTTTCAATCATTCTTAAAACAATTAAAATATGGTTTTTTAGTGCCCTCAGCAACTATATTCTTTTAACAATTGATTTTTTTATACAAAGCATTCTGTGGTTTTGATCTTAAGTAAAATAACCACTTCCATTACAACAAAATCACCGTTTTTCTCAACATACTTGAACTTCTTGTGAAGATAGAACCAATGAAAGGAGGAATGGTCTTTGCAGTTTTTAACATTTAGCACATTAGACATCATTTGTAAGATTGCCACCTGCCATCTTCCATTAGTTCTGTTACCATACAATTGCAATGGCTAGGATAATAGTGGCACATATAAGGAAAATAAAAAAAAAACTTAAATGGGCATTACTTAAAAATTAGCCCAAGATACAGGAAGTAAACAATTTTAAAAATTCATAGACAGCTAGCTAATAGTTATTACATTCAATAATTTAGCATGATATGCATGACAGTTTTGACCTCCAAAATAATTTAGCGCCTTGAGCTGAGATTAAATGCAGAACATTAATTTTTCCCTCTGGTTGTCAAGCCAACCAAGAGGCCCATCAAATCCATTTAAATAAAGCCTGTATCATGTAATAATATTAAAGGGAATAAAATATTAATATGGGCCTGTGGTAGAACACTGGTCAAAAGAACTGCAGTGAGGTGCTTTTAATTTATAACCCTGACAATCTGTCTTTGTGCTGAAACTAGAAGTTAAAGCACCATCTAAGAATTATTTTTCGTGGCTAGAAGATGGGCCCATTTGAGAAAGGTTACAGGTCCTCCAAATGCTGAGACTTTTTAGTATCTTTGAGTGAAGAAAGTCATGAGTTTCATTTTAATTGTATTAATTTGAAGAGATAGCAAACTACAGATGCCAGGAATCAGTTGCAATGAAAATGAAATTTTAAAATAAAAAGGAAGACTAATTCATCAAGTGAGTCTTGTTGAGTATGGGAAAACCCATAATAAAAGTACATCTAAATCAGTGTATTATTTACATGCCACACACACCAAAGTTAATCAGTGCTTCTATCAAATACATTCTGATTTTTATATCTAAAGATTATACTTCCCTGGATCATTTTCCAATGAGTTTGCTCTCTGAAGAGTAGAGGCTTTAAATACCTCTACTGAAATACCATGTCCCCACTCAGGAGATGATATTCCCATAAGAACCACACTTACTTCATTGAAAGATTTTGGATCCATGAGTAAGGAGGTTACAGATAGAGATAAACAGTGTGAGAAACACATACATGCTTTATTGTATTCAAGTAGTTGCTCTATTGATGTCAATACTCAATAATCATTTTACTAAATGAGAAAATTTTATATTTTTTAAAAAATATGTTTTGTTTAAAATCTATTTTAAACATGCCAAACAAGTTCTTTACTGCTAATCATGTTATTTTTCCAGTTCAATCACAAACAAAATGAAAACCAGAGGCTGCATTCCTGCTTCCCTATTACCCCCTCCCCCCTCCACAGAGCAGAGCTTCCACTGACTTCAAAGAATTCTCCGTGTGAGGGAACCAGGCATGAGACATAGGGAGAAACAGAAATCTGGCCACAGGAAAAGAACCTTTAAGAATTCTAATCAAAGAACTGAATTCTTTAAACAAGGCAATGGCGCAGTAACAATCAGACCAGCTATGAAATCACAACCGTCGGAACTGAAGTCCAACGGCTTACCTCGTGTGGAAGGGGAAAACAGCACAGCGATGACTCAAAATCTCACAGCAATTTGAGGGGCAGACTCTGAGGCACCTGCAGGTCTGTCAGGCTTACCGAGGGTTACTTCATAAAATGCAACAGACACGACTTCAGGGTCTCTAAGAGCTGTTGTAATCTTTTAGGGTATGAAAAGCCACTTATATTCTAAGGGTCAAAGGGCAGCTAATTCCTTATCTTTGAACTTACTACATTTATTCACATTTTAATTTATATAAAATAAAGTCCCTAAATTAACTAATTTACATCTATAACATAGCAGTAGGTTTGCAAATTAAACACAATTTGGAGGAGGAGGAGGAGGAGGAGGAGGAGGAGGAGGAGGAGGAGGAGGAGGAGGAGGAGGAAGAGGAGAAAGAAGAGGAAGAAGAGGAAGAAGAGGAAGAAGAGGAAGGGGGGAGGAGGAGGAGGAGGAAGAAGAGGGAGGAAGAAGAAGAAGGACAAGGAGAAGGAGAAGGAGAAGGAGAAGGAGAAGAAAAGGAGGTGATGAGGAGGAGGAGGAGGAGGGAAGGAGGAAGAAGGAAGAAGAAAGGAAGGAGAATAAAAAGACAGACAGATAGACAGACAGACAGGCAGAATTTCTAAAAGTACACACAAGAAACAGGTAAGAGTGGAGGACCTGAGAGGGAGCGTGGAGAATTGGGAGACAAGGCACAGGGATGGCGCATTGGGGAGAGCCTGAAATGAAGGGAATCAAGGCCAGCTTCACAGACACATGACCTGTGCCATCACATAGGACCCAGAGCATAGAAGGTCCGGCGCTTGGTTTAAAGCTCTGTGGTCACCTTGAAATATAATTTAGAATGAGTGTCCCCTTATTTTCCTTTTGCACTGGATCCCCTAAATTATGTAGCTGATCCTGGGAGGGACTATCCAGGTTCTCTAGAAAACAGAGGCTGAAGCAAAAGCATATGTGCTATTACTTGGTTGAAGAGTGTCCTCCAGAAACAGGATTAAGTGGAAAAGGAGAATAATTTGAGGAATCAGAAAAGGACTTACAGGGGAAGTACTATGGAGCTGGCTTCTATGGCAGCAAGTGCAGCTGCTGCCTAAATTTCCCAGAATATCTTCTGAAAGGCCATATAAGTACTGCAGCTCATGTGCATATGTGAATTGGTGGTTGGAAGAGAAACTAATTTAACCCGTCTTCTTCCTCTCTTTACTTTCCATTAGTTAAACTCCACCACCATTAGCTATAAACTTCTTCTACATATACGCTGAGTCACTTGTTCCCACAAGCAGCAACCAAAGCAGGCCGAAGCCCCACAGGACCAGGCTAGCCAGGCCATAACTGCCTTGTACCTCTCAGCAGTCAACGAAGCACAGAGGGCTTGTCATCTAGAGCAGTAGCTTGGAACAGTGCCAGTATTGCTAAGACAACCCAGCTGGAAAGTCAGGACAGGACACAAGTGTGAAATGATGCAGAGAGTCCCATACAAACCCACATGTCTGTCAACTGCAGGATAAATATACATTGTGGTGTAGGCATACGATACATTAGTATAAAGCAATGAAAATGAGAGTGCTAGAGCCACTTACAATGTGAGTGTGGCTCAAATGCTGAATAAAAGAAGCCTGACACAAAATGATACTTTTTATATGACCTTACTCATAAAGTTCAAAACACAGGCAAAATTCATGTATAATTTTTAGGATTTCATGGTGAGATGGAAAAGCTAAAAAATAAAATAAAAAAATTTTTAAAAGCTATGAAGGGATTACCATAAAAGTCAACACAGTGGTTCATTTGAGAAGAAGGGAAATGACAGACAGGGTACAGGAGCCCCTGCTGGGTCTGGAGAGATGTTCTTCTTGTGGTATTACAGAGCCAAAGGAAAGAAGGTGGGATAGAGGGTCACTGTTTCAAATGCCGCTGATAAGTAAGGTAAGATATAATCATAGCCATTGGATTTGACATGATAGAAGCCAGGGGTTACCTTGAATTATTTGGAGTGAAGTGGTGAAAGAAAGTGGGCAAGAAAGAGGAGACAGCTGTTACAGCAGCCTCTTAAAAGGTTTGAATGTAAAGGATAAATATCAGACTATAACTGGAGAGGAATAGGGTTCTGTTTGGGGTTTTTTAAATTGTGAGGTAAAAAGTATGAGTATGATTCCGTACTTAAGGGAATTACCTAGTAGATAGAGGAAATTGACAAAACAGAAGAAAGATTTCTAGGACAATGTCATTGAGTAAGCTAGAGATGATGAGATTTTGTGTACAGCAAAGAGATAAGAAGAAATTGGACAGTCCATGCATAGCTACAGGACAGAGGTAAGTGCACAGATACAGGTAAGTAGGTAGCTGTGGTCATGGGATGTCAGAAATTCCCTCCTGATTATAAAATAAAAGCTGAAGATGGGAATGAGAATGGAAAAGAAAGTATTAGAGTTTTGAAAATAGAAAAGACCTGAAATAATCATCTAGGAGAGAGCAGAAGAATTAAAGTACTAGGGAAAAATAGTATTACTGCCAAGAGCACTAAGGGCCCACTTGTGATTAGTGACCAGGAATGTAAATGAAACACAGACAGCAAGGCTGTGTACGCTTCTCCAGCAATTAAGAGATGAAAGCACAAGTAGACAGAAAGTAAAAAGGACAGATGACCTCTAAAAAAGTAAAAAATTGTACAGCGTTAGAGACTGCTCTCCAGAACATTCCCCAATTAGGAATAAAATTTTAGACTTAATAGTAGTTATTAACCACAAAAAAAAAGCAAATTATCATCCAAACCCATTGAAAACAGACCAATAAAAACCTATACCTTAATGTTGATAATTTTTATAAGGTAATAGGATTTAGTGGTATTCATACATTGTTTCAGGATAGTTTGTAATAGGAACTAAGAGTTCTAGAGAAAAAATTCTAAGATCTAAGAGCATATCAGTTCTCTCAATAATTTATTCTGTAATTTGAACCATCTAAGGAAAGAATTTTTCCCCCATCTATAAAATGGAAGACTAGAAAATATTTTTCTTATGTGGGTAATTAAGTGAACAAATAAGGAAATATTTAGCAGTTTGCCTCTGCCTAGACTATTATTACAAAGGCTATAATTAATTTAACAAAAGAATATGCATTATGAATAATAGTGCATGTTTGATTATGGTAAATATCTTAATAAATTTCAGTAATTACCACACTTATCAAAGGTAATACATTTAAAAATGCTAGAATTCTTTTTCAGCACAGAAAAATAATTTCTAGTTTTTAAGATCTAATATTATATAACATGTTTTCAAAAATCTTAGTGTACTTGCTCTCCTGGCTTGTATGTGAAAAGTACCATATTTTACATTAAAGAAAAGTCCATACCCCTAAAAATAAAATGAAATCTGCATCAAATTATTTTCTAAAAAGGTTACTGGATATATTTAATTTTATTGAAAATGTCTATATTTCACACAAAAAGGAAGAAAGTTTTTGGACTTACAATATGCTTTTAATGAAATATATTTATTTCTATTTTTGGTACGGAAACATGGAGATAATGAACATTTTCTTTAAAACTGCTCATAATTATGCCACTAGAAGGAATATAAAACACTTCATTTCAGCATTCCTTTTAGTAATCCTAATTTAGGTATTGACAATCTGTTTTTAAAAACCTACTCAGAGATTTTTTGAGAATCTCAAAATGTATTTCTTGTATGAGAGTTAAAGTTTACAATATCCAGTGTCAAACATTTCGAATATATTACTCTGTTAACCTTAAAAAAAAGAACTGTTTTAGCCGTCTGTGTTCTTTAAAAAAGGATAAAACAACAGAATCTTGTGACTCCATTAAAATAAAGTTTAATAAGAAAAAAAGAAGGATAAAACACAGCTACTGGCTGAAATATCTATTACAGATAACTGCGTACTCTCCCAACAGGGAATGACAAAACTAGTATCACTACATTTATTCCAATAAGAGTTTCAGGGCTGGATCATTTCACTGAAGAGTATCTTTATAAAAACAAAACAAAACAAAATATCATTATTCCAAGAGGATGTTTACATAAAATACAGGAAAACTAACTAATATGAATTCATTTAAATGAATGGAAATTTTCATTTAAGATTGGTTGTATAATAATAAACTGATAAAGAATGATAATATCTAGGGACTATTATGTTTTAAATTAAAACATGATAGACATGTTCCTGGTAAATAATATCAAGATAGTTAAAAAATAACTTTCATTGAATGATTATATTTGGTTTTATGTAATTTTCTATTTTGAACATCTTTTTTGCCTTGTATTAGAAAGCACAATGTGAAGTTAAAGCCTAGTCTTTGGATTAAAAGTTAAAAAAAAAAAAAAGTGAAGCAAAAGCAAACAGTCTCAAATTCACCAGCAGCAAACAAAGAAAGGCAAATAGCTTTGTGCTATAAATGTTGGGCAATGGAAACACAAAGAAAAAGAAATCAGAAATTCAGTATTGTTTTTGAATTTTAAAAATATTTGCATAAACTCTATATTTCATCACACCTGAAATGTTTGGGATAGTGCCGCATAATAAAAGCATTATTATATCCACAGCAAAAGCTATGAATATTCATTATATATCATAGAGACTACAAATAGTATATGGCACAAGACTCCTAACATTTTCCCATTCTCTAAAATCATTACTAAGAGAAGAAAGTGGGCTGAAAAATATCCTAAGAATGCTACTAATATCCACTAATTTCGAGAGAAGTAAACCGAAGAGGTAAGTAGACAGCTCTGAGAAAAGACAAGGGGAGACTTTTAATAGTAGAAGCCCCTCTACAGTCTCGGAGGATTTCAGAAAGACTAGACTAGCTACTGGAGCTCATTGGCTTCACTTGGAGAAAACAGCAAAAATTAATGTAAGTAGGCCTCCTAGGAGGTATTTGTAAAATTTCAGAAAGCCAAGCCCAGGTAGTCCAGAACAGGGGTTTTACACCTCCTTCTCTCACCCTTGAGCCCTCAGGCTTCAGAAAGATACAATAGACAACCAATCCTCAAAATATAACAAATCAAACAATTATCCAAAGATGAGAAACATGGCAAGACAATTTGCCCATACTCTATAATAACAGAAACTTCCAGACAGAGTATCACATTAACCATGAACTGGCTGCAAATATATGGCATGGAAACAATGGAAAATCTAACATGTGAATGACAAATGAAGAGTCCAGTCATAAAGAAAACATAACACAAAAAACAAAATTGATTCCCCACTAGTACTTTATGCCACAAAAGAACTTTAAAGAAAATGAATTCAATAAAATAAGAGCTCAAAGACAAAATGATAAAATAAAAAAGGAAAGTTGAAGAGCTAAAGAGAAAAACTGAGAAAAAACCTCCATCACTATAGATCTAATAAATAAATTAGAAACAGGAAGAAAAAAAGTTAAGAATTGAAATAGCATAGAGGATGTCTTGAAACACTTAGAAACACAGAAGAAAAATAAACTGCAAAAGGCTTAAAGCAAATCAAAAGAAAATGATAAGTATAAAAGACAGATAAATGACATGCTTCATTAAAAAATACAATAGAAAAAGTAAGGAGAGGGCAATACAAACGCATTTCTCTAAATTTAGAACAAATAAAAATTTTAAAATATACCTTCTAATATTTAAAAAGTCAAGCCTGACATATTTCCTCATTAAGTTATGAAATTTCAAAGATAAAGTTAGAATTCTCAAGCATTGAGGCAAAAAAAGTGAGTCAACATTAAAGGGAAGAAATCACATTGCCTTCAGAATTCTCAATAGTGACATTTCAAAAGCAGAAAGTAATAGAAAATGTTCAAACATTTTTCAAGGATAAAAAACATGGCCTAGTATTATAATAATGACCTACGAGTTAATCAAATAGAGAAGTAATTGAAGGACATTCTCAAACATTCAAGACAGTTGGGCTTTCCCAAATAAATGATTGAAAAATTGACAAACAAATGAAAAAAACAAATACAAAAATGAGAGAATGTAGAAGCTGCCTTGAAAGGATTCAGAATTAGCATTGAATATAAAATATAGAATTTAAACACAATGTCTGGAAAATAATGGTTCTAAAGTATAATACAAATGTTCTAAAAATTCCAAACAAAATAAAAATCGCAAAATTCAAATCAAGAGTATCAAAAGAGAGAGCTAGAGCAAAGAATCACTGTTAATTACTTTAACTTTCATAATGAGGTCAATTTATACAGTTAATTTAAAACCTTGTTATTTAATTGAGCAAAAAATTATTCAAACGTCTTAATGGACCTCTTAATCTTTTTTTTTATTCACTTTAAAATAGTGTTAAGGGTGATACCTCTTGAGGTGAGAAAACCTTTATCTTTTATCTTTTTTAAACAGGACCTAAAGTTCACTAGCCATAAAGTACAAGACAATGAAGTGGACTACGATCAAAATTTAGAACTTTGTCAATCAAAAGGAATTATTTAGTCGTATAGTATAGAAAAGTATTTACCTTTAATATATGCAACAAAGTAAACAATGAATTTCTAAAATTCAACAAGTAAAAGACAAATATGCAAATAGAAAATGGGCAAGAGACCTAAATAGACATTTCACAAAAAAACAGATATTTAAATGACCACAAATGAACCTGAATAGCCCAAGCAAAGTTGACAAAGCTGGAGGTATCACATTCACTGAGTTCAAACTATATGACATAGCTATAGTAATTAATCAAAATAGTATGATATTGACATAAAAACATACTTGTAAATCCATGGAACAGAATAGGGAGCCCAGAAATAAACCCATGCACTTATGACATAAGAGAATGGTGTTGGGAAAACTAGAGATCCAACTCAAAGGAATAAAACTGGACCACTATCTTATACCATACATGAAAGTTAACTTAAAATGGATTAAATACTTGAAAGTAAGACCTGAAACCATAAAATTTTTTGGAGAAAACATAGGCAGTAAGATCCTTGGCATAGGGCTTAGGGATGATTTTTAAAATTTGACATCAAAAGCAAAAGCAACAAAAGCAAAAATAAAAAGTGAAACTAAATCAAACTAAAAAGCTTCTACACGGCAAAGGAACCATCAGTGAAACCAAAAGGCAACCTACTGAATGGAAAAAAAATATCTGTGAATCAGATAGCTAAGAGTTTAATGTCCAAAAATATATAAAAAATTCAATGCAAAAAAAAAATTAAAATAAAAAACCAATCTGATTAAAAAGTGGGCAGCAGACCTGAATAGACACTTTCGCAAAGAAGACATGCAGATAGCCAACAGGTACATGAAAAGATACTCAACATCACTAACCATCAGGAAATGCAAATCGCAACCACAATCAGATACCACTTTTCACCTGTTAGTATGGCTATCATCAAAGAGACAAGAAACAAGTGCTGGTGATGCTGTGGAGAAAAGAGAAACCTTGAGCACTGTTGGTTGGAACGTAAATGGTGTAGCCACTATGGAAAACAGTATAGAGGTTCCTCAAAAAATTAAAATGGGAACTACCACATGATCCAGCTATTTCACTTCCAGGTATTTACCCAAAAAAATGAAAACATTAACTTGAAAACATATATGCATTTGCATGTTCACTGCATCATTATTTACAATAGCCAAGATATGGAAACAACGTAAGTGTCCATGGATGGATGACTGGAAAAAGAAGTAAGCCAATGAAAAGTTATTCAGCCTTAAGAATGAATTCTTGCCATTTGTGACAACACAGATGAACTTCAAGGGCACCATGTTAAGTAAAATAAGTCAGAAAAGAAAGATAAATACCATATGATCTCATTTATATGTGGAGTGGGGGAAAGAGCAGAGATACAGAGAATAGATTGGCAGTTGCCAGAGGCAAGCGTGGGGAGTGGGCAAAATGAGTGAAGGGGGTCAAAAGGTACAAACTTTCAGTTATAAAATAAATAAGTCATGAAGATGTAATGTAAAACATGATAATTAATGTTAGTAATACTTCATTTGAGAGTTGCTAAGAGAGTAGATCTTAAAAGTCCTCATCACAAGAAAAATAAATGTGTAATCATGTATGGTGACAGATGTTAACTAGATTTACTGCGATGATCACTTCACAATCTATACAAATATCTAATCATTATGTTGTATATCTGAGCTAATGTTATGTGCCAACTTTACCTCAATAAAAAATCTTTACATAAAAAAATGACCAATAAGTAAAATGTGCTCAATCATACTTGTCATAAGAGAAATACACATTTAAAAAAAGGTATCTCTACACACCCAAAAGAACAAGTAAAATTTAAAAGGCTGATAATACCAGTACTAATGTGAATGTGGAGCAAGGGGAACTCTCAAATATTGCTGAGAACAATGTAAATTTGTAAATTTGTAAATATCTCTGGGAAACTAACCAGTAGTATCTTCTAAAGCTGAACATATGCATATTGTATGACAGCAATTTATTCTAATATTTGTACAACAGAAATGTGTGTGTACATTCACCCAAAAAAGTACAAGAATGTGCATAGCACCATTATTTATAATAATCAATCTAAAACAACCCAAAAGTTTATCAACAGTACAAAAGAGTAAGATGGATATTATTCAGCAAAACTGTGACTATATAAAAACATGGATGAATCTCACAAACATAATGTTAAGCAAAAGAAGCTAAATAGAAGTGTATATATTGTATGAATCTATTTACATATAGTTCAAAACCGACAAAACTAATTGACAGTGTCAGAATAGTGAGTACTTTAGGGGAAGAGTAGACAGGAAGGGTGGGCAAAGGGGCACTTCTGGAGTATCAATAACTGTCTACTTCTTGATCTGGGTGCTGGCTACAGAGATGTTTTTATTTTTTTTAATGCATCCAGGTGAACTTGTTTTATTTATAAACATTTCCATGTACATGTTATATTTCAAAAAGGTTTACTTAAAAAAAAAAAAAAGGCTGACAATACCTAGTATGATAAATCTCTGAGACAAATGAAGCTCTCATCCGCTCCTGAAGGCAACGGAAATAGGTAAAATTACCTTGGAAAACCATCTAGCAGTACCTACTAAAGCTGCATGTATACATATTTTTTGACTCGCCCTCCTAGGTTTATGCCTAATAGAAATATATGCATTTGTATATAAAATACATGAACAAGAATATTCATAGCAACATTATTATTGAGCTAAAAATACCCAACTATTCATCAACCATATAATGGAAGACTCTACTGCAAAGAAAATAAGTGTACACTGCCACATTCATTAAAACTCTATATATATACTATTCAGAAATGAAAATTAATGTATTAATGTTACATGTGACAAACCTCACAAACATAATGTTGACAAAGAAAGCCAGATACAAAATAATTAACACTACGATTCTATTAATATAGTTCATAAACAAGCAAACTCATCCATGCTTTTAGAAGACAAGATGGCAGACTTGGAGGGTGGCAGCATGGTTATTGGAAGAGTTTTTGAAGGAGGGGGAAAGTTTCTGAGCTGGTGGTAATGTATTTCTCAATCTGGGTGATGTTCACTCAAGTGCAATAATTCATTAAGGTGTACACATATGGCTAGACTGTTTTTCTGCATGTATATTATATTTTAATTTAAAAAATGTATTAAAACAAAATGTAGAAAGAATTTTAAAATCTTTCTGCCCAGCATTAAGCACCCATTTCCATAATAAACAAAAACATGTTTACTACTTCTCCAAAAGGAAGCAACCCAAGGCTTCAATTACTACATCTATATCAAAATCAGGTATCTGACTTTGTTTACTCCAGGAATTATTTTACAATTCTGTCTCTATATTCTCTAATTTATAGACTAAATTAATTTATAGCCTAATTTATAATCTTGTTGCATTCACTGTACCATACAAAATAATGTGGGAAAGAAAGAGAACAAGGAAACAAACTATATTTAAATTATGCTCATAACTTCGTTATAAATATATACACTAAATATTAAAGAAGAAATTAGAGCTAGATGCTATAATTCCTATTTCAAACAACTGGTCAGGAAGCCATAGTTGATATTTATGACTTCCTTCCTGCACCATCCATTACATCTCCTTTGATTTCAGTTACTACCCAACTTGCCAGGGTTTGCTACCCAGCCAATTGATCCAAATCCTTTCTGAGATACCTGAGCCCATGGAAACTGAATGTGTAAAGTCTTCTACTAACTTTGAAGTCTGGACATAGCAGTACATGGAGGCATTCCAGCAGGTGTCCTCAATTCCAACCATATCCCTTCCTGCCATCATTGTGTGAAAGAAATCCTATATCCTCTTGGCAAGTCAGAATTCATTATCCAAATCTACACCACGCTTCTTTTTATATCTGCTCACCCAGTGACATGAGAAGTCCAAAATGACCAGTTGCTATTCTCAGCTTCTAATTAAAGGGACTCTTTCTTTTGTACCCTGGTGGAAGCATGTCTCCCTTGAGTACTAAAACCTCCAAACCAGAAGAATTCAAAGTCATGGAAGTAAGAAGCAAATTTTTTTATAACTGGGACCTTAATTGTAATACTGAGAGATGGCAGTCATGTTTAACAATCCTTCGTCCCTATATCCACGTGTTCTAAGGCAGGCAAAGCATTATAATGGTCAATGGTTGAGATCATGTAGCGCATTCTATAAGGCAGCAGCCCACTTTCTAAGGCTTTGTCTCCTAACGTGTGCTTTAATAGGCCTCACCGTCCTCTTCCAATCCCATGAACATCTTCTCTTTGCCCTACTTTTGGTTTGAAGTGACTTCCTTGATTAGAGAAATGTTGTTTGAAGTAACTTAATGCAAAGTCCATGTCGGTTGAGATGCTGTTCAGTAATTAACAGAAGACCCAACAAAAATGCAGTATAAACAGAGAGGACATTAATTGTATCATTTAACAATAAGTTGGGTAGTAAGTTTGTTCCAGAATTGATTTATTCAACAATTTACAAAGCTCTTACGCTTCTTTCCCAATTTTTTTTTAATTCTCCCTTATGGCAAAAAGCCATGTTCATATTTAGAAAAGGAAAACCACATAGGATTAATAGAATTAAAACATGTAAAGCATTTGTATTGGTGCCAGGCATATAATAAGCACAGAGCAAATGTTCACCAATATTTCATCATCATCCTCATCCTCATCCTCATCATCACCATCTTTGCTACTATTCCTAAACCACTCGTGAGCAAAGAAAATAGAACTACCATGACTGTTATAGAGCCTCAATCTAGGACCAGGAAGAAGTCCAGCCTTTTCTAAGGAACCAAGGCTGCCTGATATTCACAAGAACCTTGGTACCACCAAAAAGGAGGAAAGTCATATCTGGCACAGCCCTTTTATTTTTGCATGGCCACTACACTATCTACATCCATTATTTAGTTATAAAGTAGGGTAGGTAAGTTAATTTCTCTGCAATGTTAGAAGATGAAGGTTTGTGTTAATAAAACTTTAGGACAAATTGCCTGACAAACATATTCATAGCATATAATATAGTGCCACGCATTCAAGGGATATGAAATAAACAATTATAATATTGATCAGGCAAGAAACTCTGTCCTCATTTTCTCCACAAAGAAATCACTGACAGTAGCACTGGAGTTAGTACATCTCCACATTTCAAGTCTGTTTAAAATAGTTTTCTAACATACTAAGAACCCATGCATCTCTTATTTAAAAATTTATCTCCTGTCTCATCTGACTGTCTATTAAAGAAGAATAATACTCATTGTCTCGGTGTTTTCGGGGCAGAAAATTACTGATTGAACATGTGTGATACTGTTTGAATCATGTGAATGCAATGAATAACAATAGGATGATAAATGATGATGTTTTGGATTGTTTTAAAGATTCAGTTGGATCATCGGGAAAAGTGATATTAATATCTGTGCAGATTTCACACAAAGCAAAAGTCAATCAAAAATTCAATTCACTGATCACACAAGAGCCAGTCCATGAGTCTGCTTCTGCATTCTATTCCTTGCCTCTTTGAATATACACTTTATCTTCTAATTGCCAAGTTGAAGCAAAATGTCAATAAAAATAGTATATGCAAATAATAATACACTAACATTTATTAAGTTCTTGCTATGTGCCATTCCCTGTCTTAATTACTTTATATCATCTTACTTTAATCTGGTCAAAAAACTATGAAGTGGATGTCATTATTAGTTCATTTACATCAGAGCAATGTTATGTCTTGTTCAAAATCACTCAGCAAGTTAGAGTTTAAAACCCATGCAGAGCCTCCTCTCTTAGCCATGTCCCCAGAAATGAGAACACCTGCAGTGGTGTAAACTGGACTTGCTTACTGTACTATTGAATCCTAATCCCAAACTTAAGACATATGATTTGAGGTCTTAATATCATTAAATTGACAGTAAAGCTCTACCAAGACTGATTTATATGCAGAACTGGTCCATAAAATTCCTAGACTAAGAGCTGTAATATTGTTAATAAAAAAAAATAATAATTCCAAACAATGGTTAATTTTCTATAGGTTACATAATAGATGCAGACTGACCCATTTATGTAACAGCTATTTGATATCCCTCATTGAAAATTATCTTGCCCTTATGCTTTATTAGGTGGACTGTTTTCTCCATAGCATTTTCAACTCAAAAGGAATATCCTATTTCTGAAAAATCTAACCTAAAATCACCTTTTATATCACATCTGACAAGACCTCAAATCTTAGGCTTTAAAAAATGTTTTCCATTACTTGTCTTAAACATGTAAAAATGTTTATAGACTGTTTGCTAATTAGGTTTTAACAAATATCTGTTGAGAACCTATTCATTTATGGTACATGCTGTGCTTGGCACTAGGAAAAGAATGGGTAGAAAAGTCCTTATGTCATATACCTGAAACTAATATAATATTATATGACAACTATAATTGAAAAATAAATTTTAAAAACTTCTTTAAAGTCCTTGCCCTTGTGGAGCTTACATTTTAACAGGAAGTGCAGACTACTAAAAGAAGTAATTAATTAGAAAGTGTAAGTGCCATAAAATTGGTTAAAGAAGGGTAAGGAACATTCTCAGAGAGGTCATTCTGACAAAAATAATATTAAATGATGAGAAGACACTGGCCATGTGAAGAACAAGAGAAAGAAAGTTCTAGGTATAAGAAACAGCATGCACAAAGATCCTGAGGCACGAGAGAGATGCTTGCTTTTAAAGACGGCTAGTAGCTTCAGGATGTCTAGAGAGAGCACATGTATGAACATAATTAAGTTATCTAGATATAAATACTCTGACTAGGCTTGTCTTCACTCTTCCTTGTCTATTTATTCTATAATCCCAAACTGCTGATGAATCCATCACTATGTTCCAGTTTCCTGACCAGGGGCTAAGTTATAATATTATTCCTTATCAAATATATATTGTAAATTTACCATATATTAGGGAATGGGTTAGCCACTCAGGATACAAAGATTAGCTGCTCAGGATACAAAGACAATTTGATTTTGCATTAGCCCTTATGAAAGTCAAGTGGCATCTATTACCAAATAAAGCCAATAAACTTGAGCTTGGGTGACAAGGGTTCAGGGTGTACATGATTGCTAAAAGAAACGCCATAGAATTATGGAAGACTGGGGAGGGTCATCTTCCTTTCTGAGTAAATGCATCGAGGGAATTTTTAGTGCCTTCCTTCCTGACCCACTATAACCTAGCTTAGGAGCTCTGATTGGTGCTGACTACAAGTTCCAACTCAAGAGGAATCTGTCAGCATGAATACTGCTTGCTTTTAGTTGAAAATCAAGATAGAGTTGAAAATCTTTCTAAACAAATCTTGGCATTTCTGGCTCTCATAGTTTTAGCAAGTTAATTACTCTTCCATAAGATGTGATTTCCTGGGATTCAGTGAGCTGACATTGCTTCATGTTAATTTATTCAAGGATGAAGTTATATTGATTAGACAAATCCACAGCACCAGGCCTCAATGCTTCTTGAGTTGCTCTTTTTGAATTTCAAAGCAGTTAATGACAGAGGAGTACGGCTGGTATGTCTTCTGCTATCACATCTCTGTAGAGAGTTCAATAGACTTTTTTTAAGGTTCTTATTAGGAATAGGTTATCTTTGTGCAGTTCTCTGAAGAGGACTCTTAGTTTTAGTGCCAAGGGTCAGGTGGAACTAGCTTATTGTGTGGCACAACTTATGACCTTTCAGAATAAGGGCTCTATGTATAATGAAGAGTATTCCATTAAAAATGGCATTTTGAAGAATGATGGTAGCATGGTGTATACCTAGCAACTGGCACAGGAAAGTACTAAGGTGAATTACTGACATTTCTGTATGGGCTGCAAGCAGAGTGATGTAATATATGAAGGCAAACTATAGAACAAGACAAAGCATAGAAGAGCTGAAAAATGTGATTAACTAGTTAAACACATTAAGTGTTTTAGCATGATGGCTTCGCTTCTTAACTCTTCCCTTCTTTTATTTCAAATCAAGCCCAAAAATGTTTTGATCATTTTAAAATAGACTTTAGAAAGCACAGAGAGCTTCAAAACATTATTCCAGAGAAAATTAATTAGGATTTTTGACTCAGTGGCCTCTTGATAGAACAGAAAAGATGTCTAAGAAGATACTTAAAGAAATAATGACTTTTTTGAACTCTAATATCTAGTGTTTCATTTCTAGCAGTCATTTACAGTAATTTTTATATTATTCCCCTCCATTATCCCAAACCTTTAAAACTTGCTATTCTCATCAACCTTGGTTAGTGATGCATTAGAGAAATAAAGGAAGTAGGAAATTGGTGTCCAGTGTACAGAAAAAGGGAGAGCAGTTGGCAGAAGAGGAAACAAAGAATTGAGTGTAAGAAATCAAGGGGAGCAGTGCCCGGAAAATGTAATTTCCAAGAATAATCAAAGATATTAAGGGGGACTAAATTTTCTACAAGGGATGGAGGTTTGAGCCATTCTATCAAGATATTAAAACAAAAGGGAGCTTGAGAAAGATGGAAACCTTGGAGTCACTCAGATTACAAACCATTGGTTTATATAAATGCATTGTATACAAATTTCAGTTCTTCTATTCAAGTGTGCAATTATTTTCTCTTATAACTAAACTTATTTTTTGTTGCAAGTTTTCGTTCTGTGGTACAAAGTTCACCATAACTACTTGCCAGGAGCTATGTGTGAGTTCCACATGAATATACAACACCCTCAAGTCAGAGGGAAATCATCTCATCCTAATCGTCCTCTTCTCATGCTGGCCTCAAATGAAGTCCTGATTCTCCCCTGGCCTCTTTTATGGAGGCACCTCAGTCCTGCTGCTGGGGCCCTTCCCTCTGGTCCATCTGAGTTGGTAAATTTAGTGTTCTCTGAAGAGGTACTACTACTTCCTTTCCCACCATGGAATATGAAGGACATGTATAAAGCAGCTGTATGTATTTTGTGATTCCCTGGCATTCAGGAGCACAAGGGCCTTTCTTTCCCCAGCCCTGGAAAGGGAGAAGAGGATGTGGCAGAAAGACTTGCTTTTATATCATCAACCTTTCCTTTGGGCCCTAGGTTTTTGCAACATAAAAACCAATACATTGGAAACCAAAAATATGTTCTCTGCTTTTCCATAGCATCATAACCCCTTGAGACAAGGATCAATAACTGACCAAAAAGACAGAAGGACAGGAGGGAAGAAACACAAGAAAAAAGGGCACGTGATTGATATCACCAAGATAGTTATGTAGGTCATTCCCAATCAATGACTATTCATGGACAAGACCTGCTAAGAAAATCCTAGAACACCGGGGTGAGGCTGAAGCACCCCTTGGACCACAGAGACCAAGGTAAACTGCAATAGAAGGGCAAGAGGAGCAGCTACACATAGAGCACACTGCCCCTCTCCAGGGCAGGGCCTCAACATACTGAGAGTCCACCTGTGGTTCCACTGGTGAGAAAAAAGAGCCCAGGAGGGACATCCAGCTCCCCAAGCATTGAAGGTCACTTCTTGAGAGTCTCCACTTCGGTCTCACCTCACAGGAAACATGGAAGAATCTGTGAGACTTGACCTCTAGAAATCTAATTGTGATAGAGAACAGAAACAGGTGTGCAGCAACCAGTGCTCAGATCTTGGCCTACCAAGTTCCTACCTGTGGTGGCTAAGGAGTAATTCCAACTAGCAGCTTTGTTCACTTGCAGAGCTGAGGAAGTGGTACAGTCTGTCTAGGGAACATAGTGTGTCACAGGTTAGCCAGATGTGGGTCCTTAAATGAGGATCCTTGTGGGCCCTGGCCCATGTCTACCTTCCCCGCCTGCCCTCCCCCCAAGCAAGGAAACTGAGTTAATAGCACAGCCAATGATGAGTTTAGATCCTAGTCTCCCTGACCAGAAAGCCTGGCTAGAACATCTAGAAGCTGCTTAGCTCAGTGACACTTGAGCAGAGAGTTTGGCAGACAGAGCTGACCATCCACAAAACAAAGCCAATGACACTGTTTGGCCAGGAAACCTGGAGTATAAGTCAGCTTGAGTCAAGACCAAAGCCAGAGAGCCTTGCTGGGCATGGAGCTGTTTTCCAGCTGCACGCAAGCAGAGGAGCTAATTCATAGTCTCACCCATGACTGAGGGTAGCTCCTGGCCTAATCTAACCAGAAGCCTGACCAGGAACATCTGGGCAGATGCCTGGAGCTGGTTTTCCTGTTTTGTCAGGTCATGAATGCTAATTCATAGCTACACATCTACTGAATGTAGCTCCCAGCCCCACCTAATCAGAAAGCCTGACCAGAAATTTCTTAGAGGCTGCTTATAGCTGGGTTTCCTGCTGTGCCTGGCAAAAAAAAAAAAAAAAAAAAAAAAGCTAATTAATAACCCCACATCTGCTAAGTGTAGCTCTTGACCAGAAAACCTGGCCAAAACACCTGAAAAGCTGTATAGTTCAGCAACACTCAAGCATAGAGTCAAGCATGTAGAGCTGATCATCCAGAGCAAAGGCAGTGGCCCCATTTGGCCAGGAAACTTGGAGCAGAGATTGGCTTGACTCAAGACCACAAAGAGCCCTGCCACCCTTGAAGCCCATTCTCCTGCTCTACCCTGGCAAGGAAAATAATGCACAGCCCTGCCCATTGCTGAACATAGCCTTCAACTCTCCTGACCAGGAACCAAACCACAGTGTGTATGAAGCTGCATAGCCCTTCCAACAACCCTGCTTGCAGTGGCACTTAAGCAGAGACTCCAACCTGCTGCTTGCCCAGTCTGTAGAGCAAGATTAGTGGCCCCATCTAACCATGGAATTTAGCGTACAGTCATATCTGATTCCAGTTTTCAAAAAAATGAGCTGTTCAAACCATGAGGCTTGTCCTGCTGCCCCACCAAGGCAGAGAATTTAACTCATAGCACTGCCTACCACAGTATTGTACAATTCCTAACTGTCTAGAAAGCCTGAACAGAGAACCCAGGCAACCACAGAAGCCATCCTACAGTATCTCTTGGGTGGAGAACCAAGCCAGCAGTCTTACACAACTGTCCTCAGCCAGTGGCACTGCTCCTACCTGAGAAATCAGGCAGTGGCCTTGTCAAAATAAATAAATAAAATAAAAAGACCCTGATAGTAAGCACCACTTGCCAAGGACATTACCAGCAGACATGTCCAGAACACCCAACTGATCTGACTGGTATAGAACCATCTCTGCCAAAGCAAATTTATAAAGTCTGGGAGAGGAGACCATCCTCAAATATAGAAATACCAATATTAGAAATCAAAGATTATGAAAAAGCAGACAACTATGATACCAACAAAAGAAACTAATAAAGCTCCAATTACTCACCCTAAATAAATGGAGATCTATGAATTTCACATAGTTCAGAATAATCATATTAAAGAAGTTTAGTGAACTATGAGAACACACAGACAACTAAACAAAACTAGAAAAACAATGTATAAGCAAAATGAGAAGTCGAACAAATTAATAAAAACTATCAAACAAAAACAAAACAGATATCCTAGAGCTAAACAACACAATGATTGAACTTAAGTATTCAACTGAGAACTTCAAATGAAGACTCATCCATGAAGAAGAATCAGTGACCTAGAAGATAGCACATTGATATTCTACAATCGAAAGAGAAAAAAAACAAATAAATTTTTAAAAAGGTGAAGAAATTCTACAGTACTGATGGGACATAATCAAAAGAAACAACGTTTGCATTATATAAATTCCAGAGGAGAAAGATAAAGGGATAGAAATTATATTTAAAGCAATAATAGCAGGAAAATTTCCAAACCTAGGGAGAAAAATGGACATCCAGATGCATGAGGACCAAAGGATTCAAATAGGTAGAACCCAAATAGGTCTGTTACCTAGTTCCTCACCACTAGACCTGCCTTACAAAAAGGAAGTTCTTTGAGTGGAAGTAAAGGATGCTAATTAACATGATAAAAACATAAAAAGGTATTGTAAAATTCATTGGTAGTGATAAATATATAGTCAAAGTTAGTCTGTAATATGGGAATGGTGGCATGTAATTCACTTACAACTCTTATTTAAAAGATTTTTTAATGTAATAAAAATAACCATAACTTTAATAATCTGTCCGGGTAAATACTATGAGAAATAAGTAAACTGTAACATCAACGACCTAAAATAGGAGGTGGAGGAGAAATAAAGTGTAAAGTTTAAGAATGCTATTAAAATTTAATTCTTATCAGTTTAAGATAGGGTGTGATAATTTTAATATATTTTATGTAAGCCTTATGGTAAACACAAGGGGAAACCTGTAGTAACTACACAAAGAATAGAATAAAGAGGTCAAAGCATACTGATACCAAAAGACATCAGAATGAAAAAAGACAAGTAGATTACAAATTTAGAATCAATAGCTCTACAAACAGCAAGAAAACAATTAATAAAATGGAAATACTAAATCCTACCTATCAATAATTACTTTAAACATAAATGGATTAAATTCTCTAATCAAAAGACAGAGAAGGGCTAAATGAATTTTAAAATAAACAAGATTCAATAATATAGTGCCTATAAGAAACTTACTTAAGCCTTAAAGACACACTTAGACTATAAGTTAAGGAATAAAAAAGATATTTCAAGCAAATAGTAACAAAAATAAATAAATAAAATAAAAAGCAGGATTATCCATACTTATATCACACAAAATAGACTTTAAACAAATAATGGTACAAAGAGACACAGAAGGTCATTACATAATGATAAATCCATCAAGAAGAAATAAAAACCATAATTATTTATGTATCCAAAATCAGAGTAGCTAAATATATAAAACAAAAACTAACAGAGCCAAAAGAGAAAAAACAGCTATACAATAGTAGTTAGGAGCTTTAACATCCTACTCTAAAAAATGGATTTCTTCTCATCCTGAGAAAATCAATAAGGAAACAATCGATTTGAATAACAGTATAAAACAAATAGTTCTAGCAAATATATAGAAAATATTCTATTTTACAACAGCAGAATACACATTCTTCTTATATACACATGAAACATTGTCTAGAATAGTATATGCTAGGTCACAAAACAAGTCTTAGCAAATTCAAAATTAAAGTCATACCAACTATCTTCTTTGACCACAATAGAATAAAACTAGAAACAAGTAACAGGAGGAAAACTGGAAAACTCACAAATACATGGAAGTTAAACAACATTCCTAGTAACCAATAAAGCAAAGAAAAAAAAATAAAAAGAAAATTTAAAAAATAATCTTGAGACAAACATAAATGAAAATGTAACATACCAGAACTTACAAGGCATAGCAAAAAATAGTTCTAAGAGGAATGTTCATAGCAAAAAACAACTACATTATCTCAAGAAACTAGAAAAGGAACAAACTAAATATAAAGTTAGCAG
This sequence comes from Cynopterus sphinx, assembly GCA_030015415.1. NCBI lineage: Eukaryota > Metazoa > Chordata > Mammalia > Chiroptera > Pteropodidae > Cynopterus > Cynopterus sphinx. The sequence goes on along the minus strand of CM057390.1, from coordinate 63,520,353 downwards.
AAGGAAAAAAATAAAAATTAAAGCAAAAGTAATGAAATGGACAACAGAAAAACAATACAAAAGATTAACAACAGAATTCATTTTTTTGAAAAGATAAACAAAATTGACAAACTGTTAGGTAGACTAACCAGGTAAAAAGGAGAGACGACCCAAAGCAACAAAATGACAAATGAAGGAAAAAACATTACATTAGACACTACAGAAGTACAAAGGATCATAAGAAGTATTATGAACAAATATTTGCCAACAAATATTATATACAAACTAGAAGAAATAAAAAAAAATGCTGAGAAACATACATCCTATCAATAATAAATCACGAATAGAAAATCTGAACAGAACAATTGGTAGAAATGGAATTGAATGAGTAATCAAAAATCTACCAATCAAAAAAAAAAAATCCAGATCCATATTGTTTTCCTAGATATTACCAAACATTTAAAGTAAAACTAATGCCAATCTTTCTCAACTCCTCTTTAATGTTTTGGAAGAGTTTAACAGTCTAAAACTCATTTTTTGAGGCCAAGATTACCTTGATACCATTGCCAAAAAATGACACTACAAGAAAACTGCAAGTCAATATCCCTGATGAATATAGATGCAAAATTCTCAATAAAATATTAGCAAATTGAATTCAGCAGAACATTAAAGGATCATTCACTATGATCCAATGGTATTTTCTCTGGGATGTAAGGATGGTACAACATATGCAAATCAATAAATGGATGTATTACATCAATAGAATAAAAGATAATCATGTCATTATTTCAATGGATGAATAAAAAGCATTTGACAAAATTCAACATCTATTCATGATAAAAACTCTTAACACATTAAGTATAGAGGAACATAACTCAACATAATAAAGACCATATATGACAAGCCCAGAGCTAACATTATGCTCAATGCTGAAAGGTTTAAACTTTTCCTCTAAGACCAGAAGCAAGACAAGGGCGCCCACTCTCACCACTCTTATTCAACATAAAAGTCCTAGCCAGAGCTCTCAGGCAAACACACACACACACACACACACACACACATGCACACACACATGCACGCACACACATGCACACAAGAAATAAATTAAAGATATCAAGAATTGAAAAAGGAAGAAATGAAATTGTCACTAATGGCAGACATTATGATTTTAGATAAAGAAAACCTTAAAGATTCCACAAAAAAACTGTTAGATCTAATCAATAAATTCAGTAAAGTTGCAGGGTACAAAATTAGCATATGAAAATCAATAGTGTTTCTATACACTAAAAACAAATTATCTGTAAAAGAAATAAAGAAAATTATTCCATTTACAATAAATGAAAAACAAACAAACAAAAATACTTAGGATAAATTTAACCAAGGAGGTGAAAGATCTCTACACTAAAAACTGCAAGATGTTGATTAAAGAAATTGAAGAATATACAAATAGATTGAAAAGTACCCCCAAGTTCACAGACTGAAAGAATTATTATTGTTGATTCAGTGCAACCTCTGTCAAGATTCTAATGGCATATTTTACAGAAGTAGAAAAAAATAATTCTAAAATTTATATGAAATCAGAAAAGACACCAAATAGCCAAAGTAATATTGAGGAAGAAGAACAAAGCAAGAGTCATCACATTTCCTGATTTCAAACTACATTTCAAAGCTATGGTAATCAAAGCATTATGATAGTGATATAAAAAAAAAGACACATTGACCAATGAAATAGAATCAAGAGCCCAGAAATAAACCTATGCATATATGTTCAACTAATATTTGACAAGGGAGCCAAGAATACTCCATAGACAGAAGACAGTCCCTTAAATAAATGATGCTGGGAAAATTAGAAATTCACATGTAAAAGATTGAAACTAGACCCTTATTTTATATCACTCACAAAAATTAACTCAAAAGGGAGTAAAGACTTAAATGAAAAATGAAAAACCATAAAACTCTGAGAAGAAAGTATAGAAAAACAGGTTTTTGGCATGGGTCTTTGTAATGATTTTTTGGTATGATACCTAAAGCACAAGCAACAAAATAAAAAATAAACAAGTGGGACTATATCAAACTAAACAGCTTTGCACAGCAAAAAAAATAATAAAATGAAAAGAAAACCTATGGAATGAGAAAAAACATTTGCAAACCAAATATTCAACAAAAGGTTAATATTCAAAGTATGTAAAGAACTCATATAACCAAATAGCAAAAAAACTCAATAAATTTTAAAATGGGCAAATGACCTGAATATTTTTCCAAAGATACACACATGGCTAATAGGTACATGAAAAGGTACTTAACGTTACTAATCATTAAGGAAATAAAAATCAAAATCACAATGAGTTATCACCTCACATCTATTAAAATGGCTATCATCAAAAAGACAAGAAACAACAAATGCTGGTGAGGATGTGGAGAAAAGGGAACCTTTGTGAACTGTTGATAGTACTGTAAATTGGTATAGCCACTATGGAAAACAACATGGAGGTTCCTCAAAAAGTTAAAATGTAATTTATATGATCCAGAAATTCTATTTTTAGAAATATATCCAAAGGAAACTAAAATGCTATGCCAAAGAGATATCTGTACCCCCATATTCATAGCAGCATTATTTATAATAGACAATACATGGAAACAGTCTAATGTCTACTAATAGATGAATGGATAAAGATGTTGCAGCATATACACAAACAGAATGTTATTCAGCAATAGGAAATCCTGCCAAATGTGACAACATGGAAGGACCTTGAGGGCATTATGCTAAAAAGTCAGACAGAAAAAGACAAAAACTGTATGATCTTACTTATATGTGAAATATTTTCTTGAAAGTCAGAAAAAAATTAGATTTTTGGTTTCTAGACAGAGGGTAGGAAGTAGAACATTGGATGAAGGAGGTCAAAAGTTACATAGATGCAATTAAAACATAAATAGTGAGAATGTAATGTACAATGTGATGACTGTATTAACACTGTTGTACATTATATTTGAAAGTTGACAGAGTAGATCTTAGGAGTTCTCATCACAAAGAAAAAGCATTTTTTGTTTTTTTGGGGGGGAGGTTTCTATATGAGATGATAGATGTTAACTAAACTGACTGTAGCAATAATTCCACTATATATGTAAGTCGAGTCAGAGTACTGTATGTCAATTATTTCTTAATAAAACTGTAGAAAAAAATTTAAATAGTATTTTTTTACTTAAGGAAAATATTTTCCCATTATTCATTAAATGGTTAATTTGCCTCACAATGTAGAAGGTACTCCATTACTCCTTGGAAGTCTGCTTCTTGCATGCACACTGCAGAAAGCATGCCAAGAGTCAGTAATCTGTGCATCTGACAGTGTCTGGGACCTGGCCCACTCTCTGAGTCTGCGAATTCTGCCTTTCTGAAGCATTCTGTCTGTCTTCCAAGTACTCATCAAGACACTTTCAACATATGATTTCCACATAAGCATTTATTGAGAATCAAATTATTTTTCTAGTTTTAATATTCATTTACTCATTCAAATATTTATAGAGCACCTACTCTGTGCAATGTTTGAAGTGCTGGGGAAGAATAAACAAAACAAAGCTCTTGTCTGTTAAGGAGCATCCATTACAATAAAAGGAATAACAAGTAAATATAGGGCACCAGATGGTGACACCTGATGTGGGTAAAAGCAGAGATCATTAAGAGGTAGCTGGGTCAGGAGGGTATGGGGAGAAAAGGGTTACTCTTTTATTTAGAGTAGTTATTAGGAAAGGCTTCACTGAAAAGGGAATATTCGAACATGGAGATTGATCCAGCAAGAGATACAAGCAAGAGCAAAGGATCTGAATTGAGCATACTTAGCACGCTCGAGGAACCGTAGAGAAGCCAGGGTGACTGGAGCTGAGTGCACAAGGAGAGAACAGGAGATGCGGTCAATGAGTCACCTAGGAACAGCCCTTCACCCCACTTCTCTTCCTATGAAAACCTTCCATTTTGTACAACCCCCCAGAGTCCTTCTAGTTGCTCGATAGGAAACTATCAGATTCATGAATTGCTTAATAGAGCCAAGTAGATCTTCAAATTTACTTGATCAAGTTTTGTTTTGTAACAAGAATAAGTCGGCAAGGGTAGGAGCAAGAAAACCAAGTAAGGGGCTTTGAAATAATCAAAGTGGCCAGGTGGTGGTGGCTTGTTCCAGGTGACAGCTGGGGCAGTGGTGAGATGCAGATGGATTCTGGATATGTTCCGAAGGTAGCATCCAAATAGCTATTGATACAAACTATTTGGGCATCATGGCTTCATAGACATGTAATTACACTTTCTCCCCATCAGTTTACTTCCCTGCTCAATCATAGCTAAGCTCTTAATCCATTAACAGAATTTTTCGTTAGTGTTAATTAGAGTCTGCTACATTTTAAACAAGCTAACTTGAATAAGAACCACTTTTGTGGATGTTCCTGACAGCAATATGTCAAACATATCCTCCTCACCTCCTTTTTCTTCTTTACTTTCTGCAATGCAATTGCTTCTCACTTCACAGAGGCCTTGGGATGACATTGCAGGAATTACAGCATTCTCCAAACGAGAGAACATCTGTCCCAGAAATTATATGGCTACCTATCTAAGAAAAGTAGAACTTGTAACTGACTCCTAATTCTCTTTGATAATAAAATTCCTGATCTACATGATGCCTTTTTCTCATTTCTCAAAACTACATGTTAACAAAAGGTCACAAGCTGGCTCTAGTTCCCTGTGTACTTTGCAAGGTAATATAGTTCTAAAAAGAAAAGCTTAACTTAAAGGTCAAGATACAAAATCTATTTTTCCTGACTATTAAATATTGAACATTTCCTTAGATTCATGGACCATGCTTTAGTAGCCTGGCTGATATCAACATTCCTTTAAAGTAATACGATTTTTATGTTCAAAAAATTGGAAAGAGGAAAAAGAGGGGGGAAATACACAAGGGGGTACTAAAGTCCTTATCAGCTCCAAAGTCTTTGAAGCTTACTTACATCCATCATCCCACTTTATAGACACATACTCATGAAACATGTTTTACATGGTTTTGCTTGATAATGATAACAATTTTTTTCAGATTTTCAAACTAAGTTGACTTTAAATTTAAAAAAAAATGAATTCTAGTGTTAAATTAAATTCCACCACTTAGAGTTGAAGGACAGATAAAGAGTGTCCCAGACAAAAATAAACTAAAGGAATTTATCACCACCAAGCCAGTATTACAGGAAATGTTGGAGAGACTTCTTTAAGAAGAAAAAACATGTATCAAAAAATAGGAATAAAGAATGGTAACAACTACATTCCTATCAATAAGTACCTTAAATGGAAAAAAATTAAGTGCTCCACCAAAAGATAGAGTGGCTGAAAGGATAAGAAAACAAGACCCTTACATAGGACAAGGAAGAGTATAAAAAAAGATTTTGCTCTGATGAACCTAGAAGGTATTTAAGTCAGACAAAAAGATAAACACTATATAATTTCACTTATATGCGGAATCTAAGGAATAAAAAGAACAAACTAATCAAAAACAGACTCACAAATATAGTGGACAATTAGGTGAGGGACAGAGGGAAGGGGAGTTTGGGGGCTGGGAGAATGGGGTGAAGGGCTAAAGAAGTTCAAATTAGTAGCTGATGGATGTTCACAGGGATGGGGAGCACGACATAGAAAATGCAGTTAGCATTAATACATATGTTGGCTAAGAGAAGGAGGAAGCAATTGGGAGGACCGTTTTACTAACTATTTAGATGTCTAACCAATGTGTATACTTGAAACTAATTAAAAATTTAAAAATAAAAATAATAAAAATAAATAATCCTTGTTTATGTGTGTGTTTGTGTGTGTAATGAATTCCATTTTAAAATCAGCATATGTTTTTCTCTAGAAAAAAAAAAATTCCCAGTGAGACTGAGATGAAAGTTTTTAACAAGAGTGAATTAAGATGACACAGATGTCAGACACTCTTAAGACACCACAGCCAGTACTCTGGCAGCCCAGGTCTCTCGCCAGCCTTCACGATACTTGTAGAATTCTTCCTGCTCAGGATGCAGTCTCCTTCAGCCACTGACCTAAAGCTAAAAACTTTACTATTGCCTAGAAATTCCCTGACTCCCCTCCCCAGTTTCTACTACAGACATTTGGCCCTTTGGCTCTTTGGTCAGGCTATTACATAGCTCATACAGCCAGCGACAGCAACACATTTCTCCAGGAGGTCCTTACGACTTACCACTCAGCCGATGCTTTCCTGCCTTTGTCAATTCTCTAAGGTAAAAATTAAGGGATATCTTGTTTGGTTCATATGTTAATCATGCAATGACATGGCAATAAGCAATGTAAGGGATGAAAGGTTTCATCTTCTTTCTTAAGTTCTACCATTTGGGGGGAAAATCAGGGCAAAGAAGGCACAAGGAATAGTGATTCACAGAAACATGAAGGAAGGACACCAAAACTGCTTTAGATGCGCATCGTACCTTCTCTCTAGGGAGACAGCCCTCTCATATGCAACTACCTCAATTACGAATATAGTTTCAATGACTGGGGTTTTTTCTATTGTTGTTTTGTCTCATTTTGTTTTTACAGATATTGGGAATGCTGTAAGACTCTCTACTTCTCAGTTCTCACAATCTTTAAAAATATTGGAAAAGCAAATAACATTTTAAAATAGCTCCTCTTGATTAGTTTTATGTCTGAGGAGTGAATAAAATTATATATTTTACATATAAAGATACATATAAACTACGTAAAAAAGAACCATTTATCATAAACCTAAGTAAATAAAAATAATTCTGTAAACTATTTTTATACCATTCAAATTGAAATAATAAAATAAATTAAATATGTATTTTTATTTCCTATAGAAAAATTAGTGCTTACCAAGCCATTAAATAAGAAATTTCTTGGCAATATGACATTTTTATGTTAGAAAAATCAAATACATATTAAAACTGATGGCTTCAATGATACCAAATCTAGAACTCTTTTGTCACATCTATGAGACAAGAATTTATTCACTTAATTATCCCAAGCAGAAAAAAAATGCCTAGCACTTATTAGAGCCCAATAAATATTGGTTTAATGAATAAATTCATACTCTGATTCAAGCAGTTTTTCCTTTTACCAAGACGCCCAAAGCAGAACTCTGGATGGTCAATCACTAATCGCTCTTGCCAACAACTTGAACCTTCATAGCCAAGTCACAGCACTGTAAATACTTCTGAGTCTTATCCAGATCACAGGATATTTTATACCAGTTTGCCACAGTTTGGGTTGAAAAGTAAACAACAGGAAAACAGGTTCTTTCTGGATTATGAATTATGTTAGGAATTTAGAACTAAAACTTGCCCATGGTAGAGGGGTAAGAGAAGATTAACACAGCTAAATAAATAAATAATTGGCAGAAATAAATGCTTCCTCCTTTGTTGATTACAAACACACACACACACACACACACACACACACACACACACACACACACACTGTTTCAGGAGAACTTCTTTAAAAAGTCAACGGTAACCTAACTTAAACACTGACTGGAAAACCTAATTTACTCTGTCTATACGTAAGTTATAAAAAAAAAACACAACAAACTAACCCAGAAGCTTTCATTTTGCAAGAAAGGAGGAAAGAAAGATTGAAAGGCAGGAAGGAAGAAAAACTGTTCATTTTTTTTCTCACCTTTTCATGATTGCGATGACCAACAGTTGTATTTGGAGACAGCTTGGATACTACACGAGCCTAGTAGGCAGGTGCTGTATGTGACGTCTACAGACAGTAGGCAATACAGTAAATGTTATTTGTTTCAACTGGTTTATACATAGGGTCCTTAGACTTTTAAGAACTTGAAAACCCCATGAAGGCAGACTGAAGCTATTTTAACTTATGGAAGTATGAGTTTAAGAATTCAGTGGTAAATCAGTCTAGAGACTTCTGTGAAGCAGACATTAAGCCCAGATGGCTTTTTTAATGAAATTTATCTTTCTAACATGAAAATTTTTCCAGGAAGTATATATTCCATCAACAGATTTTAAAAATAACAAAAAATATATTTATAAAAATTTAGAAGTTTTCATTCTAATATTTCACAAACATATTGTTACTTAAATTATCTTATCCAGAAAATTGTCATCTTAGAAATTATTTCAGCAATAATCTGATGATGGTTAAATGTGTTCCACTCACAATTTAGACAGCTGCCTTCTATGCCCTTTGAATTTCTTTTAAAACAAAGGTGGAATATTACAGCAATAAAAGAACTTAGAGACCAAATTAAGTATTGCTTTTAAAAAGCTGACAAAAATGTAATTATGAAAAACAGAAAACATCATAACAAAAAAAACAGATATTATTTATTGCTTCTTTGAAATGGACAAAAACAGTTTAAAAATAAAATGAATGAGTTGGAGGATATGTTTTTTAAAATCAGTAAATCAATCACTTTATTTTTAGTGTGAAGTTGCATACTTTTATAAAAGCTTGCTTTTTTCATGTAACTATAGATAATAAAAACAAAATTTCAATAAATAAAATAAGCAAACTATTTGGGCAAGAGGCACTGTAATATACCACACAAAGAAAAAATGAATTGAAGATATATTCAATCATTAATTTAGGTGGGGAAGTCAGGTCCTATTTTAAGTGTTTTACATATGTTATCTCTAATGATCTGCACAACAGTATCACAAAATGGGTAATGTTATTGCCATGTTAATAAAGATATTTTTTGATGTTAAACTTTTTAAATAACTTACTAATTAAAACATTCCTAAAAGGTTGTTTTCTAAGGCTGAATAAAGGCAAATCACAGAGGATTATTTGTTTAATTTGTTAACTTCTACCTTTTCTCAAAGTAATTTGAAACAACATGCAAAATATATGTTAAAAGGGTTAATAAATTGCAAAAATATTTCAGTACGATGAAAGTAAAATGTAAGCAGATAAATTATAGTCAGTTCCTATACCAGAAAGAAAAAAAAAAAAGATGTTTGGCAATAAGTTCCTCAAGGTGAAAAAAGTTTTTTGTATTTTTTTTCTCTGAAACCAAACTCTAAAAGAATGTCTCATATGAGGCTTTATATAGGGCACATTAAATATTGTAATAGATAGTGTCAGAAGTAAATGAAGGAGCAAATTTCATATGCCTCTTTCTTGTTGCAATTACCATAAAAACTGAGAGCATCCCATTACACCACAGAGCAAGGAGGGCTTCAGAAAGGGCAAAGGTGATCACCAAGTACATTGCTTTTCAGCCATAGAATCCGACTCAAGGACACAACTCGAAGCCTGCTGAGGCTACAGTGTCAATTATTTCCCTGAGATGGTCTTTTCTAATAGATGTTTCTTTCAGAAGGACCCTTTTAAAATGCTGGAATAGGGCACTTTTGGTTTATATTCTTGGGTGAGAGTCTAGTAAAATCCTTCACTTGGGTTTAAGGGTAGACCGGCCTGCTCTAGATACCACAAGAAACGCAACCGGCATTTTAACCTGAGAGTTCCCATGCCATTCCTACATGGGACACCGAGCATGAGTGAACCAGCTGGAAAGACAGGAGTTTCCTCATGTTGCCTTTTTTGATTTGCTCCCAGAGAGTTTATACTTAATGCATGAAGAGATCCAATGTTCATAAGAAATAGCAATACAATTTTAGTTCAGCAAAAAGCTTCATTCTTGAAATTTCTTTATATTCAAAAACATAAAGCTTAATAAAAATGTGTATAGTAGCACCATTAAGAATCAATCTTTTACTAAATATTATCTGGAGGATTATGTTTAGAGTTGGTTTAGAAAAAGAATTAGGATGACATCTAATGGTAGGGTAGAGATTAATTTAAGGTCTTAATCTAGTTTATTTCCATATCTAAGATTTTTTACCCCATTTTGAATAAGCTGTATCAACTCTATATTAAAAAGGTTATCAGCATATGGAAGTTTGTAAATTCAGGCAAAAGGAGATTGAGATTTAAATAATTTAGACTGATGGCATCACTCTGATTTAATTTTCCACATTCTTGAGTAGAAAACAGACATTTCAACTCAATTGCATGAATTTTACAAGCTCGGAAAAGATGAAGACAGCAAAACAGCAGCCTCTTTGAAATCCCCAAAGTAGGAAAAGACTCGTGTAATAGGCTTAGCTACTGCCTAAGCCAAGCCTCAACAGAAGTAAAGGCACTTTCTGAAAATTACAGAGAGGTGACTGAAGGTGTGGCAGCAGCCCCAGTGCTACTGAACAGTTTTTTTTTTTCTGCAACAAGACCCAATTTGGTATTATTTGATACCTTTAGAACTACAAACAACTGCACTTACCTCAGTAAAACCTTCCAAATGCGGGCATACCTCGGCGATACTGAGGGCTCCACTCCAGACCACCACAATAAAGCGAGTATCCCAGTAAAGCGAGTATCCCCAAAAAGCAAGTGGTAATCTTTTTTTCTGGCGGAGGGTCTTGCCTTCAATTTGAAAAGAACACAACACCTGTGAAGCACAATAAAGCGAAGCACAAAAAAATGAGGTATGCCTGTACTCAGCCCTTTCGTCTTGAGTAAATATGCAGTCACAATGAGCCGGTTCTACCCACTATGTGTTACTTGGGTTTTCGTTTGTTTTGTTTTTACCAAGACAGGTAACTGCTAAGCTGAACATTCAAGACTGACAGGGCTCCATCAGATAACAACTTTATTCTTTGCCCTACTGCCGTTTAAACTTACTCTGTGAGCCTATTTCTGTTCCTATCCCTGCATGAAATCTCTGATCAAGTCCATAAGCGTTTCAATCGCTATAATAAGAATTTCTCCATTCACTTTCAAGCATAAGAATAGTAATAGATACACCTCGCCTAGTGCAATTTTCTAAAAGGCCTGAATTTCATTTAAAGTTAAAGCATTATGCCTCTACTAGGTTATAAAGCTCAGAAGGCTATAATGCGGGACGGGGGAGAGTAGGAGGCTGCATTCAACTTCTTTCCTATCTTCCTACCTCCCTGCCTTTCCTCCCAACTGATTTTTTAAATCTGATTGGGTCCCTCCAGGTATGGAGCAGAGAAAGAAAGAAGTGTAAAGGGCAGAACAAGCGTAATCTGGTGCTGGTCTCTTCCAGCAGCTGTAGAGGCCTACGCTTATCCCTCACAGGGAGGACGACTACAGCTGACCCCCTTCTTTGGACAGCATGTAGAAGTGCTTCCATCTAGTCAAAGCACAACTGGCACCACGTTAAAGAGGCAGCAACAATAAATTTTCTTTCAGCGGGGGTGTATGGTTCTTCTGCCCTGTACAGCCTGGAGTCTGACCTTGTTGCATAGTCCTCTTGAACAGCATTTAAAATAGCTGTCTCCTTGGCGGCTCACATCTGATTCACAAGAAACACCCTCATACATACTTGCCCCCACCACCAGCATCCAATTCATCCGTTCTCTCCTCGCTCTGCTCTGCCGGAGAAGGATCACAACCAGGGCCTCTTGCCTTTGACTTGGCTTTTCCGATTTCCCTGCAAGCCCTGTTATCCACCCGTGCAGAACTTCAAGGAAGCTGGTTAGCACTGTTTTTCTGATCCTTCAGCGCCCTCTTCTGGATCTTCGCTTCCCTCAAAGACTTGCAATTGTGTAAAACACTAATCCAGAGCCCTCTCAGTGTCTCTGCTTTCCTGACTGGACGCTCACTGGTACACTGGTTTTGGTAGAGCCTAACATTTGTTATGTCCCATAATTTGTCACTGAAGTTGGCTGCAAACAAACTGAGGTTCTCTAGAGGATATCTCCTACCCGTCCAAACGTAGAGCTGGATGGGCATAGAAAGTTTTTGCCATGATGTCGAAATTAAAGAAAAATTCCAATGGCATTTCTCTTAGTGTGTTAGAAGTATGTAACTGGAACACAGCATGCTAGCTCCACCCATCATCTCCTTGTTCAAGAAAAATATCCTCGATATCTTTTTTAGGGTTCAATAAATCTATTAGATCAGCTGTCTTCCTGGGGAGCAGCTCCAGTTACTTCTGAAAGACTACATGAACCATTTTGGTTCTCACTAAAAGATATCCTTTAGAGTTTTTGACAACTTAGTGCTTTCTATTAACCGAAGGCATAAGCTTGTGCATGCTGGTTGATCACTACAAATGTATTTCCTAGATCCCATTTATTGGGTTCCAATTATTCCAGCCACTCCAGAGCTTTATGACTGTGTGTGGACCCTAAATAAGCTGGCCAGTCCACTAGATTTAGAATGTACATGGCTTGATTTAGAATGGCATCTTCTGCTACTTTGGGCAAAAAAAAAAAAGTGTTATTATGCATCACCAAGGTAAAGTATGTTATTTTGAAAATTTGTGCAGCGTGCTCTGAAAGCCACCTGCATCAGAATTACCTGTGGTGCTTGGTAAACATAGAGATTTCCATGCTCATTCTAAAGATAGAGAACCAGAATTTCTGGCGCTTGAATGCTAGAAACTACATAATGCAAAACACCCCAGGTAATCTTAAATACACCAAAGTTTGAGAAACCTGAGATAGACAAACAAAGAAGTAAAAAGCAGAGAAATTACACTGTTTAAAATAATCATATTTCTAACTAATTTGCCTGCTGACCCTCTGCTCTTTTACATCTGAGGTTGACCTTAATAACTAAAAAGTAAAAGTATTGATGAAAGAGATAGAAGAAGACGTGAAAATAAGGATAACAAAGGTAATATCCCCACTCATAAAGTAGAGCATTAAGAGATGTCATTTATAGGTGTTGAAACAATAAACAAAATCATAAGCATGTTATTTTAAATGATAAAGGTCATCTCAAAGGTCTCCAAGTAGTGCGCAATATATACATATATTGGCAGGAGCAGCAATAGCATTAAACCCGCTAAATCTATAGTGTGACATTTTTAATTACAGATATGTTTTATTTTAAATAGGCTTTTCAAAATAAGTTTTACTGGGCATACTGTTATGTAATCAATTCTAACGTTTAGTGTGACTGATATGGAATCTTCCTTTCTCAGGGCTTAAAGGATTAGTTCCGGGCCAGCTGGAAGCCTCTTCTGAACACTGGAGGACCTTCTTTTCTCTTTAGGCCTGGAATGTTTTGAAATGTCTGCTTTTGAGATCTTACTATAAGCTATTTCATTGGTGGAATCAGCAAAGGGAAGAGAAGAAGAAAATTAAACTTTTTTTTCTTTTTTTTTAATGAAAAGCAATTGAAAAGGAGCTCCCTGTTCCCAACTGGCAATGACACCAGCCACGCAATGCCATTAAACATCCCCTGGTAACAACAGCACAGAATATAACAGCTAAATCATTTCATGCCCAATACGGCAGGAGTTGTAGGTCCCTGGAGCACTGATAGGGTGAAGGTAAGACCTGACTATTGATGATAAGCTTTTATTTTTCCTGAAATTTTTTCTCCATGTTCCCAATGATACAAATGTTATAGAAAATCTACCCCTGGGAGGCAGTGTGTAAAGATGGACAACTGACTTAATTTTAATACAAAATGAAAAAAATATGAGATGAAACATTTATTGAGCTATGACAGTATGCTCAGTATTTTAATACTTTATTTAATTTTCACCCTGTGGAGTAGATATTATTAATTTCACTAATTTATTAGATTGGGGAGACTGGTATTCAGGGAGGTTAAGTAGTTTGACCAAGATCCATTTAGAAAGCAGCAAAGGAAGAATCAACCTTAAGTCTGTCTAAAATATATTCAGAGCTCCTGGCTACTGGTAGATGTACTGTGGGAATTCTACCCCCTTACTGCCTTCTTTTGAGGATTAAATATTATAGAAACGTAATGGCTCCTAACCAAAATTCAGCAAATGTTGGTTCATTTCTCCTTTAATAACAAAGCTTCCAGCCAGAGCCTCTTGGGATTAAGCAAGATGAAATCATGTTACATACATCCCCAACTTCAATTCAGACTCCATGACGGCAGAAGTTGTTGTATTCATCATGGTATACCTGATGTTTAGAATTGTATACATGATAGATGTTTACTAATTATCCACTGAATATTAAACGATTAAACAATAAGATTAAAACAGATAGTATTAAAGATTAAATGCCTCATCCAAAAGACCAAAGAAAGGACTATAAAGTCAAGAAAACAGTAAAAGGGACGAAGTTTGAGGCCCTCTTGTTGAGAATGCCTAGTCAAAGAGCCATGTCAAAATGAAAACCACTGTTTTCTTCTTCCTTCTTAACCAGGTAATGTATGACACAGAAATCCCCAGCCTCTTTCTCTTCTAGAGACAAATAACAGATATGCTACTACTAAGCCCTGTTCCCTGCATCTGGCATCATGTCTAAAACCTGCAAGACAGCTTACAATGTGAGTGTGCAATAGCCAGGGCACTCGCATAACTGGAGAATTCCCAAGAGTCCCTGTATCTGTTGGATTCACTATGATAATAGCCATCACCATTGTTAATGAATGTCAAGAGTTGTTTGGACTTTGAGTTCAGCTAGGATTTTTCAACAAGGGTTCAGCTTCAGGTTTAACTCAGTGTACTCCATCAAGAACTCTAGTAAATAACTATAAAAATTCTCCAAACTGATCAATGTGTTTATTAATAGCCCTGGTGAATTTGAGATTCACATTCATGAATCCATTTTTTCTTTATACAAACTCCAGCACACCCACAAATGGATATGTACAGCTACAAATGAGTGTGGCTGGTAAGTGAGGGAGGAAAGAAATATCGAAACATATTAAATCTAAGATTATAAGCAAAAGAAACACAGTTATTTGGAATGGAATATTCACAACATAGTATTACTTCTGTCCTATAATTTTAATCAAGCATCTTAGTTTTCTAAAAGTTTCAGTCAGGTATTTCTGATTAATTTTTTACACTGAAAATTAATTCAAAGTCTCTGCTATATCCAACAACTTCCATTATAACCAGAGGTTTCTAGCCATGGATGCATTTTTTATCTATGCACACTTGTCATAATATACCTTTGGTCCTTTCCAAGAACCTCATGAGATTCACCTTCATCTCACATGGCTAAGTAATAGAATCAAATTTACTGTGGCCACAGTAGAATCCAGGTGCAATTTTCTTGTCATCTTAAAAATGTTCAGACCTTGCTTCCAGATTCAACTTTCTCTTGAACTTGGATGTGTTTTGCCTAGTTTACTCTTCAGCATGTTATCATTTCTTTTGCTTTAATGCAAACTCTGAAAAGTGCCAATGTAAATGGACTTTTTACTAATTACATTTGAACAGAGGTCTGTTTCACCACCCTGTGAGTAGCTCAATTTGTCTTCATGACAGCAAGTTAAATCAGAGCACTATTGTTATATAGAAAAGAGGGTTTCTTTTTTTTTTTTTTTTAAGGAAAAGTAAGTAATGTTAAATCTACAAAGGGTTGTGGAAAATGAATCCATTTTGTTTCTCTAAATTTTAAATAGTGATCATTCTTTATATCATGTGGATACTATCTAAGTGTTTAGAGCTCACTCACTATAGTCTCTAAGGTGGACCGATTAATTAAAATTGTAGAAAATCTGTTGAACCATACAATTCACTCCCAGATTGGACAAGGTTTCTTTAAGTAACAAATATTGGATTAATTTCCTGTATTAGGATGTTCATGCTAAAATACATTCTATAACTTCCTTTGAGAAAATAATCATATAGACGCTTTAATATCATTTATGCCTAAATTTCCATACTACATATTAATAAATAAAATCACACAAATGATCTGATTTAAATATCTGTCAAACCTACATTCTCTGCCTCCAATTTCTTTCTAATGGCATAGAATGTAATTTTCTCATTATCAAAGTATAAATAAAAAATTACTTGCTCCTTACAAGAAGAAACTTTGATTAAGGAAGAAAAGAAGGCAAAGAGAGAGGAAGAGAACTCCATCTCCTTAACCACATGCATTTAAAGCTCTACCCTTGAAGGCTGGCAGGACATTGTAAGACAGACACATCATGTGCTCCATGGGTTTTGTATCTATTTTAATATCATTTATTTCATAAACAACACAATCCTTCCCCCTCAAAATCAGAGCAAAAGGAAGAAAGCAAATAGCTCCATTCTACATAACTATTCATTATTCTTCCCATGGTTCTTAACCTGGAACCGACGGACAGAACTTAGAGAGTCCGTGAACTTGGAATGGAAAAAAGAAAAACACATCTTTACTATTTTAAATGCCTCTAGGTGAAATTTAGCATTGCATTTAACTATAAATGTAGGAAAAAAGTATTAATGGCATCTGTCATTTTGTCACAAATAGCATAGATATTTTCATATCATACAACAGTTGCCACGGATATCTCAAAATGCATCCATTCCATATCCCTCTGGGGTATCAATATAAAAGCTTCAGTGAACAAATTCAGAAGTCATTTTTCCCCCAAGAGGACACCTGGACAATCTGTCCTTACGTCAGGGTCAAAGTTGATTGACATTATAAACATTACAAAAAGTAGTTAGAAGAGTTAAATTTTATTCCTTTTTAGTTTTATTAAATTTCTCTCAACTTGCCATGCAATGTTAGAAAATTTGTGAAACAGTCATTCTCTCTCACATATGTTCACTCTCCCTCTCACTCTTTGCCAAATAAATATTGATAAGTTACTTTGCTATTATTAGATGTCTAAAAACCTAAAAAAAAAAATGTATAAGTACAGTACCAAGTGTTTTTAACTGTCTGATCAATTTAAGTTATATCTCAGCATCTTCTCCTACATCTACTCTCATCTATCTACCAAAGAGAAAAGATGAGAATACCAGTGACCTTCTGAGAGTTTGCTTCATTTGATGGCATGAAATACCTCTTTCTGGTTTTTCAATGTTGAACTGATAATCTCTGCTGTGTTCTTTCATAATCATCGAATCTACAATGTGTTTAAAATGTAAGCTACCTCACAGCCTCATAGAGATTTGTGGTGGTGACTACCTTCAAATAATAAGAATTAACATGAATTATTTTAACCAGTAATTTGTTTATACGATTTTAAAACTCTAAAATATCTTATGTATATAAAGTAGATCTTAATTTTGCTCTTTTATAATATTTGTATTTTTATAATGATATGTGTATGTCTACACACACATCATATATGTATACATTATGTCAACAAGTCAGTTTAAAAAAATAACATATTGGCAGTAACGTCTCTACTCCCTGTGGCTATAATGCTATGGCTCAGGCACGCAGTTTTCACTTTTCAACTTGTTGCTTTTTTATTACAGAATTTATTTTACTCTAGAATAAAAATCACATTACTATTCTCGAATTAAAATAATTTACTAAAAAAATCTCCAGATATTCTTAAATTCTTTTGTAGAGTCATGATTCTTAATCAGACTTGAAGCCTAGAGTTCAACAGACTTTAATAGCCAATTTTTGTCCATTCCCTCATTTACATACAAATTCTTTTTTCCTACTTAAATGCCATCAAGTTATCTTAAATTAGTGATGAGGTGGGAAAACAGGAAGAGCAGAATATTCTAGGAGATAAAATAAGTAGTGCTTTTGTAATCCAGGACAGCTAATTGTCTTTGGTGCTGTGCTATTTATTTAACAAAGGAAGCTCAGAAGGGGCCAAACTAATTCCCGTCTGTATGCATAGGAATGCTATTTCTGTTTTAAGTTATTCACTTGTAATTCTCCCCTGAATAACTCTTTATAGTTAGCATCATATCATGATGATTATTTTGGATAACTTGGCTCTACCAGGTTTAATATGTGAAACAGAGTTATTTGTTTATTTGCTTTTATTATTCTTTATGAGGAGGAAAATTAAAAGAGATGTAAGGGAGCTGGTGTGGGATGATGGGGGTCAGGAAACCTGAGCATTAGTCTCAGATGAACAACTACCACTGCTCACCAGCTGTGGGGCCTGAAGTGAACCATTGCCTCTTGGGGCCTCAGTAAGCCTTTAGGTCCCTGCCATCTCCCACCTCCCACCTCATACCATGCTCCATGGTTCTTGAAAACCACAATATACGAATTTTATTTTTTGACCCTAGTTATCAGATATATCATTTCTCAAATATTTGAATAAATCTTAAAACAAAAATTAGAGTAAAGCAGCTGTTATATCATCAGTGAGACAATACATTTTTATTTAAAGGTCATAAAAAATGTATAGTAAGATGGGAAATGTGATTCTCTTAACAGCTAGAACCATGTTTTCTCATTGTAGGTAAAGGTACCCTGAGAATACAGGTAAAAACCCAAAAGACATTGTTTTAGGTAAAACTGAGCATTGTTATATAGAAAAAGAAATTTACCAGATACTCCAGACAAGGAGAGGGGTCAAGCAGAAGGAAGAAAACAAGAATGGGGTGTGACACCAAGACAAAATAAAAGAGCATGAATGCCAGGTGGCCACTCTACGAATCATGTGTAATTACTATTAGAGCTTGGGTGGCAGTGAACCTCCTGCGGGATACTGGGAGACTGGTCCTTGCCTCTAGACCAGAGACTGGCAAAGTTTCTTCCAAAAGGACCAAGCAGCAAACATTTTAGGTTGTAAGGGTCATTTGGTCTGTGTCACACAGCTCTACTCTGCCATTGTGTCATGCCATATGTAAATGAAAAGATTTGGCTTGTATCTTTTCAAATAAAGCTTTCTTTTTGGACACTGACATTTTATTTCCATACAATTTTCATGTTTCAAAAAATACTGTTTTTTTAACTTTTTTCAACCACATAAAAACAAAACATTTATTCTTAGTTCACAGGCCATACATACACAGGCAGTAGGCCAGATGCAGCCTGTGGGTCATGGTCATAGTTTGCCAACTCTTGCTCTAGACCAGAATGAAAGGCAAAAGAAACAAAACAGCACTTATCTAGGTGATGGGAAAGTGAGTCCAGACATTCAGAAATGTAGGGAGAGTTCTGGACTGTTCCTGGCTGGGGAAGTAAGCTTTGACTGCATTTAATCAGATTCCTAAGAAGTAGCTGGATTCCAAGGACATTTAGACTCCAGATTGAAGAGTATATTAATTTGAACTCTGGGAAATAACTCAAAATAACTTTGACTAGTGTGAGAGAAAAAAAATAGAGAGGGAGAATTAATAGAAGGACACTGCATTTCCGTGAACTCATGTATAGGACGGTATGAAGCTAATCTCTAAATTTGCAGACCATAAGTCATTCGGAGTTAAGATGACAAAAGCCTTGAAGGATGAGCTGAATTTGGAATTCATAAAAAAAGGATTTCAAGAAAGAAGAACAGCTTGAGTGAAGGCATAGAGATAAGAATAAGTCAGATGTGCTGTTAATTTCCACAGAGAAACTAGGCTACGTGAAAGAAAATAAAGTGGCAGCCCACCTCCCCTCTCCTGCCCACAGAGAACCAGTGCTCTGAATTCCCACCCCAGCCTCAAGGCAGGATCACATCTGAGGCCAGGATGTAAGAGCTGTAGGCAGGTGTTCCGAGGAGTACCTTAGATGCTGAGATATAGAATCCACCAAGGAACCACGAAACCAGAGAAAAGCCTGAGGTCGCATCAGCTGAGGTCATGAAACTCCAGCACAGGAGGAAGCCAGACCCACGTCAAAGGCAGGCATAAGCAACAAAACAGGAAAACATTGAAATACACAGTATTGACTGGAATGATTGACTTCCAGGAGCAGATTAATGCTTTTCTTTCTCTACCCAGTCACTTTATCCATTGCTAAGGAAAAAGAGAAATTCTAAAAGTAGTCAAGGTTAAAAGGGGGCTCCAAGGACACTGCAAAAGAGGGTTAATTATCTTAGAAATAATTAATAGGAAGCTCTGAGGTAGATAATTGTGTGGCCTCTGAACCCTCTGTGCCCTTCTGGATGGCTCTTCCCTTTGGAAACTGGCCTCTGTGAGGCAGATACAGGGAATGCCGATGCTGGCAGGGCCGGGGGGCACCCTTGGCTGGGAACACCTGACAGGACTTTTCGTGATTTTTCTATATCCTTTTGCATCCTCAGAGTAGTGTTCAATGTCATGATGAGAGGCCCTAGACCTCTTAGAAATTGAGGCTTAGATGAGAGGGCAGGAGGAGCCCTGCCAGCTCTCACCAGGAAGACGGGGCGTGCAGCCAAAGCTCTGCCACATGGTAAAGAGATGCCCTTTGCCAAAGTGTCCTCACAGTACTTTCTCTCCCTTAGGGACCCATGAGTTGTGGATGAGCTACAGTCAGGTGACTGATGCAAAATTCAGTATCTGAATCAAATCTATTTCCATCAGAAACAAATTAAAAGTCCATGCCAGTGGTCAGGTTGGCATTCTGAGGTCCCACGCAGAGGGTGTGGGTGGGGCACACGAAAGGGCATGGGTCCAGGGCACAGGGGTAAGGAAAGGGAGGAAATGGGTCAGGGAAATGAAGTTTGCTCTGTTCAAAACAGGGTATTTATCTTTTAAAAGATGCAATATGTAATCTTGGTGTCATACTCTAAGGCCTCTAAAAGAAAGAAAAACTCCCCAGGCTGGTCTTCAGTAAACATTTCAAGTCTGTTTCCATGGTGTGGCTTAGAAAGAGGCCTCTCCAGACACCTATCTGGACAAAAACAGTATCTGTGCTGGCACCAATAAAGATAAAAATAACCAGGACTATCAATCCTTCTTCTTTATAAACAGATCATTAGCTGGAGTGAAGGAGCAGTTTTTCCTCACCTGAGATTACATACTTAGACACAGTCTGAGAGGTTTTATGCTTTTATCCAAGGTAGCCAAAGGATGAAGAGCAGAGAAATGAGAAAGACCAACAAGGGACAGCTCCCTGCTGGCATCCACTACTCACATGCTCTGAAATGTTCAGAATGCAAAGAGTGAGTTGGCCACGCTGAATATGACTCCCAAGAGCAGGGCACCTTCCTTGCTCATGTAGGGTATGTATTCTAAGGTGGTCAGAGACCCACGGGAATGTGACAGCCCTAAACAGTGTTGCTGAAAAAAAAAAAAAACAAACAAACACACTGAGTGTGGCTGGTACTCAATGAGAACATCAATGTTGATTTCTCTACTACATTGTGTGACATTTGCCTTGGAACAGAAAAAAAATGCAAAAGGAAAAGTCATTGCGAATCTTCTGAACGTTTGATTCACCCACCAGAGGCAACAATGAACAGTGATTAGACATTTTCTACCTTTTGCCTGCCAACTGGGATATGCCATAGGTTATTCTCAGACTAAAATGATAGGAAACAAGCTTTACCAATGGCATCCTTCTGAACAACTTTGAAAATTGTAGGTTCAAGAGCTATGTAAAGGAATAAAAATGTTTCCTGAAACTAATTTAATGTAATTTTGTCTCTGAAAATATGGTCTACACAATTACTGTTTGATGATGACTCATTTTATCATCTATCTGTGGCATGTATATATTACATAAATATCCTCTGTTGGACATGAACTCTGTAACACACACACACACACACACACACACACACACACACACACACAAACATACACACAAAGACTCGGTTCCTTTCGTTAAGAACTTTATAAGTGTTTGGTGATTATTACTGGCAATTACTATTATAATTATTCAGTAACATATCAAATCAGATGTTGTTTCCAAAGTTATTTACCAGTCAAATCTCTTAAAATATAATTTTAGAAATAAAAATTCCTTTCCAGAGAATAAAAAACATTGAGAATTTCTAAAAACACACAAAGATACTATACAAATAACAAAGTAACCAAGAAGCAATTAAAGTCTTAGACCTTCACTACTCCCATTGTAAACCTTCAGATCCGTCAACTTGGGAAACAGAATGATTAGACTAAAAATCATGATGAAGCCTAACTCCTCCACCAAATTATTTTAATTATCAAAAGAAAAATAATTCTAAAAATTTTTCTTTAATTACTCTACTAACAAAGAACTGGTCCTATTGTAACATAACATTATTATCTTAACCACGTTCTCTATTTTAGAAGTCTACGCATTTTGTTGAAAACCAAACTTTTTCCTACTATTATATAACTAAATATATTTTTTAATGTGTTGCTATGGCATTCAACAAAACAATAAAATCAATTTTAGTTCAGGGATCTATGATAAACTCTGAGCCTTTGAAGAAGTAGTTAAGCATAATATGAAGGAAAACAAAAGCTAGCTTAAGAAAGTGAAAGTTAGAGATCCAGAATACTTAGCCATCATCCTAGAAAGATTATCCAATCTCTTCTTCTAGTATACAATTTATCTTCCAAATTAGGGAGAGAAAATAGTGATCAAATATTTAAGGCTTATTTTTTTTTTTTAATCAATTAGTAGAGAACTGGAAAGAAGAAATAAGAAGAGGAGATGGTAAAAATGATGCAACATTTCACTCAACATTTTTTCAGTGGGATGTTTGTGCCAATCATTGTGCTGGAGACTGCGGACATGAATGAACAAAACCCAGACCTGCCTTCTAAGGAGGGGCAGTTTGTTCATGATGGAGAGAGCATTTTCTAGTAAGGGGAGGCCCGTCTTCTCTGTTTTTCATTGTTGGCCACACCCAAAAATTAACAAATGACTCAGTAGTCCTTCAAACTCAATATATGCAAACCTCAACTATTTTCTCTAACAAAGCTGAACTCCTCACATGCTGCACACCTCACCCAACAGATCACCCATAGTTTGTAGTCCCACGAGCTAGAAGACTCTGGGTTAGCTTTGCTCTCCACATTGTCTCTCTTACTTCTGTTGTGTGTCAAGTCTTGCCTATTCTACTACAGAAATAGCTCTTAAATTCATCTTCTCATCCATCTTACTGCCCTTTCCCTAATTTAACTTATGATCTCAGTGGTGAACTAATAAAAACATTCAGTGTCTCTTCCAATCTCCTCCATGTCCCATGAGTCCTTTGCACTAACACCAGAGCTATCTTTTTAAAGCACATGAAGGTATGGTTGTGTCTCACTAACCTGTTTGAAAACCTCAATTGAGAACTGTCAAGCTCTTCTGAGTGCATTCAAATTCCCTACAATCTGGTGCAGTTTAACATTTAGAGTCCACTGCACCATATGCATCCACACACCTCATGCCGAGCTGAACTACATCTCATTCTTCCAAAAGCAATCTAGATGTGTAAAGATCCAAACCTTTCTCTCACTGGTCCTTGAAAAGAGAGCAGAGAATGCTTTCTTGCTTACTACCACATCCCCAGACTATACTGTTCCAAAATCTCTGGTTAGAAGCCAGAAGAGTAGGGCCTTGTAGAAAACTAGACCTGGAAACAAAAGCAGGTGGGAAGATAGGATGTAGTCAAATTTTGGCAAAGTGTAAAACTAAATGACAAAGATGAATATGTGGGGGCTCTAAAATCTGAAGGAGGCAAATTCAAGTACAAAGCTGGAAAAATTTAATAAGGAAAAAGGCATGCTTCCTATACCAGGCATTTACTATCTGTAAAATGGTTGTGGACAGTACAGTGATTTTTGGCTTGGTGCTTTTTTTGAGGACCCAAAACTCTACTCTCATTGGTTTTCTCATAAGCATAGACTCTATAAGGTTAGAGTCCAACAGAATGTACTAGCAGGTGAGCATTAGGAAATGTCACTTGCTTAGAAAATAAGAAACTATTTCTCTTAGGTCATCTAATAGGTTGTTTTCAAATGTTTTTGGTAACATTTTTTTCATCATGTCCTCTCTTGGGCATACTTCCTAACTGTAAGGGTTTGTTGTTTTGTTTTGTTTTTTAATGAAAAAAAATTACTTTCACAGAAGGGAGAGCTAAAAACAGCATATGCAATTTTATATAACCAGGCTTATCCTAGCATGTCAGGTCACCTTAATCCTTCAGTGAGTAAGGACTAGTTGAACTACCAAGATATTTTCATTCATTATAGTCTCATTTCATGAATGTCTGAGACATCTGTAAGCAAGAGCCAATTACCATTGTAGGCTATCAATCATCGGTGCTTCTTAATGCCAAAAACTGGAATCAAGCTGCTTATGTTGTTTTACTTAAGTTTCTCTACAAGATGCACATAATGAATATCTGGTCCCATAAGGGAAGGCTAGTCTTGTGGTCTTGTATAGGCTCTGAATAAACTGCACATTAAACCTCACAAAAAGTTTTTTTCCAATAAAATGTGGTACTTTATGTATTTTATTTGTAACTTTTCTAAGTTTTAGCAATAAAGCATAAATTCAAATGTCATATATAATATTTTTGTATTTCATAACACATGTACTGGACTATTAAAAACTATCCAAAGTTTTTACTATATCAAAATATCAGTTATAAAAGTGTTTTTAAAAAGTGAATGTGCATCAAAAACTGCAGCTTGTAATATTGCCAATGATCTTACATTTGAAATTTAATCAATATAAGGTATATGTTTTCCAAAATAAATATTTCTCATACAGAAGAATGTCTCTATTTTTTAAGAAAACTATATTAGTCAAGTGTATCTAGACTTTCTATACTTTCGTAGAACCCTAGAAGACAATGGAAAAAACCTGCTATTTGTTCAAAATGGACCTCACAGATTAGAAAACTAATTTTATCCACAAATGGGTAAAAGTTATATGAGATAGATTTGGGCTTAGTAATGAAAGAATGCCCTGATTGTCAGATGTCCTAAAATAGAAAGCAGTACCTTGGCAGAGAGTAAAAGTAGGACCAAGGAAATGTAAGGAGGCTGGAACTTGAGTAGCTGAAAGCATCATAAGTTTACAGTACAGAAATTAATGGTTTTTAAGATAACAGATACCTGAAATGTAAATTTAGGTGTTGCTTTGTAATGTAATTTTAGGTGTTATCATCTCCTTCACTATTCCAAATCTTTAACAAAGACAGAAAAAAGAGAACTTTGGGGAATGAAGAAACTGAATGGTGCCAATGTGGTGACAGGATGCAGAGAAAGAAACAGTGCAAGGGAAAAAAGAGTGCAAACTGGAAATGGAGACCTCAGAGCCAGAGGACTATAAAAAGAAATGTTAAGTGTCCCAGAATTACAAGAGTTATTATTAGCTAATCAAAAAATAGAGGATGTAAACCAATTTTCCTTTGGAAAATCTGGATCACTGCTTATTTATCCAAAATGTATTGAGCACTTACTCTGTGCCAGACACTATTCTAGGCTTTGAAGATGAAGTATAGCAAGCAGACCAGAATGGCTGGGGTACAGTGAATGGGGGAAACTAGTAAGAGATGAGGTGAGGCTGGAGAGTTAACAGGAACTGATGATAAGGCCTGGTGGACCACTGAGGGAAACGAGAAGCCATTGGAGAATTCAAATGGAGGAGTAACATAAACTGACTTACATCTTACCAGAATTCTGTCCAAGGTGTTTACAATAGTTTAAAGGAAGGAAAGAGGAAACAGGCAGACCAGTTTGAAGGTCAATAGAGTCTTCCAGATAAGATAGATTGTGGCAGGATGGACGTTAGCAGAGGAGATGGGGAGAAATGATGAGTACGGATATATTTGGAATGTAAAGGGCAGGATTTGGTAACAAGTTGGAAGTAGGATATAAGAGAAAGAGAAAAGTCAAGGAAGACTGTAAGGTTTTCAGATTGAGCAACTGCAAAAAAAAAAAAAAAAAATGAAAATCAATTCAGATTTCTAAACCAGAGACTTTTTCCCCATCCTTTAATCTCTAGGGAGACACAGAACTGAAAATGTAAAGGTGAACATTAGAATATCTAAGGATTTTCTGGCCATGTTAAGCCTGTTTTCTTCTCCATTCTCACCCTGAAATATAAAAGAAAGGCCAGGTTTCTCCATTTTTAGCCTGCCGAGTTAAGGTTCAACTGTTTTCAATAGTCCTCAAAGTACAAATGATAACACTTCATGAGTGTTTTTATTAAGTATAACTAACATCTTATTTTGATTTTAAATAACTTTTGAGCAGATGTTCATTATTTGCAATTTTCTCATTTAGAGGAAAACTGCCTCGAGTTATGAACGGTCTATATAAATTTACAAGTTCCTTGGACAATGATTAAGATGGCTCTGAAAACATGACCATAAGTCTTGACTCTTCATTAATTCTGGAGTGGAGAGAGAAAAGGGGAGAGAAGGAAGTTGGAAAGATGAGGCTGAAGCTAATTTTGGCTATGTAAGTCCACCCAAGACATTCTAATCTCTAGGACTGTTTTCCAATTTGTAAACTTAAAGTGAAAAATGCATCACAGGATAAGTAAATGCCTTGCTTTTCAAATAAGAGCGTTTAATAAAAGTAATTTGATATTACCAAAGTTTGGGTATATTTTACTAAGCAATGAAAGTAAAATGTGGTCAAAGATAAAAATAAATAAATAAATAAATAAGTAAATTAATTGATTAATTAAATAAATAAAAAGAAACAGAACTGTGACTGCTTGGCAGCTTCAATCTGACAAGAACTAGCATTTGCTTCCTTTTTGAGAAATATGGGCATTTTCAGCCATGATTAAATCCAACAGCATCAAGAAGATTGTACCCAGAATCACATGGTGCTGTGCCCACTCCCTATCCCATGAGGACGGATGAAGGTTGCTGTGCATGAAGATTTCAGCCATTCTGTCCTACCCGCTTCAACCCCACCCCCAAGCACAGGAGAAAGATAGAAGCCATAAGTACTAAACCCAGCTCCTGTAAATAAATTGCCTGAGCTGAGTTCCATTTCTAATTTTTTTCCGGGAAGACCTGACTCATCACTTTCTCTCATTCTTTGGTCTGGCAATTTTAGCTTTTCCTAAACATGCTGGGTATAAAATATTTCTAGAATCTTCCAGCATGCCAGTTCTTACTAATTTTTTAAAAGAAAATGACAGAAAGCATCTGTCTGCAGTTTTCAAAGCAAAGACAAAGATTCACATTCCTCTTTGATACCACAAGGTCCAATAAAAGCCGAAAAGATTTCAGACTTCTAAGATTGGTATGTTCAGAAATTTTATATTTCTCTCAGCTTTGAGATCTGTCAGATACAAACAGAACAAAGTAAAAAGAAATAGCTCCAGTAGAAGAATGAAAATATAACAGAAATTAGGCTTCTTCAGAATGGTGAATTGCCTGTATAATTAAAAGAGGGAATAAAAACTACCTTTTTCATGTAAATTTTTAAAATAAAAGATCATATCTTTTCCATGGGTGATCCATAAAGAATCTATTCTCCTATATGCACAATTATTAACCCTGCCACTTAATGTGCTACATGACTCTAACACAAATTATCTAGAAATTTGCTATTTTATAGGTTTCTTTTTAAAGATTCTAAAAACCTGGTTCTATCTTTTGAGATGGTTTTAATTAAAGGTAGAGATAATTTCAATTTTAGACTCTAAAATAATAATCAAATTCCCTACCAATATGTGATAATATAGCCTTCAGCTTTGTTTTAAAATAAAATATAACTGATTACATCAGGCTGAAGTTTATTAGACTTTATCTGAAAAAAACATATTTAATTTTTTTTTAATTTCTCAATTTCTAAAAGAAAAGTATTACAGAATTATAGTTGGAATTAAGTTGCATGTTATTTTCTATTAATTCAATGAAAATGAATTATTAAATATTAACTTACCCTCTTTAAAATATACTGATTGATACATATTAGTAACAGTCTACTTCTTTAGTTGGATACTTTTGGCTACAGAAAATCTGACTTAATATAGTTTAAACTTATTTATTGTTTATTAACAAAATGCTGGATAAAGTGGTACCATGATTTCTTTATGATGACCTGAGGACCCAGACTCCACTACAAAGGTTGCATTCTCAATCTTAGCTTTTCAAACCTAGTTTTGCCACAGCCAAGTAGCTGCTACTGCACATAAATTCTAACACCAAAGAGAACAGTTCCTTTCAAGGTTGTCAATCTCTCCTGAAAGCTCAAGAAGTCTCTCCCTTTCATCTCATTGGCCAGAACTGGATTTCATGCCCCCAAACCAATTGTGGCAATGGACAATGAGATTGCCATGATGCCACTAAAACAGTCATGACTAATCTCCTGGCCTTGGGCACAATGCCACTCAGTTACTTCCGGATCCTTTTGGCAAAAAAGAGAGTAAGGAAACCCAGCAGTGTCCGCCACATATAACATGTGCTAAATACTACATACATTTTTTTAACCTTTAAAAAAGTATAGTGCATATACTTGAAATGCATAAATGAAGAAACCGCGGATTCAGGAAATCCAATGATCTGCCAATGTCATAGTGCTCAAAAGGATGCAAATCTGAACTGATGCCTGCTTGGCTGAAAGCTTCCATCGGAACCACAGAGAAAACAATGGGCCTGGTTAATGCAGCCCGAAAGTCAGTGGTGTTGGGCTGTGTTTGACAAAATAATATTAGAGCTTCAGATCATTTCCTGTGAAAAAGTGCTCATCTTTATCTTTAGTATAATCTGAAACATTATATACTCAAAAACTAACACGTTGTTGCTACTGTGAAGAAAAACTCTCCCTGAAGTTGAGATGACAGGGACCATCAGTTGCAGAAAAGAGAAAATATAACCCCTTCCAGACTCTCCATAAACTGGTGCCACGCACCTTGAGACCAGAACAGGTCTTATGTCATATGTGGCATCTTTTTGATGATTTGAGAGCCTCAAAATTGTTTATTGACTCAGGCCCAGCTTTCACCTCACTTCTGCTTTAGGAGAAACTATTTTTCTATAATTTAGTGGTAAATGGTTTTTGAATAATGAGAACTTTCAGAGAGGAAAGAGGAAGTTATATAAGATGAAGCAAATAATTGAAGATGTTCATAATACAAGTCATTTTTCTCCAGAAATGGCACCTGCTGGATTCTCTTTTTTTCTAGGGTGAGGGAAAAATAACAAAAATAAGCTCTTTGTTGTTTTAACATATTGATGCCTAGGTATGAAGTGTCAGAGCTACTGCTATTCATAAAAGTAAACAGTAGCAAAATTTACTGTTCTCCACTAGATATTATTTTTTTTTATTTTTCTTACTAAAATTTCCTATTATGAGTCTTATCTCTTGTCTGCAATCTTTCATAAAGAAAAAGTATATAGCCATCATTCTGTGTTTGAGATGTTTTAAGGTAAATATTTACTTTAAGAATCTTTTTAATTCTAAATGCTAATCGAACTATTAATTATTTTGATAAGCGAGTAAGGGATAAAGAAATGATGCTGTGGGGCCGTATTCCCAGCGTAGCTTTGAAATTACTAACTGATGCTGTTCAGTGATAGCTCTTCATGTCATATTTCCTTTTTCTTAAAATGTAACTAATAAAAAATATTTTAAGAAAAGTTTATTTTGGCGTTGGTGGCACAAAAGCTTAGCAGAGGAAATGTGTTACATATATTTCATTTAATACAAATTGGCCTGTCCTGGATATCCTCACATCTACTTTCTCAGGCAAAAATACAAAAGCAGCTCCAAGAGGCAGAATTAGGAATATAGTAGACTTCAAGTGTTTGTGGAAATGGAAAAAAAAAAAAAAAAAACCTAAGCAATCTTTAGTCTGAAATTTTGTAAAATGTAAGCAAATTCAGTTCTTCTGTAATTTTCTGTGTTCTATGTGTTTTGCAACATACCCCAGCAAATCTTTTTCAAATTTGATGTGATATCTAAAGAAATTTGTCAATTCTTCCCAACTATATACTTTTATTTGTGCCTACCAGCTTAGAAATGTCTTTTTAAGTGTTTTTAACCTTGGTAATTCTTCAAAATATGAAACATATAATTGCCACATGATCTAACAATTCCACTTCTAGGTATATACCCCTGAGAAATTAAAATATTTGTAAACACAAAAACTTACCCACAATATTCATAGCAGCAGTATTCAAAATAGCCAAAAAATGAAAATAACCTAAATGACCATCAGCTGATGAGTGGATAAACAAATGTGATATGTCCAGGAATATTATGTGGTGATAAAAAATTATTAAGTACTGATTCATGACACACGTTGATGAACTTTGAACTATTATGCCAAGTAAAAGAAGTCAGTTGCAAAAGACCATATATTGTCTGGATTTCACATGTCCAGAATAGGCAAGTCATAAGTACAGAAAGTAGATTAGTGGTTACCTGGGGTTGGTGGTTGGGGAACAGGGAGCAACTGTTAATGGGGACAGTTTTCCTTTCTGGAGTATTAAAATCTTTTAAAACATGGTCATGACTATGTCAAAAACCACAGAACCATACGCCTTAAATCAGTAAATTTTATAGTACATGAAATATATCTCAATAAAACTGCAAAAAAAAAAAAAAAGACTAGTGTCTTATCCAGCTCTGGTTGCTACAACAAACTACCATGGACTGAGCAGCTTAAACAACAGAAACTCGTTTCTCACAGTCTGAAGGCTGAGAGTCCCAGTTTAAGGTTCCAGCAGATTCAGTGTCTAGTGAGAATCTGCCTCCTCATTCACAGTCAGCCATCTTCCCTCCATATCCTCACACAGCAAAAGGCATAAAAGCACTCTCTGGGGTCTCTTTTATAAGGACACTAATCCCATCTGGGAGGGCTTCACCCTCATGACCTAATCATTTTTCTCAAAGATCATCACATTGGAGATTAGCTTTTAACAAATATATGAAAATTGGGGACACACAAACATTCAGTCTATAGTTCTTGAACACTCATGCCAAGCTTTCTGATTTAATATTCAAGATCAGCTTAGTCAAAAGACCTGGTTTCAGATCCTGGCTTTCTTATGGAGTATGTGACCTAGGCTGTCACGTAATCTCACTACTGCTGCCCCTTCCTCCTTTTCTACAAAGCAAGTTTTCTCTAGTGACTTAAGATCCAGTTTAACTCTACAAAGTTAGGATTAGGTTGATCTTTACTTTCATAATGGCAGAATAAGAAGAATGTCTTGTAATGCAGACAGATGAGGATGGCATACCTTTGCGGCTCTGGTGGCCTTTCGCATTGCGAGGGATGCTATTGCTAGGGCAGCCTTACAGCTCAGGGACGTTTTAGTCACGTTAATCATATGGGTGTAACAGAGCTGAGATACATGTGAACCAACTGGCTTGCAAGACACTCAAAACTTCACGTTTGAGAAATCCATTATAATGTATGCATAATGCTCCTCACTATAAATGTCAACAGACCTTATATAATCTCTAGAGTTATAGAAATTGAATTTAAAATATGTTGTCATATTTTACCTTAATATATTTCCCAGACTACAAACTCTATACATTTTTTCTTTTTGATATTTGCAAGAATATAAACCTCATCGTTAAATAGGTAAACTCATATCCCGGTTGCTCATTCTGATTATTTAAAAAGTAAAAGAAAATATATCCCCTGGCTGTACAACACGTTGTCTTTTAACATGTTATAAATTAGCAGTTTCCATAATTCATTTTCACCTACCCCATTTCTACTTCTATCCCCTTTCCCAAAGTAAAAAGTCTAGAAACTAAGAAAAACAGAAAGGATTGTTATTTCATTAGCTCTCTAACCACCACCACCACAACATGCACACACATAAATAATTAAAATGAGAACTAGTGAATAGGTAACAATCTGAAAGATATACAGATGTATTAATGACACTAACATTGGTAAATATTCATAGCAGGCTTTTATCTTAATGCACACGAGACCCACTCCACAGGTAGAAGAGCTGGATAAAACAATGCTATGCATACTTTCTCTAATCCTATAGGAGGAATAAATTCATTCACTCTTGAAAGAGGATAACAATACTGTCAGAGAAAGAACCTGCCTTTTAATGCTCTGAAATCATACACATCTTTCCTTCAGTTCTTCATTCTCCAGGTGCCCATAACCTGAAACACGAAGCATAAACAGGAAGCCCTTGAGACATTGTCCTGTAGTGTACAGCTCACCAATAAGAGAGGCAAAAACAGACTATTAAGGCACAAGTCCCAAGGATGAATCCATTTTGATATGTAAAATGAAAAAAAAAAAAGGGTAACACAGTGAATCCAAGAACATTGTTTGATTTCTGTCCCATCTAGTAAGCATGTTCTAACTCATTGCTACAAGAGGTCATATCTCAAAGTGGCAAAGTGATGACTGAGGATTTTCTATATTTAAAACTTCATTGTCAAGAAGATGCACAGGTGTACCTGCGCTAAATCATGGAACAAGACTAAAAATGAACGAGTCGCACCCTTTCTGCCACACACAATAAAGAATTCTTTCCTCAAGCTGCTCGAATCATTGTTTGCAAAGCTCTTCAAGGCAAGCTTGGAAAGCATGTTTGGAAAACAAAAGACCTTTTAATTGCTGCTGACATGAATGAACTCTCTGAAACAGCAGCTGTGTCTTGAGATTACATTACAAGGCATGTGAGCAGGATGCAAAGCATCCCCATAAAAAGACAAAGCCAAAAAGCCTTTTATTGTTTCTCAAAAAAATTCCCAAGCCTGGGATGCCTAATTTCAATTCCTGCAGGGAGTAGCAATCATATGTTTACAGAACGAATTTGAGAAACAACCTTTATATTTACTGTGGCTAATAAAAAGGAAAATCTAGGTAGACAGTTTGGGTAGGAGAAGGAAATCAGTTGTGAAGGTTATCCTTGTGCACAGCCTAAAAGCTGGTTAGTGGCAATGACATCTGGCTATTAAAATATTGTCCCAGGAGATTATTTCCTTTCTGTCTTTCTAGTCACAGAATGTCTGCTGCTAGGTATAAATTATAGACAAAGAATTCATTTGTAGAAATATTGACCTAGTCATACTTCATAGGTTTATTACTACCCTGAGAGAAATGAACCTTGTGAAATTATAACTGCTGAACTACAACCAAGAGCCTTTCAAAGACAGGCCTCAAGGGGAACAGAAGAGGAAGTTAAAGGTGGGGGAGAGGAAAATCAAGAGTACTTAAAGAAGAAAGGAAAGGGTCAAAGAGAGGGATTTAGTGAACAGACCAATGGATATGACCTCCAGGTAAGATTGACTATTTCCATAACTCCATTCAAATCTCCAGAGTAAGTGTTTCCACTAAAACCACACACAAAATGTAATTTCCTTTAACCTTCATCAGATTCTCAGAAGGCTCCAGAAACTCAAAAAGTTAAGAACCATCGTATGGAGAATTAAAGAAAACTGTAAAACCTGTGATCCTTCTTCTATAGAGAAGTGGCTTTTATTTTCTCTCCTCTTGAATTTAAACTGGATTGTGGCTGCTTCCAGCAAGAGGGAGCTTTGGGAATAGTGAGACTCTAGTTTCAAGCTCGGCCTGGACAAGCAGCTTCTGCACTGGTGTTCTGAAGCCCTGAGCTCCTATCCTGAGACCACTGCAAGTGAGAAGCTCAGGCCACATGCAGAAGGCCGCAAAGGATAAAATGCTGTACGGAAAGAGAGAGGCCAAGGAGCATCAAGGCACCAGATATGTGAAAGGAGAAGCCACCTGGAGCTGGAATCTACAGCCCCAGCTGCTGCCAAATCGATCAGAGATGAATCAATTTCTCTAAGGGTAGTAATAAACCTATGAAATATGACTGGGACAATATTTCCCTTCCAGAATTCTTGACCTATTAAGTCACGAACAAAATGAAATAGCAGTTTTAAATCATCGAAATCAGGGATAAGTTGTTTTAGAGCAAGAGATAACCATAACACGCTTTCAAAGCGACTTAAGAATGGGGCATACAACTCAAAACTTTTAAGCAGTCAGTGAAATTATAAACTAAAACATAGTTTAAAGCTAAAACTTTTCATAATGTGTTCCTGTACAACTTCTGTCTTCCGTGTTGCTCACCAATGATGCACTTAACAACTCTGTATATTAAAAAAAAAAAAAAGTTGCCTAAAGAAAAACATTTTAAAAAATCAGAACTCATCATTTTCAAATAACCTGTCTTCAGTGCATCAGTGCATTAGCTAGCTTTATTTAGTTTTCTTAACTTTACAATTTTCCTAATATCTTTCCAGCCCTCAAACTTTCTTATGTATTCTGCTCAGTGTTGTTCTTTGTTGACTTTACTTTTGATACATTACTATATTAATTAGTGGATGGCCATTGTAAAATGTTTATGTTCTCAGAGGACTTAGAGATGAGGTTTTTCTTAAAAAACCTCCAGATGCTTTACTGCCTAATAGTTCTCATTTTATTTTTGCTAAAGATTGGTCTAGGTAATTTGCTCAACATAAAGGGATAGAAAATCCTAATATTTTTACCTGTTTAAGTTTAGATTCTATTTTTTTCTCTAAAATTTCATATATTTTCCTTTCTAGTCCTTTGTGACAAAAGGAAATATTACCTATGTAAGTCTCAACCTGATTAAAGTGGATACATTTTCATATAATTTCTCATTCTTCCACTTACCTGGAATAAAAACTTATAAAGTCCGGTAACTTTTTGGCCAGTCTTAAGCAATTACAAGTCCTACAGCCAATTTAAAACTAAATTATAATTTCAATTTTAAAATTAAATTGTCTAACTCCATATATCAAACTCCATATTTATTTTTACATTAATTTCCCATTTATTTAATTAGAGCTTGCTGTAAGGGGAAAAACTATAGATATCTTTCTGATATCTTCTTTGTTTCCCACCAACAATTACCTTAAGCTGCTGACTTTGGCATCAGCATCTTCCAATTACCTTGGGAGAAGGCAGTGGTGGAGGAGAGAAAGATAGTGAAGGAGAGTTCTCATCTAACTGAAAAATGTTAAAGAGTTTGATTATGCTTCCTGGATTTGACAGATTTTTACAGTCCATTCTTTTGAAGATTCCTCAGAAATTTCTCTATTTCTGCAGTAATCATGCTCTCTTTGGTTTGTGCTTCTGTAGCCCCTAAAAAATCCAAGAGTCCACCTTCAGCTAATTCTGCTGGACTCCCCTCCATGTTTCACTAAATTAAGATCTAGGACAACTCCAAGCTGCACCTTTCTGGAGCATGAGAGACAGATTTTTTTAAACCTATACTTCCAAAGTTTTCATCTAGATGAAGTTCTTTTAGCTGACCATAACAATTTGAATACCTAATTAGATAATTAATACAGTGCAATTCCATTCCAAAATGTGTACAATTGCACTCATATAACCCAAACACTTATACTTTTTTTCTTTTCTCTCTGCAGAGAAAACATCCCAAGGTATTTTCTCTGCAAATAATACTTACTGTTATAAAACGTTACCCAGTAACATTTTATAATCTGTATTAGTGTTGTGGGTCCCAGAGGTAATGTCAATTCAAAACCACTCTTTAAAGTTGGCTTTATTTAATTGTGGTTTCAGTTTTCTCAAATCTTTAAATTTCTCACATAGTTTTATTGATTTAAAAGAATAATAAAGATATCTGCTAATCTCACCTTCTCTGAAATGAGTGCCTTATGTGAATATCTTACTATCAGCTTACAGAGAAAGTCCTGGGGAAATAGTTCTGCCTTCTCATTGTCTGAGGATAGTGCCTAAAGGAGACAGATATAAAATTTATGTTCTATCTTTCTTAAACCAGCTTTGTTTTTTACATTACATAATAAAATAAATATTATGTTCATCTGTAGTCATTTTGTGTTTCTTTGTTAGTACAAAAGACGGTGATTTATTTTCATCACCTGAAACACAGCACCTGAATTAGCAGTTTAGAATTTATTTGCCTTTTTCATTTTTCATAGAACTTCTAACCCAACCTGTAACATTCCCTAAGGAAAACACTCATTATATTTAATTTCTTCTTTAAACTTTGCATTATTTTTCTTCATAAAGAAACTTCTAAAAAATCTCAATATGAAATAACTATCTTTGTCGAAATGCTCAGCACTTGAGGCTTTTCATATCTTATTGCTTAACGTGATTTATATTTTCACACCACTGCCTTAAATTATAAAAATATAGAAACTTCACTCCCTTGATGAAAGAAAATATTATTTCTTATAGGTTCAAGTAAAAAGGTATTGATCTTCAAAATTCTTTTTTCAAACTCAACCAATCAAAATTCAGCTTAATTTCTTTTCACTATAACATGGCACTGGAAGTATTCAAATATACTGAAATGGTTTGGCAAAATACAAAACATCAGCATGATGAAGTATACACATATAAATTCTCTGTAGAAACCGAGAAAATTTTATTCTTCTTTAAATTAAAAAAGAATTCAAAATAGTATACACATATTTATTAAAACAGTATAAATAAGGAAAATAATTTTAAGGTAACATTCCAAAACAACAGTTGTGTTTATTTAATTTTGACATGGGTACCAAGACAATTCAATAGGGAAAGAAGAGTCTTTTCGACATTTGTACTAGGACAAATGGACATCCACATGTAAATGAAAAAAAATAGATTCCTACCATTTGTCATGGATCATAGGGATAAATGGTAACAGTCAAATTAATAAAACTCTTAGAAGGAAACTCTTAGAAATAAATCTTTGTGACCTTGACTTAGAAAATAATTTTTTTGTTATTTTTAGGCAAAGCACAAGTGACAAGAGAAAAAAAAAATTGGACTTTACCAAAATTTAAAAAAATTGTGCTACAAACAATACTATCAAGAAAGCAAAAAGACAACCAAATGGGGAGAAAATATTTGTAACACGTATATCTGATAAAGGGCTTATATCTACAAAATATAAAGAACTCTTATAATTCAACAACAAAAAGACAAGTAACCCAATTTAAAAATGAGCAAAGGATCTGAATAGATTCTTTTCTAAATGGCCAAAACCTCATGTAAAAAAATGTGATTAAAATATACCAACAAAATCCATAATAAGGTACTACTTTATACTCACTTAAATGGCTATAATCAAAAAATAAACAACATGCTTACACAAGGATCAGGAGAAATTGGGACTGTCATACATCACTTGAAAAATGGTATAGCCACTTTCAAAAACAGTTTCTCTACATGTTAAACATAGACCCACCATAAGACCCAGCTATTCCACTTCATATATACCCAAGAAAAATAAAAACTTACATTCACACAAAATATTACACCTTCATGTTCACACAGCATTATTCATCTTAGCTAAAAAGTGAAAGCAACCCAAATGTCAATCAGCTCATGAATAGATAAATAAAATGCAATTCATCCATACAATAAAATATTATTCAGCAATAAAAGAAGTATGAAATAACTGATACGTGCTAGAACATGATGAACCATTAAAATCATTCTATTAAATTGGAGAAAGAATCACAAAAGCCCACGAATGTATGATTCCATTTACGTGTAATGTTTAAAATCTGAAAATTTATAGACAGAGTAGATTAGCAGTTGTTAAGGGCTAGGGCCATTGGGAGAGATCAGGAGTGGTCTTTTGGAGTTAATAAAATGCTCTAAATCAGATTATAATGATAGTTGCCCACTGTGAACATACTATGATATATACTATAAAGTAACATGCTATGCTCTGAAAGTACTAAAAACCATAAAATTACACTCTTAAATGTGTGAATTTTATGTATATGAAATATATCTCAATAAAGCTGTTTTTTAAAAAGATGATGGATAGTTGCTCTTTTGAAATGTTTTTTAAAATTTGTAAAATTATATGTTTTAATACAGTAACAATTTGTGGAAATAAAAGCACACTGGTCACTAACATGCCAGAATTCTACTGGTTTTTTAATTACATAATAATGATGAAATGTCCAAGCAATTTAAATTTATGAAAACAAAAATGTAAGAGAAGCTTAAATCAGGGTTTGAAAAAAAATGTGCCAAGTTGAAGAAAAATTGATGACTAGAAAAATATGAACTCAGAAAATTGGTCACTATTAAAATTCTCCTTAGCAAGACCTTCTGATCCACACAAAACAGAATAGACCCATAAAAAGTGGCAGCAGAAAAACTGTAATGGCATTAAAGTGGCCGCATTAGAACACCACACTCCTACAGCTACACAGGATAAAACCTGCTTTTGTCTTCATGACTCGCACAACTATTTGAGAATTTTCTTGCTTCCCTCCAGTCTTAACATGTGTTGAGTAAATATCCCCCATAATCATTTTTGACAGGCAAAAATTTTCTGACTATTCAATATTTTGACTTGCCATCTCTGTTTTATCATTGACATTAGAAGATACAATGTCCAGATGTGTTCTGACGAGCACAGCACAGAATACAGTGAGCTTATTCTTTTGACCTACATTAGCAAGTTGGCAAACATGTGGCGTGAACGCCACTTTTCGCCTGTCTCACACCTGTGTCTACAATATTCCTACTGGAGGAAACCTTTTAACTGGTTATTATTGGCATATGGGAAAGAAACTAACTGTTGTCAGTTCATTTGTATCTGGGCATTTTACTAACAGTCAGCTAGCCGGGAAGTACAAGGCTTGGTTACCCCAAGGCATAAGACCCAGGGAAATAGGTAAGCTCTGAGCATTAGAAACCTGGTCACAGACAGGCTCCCTCTCTTGAGTGACAGTATTAATAGCTTCGTGAGACCTCACATGTTATCACTCTTAAGTTCACATGCATAACCTAGCAATCATCTAAAGATGGGAGAGAGCCCCTAATATCCCATGTAAGTGAGCTCTCACAGGGCGGAGGAATGGATGAGACAACAGAAGTCACTGGTTGGTCACTATGTGTGGGTGGGATGCACTGATTCAGACAGGGAATATCAGACTTTGTGAAAAGAATGATGACATTTCTAAAAAAAAAAAAAAAAATGTTCTACATGAAATTAAGCCCACTGGCAACTTTATATATGAATAAATGAGTTCTGACCATGGTATCTGGATGATCGACGATAAACGCATCTGCCTCAGTGTAATGAAGTCATCCACTGGAAAAGCAAGGTCACATGACAAAGTCTGCATTTAGTACCTAGACAACTATTTTGCTTGATCTCTTCAGCCAGTAGTAGAATTGCAGTCTGTCATTATTAACCTGTTGGAGCTTTGGTCATTTTCTTCATTTTTATTTTTAGTTCTATGGTGCCTCCTTTACATATCTGATCTTCCTTCTTTATAACTTTTTCTTGCTGCATCATGACACACTGCAGAGCCAGCTAGCTCAGTACAGAAGTAAAATAAATAAAATCCCAAAATAAAAATTCCCAAAGCCTAACAAATGACCAAAGAAAGACATCAGGTTTACGGTAGAAGGGGAGCTTCTTTATTTTAAGCCGGGTGAGCCACACCCTGTCCTAACAGAAAAGCTCATGGACCAGAGGCATTTGACTGGAGGTCAAAGCTCCCATTATCAGGCTAATAGAATAGGGCCTTAGAGGTCAACTTTACCAATTCCCACATTTTATAGTTCTGTGAGATGTAAATGCTCATTACAAAGCTAGTTAGCGACAGAGTTAGCACTTGAATCTGTTCTTTGCTTAACACGTAGTTATGGGTTGAATTGTGTCTCCCCCAAAAAGGATATGTTTAAGTTTGAACCCCCTCCCCAGTACCTCAGCATTCAACTTTATTTGAAAACAGGATAATTACAGATGTAATTAGTTGAGGTCATACTGGCATAGGGTGGGCCCCTAATCTAATCTACCTGTGCCCTTATAAGAAGACAGCCATGTGAAGATACACAATGCCATGTAAAGATGGAGGCAGAGACTACAATTATGCAGCTATAAGCCAAGGAATGCCAGAGATTGCCGGCAAACACTGGGAAGCTTTTCCAGAAGCTAGACAGAGGCAAGGAAGTACCCTCTTACAAGTTGCAGAGGTATCATGGTCCTGTCAACATTTTGATTTTGGAATTCTAGCCTCCATAATTATGAGACACAAGTTTCTGTTTTAAGTCACACCGTTTGAGGTGCTTTGTTGCAGCAGCCTTAGGAAATCAATTCACTCACTCTCCGAAAATGTCTTTTCCTACCACTTCACTCATACCAAGCCCGAGAGATGATCAAGAGGCTCACTAAGAGGCTGCTTCTGTGTAGAAGAAATACTACTTCATATCCCCAATTACTGTCTCCATATCTGCACCAAAGTTCACAAGCTGCAAGTGCAAAAGGCATTTTTTTTTCTTTTTACTACATTTTAAATCACATCAGGCTCAGAGGAGAAGAAGTTACTATAGCATCTGATTTAGGGGATAAAGAAAATATTCTTGAGGTCAACACATCTCCATTACTCTTCTGCAACAGTGCGTCATTAGACAGTAAGCCCTGTAGGTTAAGCATTGAGCTCTCCAGAGTACCCCAAATACAAGTCAGCCTGAAAAAAGCCATAAACTTCATCCCTAACATCTCTGTGTGCATAAACCCATTTGAGATTCTCAGGTAAAAAAAATGCACACACCAAAGAGGCGGCATGGTGTGGTGGAAAGAGCATAAGCCTTAGAGTTACAGAAATTCTAACTGGAATTAGGCTTCTGCTGTGAGCCCCCGGGAAAAGCCATTTTACTTCTCTAAGTTCCATTATCTATAAATAAAGATGTTAATACCCACCTTCCTGGGTTCATGTAATGAGTACAACTATTTAAAACATGTAGCCTATTAAGGTATACAAATAAATTCATTAGTGTGATTTTGTTGATATTTTCATTATTATCTTATTAAATCCTAGTCCTGGACAAAGATCTTGATGAAAAATCTCATTATGTCTTCTCAATTCTTCTTCATCCTGTATGGGAAGCATGAAACAAAAAGCAGAGGTACACATACGACAGGTTTATCTGTCTTAATAGACTGTACATCCCTGAAGCCATCGAGACAAGGACCATTACCTATTTAAATCTCTGGCACTTAGCTCAGGTCAAAAAATATTTGTTTCATATTGAATATGTGCTGCATGATCAATTTTCCTCAGGATTCACAATCAAGCAGTCATTTAAAGTGGGCAAGTCAAGATTCTTGTCCTAAAACACTGAATACTTTTGCTATGAAGAAGCATCAGGTACAAACTTTATCTAAATTTACCTAAACTCAATCCTAACATAAGTTGCACTGCACTACACCGTTACTAACATTGTTTTAATGAAATTATGCTTTAATAATTTTTTAAAAATAAGTCAAAGTCCATTATATAGAGAATAG
Source organism: Cynopterus sphinx (assembly GCA_030015415.1). Classification (NCBI taxonomy): domain Eukaryota; kingdom Metazoa; phylum Chordata; class Mammalia; order Chiroptera; family Pteropodidae; genus Cynopterus; species Cynopterus sphinx. The sequence goes on along the minus strand of CM057390.1, from coordinate 63,479,600 downwards.
GAATAAAATACCTACACTTTCTAGATTTTTCTCTTGGCCTAAATTTACATCCATAGTTTCTAAATATTCATTCTTCTTCACTTAAGTTCAGCTGGCCTCGGTTTTTAAATCTGAAATCTTCAAAGAGGGCACAATGCAGAAAAAATGTGATACTTAGAAACATGAAATGGGATCAAATTTTAGTCCCTGGGTTTTAATTTATTTGATTCTATAGACTTGTCATGTTTCATTGCTTCTTGTCTCAGCCTGCAGCCTAAGACGTACATCATTCACTATATTCAACTTGCTATATCTCAGTTACGTCAGTTTCCTGAGTCTATCACTCCCTTTGCCATTATTTGAGGACTGTGACAATCAAAAGACCCTGCTGTGGAAGTTTCAGAGAATTTCTAATGTGGCTTTTAATAAGAACAGGTTTTGAATCTCTGTGACTTGACTGCCACCTAGAGAAGAACAGACATACTGAAATTAACCAGACTAATCTAGTATCTATCTTGATGGGTTTACTTTTTCCTCTGACCCTTTGGCAAAAAAAGCATAAGGAAAGCAGTTTAAATAAGAAATGTAGAAAATATTTAAATGTTGTATTGTGGCTTGGGATGGTGTCATTAATTTTTTTTGTTTTGTTTTTTACAAGACGATTTTGCAGCATTTCTATTGTTTCTAAAGAGAAATGATACTATTAATGACAGCAATCTGCTTGCTTTATTTTATAGATTCCTTATGAAAACATACATCAAGATAATGTAATTATTATATTTGCATATTTGTAATGCTGTAATTAAAACTGGGTGGTTATTCTCATTAAATTCTCCAGATTGTTGTGGTTTATTTCCTCCTGCCATGAGTTTTTGTCTTAAAACAGACTTCAGAGCCTGTATATGCAGTTCTTATTATATTAATATTGATATTACTATACAAGAAATTGCTCCAGCTTTGTAAAATGTCTGTTTAGCAAACTGTATCATGAAGTGGCTTTAATAAAACTTAAAAAAAGAATCCTCTTTGAAAATTTTAGATTTAAAAAACTAAAGCCACTTTAGCTTACATGAAAAAGAATGTGTATTTGGAAGTCTATGGGGCAAGAGAAAAACCAGATACTGTAAATATTCTATTTATCATCCTCTATATCTAAAGGACTTCAACTTATTTTTAAATATGATTAAAGTTAAGTATCATTAATGCAACATTGGTATTAGAAAACTCTAGAACAATGTAATTTATTTTTATTGAGTCCAGGTAAGCCTAGACAGAGGTGCTCCCAACCAGGGTCAGCAAATTTTTTCTTGAAGGTTCAGGTAGTAAAAATTTTTTACTTTCTAGTCAATATGGTTACAACTAATCAATTGCCACTGTAGCATGAAAGCAGCACAGACAATACCTCAACAAATGGGTGTGGCAGGGTTCCAATAGGTCAATAAGGGTAAAGAGGATCAAATATACAGCGACAGAAGTAAATTTAACTTTGGTAAACACACAATGCAATATACATATATTACTTAAAACCTAAATAATTTTATTAACCAGTGTCACCCTAATAAATTTAATTAAAAAAAAAACTACTGACAAAAACAGATAGCTGTAGCTTTCCAACCACTGTGTTAGACAAAGAATCTCTGACTTGCCCAATGTAATAACCGTCTGATTGTGAAGACTAGACATTATCAGTGCTACAGGAGTCAAAATTTAATTTAGGAGATTAAGTACAGTTTATACTGGTGCCAACCTACTAGAACTAATCTCATTTTTTTCATGCATCTGGTACATCTTCTAACAATATCAAACTTAAAATGCCCTCAGGAAAAATAACTTTTTCTGAGATAGTGAAGAGTTCAACCCACAAACTAACTCTCTCTCTCTCTCTCTCTCTCTCTCTCTCTCTCTCTCTCTCTGTTCTCACTTTAGTAATGCAGAAGGTAAAAGACAAGTAAATTTAGGATGGACAAATATTTATGTATTTATGTTTATCTCCAAACTTGTTTTAGATTACCATTAGTACCCTGAGACTAGATTCTACACAAGCTATCAGATGCATTTTCATTTTCAAACTTAACTTGTATTTCACGATTGGTATTCTCCCATAAGTTATGCCTATAAAAAGGACATCAGGAAAGAACCTCTCCTGCGTGTAAATCTAAATACTGAAGTAACTGCACAGCACTGGATTTCCATGCAGCTGCTCATGGTCCTTGCGCCCTTAAAAGCTGTTGATATCAGAGCACATGTGCAGAGTCTGCCTATGGAGAAACTGAAAACAAGCAGAGATTGAGATGGTCAGCTCTAATCAAGTGCCAATATTTTTGTTTCTTTTTTTTTCAATGTTTTTCAATGTTTTACCATCTCAAGGACAATAGGAGAAAGTGTGATCTGTTTGATAGATTATCAGTTTCACCTGTATTTTTTTGTGAGTGTACTCTTTTCATAATTGTTTCCTCTTCCATGAAGGCACACTACTAGAATTCTCATGATCATTCACGTCATGATACTTTCTTCTATCTGCCTGTTAGTAATCAATGCAGTGTACAGACAAAGAACAGACTATAGATGTCAGACTTGAGTTGAAGTCACTGCCCCTATTCATACTGGCCCTGTGACCACTGGGGTGCTACTTAACTGCTATGAGACTCAGTTTCCTCTAAATAAAATAAAGATAATACTAAGTATCCCACAATATTGTTAAGGTTAAATGAGAAGGCTTTGTAAGAGGTCTTGCATATTGCTCAATAAACATTAATCTCTTCTCTCTTCCCCAGTTCCCTCTCTAATACACAGACTGTCCAAATTGAGAACTGATTTATTCATATTCTACCTCCTTACAGTGTGAGCCACACAGAGTAGGTGTTTCATGAATGTTTTTTGAATGACCAGTGGATTCTTATATCTTCCTTTGTTGTTGAAGATCTTATTATTTTAAATGGCTGTGAAGGTGAGCCAAAAGGTATTTTATGAGTCAGGAAAAGAAAACATGTTTTATAAATTAAAAAATAAAAAAGAACATATTTATAACATTGGTATGTTATACATAGAGGAAGCAGTCAAGTATTTACTGGAAAATGATAACACATAAGTGTACGAACCACTTTAAAGAGATACAGTCATGATATTTCACTTTGTTCTTAATATTTGACCCACAATATTATCAAAACTGGAACAACAAGGTGCTTTATCATGAGGTTTTATTACCTATTGTTAACTTCTGTAATCCTCATCATGATTCTTTGGTCAAATTTATATACTCCTTAGCATAGCCTAAGGAAAAATCTTTATGTTTACACTTCCTGTCAAACCTGGCCTCACATTTTAATATTTTTTAGTCATTCAGAGTACTGCATGCTGAAAAGCTTGTAGAAATGTCATTCAGGGAATCATGAAGATTAGACATGACTAATTTAGAGTCATCTAGTCAAAGGAGTTTTGATCAAAAAAGGAAATTAAACTAAAGAATCATCTGGGGGATAAAAGTAGAAAGAGAATAGGACCCAGCAGTTATTTAAAGGCTTTATCATGAGAAAATGAAATACAACCGGAGTTATTGAGAATGTTTTAAAAAATCACTAGCTGTAGGGCACATGAACAGAGGAGCTAAGATGCCAATAAAAATAAAATGGGATTTGTGAAAAATCAAAAGGTATATAAAAAGAAACCAATTAAAAAGAAATTTTCTTTTATTTTTCTGCATCTGTTCTGGCTCTAAGGGATAAGAGCTACAAATTTGTTTCCTTCTCTTTGCTTTTCTAGTTCTAGAACACATAGAAATAGTTTGTTATGCTAAGAATTAAATTTTATTAGTCACTTTTCAAACTGAATTTTTCTCATAAAGCATAACTACTGCCTATTCTGGCTATGATAGGATACATGTTTTTGTAGAATATCATCATGAAAATAAAGTAAATTGCCATACATGTTTTCTGATTATATTAATAGACTTACAGAACTCATATAGCTCATGCTACACAACATCCCTGATATGTTATCAGTCTAGCCATAAAAGTCAGGAGACATTTGCAAAGGTAATTTTACTTATCAAAATTAAACATTGTTGCATCAGTTTTTAAAGATTAATGTGTTCTTAGGAATATTTATGCATATAGAAAAATAAATCTCTATTCTAGCCTGGCAAAAATCCTAACTCCCTCCCTATCTATAAGTCATTGTACAAGTTATATCTCAATAACTCTGGGAAATGCTCTTTTATCCTTTAAAAACTAAAAATGCATTGATTTTTTTAATGACTCCTTCCCAGATTAGACAATAACTAGATGTCTAAAAGGACAGAGCAACTAGGAAAAAGGAACTACAGCTTTATCCACTTACAGCTTTAATTAGGATAATGTTTTTGGATAAACAAAATTCCATATATGCAGCAGAAGTCAGTCATTCAATATTTGTTAATGGTGCTAGATTCATTAGAATAACTCTGATATGTCCTCACTAGTTTTCATCTAAAATGATCATAGCTAACACTCATGGAATGTGTATTTTTTATCAGGCACTGTTTTGAACACTTTGCATATCATTAAGTAATACAATCTTCACAGCAACCTCATTAAATTGGTTGTAAGTACTACCCTCATTATGTAGAAATAGTTTAGTAGCTTACCGTAGGGCACACAACTAGTCACACAGCCAGGTTCTAACCAAGGCAGTCTGCCTTCGAATTTCACACTCTTAACACTATTCTCCTAGACAAACTGCTTGGAGAAAAGCAAATTAGTTAGATGGAACATTTTCTAATGTGTTTCTATAAAGGAAGAACTATGAGTGGATGAGAAGGGGGAAAAGCGTTTATCATTAAAACTCTAGTAACACAAACACACACATACACACACACACACACACACACACACACACACACACTTCTCCCAAAGCACGTATTTTGCTCTAGATAAGCATAATAAAACTTCTGTGCTCCTTTAAGTTAATCCATGATTTAGCATAATAAAAATGTACCACAACTCAGTGTCCTTAAAACATAAAAAATTAACCAAAATACAAAAAAAGAAACACTGTACTTGCGGCTTAACAAGAGAAATATGCTTAAACTGAGGGTTACAATTAATCAAAGGCCTTAACTCAAATTGATTAATCAACTGTAATTTTTTAAAAATAAAGAATCATTGGTATCAAAGAGTAAATAACGAAGAATGATCTAGCTGTTCTTTTTCATTCAGGCACTTAACTAGTGTTACATAAATTTTTACAAACATGTTAACCAAGGATTTAAAGAAAGAACTCAGGCAGAATAATGAAAGTTATTTCCCAACTTAATTACCTTTAAAGAGCTACATCTCACCCTTAGGTTCTTTTTTCATTTATATCCTCTCCTTATCACACGTAATATCTTTTTACAAAACAATTACAATTTTCCAAAAATTGAATTAATTTTTCAATCATCATCTTGAATAATCTTGAAACTCTAAATTAAGATTTTGGTGTAGTTCACAAATACCTTCCAAGCGAATCATTCTGCATCATTGTATAACACAAAGAAAGAACAAGTGCCCTACAGAAGCCAAACAACTCCACAATGGCCCTAATTTGGGCTTGCTGTCCAATTAAGCTCAGTATCTCACAGAATATCAATTCTTTGAGCAAAAAAAATCCACTGGATTCCCACTGCCTACAAAATGAAGTCAAACTATCTATCTTATGGAATACCATGATTCCTCTTTCAAGTTCAATTCCCATCACTCCCTTCCTTATTCCCTTCTCATCAAAGAAAATTCTGTAAGTTTCTATGCATACCTAGTTTTTTCTCATTTCCATTCTTATTTTCATGCTGTGCTTCCATTTCAAATACTCTTCCTCAACTCTTTCTTCACAGTTCAGTTCAAATTCAATTTCTAATACACTCACTCACACACACACACAGGTTTCTCTCAGCTATTTGTATGTGCCATGGAAATTCTAAATGTCAACTTGGCTAGACCATGAGACCCAGTTTTAGGTCAAACACCAGTCTAGATGTTACTGTGAAGGTATTTTTTAGATAAGAGTAAATTTAAATCAGTGGACTTAGAGTAAAGCAGATTACTCTCTCCATAATGGGAGTTGTCCTCATCCAATCAGTTGAAGGCCTTAAAGAATTTAAAATTCCTAATTGGTGTCTGCTTCCAGACTCTTAAAACCCCTATCTAAGTATATCGTTCACATCACCACTTAGGTTTCTCTCCAAAACACACACACACACACACACACACACACACACACACACACACACACACACATACATACACATAGAAGGCAGGGGGGAGGCGGGGAGAGACAGACATGCAGTAAAACATGTAATGCATTGTCTATAACCATTTTACAGCTCTCGTTACATCCACTTTGCCTTCATGGCAAGTATTATTTTACTAAGCTCTTACAAAAATGCTCTTAATGGGTTGTTTGGTTAAAAATAAGTTTTCTGTGTACATTATTTATCTTATAATTATTAAAGTTAACCAAAGTAACTTCACTTAAATGTTTTGAGCTATTTTCACCTTATAGAAGATGGCTTTTATTAAACTGTCCCAAGTGGCTAGGTATTTGGGCTCCAAGCTCTACCATCTTGGCATCTATCTGCTTGACAATTGCTTATACATCTTTAAATTTCATTGGTCACCACCTCTGCGAAAGTTTCCTTCCCTTCCTCAATCAGGTAGGTGTTTCTCTATCTCCCTACATATTTTCCATATATTTTTTTATGTATTTGCCTCACTAGAATGTGAGTTCCTCCCAGACTATATTCTCATCTCATTTATTTTAAATCCACAAAAATCTAGCCCATTGCCTGAGATAACACCCAACCACTCCCTAAAGTGTACTTTTGGGGTTTTTTAAAGTATTTTTTTTTAGGATTTAGGTGTGTAGGAATATGCTGAAGTCAGCAACAAGGCATAAATTATTGGCTTTCTTTGGAAATTCTTTCCTAAAACCAGAAAGAAGAATTAGGCAACGTGAAGAAGCATGTGCTACTGTGTACTGAAGAACAACTGCTTTCTTCCTTTACATCTGGACATTTTAACAGGGTATAGACCCAGTTGGATATTCTGAAATTGTAACCTCTGGGTTTCTCATATTTATTCCTGAAGAACCCACGTATTTTCTGTTTTGCATCTAAGAAGACTAACTGCTATTGGTACTATATGAAGTTTAAAGTGTTGTTAGTGGTGTCACCCAGCCAGTAGCCATGGGTTTGCCAAGTTAAATAGCTAATATCACCATTCATTAGAAGCACTGCCATTTTGTACATGCTAACATTTAAGGTGGCTGAGCACAAAGCCAGATACAAAGCTGAAATATTTTGATAAATATCAAGTTGCCATTAGAATGCTATTCCTAGACTTCAGGGTACAGTCAATGTCATCATTTTCACCAAAGAAGCAATTGCTTCCTCTCGATACCCTGACATACCTGCATGAGTCCATAGATTATCGCTGCCCTCAGAACTCTCTATCATGTTTCAAAATCCGCTGAAGTATGAAAAAAATCAAGTGTGCTTCAGAAAACAGGATCATAAAAATGAACTTGGCTAGAGCTGTCTTTTATGAAGATTTTGAATCATGCTCTGGACAAATCAAGAAAAAAAAAGATTGGGAAGCCAGCTGAGACATCAGTGCAGAAATGGTAAATGCAGCAGTGCATTAAGTGCAAAAAGACATGATTGCTCAGTTAAGGGAAGATGAACCTGTGATACAAAACAAAACCAAACTTTTGAGAAAAGTGCTATATGATGTTTGCATAAATTAATCAATATCAATCATATTTTCACACTTCTGTGGCTTATACAAATATTAGATACACTAAAGATAAATGATTAAATACTGTTTTCATTCCATATACAAAAAGAGATCCCTTAATTGCCTTCTACTTGATCTATTTACATGTCTGAAGTTTCATTTTCCTAAAACATTCTGACTGCCCATGACAGATGGATGTTTCTCATTTGTATTCTGTACTTTTCCTTTTATTTACAACTGCTTCTGTATTTTATGCCACTTGACCATGTTATAACTAACATCTTATTAAATATCATGTAAACTAATAAAATCAAAATGTAAAAGGATAGGGGTTGCTCTCTGAATTAAAGCCAAGTTGAATGAAAGATTCATTCAGAATAAATGGATTTGAGTCACTAAAAACATGTTGTTTTTAGATGCCTGGTTAAAACTATTGTAGCACTAAAAACAAAATTTAGCAATTACATTGCTTAAAAAAAATCCATACAAGACAAACAGTACTGCCAAGCTGCAGAAAGAGTAGAGATGCAATCTGAAACTTCCTTTGTGTCTTCACAGTCAAGATGCTCCAATGCCATAATATAAAGTCTTTTCCATCGTATTCTAGGCTTGTTGAGCTGTCCATGACTAATACTAATGAGAGACATGCCCTTTCAATTGTTACCTCAAAATATGCAAAAACTGCTCTACTGTGCTCTTCCGACTCGCCTAATTTCCCATCAAAGAAATAGAACTCCAGCTACTTGACTGACTTTTCAGATTGAATCTTGAAAAATAAGAGATGCTTCATTATCTGCAACAGTCAGGGAAATACAATGGCTCACACTTGGTCATATTTGATGTCTGGATTTACAGCCTTTTCATTTTTAACATAATTCATTGCTTTGCTTTCTATTTTATTTCCTCTGGTCTTAATTCAGAGGCCAGGATTTTTATCTTTTTAACCTCAAAAACTGACTATGACAATTCCAAGTAAATCAAAGTATAAAATACTTTAAATCAAAGTATAAAATTAATGACAACTTCATTTATTGTGTATGTGTGTGTGTGTGCTTGTACTATGTTTTGGTGTGGTTCAAATTTGAACTTTGGTGAGGGTTGTTTTGAGAACTTTAGAATTTGTGGGGGTTTTAATGAAATGATTTATATGGAATTGTGCTTATACAAAAAAAAATTATAAAGCCTTCAGATTAACAATTAGAGATCCTATTATTTCTGAAATGGAAGAACCTTGCTATTCTTATATTTGGGGGGAAGAAAAGCAACCAACTGGAACTTTAGTAAGTAGACATAACAAGAATGAGCTTTATGTGACATATTTTCACACAACGACATCATAAAAAAGAAATACAGAAGAATAAAATTGCTGATAACCTGTAACTGCTAATCTACCTGAGCAACTAGAGAAAGAACTGTGCTAAGCAGTTTACAAAGCCTGATTTCCTGAGTTGTTGGTCACATAAAGAAAAGAAAAATAGCCGGCAACATGGAAATGCGAATGAGAAAGCCAAGAGGAACTGAACTTCATCCAAGAAATGGGTACCATGGTGATAACATTGAAGGGATATATAAGACAGAGACCCTGGATTCCTTCTCCTATTAAACCACATTAGGGATTACTCTGTTACTGAACTAGAAATTACAAATAAGTCATACTCTTTGCCCTCAAGCTGTTCACAGTTCAGGATGGAGACAGAGGAGCACACCAAATACGATGAGCAGGAGGCTGCAATACGATAGAGAGGTACTTGCTACAAGCTACCTTCTACAAGCCAGAAAGAGAGTTCTTACCAGAAACTGACCATGCTGGCATGTTGATCTCAAAGTTTTAGCCACCAGAACTGAAAGAAAATAAGTTTCTATTGTATAAGGGCCCCCAGTCCATGGCATTTTGTTATGGCAACCCATGCTGACTAAGACAGTGAGCATTCTTTAAAAATCAGAAACAAAAACATGGGAAGGAGCTGGAAAAGAATATTCTGAAGGATAAACAGAAATCAGTATCAACCTAGTAAGTTAAAAATATATATATATGATATTGTAAATAATGGATAAGTTCTGTATTACAGGGAAGACCTTTGGCCTCCCTAAGAGAAACCATTTCGTGTTCCACAGATGTCTAAGTTCAAAAACACAAGGACTTCATGTTAGATAGTTATGTCTCACCAATAAGCATCAGACTGTTCCAAATAGACTGTTGAAGAAAATTAGAAGGCACGCTATCTTCCCAGAGGGAGATCTAAAAAGCAGAGCCACTACAGCCAAGGCCACCATGCTGCCGTACTCCAGGAAGATGGCCTCCAGACTCATGCAGGCTCTATCTGCCAGCCCAGGACACACTTCATTAGACACAGTGGTCACAGCCTATCCACACCTACTGATGCAGAGATGAAGGAAATCCAGAAAACCAGCAAGCATCTCTAGACATGCTGAAGCTCAGGGCAGGACAGAAGGACTCATAAGCACAACTACTGGTTTTATCAGTTCTGTCACATGATGACTGTGACTGTAGAAAAAAGAAGCATGTTGGGAAGGAAATAATGGTCTACATACTTGATATTAAAAGAGTTGCCTTCCTGAACTTTGGTCTGTAAAATACTAATACATTTCAGATAAAAACCTAAGTACATCTTATATAAATTGAAAAAATATATTTGTCCAGATACTCAGTAATCTAATCAAAGATCTCAAAGTAGTAAAATGAAGAAGGAAAAGCAAAGACTTGATCAGAAAAGCACCTAGGGTTTATACTTCGACAATTTAACTCCAGAACCTGTACTCCTAACCACTACGCTAAGCTGTATAGAAATACAGGGCATTTCAGAAAACCCACAGTTCATAGAGGAAAGGTGTCAATAATAACATCAGGAATCCACATAGTTTTTCCTTTTCAGAGAAATTACTGCAGCCTATACCCCATGCATGGTATTCCACAGAATGTTTATCTGAGGAAAGGAACATAAAGTAGCTGAATCCATGATGAATTGCCATGGCTGAAGACAGATGTTCAAAGCCAGAAATCCTGATTCTGAAATCTGAAGGATTTTGAAATAATAGTCCTCAAGATTGCCTGAATGCTATCTCAAGGTTGAACATTCCTGTGCTGATATCAACAGACGCGACACAGCATAGCAATTTCTCAGTTGGAACTTGCCACTGAGGGGCAATTCCAATAGGCAGCACACTCTAAAAAGGCGAAAGGCAGAATTGGAAAAGCTCAGGAGCCTAATTCTATGCTTTTCCAAGCTCATGGGGAAAAGTGAGACTCCACTGCCTGAGAGTCATAGTTGTACACGTATATATTTTATTCCCAGCCTACTTAGCTTCATTTATTTTTTTTTTTATCATCCTTTGCAAATTCTCTATGATCTGAAACACTCTCCCATTAACATTCATTTAGATCCTTGCCTTTGGGAATTTGCTCATGGCCCCCCTCATCTAAAACACTTCCTACTTATACTTGTCTATCCAATTCCAACCTAGTCCTTAAAAATAGCTTCAAATTCTATCCCTTGTAAAAGTCTTCTATGACAATCCTGGAAATTATTTCTACCTCTATGACTTAATCAAATTAGTGATTGAGTATATCTGAATCTATAGTTCACTTTTGACCTTTAAATATATAGTTCATAGGGTAGTAAAAATTAAATCAATAGTGAAAATAATTCATGTAAAGTGTTTAGCATAGTTTGTGGCATATAGTAAGATTTCAGTGTTACCTATTATGATTATTTGGTTTTTTCCTTATTACAATATCCCATGCTCTTATTAAACTATAACTTTTTATTTAATTGCATTATATGTATCTTTGTATTTCCAACAAGAATAAATGCAATATTATATTAGTTTTCCCCAAATTCCAAAAACTCCAAACATTGTACTGATCACAGAATGAATTGCCAGTAAATACTCAGAGAATTAAAAATGAGGCACTGAAATAGTTTACAAAGACTACTCTCTGCAATTTTCACACTCTGCAATTTCTGAACTATGTTCAGGTGTTAAAACAGGCAGGATAACTTTTACAAAGATTTACAGCCTAAAATAGCTGTTAAAATTTCTGTCAAAGCAATAAACTGTCATTCCAAGTAGTAACTGGGTGGTCTGGACTCCAGGATCTCATGTGAGCTGTAAATTAGAGGGAGAAGATGATAGACAACCATCAATCTGCAGACATGTACCCATGTAAATTTGAGAAGGGCTGTGTTGGCTCGCAAATTTCCTCATTAGATGTAGTCCACAGATTCTAAAACTCTATGTAGGCAAACTCATTTGACAATGTACATATTCGTGTTTTAGAAATATCATTCTGGAAACAGCTTAGCATAAATGAATTGCATGTGGAGAGATAAAAACAAGAAAAGCATTAGAAGCTACTACTACAAGGGCCCAGATAGGTACATGAAAACCCATTTGGAAGCAATGCAAGTGAGGATTCAAATGCTACTCTCCTGCACCTTTTCAAATGCTACTTTCCCTATGCTCAATTCCTCTTCCTTTATGAAGCATTCAGTCTGTGGATTCTGAGTGGAATGAATTCTACCATTATAGAAGTCGCATGTCTCCTATCACAGATCTCATCATTTTTCTCACAGCTTACAAATTAAGTTATTATCCTTAAGGTTCATTGATATTACTCAAAGCACAATTCAATACTCTGAGAATTTCCATTTGATCTCTTCTCTCTATAAAGGTTTCATCAAATGTCCTCAATCCACAAGCTTTGCATATGTAGAAAGACATGGACAGTGAAGTAATTATAAAAAGAACTATAAAAAGAAATAAATAACTGAGCCAAGTCATAAAAATGGAGGTGTATTATACATTATGTACAGAGGCAAATGGTAATGTTTTTAGGTGTCTCTAAGAAAACTGGAAAATTAACTTGAAATGCACAAAAAAAAACATTTAGACAGAAGACTTAGCATTGTCAAATACTGTGAGTTTTCTGTTAGTTTAAAAATTCTTAAAACAAAAGAAATTTTTAAAGACTCAAATAAGTGAAAAGATAACCTGTGTTCGTGTATTAACAGAATAAATATTGTTAAAATGTCCATACTACCCAAAGCCATTTATAGATTCAATGCAATCCGTAACAAAATTCCAATAGCATTTTTCACAGAAATAAAAAAAAAATCTAAAACTCATATGGAACCAAAAAAGACTGCAAATACCCAAAGTAATCTTGAAAAAGAAGAAAGTTAGAGACATCACAATTCCTCATTTTAAATTATAATACAGTAATCAAAACTGTATAAATATAGATACATAGACCGATGGAATAGGATAGAAAGCTCAGGAATAAATCCTCATAAATACAATCAATTGATATTTATATGGGTGCCAAGAATACTTAATGGAGCAAGAATACTCTCTTTAATAAATAAGTTATCCAGTTTTCACATACAGAAGAATGAAATTAAACCCCTATCTTACACCATTCACAAAAACTAACTAGAAGTTGATTAAAGACTTAAACATAAAACCTAAAACCAATAAACTCTGAGAAAAAAATATGAGGAAGAAACTCCTTGACACTGTTCTTGACAGCAAAAATTTTTTGAATATGACAACAAAAGTACAAGCAACAAAACCAAAAAAAAAAAAAAAAAAACAGGTGGAACTACATCAACCAAAAACCTCCTGCAAAGCAAAAGAAACAATTAATAAATATAAAAACAATCTAAAGGAAGTGAAAAAATATTTGCAAATCATATATCTGATGAGTTAATATCCAAAATATATTTTAAAAACTCATACAATGCAATAGCAAAAATATATATATCAAAAAGAATAGGCAGTAAAACTGAACATTTTTTCCACAGAAGACATACAAATGGCCAACAAGTACATAAAAAGATGTTCTCCATCACTAATTATCAGGGAAATGCAAATCGAAACCACCATGAGGTGTCACCGCATACCTGTGAGAAGGCTATTATCAAAAAGATACAATAAGAAGCATTGACTAGAATATAGAGAAAAGAGAGCCCTTGTGCACTGTTAGTGGGAATGTAAACTGGTTCAGCTACTACAGAAAACAGTAGGAAGGTTCCTCAGTAAATCAGAAATAGAACTACCATATGATCCAGCAATCCCACTTCTGAGTATATATCCAAAGGCAATGAAATCAGGATCTGATAGAGGCATTTGAACCCCTGTGTTTACTTCAGCATTATTTACAATTGACTAGATGTGGAAAATCCTAAGCATTTGTCAATGAATGAATGGATAAAGAAGTGTGGTCTATATATACAATGAAATATTGTTCAACCATGAGATAGAAGGAAATCCTGCCATTTGCAATCTTGAGTGCATTATGCTAAGAGAAATAAGTCAAATAGAGAAAGACAAATACTACATGATCTCAGTTATATGTGGGATCTAAAAAAGCAGAACTCATAGAAACAGAGACTAGATTGCTGGTTGCCAGGGGCTAGGGGGTGGAGAAAAAAGGAGAGATGTTAGTCAATGAGTACAACTCCCAGTTACCAGATGAATAAGTTCTGGGGATCTGATGTACAGCATGGAGAACATAGTTAATAATACTGAATTATATACTTGAAAGTTGCTAAGAGAGTAAATCATATAAGATCTCATCACACACACACACAAATAATTATGTGAGGTGATAAAAATGTTAATATTCTCATGGTAATCATGTCTCAATATGTTAAGTATATCAAACCATCGCATTGTACACCTTAAACTTACACAGTGTGATATGTCAATTATATCTCCATAAAGCTGGAAAGTAAACAAGTCTCTAATGCTGAGGGGGCAAAAGACAACTTTGGCTGAAGACTTAGTTACAGCCATTTAGAATTATTAGATATGCATGTAAAAATCATTCTTATTTATGTTGATTCCTCAGTTTATAGTCTTCGTCTCTTTGGCCTGGGAATTGGTCAAAAAGCTATAACATTCATATACATTTTCTTCAGCTGCTTTATGAAAATTCTTATTAAATAAATTCTGTTTTTCAAAGAAAATTTTCATTTCTCTTTATCCTCCTTAAAGAACTGTTGTCCAGTGGTGCACATTACACTACAACTGTGCGCACTTTTGAAGTAGGGAGCTTTTACACACCAACACATCAAAACTGTATGTATCTCTGTCAAACAGAGCACAGAAAATATATTTATTTTGGCAAAAAAACTTCAGGGTGAATAATTCCATTTGCTGGGTAACATTTTCAAATCCTATCTGGAAGCCCTTCTACAAAAAGGAAAAAGAGGGGGAGGACCACCTAATCATGGTTAATCTTCTAAGTAAAAATTAGAATTCTAGAATGCTAAAATAAACATCCTTCTTAGTCACATTGTGTGAGTTACAGGAAAAAAAGAGATATCTGAATCAGTAAATGAGTCAAAAATGACCAGAAATACACTTCACTCCATAACAGCCAGCACCTTTAGAGTTCATATTAGTGAACACCTGTGCCATGGAAGGTTTAAAGTTCATCCTGCAACCAGAGTTTCCCTACATTATCAATTTCAAATGACAACCTGAGGTTTTTTTTGCCACAGCATTTGTCAGAAGAAGTCAAAAAACAAACAAACAAAGTGCTCTAATCAGGCATTATTTTTTTACAAAAACTTCCTTAGGATAAATCGTTGACTCAGAAGGATAGATAAGTCCAATCAACTTTCAACCCCTGAATACCCTTGATCAAATAGGCCTATGCTTGTGCCTTCAAGTTCAGGCCACTCTTCTTTTCCAGTCACTCTCACCTCAATTTTAATAATTCTGGCAATGACAAGCACTTCTTCATCAGACTATCTCTCTGTGACCTCAAACTATTAGTATTAATGTTATATTTTTGAGTCATGTAATTAATTTATTCTCTTTATGACAGGTCCAGAAATATGTGAAGAGGCTAGAAATCCCCATTTTTTCTCTGGCAACTATTTTCAATTATTCTCTTGCAACTTTCTCAAATGACATAGTTTCTAGTCCTTTCATAAAATTAGTCACTTCTGAACATACATCATTTGTCCACATACCTGTTAAAGAATAATACCAATACCCTTTTTATTTACACTACTCAGAACTTTATTTAAGGAAATCATCGAGAATATGAATAAATATTTACCTATCATTAACATTTATCACAGCATTACTTATAGCATTTAAAAATCATAGAGTAGTATAGTATACCTATATGATAAAATTTAAAAAGTATGTTGAAGAAGTAATTGAATGGCATTGAAATGTTTACTATATGTTGCCAAGTGGGAGGAATAGGAGATTACAAAAATGTATAATAAGATCATTTATGTGCATTTATCCGTGTGTGTGCATAAACCTGGAATATATAAGAAAATATTAACAGCAATTCTCTCCAATCAGTGGGATTATAGATGATCTCTACTTGCAGTTTTCTGTACACTTCAGATTTTCTACCATGAAAACACATTACTTTGCAATAACAACAAATAATAAATGTCATTTTAAAAAATTGTATTATGAAAAACTGAAAGCAAAAATTGAAAGATGTGAACTGATCAACTCATAGGAAGTGAATTACCGTTTCCTCACTCTAATCCACTTCCACTAAAACTGTATAACACATTGATGGGTTTGCAGCCACATTCCACAGGGGCTTCATTTTGAAAATGTTCTAAATTATAGCCTCTAAAACATTTTCACAAATATTATCACTAAATTCCTCTCATCTTACTCTTGAACATTAGTTGGGTTTTTGTTTTGTTTCGTTGTAATTCATAAAATTTTAATTCCTAAAAATAAGTGACTTCCATTTGCTGCCTGGCACTGCCACCAGCCCCACTGAGCCTCCACCGAGCCCAACGTGGCAGAGTTCAGCAGCAGCTCACCCAGGACTGGCCCAGAAAGGAAGAGGTGGGCCTAGGTCTGAGCAGGGCAATCACCGAGAAATTCAGCCATCAGAACACCCAGGTAGAAACCAGCAACGTGCAAGAAAGGAAGCTATATCATACAGGGTGACTGTGAAAAAATTAGGAAAAATTAGTGGAAATTATCATCATGATCAACACTTACAAAATTGCATCATCATCCAGAAGGATGCATCCATATGCCCAACAAGATAAAAAGAACATGAGTCATGCTTCAATTTCCGCAAAACGTGTAACCAATACAATTTCAGTAACTAGGGTGAATACATATTTCTCAGATACACACTTCTCAGACATAGAGATTTTAAAAAACATTCCTGAGGATAGTTTATGCACAGAATCTATAGTCTTCAGTGGATTCAAGAAAATATTACAGAGTGGAGGGACTCTATCATTGCCTTTTTTTTCTTTTCTTTTTTTTTTTAAGGCAAGGCAACTCTTGGTTGACCTCATAGATTACAAAGACCTTGTCAGTTTACAATCCCTTATTTTTTATTTTTATGCCTGCAGCACCTCGTCTTCTTAAGTGGTCTCCCATCCAAGTACTAACCAGGCCCAACCTTGCTTAGCTTCTAAGATCAGATGAGATTGGGCTCAATCAGGATGGCATGGCCCTAGACCTCTATCATGGCTTTTTAATGATCATGGTGAGGCATCTAGAACATACAAGGTGTTCTTACCTATTTAACGATGTCCCACTGTAAAATATTGTGTTTTAACCTATTATTCTAATGTAATAACATAATTATGTTTTAATAATATAGTTATGTGTTTATAAATATATATGTTTTAAACTATTATACCTTGGCATGTATTTTTTTCTTATGCTTCTAATGTTAAGACTTGATAATACTAAAGCAAAAAACAATTATGTAGTGCTTGTTATTTATCCCTATCAAGCTGCTTTTAAAGTTTGGTTCATCTCTTTACTATTTTAAGACCTCTTTCTCTGATTCTGTCATTTAGTTTTTTTATAAATCCTCTTAACTCTGCATCACTCACAAGTTTGATGAGTATGTCCTCTACATCTATTTTTAAATCCTTGATATATATATTGAACAGAATACAGGCTAAGATAAAGCCATGACACTTACCAGCAGAAAGCTGTCATCAGATTTAACACTTTCTGGATGCAGGTGTTCAACAAGAAACTCATCAAGCTAGCAGTATTAAGATTTAGACCATAATTCTCTCTCTGTTAATATTATATATCAACAAAGGACTTTACAGAGGATATTTGTTGTTTTTTTTCCAAGAAATTTAGGAAGTGGCCTTGTTTCACGCATATACCAATGAATTAAGAGAGATCAAAAATTTATTAAAACAGAATTGAACCCTAAGCGAAAAGTGAAGAGACCTCCAATATCCTGGCTGCAATTACTGCCTCAAGAGGGCAAATATTTTACCTAAAGCATTCACTTTCTGACCTGACATTTTATCATGAATCCTCAGTATTTCTTCTGCCTCATAAATAAAAATGAGACAGAGGATTAAATCTTATCCATCTCCATTGATTCTATAATGCCTAGCACATAGCTTCATCTGTGATATGAGGAGTCTACTTCTTGCCTTTCTCCTGCCCAAATAGAAGTTCTTGCCACTGCTCATCCCACTAAAAGTCCAGGAATCAAGCTTATTACTCCCTGTGGCATTGCAGAAAGAAGCATAAATATCGATTAGCCACAATATGTGTCATACTCAAGGCATGAGGTATAACACTGATTCCCCACTTACCAGGTGATGAGGTAATTGCCTAAAAAGATCTCTGCCTGTAGGCAATAAGACTTTGCTACTACTATGCAGTCAACAACTTAGGTGTTATTAGCTGTAGAGATTTTGAATGAAGCACAACAATGCCTCCATTAAATAATAACAATGACTCTACCTGAGATGGCTGGCTAAGCTAGGTCACCCCAGGTAACTGATCAAGTCCAATCCAGGTAACTGATCATTATCTATTAGACCATTTAGGGCTATAAATCCAGGCACTGCCTAGCCACTCACATCCTTTTGCTTACTTCTCCTATTCAGTGGTCTGTTCTTGCTTTGTGGAAACTCTCATTATCACTCACACGTAAAAGTCCTCATACTGCTACATTTTTCCTTACAATAGAACTCAATGTTCCCACTCTCTAAAGCCTCAGCAACACAGAACACATTTATTTTGAAGGCAGAGAATGCATACAATTTAGAAAAATTGTCCAGCCTACATAATCTGGTGAATAAAAAGATCTTTTATTATTGCTTGTGAAGTTTCCATTTTCCCTAAAGATTCTCCTAAATCCATGAGGGACAAAACCTGTGTTTTTACATCAAAACATAAGATGAGCCTAGGCCGCATACAAAACGTAAATTCAGTAAATACTCAGTGATTGAATCAATGGTGCAATATACTTTATATAAGATATTTTGGATCTAATGAGTTAAAAAAAAAAAAAAACTATGGATGAAAGTCTTGGCATTTTATAAAGCAGGACACTCCCTAGAAAAGAAGAGCAAAAATGTTGGGACTTAGGAAGCAGTGAAATGGGGAGAATCAAGGTGTCCTCTCCTTTTTTGTTCTTCAACTCAAAGGATAAGAATGAGGTTTTAAGCAGAGATCATGGATTAGCAGGAGACTGGCACAAACATCAGAGGAGAATGTTAACATACAGGCGGAATATTCAGAAGAATTATAAACTAAGCAAGAGGTCTACCCTGAAAACAGTCTCACTAAATTCTACAGCTAAGAGAAAGTGCAGAGACACCTAGTGCTCCAGCATATAAATGCTGTTCCATGTCATCACCTCCTTTCCTTACCCAGCCCACTCCTAAATGACATTCCCACTCTCTACGGTAAATTAAACTCTCCTCTCTGTAGGCACAAAAAGAGATATAAATTGATGTATTAGAGATTAAGGCATTCACAGGTGTCTTTAACCAGTCCGTTTCACAGCCCATCCACTCTCTTTAGATACAGGAAAACAATGCAAAAGAAAACAACTTGGTAGATAGTAAGGAGATCAAAAAACTACAGGACTGGAACTTTTCCTCTTTACTAGGCTATCTCCAACACCCAAGTCATTTTTACAAACTAGTCTATAATGAAAAGCAGTAATAACAATAAAAGGTTGATAAAACAAATAAAATGAATGTCAGTTTCCTCTCTTGAGCTCACCCTCAGAGGCCATTATTATAACCAGAATTGCTTTTCCATTACTTAAATATGTTTCTTAAAAAGTTACCACTGTACTTTCACATTCACCTCCAAAAACTGGAGCTAGTTAACACCTCCCTCCATAGCAATACCAAATATCACTGCAGTTTGAAAGAGAGTTCGTGAAGGACAAGGTTAGTGAAGGCATATTGCTTGATGGACAATGATTAATAATAATATCTACCAATTATTGAGTCACTGGTAGGTGCCATACACTGTACCAAAGTCTTGATAACTTTTATCTCAAATCCTTACAGCAACCCTGCAACATACAGATATTACTCTACATAAATTTTGCATAAGGAAACTGAAACTTAGAAAGTGTAATTTACCTAGACAAATGTCTAAATTGTAGATGTAAACCCAAGTTTGTCTCCGCAAATTCGGGTGCCTCCCATTATGCACAGTTGCCTCTCCAGACCTATTTCACTGTGGGAAAACTGGTGTAAAGGAAACATTTCCTTGTGAACATTATTTCTTTATTAGAGAGTCGTGTTTCTCTTAGAGTAAATCTACTTATTTCCTATTCTCCAAATCAGCATATACCAAACATCATTTTAATAACTGTTATAACTTCATTAGCTTTTATTTGCATACTCATTGTCAAATAAGATATATATTGTTTCTTCTCAGTTAGGACTCCCTAATTTTCCAAAGAGAAGTTAACTAACTTATATCACCTAAAGTCACAAAACCTATTAGTGACACAACCAGGCCAAAAATACATATTAAGAGTATATACTCACTTAATGTTCTTTGGCTCTTGGAACTGAAGGAAAATGATGTTTAACAAAACCAGTTTTACCAGAGGCTAGTTAATGTAAATGACAGCTAAGTCCCCAGGGCATCCCATCAACATAATGAACGGACATTGAACAAAACAATGCTATTCAAGGGCCTGCTGCATTCCGTGCTTCTCTGCCCAATTCTTTCTAAATACAGTGACTCTTCTGCAACTTCTCTGTCTAGCCTAGCCTTTAGATTTCTGTGATATGGCCTACCCTACCTATGTAACCCAGTTGCCAAATACAGTGTAAGATAATTATTAATTTATTCCAGAAATAGTGACCTAATACCCCAGATGTTCCAGCATCTCCATGCACTACAGGCACATCAGAGCTAAAATCCAGCCTCCCTTAGAGGGCTCCATGTGCTCTTCTGAATAAAAACACACAGACATTAGATTCTCTTCATAAAAGACAGACACCATAGTGACCAGCTTTAAAAAGAAAATGCATAAATGCCCTGCCAGCCAGGTTCACCAAGTGAAACCTGGAAATCAATGTAACATGTTGATGAAGGTATTCCTGCTGTGTTGGCTGAAGAATTACTGCTTAAAAATTAACTACTTACTGTAAATTACTGCTTGGCTGCCATCATAGGAACATAGGTTATTAATTATAGGATCAAACATTCTAATAATAAGCATTCTGCTTCTGTACCCCTGCTTTCATACCTGACCAGTGGGTTGATAGGTAATGAATAGAAGAAAAATAGACCTTTGTGTTCAGACAGAATGAAGAATGGGATTTTAGGCTTAAAAACCCTGTACCTCTACATTTCGGGGCTGCTTAATTTGGGATCTGCGTACCTCTGGCAGACCCAGCTGGCTGAATAAAGTGTGTGATTCCTATAACTCACTGAGAGTTCTGGAGGTCTGTGTGTCTTTCAGGGGCTGGCGGCCACAACACTGCCAGCAACCACACCTCCAACGAAAACAGTCACAATGAAACCCTAGAACCTGGCAAGTGAGAATACTCTCCTATTGTTCAATAAATCCCATTGTCATCTAGGTGCAAGCTGTTCTCATGGATTAATGCCACGCTCACATTGCCAGTTTTAATTTCCTATGTTGCCTATATGCAAACTCTCAAAGGAGATGAACAGAATACAAACAGATCATCTGCACTTTTAAAATTGTACAATCATAAAAGTCACAATATGCATTTCTGTGCACTTTCTCCCAGGTATTTTTAAAGCGACCCATTTTAAACATATTATTCCGGGTTTTGGTATTTTTTCTCTACATTAGCTAAGCAAGATATTTTCAGAGTCAAATCTGAAACTTCATTCAAACCCTATGAACCCACCAAGTCTGATACCTTGTAAAATAATAGCCCCTTAAATTGTTAACTTGGATGTTGGCCAGCACTATTCTAATCAACACATAGCACTTTATTCTGCAAGGAAAAAATTGTATGCCTTACAAATATCTTTTGCACATATAATTTTGTCACAGGTAATAAGTAAAAAGAGAGAGAAAGCATGACTGTGTTCCAATAAAACTTTATTTATAAACACTAATATTTAATAGAATTTTCACAACATGAGATATTATTCGAGTTTTTCCAATCATTTAAAAATATAAAAATAATTTTAAAGCAGCCAAGGACCAGATTTGGCCCCATGGGCTATATTTTCCTGACCCTTGTATGACAGGGTTGTCCCCATCTGCATGGTTAAAACTGAGTCATAGCATGTCTATGATCCAGTTTATGTGATGAGAAAAGAGGGAGCCCAGAACAAGAAATTTCATTTTAAGCACATCTATTTGGTTAACTTTCCTCTGGGAAGAACTCGGTCACATGGCCACAGCTAGTCTCAAAGGGAGCTAAAAAACAGAGTCAAAGCTGGGTAGCCACATGCTCCAGAAGAAGAGAAGACCTTCAGACAGCAATCTGTTACAGACCCCGAAGACTGGTTCTTAGCAGCCTCCTTAGGGTCGGTACCTGATGTACTTCACATAGAGTTGCCTGAGAGCCTAATTCTATGTTCTCTTGGGCTAATTTTGCCTTATTAATGTTTCTTTCATTATTCCAGTTAAGAGATCACACACTCTTTGCCTCTATGTACTATTCCTCTAACAATCTATGTCAATCTAGAGAGAACTGTAGAAATATTCTTGTTTCTAGTCTAAAAGTGTGCTGTACACACGAAACAATATTAGTACTATGAATACTGACAAATGAGTCCTAGATGAGCTCTCACATATAACAGTTATATTCTAACTATATAATAGTTATATAATAGTGAACCATGTGTGTCCCAGTCCAGTAAACTCTGTCTTAGCACCCCAAGTACAGCTTGGTTTTTTTCTGTTCACCATCCATTAGGAGTCCTGCCCCGCTCCTCAACCTTGGGCCTACAAACATCCTGGGGCATTATAAAGGATAGTTTTCCACACATGATCACTGGCCCATCAATGACATCAATTGGTGCAGATGGAGCAAAATCCTCTAGAGCTCCAACCAGAATATCTATTGCTGGTGCCCACCTTCAGGTAATGGAAGGTTGCCAAAAGTCACAAATATCATTTTCTACCAGCAAGAGCCAGCAAGAGTCAGCTGCACTGATGTCAGTCTTATCACTTCTAAAACAGAATGTAAAAGGTTGGCATCTGATTTTCTGAAAAATTCATGAATAAGATGAAATATTTCAAGTGGTGACAGAATTACTGGTCAAACTTAATGGGGGAAAAGAGGAAGGAAATTGTAACTAATTTATTAAAAGGGCTAAACCTGATGGATTACATTTAGAGGCAGATTTTTTCCCCTCTACTGCCTTCAAACAGACTGTGAGATCCTCGCCCCTGCACCATGACAATATCTAGAGCAGATATCAAAGCTTTTGGGTCATTTTCAATCTTAAGGACAATCTCATTTTCCACTATTAAAAGTTCAGCCTCGTATGACTAAAAATCTGTCTTGTCCAATCTAATTACATCAGGCCTGCACCACAGCCATTTAATATCAGGACTGAGTCAATGCACTCTCTGGCTAACCACATGTGACTACAACATTCCACTCTATCGCCCAGTGGTCCAAGCACTGTCTTGTGGGTTATGTGCCCACTGTCTTCCAGAGCCCTAGTTTTCTTACTATTTGTGAAAAGGGGCTTAGAAAATACAGATTCCTAAGCATCTTCTGTCACACCACCAACTCCCCAACCCTTTTCACCCAACTCCTCCAGTTTCTAATTTAGTCAGTAAGTGGCAGAGCCAAGAAATCTCAATTTTCAATAAACCTCTAGATGATTCTGATGAAGTGGCCTACAAACCATGCTCTGAGAAACACTGCTTCAGGGAATATGTAATCATAACCACAAAGACACATATTCCTATTTTCCTTGGTTCCTGTCCAAAATCAAAAGCTTTTGATGATTTACACTCTATAATGCTCCCATTACTCAAATACTTCATATGACTTTTTCTGTAATCAAATAATCCCTCTCCCTTCTCCCAAGCCTCTGGAATGGTTGGGTCATCATTACCTCCAATAACCTTTAAACTCGGCTCCACACTTCCTGGCTTTATCAGGCTTCACTGAAACCTGGCTACCCACAGAAGGCACCAGTTTCTCTGTAGCTCTCTCTGCTAAAAACTGCTCATCTTCCTCCATCCCATTTACCTCATGTTTGGAAAGCGATATCTTCCTTTCTCCCAAAACCATTCCCACACCTCCACTCCTACACCTTCTTGCCAAAGCTCCTGTGCCCCTGAGACTCACATGATCTAACTATTCCTCTACCTCTATACATACTCTAGCACCACCTTTCCTGTCACTGTCATAGGCAAAACTGTTCATTGCCTGTGGCACCCAGCTCGAAGTATTCCTTCCATGCCAAGTCCTGCTATCGTCCTGGACAACTCCACTGTCCATGCAGACGAATGATTTACTCCCTGGCTTCTCATGTTCCTGACTTCACCATTTCCGTCACATTGGCTACCACTCTACAGACCTTGTCATCACCTCAAAGTACTTTATCTCTGATGTCACTAATTCAGACTTCTCACTATCTGCCCACAATCTCCCATCTTTCCAGCCTACTCACTTATGATTTATCTCATGGGTTCCTTAACTTCCAGGGCACCTCCAGTCCACAGAACCCTCTACTTTATCTATCAGCTGCTTCATTTCTTCACTTCCTTCTTTATTCTTCTTGGGTACAATCTCAACTCCTCTTTTTCTAATGTTCTCAACTCTTTTGCTCCACAGACCTCTCATTGTATCCACATGCAAAAACCTCAAACCTGGATGGATCCAACTATGCTTCTTTGTGTTTGCTCCCTAAGCGCTAAATGTTGATAAAGATGAATCTCATTAATAGTGTAGATTGGTCCTGACCTGCAGTTACCCATCTCAAATGGGCCTGTAATGCTAATCAGCAATGCTACAATGTTTCTCCATAACAAATATCAAACCCCAATCCTCCCACATCTCCCTTATTTCTCAGCATAGGACATCCTACTTCTCCAGAAAAATAAACAGATAAACCTGCCTGTATCTGCATCAATATTTCCCCATCTATCACCACACCCATTTACAAAAGAAAAAGTGGTCTACTCTGTTCACTGGGTAGTCAGGCCGTGCAGCCAAGTTTAAAAGAAAAGAATCACCCAAGGAAGACATCGGTGTGTGATTTCAGGTCACTGAGAGTAGGCAACATGTACAACAGCCTCAAGTGGCACAGCACTTAATTACAGCAAGAGGAACAAGATGGTACACAAGATTCAGCCTCTTGCAATGCATTGATCCCTGATGACTAGCCACTCTGCTCTGCAGCCGTTGTGATCTGTGTGACTAGGCATACCCTGCTCTGTGCTGCAGTAGAAGGACTCCAAGTCCTTCCCCATGGGGTCTAAAATACAGAAGGCCACAGGCAAGTCTGAGGGCCACTGACGCATGCACTTAAGCAGAACAAAAGATTATACATCAAGCTTGGAACAGGGAAAAACATTCCTTCGCAAGAAGATAGCCCAGCACAAGAAAATGTTCCAGAAAATGTTACAAGAAAATGTTCCAGGCACAAGGCCACTCGTATGTGCCATTCAGGAGTTGAGAAGTGGTGGATGATTGTCCTTCCCAGTAAAAATCATCCTACCCTCTATCTAAAGCCAATCTCTCCATCTTGCTCTGAACCAAAAACTTCTTTCCACCCTCATATAAACCTACAGATACTGCTTAATCTCTCTCCTGCCCTTCAATTAATATACTTGAAAGAACTAATTGTGTTATTTCTTAAAATCCTATTCATTTTCAAACCACTCCAATCTTGCTTCTGCACAAAACATCCCACAAAATTAGGCAGGTCAAGTTCAGCAATGACTTTACATCACTAAATTCAAAGAAAACTTTTCTGTTTTATCTTGGTTAAAACTGTGTATTTGACATTCTTGACCACGCTCTCCCTCCTCTAAGTTCTTTCTCCTTTTAGTGTCTATGCTGCCGCATGGTCCTGATTTCACTCCACCACACTGGAAGTGCTTCAGCTTCTTTCGCTGGCTTTTTATACTCTAAACGACCCTTACATTTTAGAGCACCTTCAGGCTCTGTTCTTTTCTTCCTCATGGAGCTTAGCCAATTCTAATACTTCTGGTATCTTCTGATTTATTCAGTAATTGACTTGGTCACTCCAAAAAAAAAAACAAAAAACTAGTGAGCACTCTTTATGGGACAGTCATTATACAAGGTGGCAGAATTCAGGGGCAGGACCTCTCCAAGTTGTGACTTCAGAAGTCACATTCACCTAGAATGTTATGCAAGGCGCTGGCACAATTCAGGGGTTAGCAAGACAACTATGCCTACCCTTGTGGGCTTTCCTGTTTTATAGAAAAATAGAAATAGAAGAAATAATTTCAAAAGTAATAATTCAATTACAGGTGGGAATAGCACTCCAAAAGAAATGTTGGAAGATTCAAGAAAGAGTGGAGCATCCAGGAGAGAAAACAGTACATCGAAGGGATGAGGTCAGACAGAGCTTGCTGTCCTGCACAGTCTGTTGGAAGGCCAGAGTAGTTGGAGTGAGGGAGTGGGGGAGAAAGTAGCAAGGGTGAACCCAGGGGGGTGGCAGGGGTAGATCATGCACACACTCAAAGGCCACTTTAAGCACTCTACTCTCTTGACCTTAAGATTTTACTCCAGATTCCTAAGGGATTCACTGAAAGACTTTAACTGGAGAAAAATATAATCAAATCTGCATTTTTTCAGCATATTTTGGTTGTAAGGTGATTACAGTAGATATGGGGAGGCTGTTTTTTAATGAGAGAAAGATATGAGAGTGACATGTATGCTATTGGCAGCTGCTAGAGAGAAGCAGATGTTTTCAAGATATAATTTAAGGAGGAGCCCCGTTAATATGTTCAGGCTTGAATAACTAGCTACACAATGGTACCATTTCCTACCATAAGAAACACTGGGAGGATTAGGTTGGGAGAAAGCAGCACAGTTCTTGTTTAGCCACGTTGAATTTGAGATGCCTGCAAAGCATCCAAGGGAGACTGAGTGGAGTTCCAAGGTGAGAGAGAGAAAATGGTCTTCTCAGTGCCACTCAGGCCTTCTCAAAACACCTCTTCCTCTGCTGTCCTTCTCACCGTAAACTTCTGGTTGTCCTCTTATCTATCAGATTGGTATATTTTAGGCTCCTCTAGTCAAAAGCAGTGCTGGATTGAAGAGTGTCCCCCTCAAAATTCATGTCTCCACAGACACTGCGAATAGGACCTTATTTGTAAATAGTTTTTCTAGACATAATCGAGTTGAGGTTGTACTGAAATAGGGTGGGCTCTCAATCCAAGGACCGGTGTCCATATAAAGAGACTCAGAGACACACAGAGTTAGAATAAAGGCCATGTGGAAACAGGCAAAAGTTGGAATGCTACAGCTATAAGCCAAGGAATGCCAAAGATTGCAAGCAACCACCAAAAGCTAGGAAAAGCAAGATTTTTTGCTTTTAGGGGGAGCATGTCTCTGCTGACATCTTGATTTTAGGCCTTGTCGCCTCCAAATCTGAGAGAATAAATTTCTGTTGTTCTAAGCCTCCCAGTTTATGGTGACTTGTAATGCCAGGCCCAGGAAATTAATGCACTGACTCACCCTTGGCTTCTCACTCTCCACATCAATCAGTAACAAATCTTTATTCCATCCATGGAGGGTGTCCTGAATCCATTTGTTTCCTCCATTCCCACTGCCACTGTCTCATACAAACCCCCATCATCTCTCATGTCTTTACTACTGAAAGTACCTGACTGGCTCCACATGCTTCTTTTTACCCTTTTCCAATCCATCTTCTACTTATTAACCAGAGTGACTTTAAAGCACATATATGAGCATGTCATTATCTTGCATAAAACACATCCATTACAAATAGGGTAAACTCCAACATCTTCGGCATAGATGACAAATCCCTCTGGGAACTAGCCAGCCTGCCATCCCACAGTTCCCATCGGCATGCCCTTCAATACTCTACCAACTCCAGTCACGTAGACTTCTTTAGGCTCCTCTGCCTTGCCACACTTTCTCATGTCTTCTCACACATCTCCTATCACTCAGTACATTTTTAGTTAGGTACTGAATATGTAAATTCCACAAGAGCATGGACTGCATCGGTCGTGTTCACTAGCATATCTCCAATGCCTAACCTGTACTTAGAAAATATAAAGTGCTCAGTAAACATTTTTTGAAATAATGACACAGAATGCAGTCAAATTTCCTCAAGTTACACTAACCAAACCTGATTAGATATATTTTTCCAGAAATTGACGTTTCAACTCAGATGTCATTTTAACAGAAATAATGTTTGAAAATTTCAATCACCATTTATAAGATTATTTCTAGGGGAATCAAATATTAAATTTCATTCAACCAGCTAAAAATACAAACTTTAGCCAACCATCTGTTTGAAAACCAGGAGCTCTCTCTACTCAAAGCATGCTCATTGGTCATTACCACTTACTTTATCATTCAAGCCAAATCTCCAAGCTAAACATGTACGTGTGCATGCTTTGGGAATGCTAGGTGCAACCATCGGTCTTAACCCTTTTTGAGAGAGGGCACCACTACCCTACAGGGTTTGAAGACAGAGAAGAAGGGCAAAGAAAACGAAGTAAACGTTTCTCAGCTTGACTAGGGATCACATCACTCCATTTTCCCTCCCTTCCATTCAGTTAAGTACTCCATACACACACTAATGTCAGCTGGTAGCTTAGGGAAAAAGCTAGTCTTTGCAAATAGATACAGTCATTTCTTCTCTTCTGCTTTACTACACTATCCTATTACTTTCCAAACCTTGCAAAACAAAACAAAACAAAAAAACTAATATAATTCATGTTCTACATTCTCACTCAATCCATTCAATACATTTGTGATTACAGTGTTCACCATTCTTTGCCCTGGTACCCCAAAATATGTAAATATAATAGGAGCGCTGTCATTCCTTCTAAACTCACAATAGCACCATCCAAATCTAACCTCTTCCCATGATACCACTGTCCACCCAGCTCTGCTAACCAGAATCCTAGAACACATTTTTGTTACTTCCTTCTCTCTTGAATCCATTTCCAATCCATTAAGTACTGTCAATTTTACTTCCTAATCTGTCAGTTTCTCTCAATTTCCACCATCATAACCAAATCCCAGCCAAAATAAAGTCAACTCTCATCTGAATTGATAGCCAATCTCCTAAATTATCTCTTCACTTACTTTTGCTTCCTCTAATCCATTCTGCATGCTAAAGGCAAAACGCACTTATTGTGTTGCCCCCCACCCCAATCTTTCTGCCCCTACCTTGATCCTCCAACTTTAACTCTTAAATATTTTCTCTTGAAATAAGAACTAAAATTTTGATGATAGCCTACAAGGGCCAGTATGGTTTCACCTGCAGCTATCTCTCTAGTTTCAGCTCTTAGCACTCAACTCTTCAGTTGCTGGCTTCCTTTTACCTCCTTGAATATGCCATGTGTCACTCATCCTAGAAACCTGCGCATATGCTGCTTCTGCTGTTGAGAGTGCTCTCTACCCTCATCCACTAGGTCTTTCCCAAGTTCTATACAATCTTTAGATCTCAGTGGAAACACCACTTCTTCAGAGAACTATTTCCCCTCAACCACCATGAATACATTATAATGCCATTATATATTTCCATGACACTGTATGCATTACTTCTTAGCTCCTACCAATGCCTGTTAATGCCAAAGCAATATTTTTCCAATCAATCCTTGCCCTGGGGCCTTTGACTTGCCAAAAAGGAATAATACCTTCCTGCATATTTTGAATCTAGTGTCAGTTGCCACCTGCCTACTTCTTTTTTGCCAAGAAAAAAAAAAAGTCAACAGTCCAAAATTATTTTTTAAAAATTTATGTCTATACAGCAAGTCATAAGGACATTTAAGCAACTCTATAAAGATGTACATGTGGAAAACAACTGAGTCCTCCTACCAATAGCCAGCAAGAGGCCTTCTGCCAATAGCCATGTGTTATAGGTTAAATTGTGTCCCTACAAGAAAAAAAAAAAAAAGATATGCTGGAGTCTTAACCTGCGGTACCTAAGAACATGACCTTATTTGAAAATAGAGTCTTACAGAGGTAATCAAGTTAAAATGAGATCATTAAGGTGAGCCCAAGTCTAAAATGACTGATGTCCTTACCAAAAAGGGACATTTGGACACAGAGACATTCCCACAGGGAAAATATCATGTGGTGATGAAGACAGAGATCCGGTGACACAACTACAAGCCAAGGAATGTTAAATATTGCCATCAAACCACCAAATTCTAGGAGAGAGACACAGAAGATTCTCCTTTGCATGTTTCAGAAAGAGTTAACCCTGCTGACACCATAATCTTGTACTTCTAGCTTCCAGAACTGTGAGACAATAAATTTCTGTTATTCTAAACCACCTAGTTTGGGGTACTTTGTTCTAGCAGTTCTAGAAATAAATATGTTATATGAATGAATCACTTTGGAAGCGGGTCACCCAGTCCCAACCAAGCTTTCAGATGACTGCTGCCCAACCATTATCTTGACAACCACTTCTTGAGACACCTTGAGCCAAAACTATTAGCTAAGCTGCTCCTGAATTCCCAGACCACCCATGAAAAATATGAGATTAGTGTTTGATGTTTTAATTTCTGTTTTAGACCTAATTGTGATGCCCTCTCCCCACCACCAATTCTTATATTGAAGCTCCAATCCCAAAGGTGACTCTGTTTGAAGATAGAGCATTAAGGAGGTAATTAAGGTTAAACACAGTTGTTAGGATGGAACCCTAACCCAATATGGGAGTTGTCATTATAAGAAGAAAAAGAGACACTAGGGATACACTCACACAGGAAATGCCGTGCGAGGACACAGTGAAAAGGCAGCCATGTGCAAGCCAAGGAGAGAGGCCTGAGGAGAAAACAAGCTTGCCATATCTTGATCTTAGACTTCCAGCCTCCAGAACTGTGAGAAAGTAAATTTCTGTTGTTTGAGTCACCCAGCCTGTGGGATTTTGTTATGGCAGCCCCAGCAGATTAATACGGCTGCTATTTTAGCATAACTTCTCACACAGCAGTAGCTTATAATATACTTTCCCAACCCACCCCACAACAAACATATACATTTTCCATCTCTAATCTCAACCGTCACCAAAATTTCTTTGAATGAATTAGGTCTTCTGTAGTTTGACTCCCTCTCAGATTATGGAAAAGGCTCTATGATAAATCTCTTAAGTAAAAAATAGGTCTTCCCATGAGTAACCTCTAAGTTTTAAGTACTAAATGACAATTAGCCTGCATGTGACAGTTTGATTTTAGACTATGAGCATGACCAAGACTAAGATCATCAAAGGATTATGAGAGGATAAGAGCTTATGTTCCTAACCCAATTGAGAATTTCTGTCCATAAGAAATAACCACTATCTTCTCTCTGCTATCCTTAGCAGCTTGTATCTACCTCTGCCACTGACATTGAATTAAATGAAATTATTTACTCTTCAATGGACACTCTTTTATCCAGAGCAGTGGCTTGTCTCAGTTATCTTTTAAAATCCTAGCACAAAATAAGCATTCAATAAGTATAATAAATTTTTAGAGAATTATTGAACCCTGAAGATCTATCCTCAGGCAGTTCAAGGCAAGTCTTTAAAAAGGCAGCACTGAGCTGTGAACCTTGTTCATTTATCTTCCTCAGGAGAATGCCTTCTACTGTTACTCTAGACAATTTCAAAGACCAGTCTGTATGCTTTCTCTGACAATTGATTTTATCTTCAATTTTCAGCTTCTGGGTGTCAGATAAGTTCTCTTCAACTTAACCCTTGTCTGTCCCTTTCCTATTGCTGTGGCAATCTTATGCCTGTATTTTCTAAACACAATCCTCAGGTCCCTGCATTCCATTAGCCTGCCCTGATGGGTCACTTCTCTGACTCTCTACCTAGTCTAAATCATCACTCATCTTGTAATCAATCAACACCTTTCAACGCCCACCTTCAGAGCAGGCCAAATAGAAAATACAGAAAACTGTTTAAGGTTGAGAACCTTATGATTTGATGGCTTTAAACCTCTGTAGTTTGGGTTCCTTGAATTGGACAGGGGAGAAAAATGAGTTCTGTATGTTTAAAATGTCTGTAATAACTAGTATAAGAAGTAAGACATGTGCATGAACATAGTTGCAAAGGTTAATCTTTCATGTCTTTCTTGGCCCAGAACTCCAAACTCTTTTCACCAACACCAAACAATTTCCTAATACGAAAGGAAAAGAAGTTTAAATTTGTGTTAAGCATCTGAGAGAACCGCAGTAATTACAGCAAAATAATAATAATAATAAATAAAAAGTCCCGAAGGCTCTAAAAACAGATTTTTTAGTTATATTTCATAATTAACTTTGGTCTATAACTTATTTAGATGTATTTAGAACTTCTTGAGCTAATTTCTAGAAACATTCAAAGGCAATCCTTTTTAAAACACAATCTCAAAAAGATCCTTAATTGTATATACGATGTAACTTAAAAGTTGTCACATAATTTCTCTAGCTAATGGCATTTGGAGACTGAGTCCTTAAATTTTGCTAAAAGCATCACTGCTATTCATAATAAAACAGCTAACGTTTACTGGGTGTTTTTCAATGAGCAGGCCACTGTGCTAATGAGCTTAATATAGATTATGTCGTTTAATCCTGCCAACACAGATTTGTGAGAAAACTGATGCACTTTAAGCCTACAAATCCAGAACTCTACAGACTCTTGGGGTTCTAGCAGCTTTACTAATGCTATTCCCCTGTTACTTAGCTGCTGGCTTACTTAGAGATTTCACTGGGTTACTTCATTCTTCTGATGCCAGGACCTGCATAGGAGCAGTTCTTATCTAGAGCAATTTATTTACGTCTAGAGGAGGAGAGCCCTTTGGCAATGTGTCAACATCCATCCAGAAAGTACTTAATGTTTACTGCGTGGCTGAATACAGTTTTGAATTTGTTAAAAATAAATAACTCTGTTATACCCGTTTAAGAACAAAAAAGAGATGTCTCAAAATCATCTCTCATTAAAGTGCTCACTCGGAACCCTGTGCATTCCACGTGGGCGATTCAGGAAGAGAAAAATCGCAGAGAAAAACGGGTGGGTGGGGGGTGCGGTGGAAGGTGGAAGGTGGGGAGGACTAACTATTCTGTAAGGAAATGGCATGGCGCTAGACTCACAGATGAATCTCTCTGGACACACACTTCCAACCCAAGCCCATAGGGAACGGTCAGAAAGATCCAAGGAGAAGGGAGACACTAAAATGTGAGATCTTCTGGGTCATAGTCTGAAATTTCTACCAACGCTCAGATCGTGGAGGCAGTTACGCTGGAAATCATCAGGGGCGCCTTGGTCACGTCCCGGAGTGGCCCCTGAGGTCGTATTCTGGAAGGCCGGCACTTCACCCCGTCCGCGCCGCCAGGGGAGGCCAGGCGGCCGCGGCGTCCAGCGGGTGCGGCGCCCCGCGGAGCGCAGTGCGGGGAGCCGGCGGCACCGGCCCGCGGCCGCCGCCAGAGGGTGCCCACGGGTCAGCGTCGCGGGCGAACGGCGGGCCCCACCTCGGCGCCCGCGCCCAGCCCCGCGGGGACCCTTCCTGCGGCGACTGCCACCGCGAGGTCGAGGAGACTGACCGATGCGGGCACTGGCCGGGGTCGCAGGGGCCTGGCGGCGCCCTCACCCCCCCCATCCGATCCGCGTGCCCCGGGCGGGGCGGGGCCACCCCGACCGCGACCCCTGCGGCTGGACTTTGGCTCCGGTCCGGCCCCGCGCCCGGGCCGGTGCGGACCCGGCGCGCGCCGCCGCCTGCAGCCGGGAGGTCTGGGTGGCGCCCTGGGGAGTCCGGGGGGCGGGGGGACCCGAACGCAGCTGCGGCGTGGCCAGAGGCAGGAGGCCGCGTCTGGCGCAGCCGTGTGGCCGCTGGAGCAGGGGCTCGGGCCTCGGCGACATGAACTACGCTCGGTTCCTCACGGCCACGAGCGCAGCAAGGCGGCCTTCTCCCATCCGAGCGCTGAGTGAGTGCGGGGGCCGCGCCCTGCTCCTGCGGGGGGGGTCTCTCAGAGCCCCTGGGGGTGCTGTCTGCAGTCGCCGCTCCCTCCGTTACAGTCATTCCACGGTGACAGCTCTGTCTGAGTGAGCCGGTGCCCACCGAGAAGAACTCGGGCGAGGCGGGGAGCCCATCACCTCTGCTCGAGGTAGTAGGAGCAGCGGTAGGGAGAGGCCCAGGTGCTGTGGAACGGGGAGTGCTCTCTGGAAAGGGTCTTTCCGGCACACGAGTAGGGTCGGGCACACTGTGCAGATGCGTGCCGAGTGGAGAGGGCCTGGTGAATGGGGAGGGAAAGGCGTGAGCCATGAAGCCGGACAGACAGGCAGGTAAGGGCTACCTGGAGGAGTGTTTTCTGATAGTGTGGCCCTTGGCGCCTTTCCTGATTACTCTCCTTCTTAGCTGGACATCTCCATTGCTTAGTTCCTCCACCAATGAGGTTGGTCCAAAAAAGTTATTTTATGTCTATTTTAGATTAGCATCCTGTCGCTAGATGTTGTTGAACTTTACAGTTGTACTGGCTACAATGCAACATCCTGAACTCTGTTTAGGAAAGTCTTCTATGAAAGTGTTTCTTCTTCTCTTCCATATTTGTTGTAGATGAGTTATTGGCCAGGGCTCCGAAATCGGTCATCTCTTTAGCTGCTGGATCACCGAATCCGAGCATGTTCCCTTTTAAGACTGCTGTTATCACCACAGAAGATGGCAAGACCATCCAGTTTGACAAAGAGACGATGAAAAGAGCACTTCAGTATTCTCAAAGTGCTGGGTAACTATAGATACTTGAGTTTTGTTGGCTCATTTTATAAGCAGTGGTCTAAGGCCCACTGATAAAGTGACTTTATCTTTTTTAACTGGGCATTCAACAGTTAAGAAAGTTTGGAGTAAAGTTTTCAAAGATTAATTAATAACCACAGGGATAGTGAGTGCTTCTCACTCTTACATAATAGGGAGAATCACAGAGGGCTTCTAGGAAAAAAGTGCCATTTGAGCTGAGACTGAAAAAAAAAAATGAAAAGATAGCTAGGTGAAGAAACAGGTTAGGAGAAGGGATGAAAAGGATCTTCCAGGAAGCAATATTATTAAAGTCCTGGGGCAATTTTTTAAGAATGATGTTCCTTTTCTAAACAGGCAGCCATGAAAATATGTTGCCCTCAGTTCAGGTGTCTTTAATTCTTACAAGCAACCTAGAATAACATACCTTAACATTTTCCTTAGCTGGTCTTTTTCCAATGATAAAGGATAATTTATAGAGTGTAATTACATTTTATTACTGTGGTTGAAATGTATACTGAAATATAATACATGATATATATATATATATATGTGTGTGTGTGATATAGATATATATATATATATATCTATATCACACACACACATATATATGTATGAATTATATTATATGTAATACATACATAGGCACTTCTTTCCAAGAACTTTTTGAGCCTGAACTTCTAGGTAGCCTATGGAAATATTGCTAAGGAGAACAAGAAATCTATTATGCTGTGAGTGCTCTAGTATAAAATAAGGAATGTAGGCTTAGGAATAAGAAAGATGTTGACTCAAATCTCAGCTCATTTAATCACTGGCTAATTGACTTTTTGTGAATTTCTTAATCTCTAAGTCTGTTACCTTGTCATTTAAATAGGGAAATTAATATTGGCAAAAGGATTTGAGGATTTTTAAATTGAATATATAAAGTACCTATTATAAGGCTACTATATAATTCCTCTCTACTTTTGTTATAATATTTACTACTATAAATTTGAAAATACATTTTATATTTTAGAATCCCAGAGCTGTTGTCCTGGCTAAAAGAGTTACAAGTAAAATTACACAATCCTCCCACCGTCCATTATCCATCCAGTCAAGGACAAATGGACATATGTGTCACATCTGGCAGCCAAGACGGTCTTAATAAGGTAAGACTGAAAGGAAAGGGTACCTACCCCATATTTAAAATCAAATATGTTCATAAATAGAGTCATCTCTTACAAACAGGAAGATCATGTTTAGTGAGTTACTGGTAGTCTTTCTTGTCTTTACCTAGAATTATAAACAGGGAACTTAAAAACATTCACCAGCCTAATTTTTCTTAAACAGATCATGTGATCAAAGACGCAGAGCTCTGAGTCATTCAAACAGGATTCCCATTAATCATACTCAACTCCTACCAGAAGGTTAGCGAGCACTGCTTAATTTCACCTGACTCAAAGGTTCACATTACATTTTGATTTATATTATTTTAGCTATAAAATTGCAGTGTAATTTTTAAATTCTTTAATGGGCATATTTTGATACTCCTCAGATGAAATGTAATTTCTTTGCATGTCTGCTTATGTAATCATCTGTGCTCACCACTGCGTGTATCTCGTCTCCATCTTGGCTGTGTTTCTCTAGATCTAAGTATACGTCTGTGTCTCTGACTTCACTCTACGTTTTCTCTATCTCTCAGCCTTGCGTTCACTCACTCACTTGCATTCCATCTGTCTCTCTCCTGGGTTCCAGGAATTCCACTGGGTGGTTCCCACAATAAAGAGACTGCAACTGTAGTTTCATTGTATTTTTCTTTTCTTTTTCATAAATAATTAGTCCTGAGTAAAGATTCTTTATATTCAATCTTCATATCTAGATTAAAATAAGACTCATCGTAAACCAGAGTAGCTTTATGTAAATGTGAAAGCTGTAATCTGGTTAGCTTTAATAAATTTTAGTTAAATTATTATTATAGAATAATGCATTGGGGGAATAGGAATCTTTATAATTTTCCTCCCTTTTTATTTAATAAGGAAAATGAAAGGATTTGCTACTATTAGAGTTTTTGTTTGAAGAGAAACATTTGTGGCTCTATAGATTAATGTGAAAAAAAGTTCTTTTCCATAAAATTCTTTTTTTAGGAAAGTACGCTATAACTTTTTTTTCCACAGAGATGCTCAAGACAATTTCTCCTTTACTTGTCACAATATCAGTCATATCAAAGAAGGAAGGTAGCATAGACGGCCAAATACAGCAATAACTTACTTGTTTATAGACATGCTTATTGCAGAGGCCTAAGTGGGACTCTGGTTTAATATTTCTTCCAGTTTGTCCTCTAGGATAGATATTATTTTAAATGCCTATGTTCTGTTCCCGTCTATATCTGGTAAACAGTGCTGCCAGATAATAAACAGCCCTTCTCTTCATTTAGGATATTTGACATTCTCATGTCCCCTAATTGACATGGAAAATATAAGTAATTAGGTTTTCATTTGATCTATTGATAATGCACATGCCATTCAAGCAATTTGCTTGGTCATAGGATATCCTGTAAAGCCTAAATCAATTAGAAACTTTTCAGAGAATACTGTTTATCATAAAATGCTAAAAGCTCATAAGGAAATGGTAAATTGATCATCCTAGGCCAAATCAGTAAACAAAAGTAAAATCTCCTGTTTCAGTCGATAATGGCGATACTGTTTGTCATGAGATGTACATTTTTAAAATTATAGGAAGGAGAGGCTTGAATTGGGGATTGTGAAACATTGCAAGGTAAAAAAAAGATTATTCTGTGACTGATATAAGATTTGATAATAATAGACTCCTTGATTAGGCTGGAAATATCTATTGTCTGGCTCTGTTGATGTCAGTAGGTATCATATTGGCTGCAAAAACTTCTAAGTTTGTCAATCCTTGTCTTACTTGGCCTCTAAATATCCTTTGACATTGTTGACCTTCCCATCCTTTTTGAAATACTCTCTTCTTCTGGGCTCTCAGCACCACATTGGACAGCTTTCTGGAGGCCCACTTTCCCTGCCTCCATGGCTATGTCTGCTCCACAGCCTTTATTTATTGGGGTTCCTCAAGGCTCAAGCCTCAGACCTTTCTCCCTGGGTACTTCCATTTACATCAATGTGATCGATCATATACTAGTAAATTCCAAGTCTATTTATCCATCTGTCCTCCTGACATATATCACAAGATGTTTTGAAGACACCTCAGACCAAACCACACTCATCATCTTCTCCCTCAGACAATTTTTTGGGTCTGTTTTTTCAGTGAATGGCACCACTCCCATCATCTACTTCCATATCCAGAAACTTAGGAGTCATTTATGATAACTCCTCTTCTTCTCTCCCTTATAGTCCATAATTATGTTGGTTTGGATTTCCTAAATACTTCTCAGTTCTCCTCTCCAGTCCCATCACCATCACTCTAATTCAGACTACCCTTATCTGTCCCAAAGAATCATAAATCTTTCCAAACTTTCCACATATATTCTCATTCCTCTTTCACTCTTTCATATTGTAACCAGAATGGTCTTCTCAAAACAGATATCTGATAATATGACTGGCTCCCTGTTCCCACCCTCTACTTAAACTTCTTCCTGGCTTCAGTTGGCCCAAATGCCTTTATGGTGTGGTCTCTGCCCATTTTTGTCTGCTATCACTCCACTCTCCTCTTTATACTCTGCTTCAAGCCACAGAACTCTTTCAGTTTCTCAGAATGTACCTATTGTCACCTCTACACCATCTCATCACTTTTTAAGGAAGCTTTCTCTGAATGCCCTGTTTCCTGAATGCCCAAGTCCTCTTAACAACAGCTCTTAGAATACTGTGTATCTACTTAATAGTGCTCATCATCATATTTAAATATATATTTATTTGAGTAATTGGTTGATTAGTGTCTAGCTTTCCTGGTAGACTAGTACCTCCAGACTAATAACCATGTCATTATACTCATCATTTTATTTCCATACCTTATATAAGCCCAGATTATAGTAAATATTTAATACATTTTCAAAGAAGGACTAAAAGGATAATATAAATTTTAAGAGCCAAACCAATTATGTTAATTTTCATTTAACCCTAGAACAGAGGTTGGCTTGAAAGGCAAGTCCAGCCTCCATCTGATTTTGTAAATAGAGTTTTATTGGAACTCAGCCACACCCATTCTTTTACATATTGTCTATGGCTCTTTTTCACAGAATCAGTGATAAGTAGTTGCAACAGAGACACTATGGTCCACAAAATATGTACCATCTGCCACTTCACAGAATATATGACATCTCCTTCTCTGGAATCCTAGTGATTACAAACTAAAAAAAAGGGAGGGTTCTAAGAATGGAAACAATACTATCCAAGCTAACTTATGCTGCTTTTGTTAGGTGTTTGAAATGATCATTAATCGTGGAGATAATGTCCTCCTAAATGAACCTGTTTATTCAGGAACACTTCATGCTGTGAGTATACATTTCTATAAAAGACAACTCTCTTTCTTATAATAAATAAGAAAAAACCATTGTACCTTTAGAATTATCTGTCCACTAAAAAATAAAATAACATCTTTCATCTGTAAACAAGAGAATCTTAAATGATATATGCAAACTATGTTAAATATATTTTCTGTTTTATACATTTGTTTTTATCAAATTTAAATGTATAGGTACTAAAATTAGGTTGTGCAACTATTTACAGTAGCCAAAATATGGATGTAACCTAAATGCTCATCAACAGACATAATAATGGATAAAGAAATTATGGTTCATGTATACAATGGAATATTACTCAGCCATAAAAAAATGAAATCCTACTATTTGCAACAATGTGGATGTACCTAAAGGTTATTATGCTGAGTGACAGAAGTCAAAAAGAAAGATAAATACCATATGATTTCACTTATATGTGGAATCTAAGGAACAAAAAGAACAAACTAATCAAAAACAGACTCACAAACATAGAAGACAATCTAGTGATGGCTAAAGGACAGGGGGGTTGGGAGACTGAGAGTAAAGGGTAAAGGGTTAAAGAAGTATAAAATAGTAGTTGATAGGTGGTCACAGGGATGGGGAGCATGGCATAGGGAATGAGTCAGCAGTAATGAAATGGCTAGGCATAGGGACAGAGAGAGAAAGCAATCAGGGGGATCATTTCATAAGCTATATAAATGTCTAACCAGTATACTGTACACTTAAAACTAATAATTAAATTAAATTTATAAAAAATTGGGTTGTACAAAATCATGCCCAGCTTTCTTCAGATTTCACTTAAAATGTGACATAATTTACAAAAATTTATTTTTTCATTACCGTCTTTAATTGCCATATGTCTAAGTATAATCATGTTATATGCCAATTTAATATAACTGCAAATTAACATGGTAAGTAGGACTTTCCACTCCAGTGTTAAATTAATACGACTATAATAACCAGAAAGAGGGAGCTGGTCATCTGGCTCTGCTGTGCACTGGTCAGAATGCACTGCTGAGAATTAGTTTTGTTTGAGACACAGTGATTTAGGATAGATAAGTACACAGAGTGGGGCAGTCAGAAAATAGTAATCGGAGTAAGTAGAAAACTGGAAACCATACTACATGATGAATGGTTTTAGGAATTGCAGCTCTCTTCCCTCAAAAGAGAAGACTTAACAAACATTAGAACTGTCCTCATATAAAAGTTAGCCAGGTGACAGAGGAACTAGATTTGTCTCTGCGTGTCCTTAGATTGAGAGAATTGGAACCAAAGACTAGAAGCAACAGGGAAACAATTTCAATATAAAAACTTTCTAACCATCAGCCTTACCTGACTCTAGGGAGGTAAAGCAGCATCCATCACTGTAGGTGCTCAAAGTTACTCTTGATTGCCACCCAACACAAATGTTATAAAACTAATTTTAGCATAAAGTAAGGGTAATTGAGTGAGAAGCCTTTATGCTCTGAATATTCCAATGGAATAGAATCAAGAGTCCAGAAATAAACCCATGGATGTGTGGCTAGTTGATTCTGACATAGGTACCAAAGCCATTCAATAGGACAAGAATAGTCTCTTCAACAAATTGTGCTGGGACAACTGGATTTTCACATGCAAAAGAAAGGAATGAGAGAGAATGAGAGAAAATATCTGCAAGCTTTATAGATGATGAGGTCTTAATATCCAGAATGTGTAGACTTATAACTCAACAACAAAATACAAAAAAAATTAATTTAAAAATAGACTGAGGACTTGAATAAATATTTCTCCAAATAAGATATACAAATGGCCAATAACCACAGGAAAAGTTGCTCTGCATCAATTAGTCATTAGAGAAATGAAAATCAAGACCACAGGAAAATATGACTTCATATGTACTAGGGTGGCTATTATTTTTTTAATAGAACATACAACATATTGGTGAATATGAGGAAAAATCAGAACCCTTATACATTGCTGGTAGAAATGTAAAATGGTACAGCCACTGTGGAAAACTTGTCAGTTCCTCAAAAATTTAAACACGGAATTACTGTATGACTCACCAATTCCACTTCTGATATATGCCCAAAAAGAATTACAAACTGATACTCAAACAGAAATACAAATGTTCACTACAACATTATTCACAATAGCCAAAAGGTGGGAGCAACCCAAGCGTACATCAATGGGTGAATGAATAAACAAAACGTAGCATGTACATACAATAAAATAGTACTGAGCTATAAAAAAGGAACAAAGTTCTGATACATGTTACAACATGAATAAACCTCAAAAACATTATGCCAAATGAAAGAAGCTAGACACAAAAGGACAAATATTGTATAATCCCACTTATCTGAAATATCTAGAGTAGGTAAATTCATAGAGACAGAAAGTAGATTACCCAGGTATAGGGGAGGGAGGAATGGGGAGTTATTGCTTAATGAGTACAGAGATTCTATCTGGGGTGATGAGCTTTTGGAAATTGATGACGCTGGGTACACCCATTGTGAATGTAATTAATGCCACCGAATTGTACTCTTTAGAGCAGTAAAAGTTTTGTTATATATATTTTACCACAGTTAAGAAAACTGAAGTAAAATAATTGCCTTTTCCTAATGATTGAATACTAATTATTAATTATTTTCCTAAACTCCTAAGACTTAAGATTATATAATGCCTATAAGAATAAAATTTGTGTCTACATAAACAGTATGCAACAACATGTACACATGCACAATGTTTTCACATACCCAAACAGAGTGCCAACCTATAAGAATTTACACGAATAAGAAATATGTGTTTTTTTGTGGCCCAGTATTTATTTATTATATTCATGGTAGATGTGCTTTTTTAGTCTAAGATCTCTCTTATTTTTTAGTAAATTTATTGGGGTGACATTGGTTAATAACATTATATAAGTTTCAAGTGAACAAATCTATAATACACTATCTATCTATATATCGCATTGTGTACTCATTACCCAAAGTCTAGTCTCCTATCTTAGACCATTTAAATTTTTCATAAGTAGGAACTTTATTATCCCCACTTAGTGCATAATTCTACATTTGAGTGTTAAAAAGTGTTTGCTTATCTTTTGAAATTTTTTTTCTGAGAACCTAATTCAATTATGGTTAATTTTTTTTAAGTTCTGATTTTTTTGTGTTTGTTTTCATACAATAATAACATTCCACAAGGTTTTTATAACATTACAGCTATAAGTAAGGCCACTACTTGCCAGTTCAGCTTTAGC
Source organism: Cynopterus sphinx (assembly GCA_030015415.1). Taxonomy (NCBI): domain Eukaryota; kingdom Metazoa; phylum Chordata; class Mammalia; order Chiroptera; family Pteropodidae; genus Cynopterus; species Cynopterus sphinx. Next base: position 63,437,046 of record CM057390.1, on the reverse strand, counting down.
AATTGGTAAAATATTGAAGTACTACCACAATCATTGGTGAGTGGCAGCCCTATTCCCCTGACTGTCCCATTACCACCCTGGCTTTCCTAACCCTCTCCTAAGACCCCTCTGACCCTCCCATGATGGATTATTAATGCTGGCTTAGCAGGGAGTCTCCAGGACCCACTTCCAACCTGTACCTGTATCTGATGTGCCCATGCTACACCACTTGTTAAATATTTTGAATATCACCTTTGCTTGTACTAGTTTACATATTAGCATAACAGATGCTTTACAGAATTAATTTACTGTCAAAAAATATTTATTAATAAACACTGACTTTATGAACCAGTTCTTATTATACTTACAAAGATAATTCAGTCAGAAGAGGCTGGGTTGTGTCATGTAACAAGTGACCGCGTATCTCAGTGGCTTACCACTACAGACATTTCTCTTTCATACCACATGGCCACTGCAAGGCAACTACAGCTCTGTTCCATGTCACCTTCATCCCAAGCCCCAAGTTGCCAGAAGCAGCCTCTTTCTGCAACATTGTGAGTCTCGAAGCCAAGGGAAAAGAGAAAGAGAACCAAAAGCTGGATTTTAAAGCTTCTGCTTGGAAGGGACCCATATCACTTCTGCTCACAGTTTTTTGGCCAGCGCCAGAAACATGGCCAAGCCTGACATGTAGGAGGAAAGAAGTATAAGCCTTCCCCTGGGAATTGACAGGGGGTCTTTCTGAACCATAATGTAATCTACCCCAGGGCAACAATAGTATTAGAATATACAACCTCAACCATCTGGAGCACAGAGCTGAATGCAGGTTTATGTGCTAAAGAGTATAAACGGTAACACTGCCAGTTAGTTTGAGAAGAGTCAATGACACATATTTTATCATGTCTGAACCTTGGGCTTTCTGTTTTCCTTTGTGCTCAACAGCTTCTACCACTGGGCTGCAACATCATTAACGTTGGCAGTGATGAATATGGGATTATTCCAGACTCCCTCAAAGAAATACTTTCTAAATGGAAACCAGAAGATTCAAAGAACCCTAAGAAGAACACCCCCAAATTTCTTTATACTATCCCAAATGGCAACAACCCTACTGGAAACTCATTAACAAGTGATCGCAAAAAGGAAATTTATGAGGTATTTTAAAAAAATGTGTTATGTGGCTATGTTCTTTGTTTCTTTATTACTTTTTAGAAGAGTACTGTGCAAGTCCCCTTTCTTAAAAGGAAGTCAGCCATGCCAAGAGTCATAATAAATTTAAACATAAGAAATTACTACCTCCTTTGTTAACTATGAGATTTCTCTTTTCCTTTGATTGTTATTTTCATAAAAAGAAATAGTGTTCTTGGCCTGATTTTAAATTTTATGAGGTTATTTAATATTTGACCCCAAGTTTGATTTTTATTATTTTTAATTTGTATTTTCAACTGTCTCTTCTCTTTCTTACTCTTTGTCAAGTCAGGTTAAAGATAAATTCTTTAAAACTAAGAGGCATGTTCTTTTTGTAAAGTCTCTTTTAGGTACTTGACTACAATGCCTAAGCTTTTCACCATAAACATTCTTTTAAAATATCAAACAAATATATGGAACTATACAGAAATCTTTCAAAAATAAGAGAAATGTGACTTTTTGTAGTCTTTTATGTACCTGACTGTGCTCCCTAGACTTTCACTACAAATAGCTTTTTAAAATACGTACCAAACCCATGTTAAAATATATAGAATTTAATTACATGCAGTAGAATCATATATATGAGTAAAAAGAAACATTTAAAATCTTATATATATGAGTATACATATATATGTATATATACGTGTGTGTATAAATATAAAACCCTCACTTAACGTTGCTACTTTAAGCAAAACGACATATAACGAAGTCAGTTTTATCATAAGCTAATTGAGATAAACAAGAGTTATGTTCCTACAGCATCTCATCAACATTATAATGAAACAATATTGTTTAAGAACACAGCATCAGGCGCCACTTAACGACAGACTTGCTCTGAGAATGTGTTATTAGGCAATTTTGCAGTTGTACAAACATCATAGAGTGCACTTACTCAAACCTAGATCGTACAGGCCATGTGATGTAGCCTATTGCTCCTAGGCTACGAGCCTGAACAGCATGTTACTATACAAAACAACATGAGGTTAAATCAAGCACAAGAGAAAATGATGCAACCAAGAGACAAGGTAAACACGAGATACACGAGGCTGCTGCTGCTGTAGTACTACATACTGTTTATACAGCCAACCTTTCTTTAAAAGAGTACACTCTAAAATATACTAAAGTATGGTAAATAAATAAACCGGTAACAGTCATCTAATACCATTATCAGATATTATTTATGTACTGTCATAATTTTATGTTCTATATTTTTATACAACTGGCAGCTCAGTAGGTTTGTTTATACCATCATTGCCACAAACACGTGAGTAGTGCATTATGCTACAATACTGTGATGGCCACCATTCACTAGGTGACAGGATATTTTTCCATATTTTATTCGGTTTTTTATTTGCTTTTCAGTTGCAGTTGGCATTTAATATTGCTTTAGTTTCAGGTGTGCAGCATATTGTTTTCTCAGCTCCATTAGAATCTTATGGGACCACTGTCATATATACACCCATCATTGATAGAAATGACTGAAATATTGCCTTATTCTTGTTTATCATACACTCCTGGTCTCTGTCCTGAGCTTCTCTTCTTGTTTACACACTCCTTAGACAGTGTCATCTGGTTTATGGCTGTAATTCTGTTGTATGATGAAATACCTCTCCCCTGAACTCCAGACTTCTGCTTCCAACTTTAATACTCAACTTCTGTATCCAGCTTTAATACTCAACTTCTGTATCCAACATCCAACATAAATATCTAATAGGCATTTCAAATCTGGCATGGCCATCTTGATCTTGTTCAGCCACACCCAAACTTCCAATTCACAGGCCCTCACATTCTTCATCTCCATAAATTGTGCCAGCATGAACAATTACCTTTTATTCCTCTCTTTCTCTTTTCTCTTCACCCCCGCCCCTATATCCAATCCATTCTGTTGAGTATACCAAGAAATTATTCAAATCCATCTATTTCTCTCCTCTACCATTTCTATCACCACCTACTAGGATACTATCTTCCTTCCCTCACTATCTACTAGGACCATTTCCCCACCAGACCCCTGCTGCACTCCACTCTTGCTCTAACCATTCTTCACACAGCGGCCACTCACGTCCTCCCCCCGCTGAAATGTCAATGGAAAACCAGTCTCATTGTCCTTCTGTTTACAATCTTCCATGGGCTTCCCGCTGCAGTTAAAATAAAATACCAATTCCTTTATCGGCCTTGCAAAGCTGTCCTGGTCAGCTATTCTCAGGCCTCTTATCATCCTTCTTGTTGTAGCCCATTTGCTGCAGTCTCACTGGCCTTTCTAACCCTTAAACAGGCCAAGTTCTTTTGTCACCCAAAGGCCTTTGCTCTTGCTCATCTCTCAGTCTAGAAGCTTCTTTTCTGATATTTCCACAACTGGCTCCTTCCTGTCATTCTGAACACCCTGTTTAGTGTCCTGCATAGCCTGAAAGTCCCCCATCTGATATTTTTTCATTATCCATTGGTTTATGTATATTTTATTTTTTCCCACTATAAGTCCCATGAGAATGAGAGCCTCTAGTGCCTTATCTACCTTCAGTGCTTAGACCAGGGTACCAAACTAATCTGTGGCCTATTAGGAATTGGGCCACACAGCAGGAGGTGAGTGACAGGAGAGCGAGCCAAGCTTCATCTGTATTTGCAGCCGCTCCCCAGTACTCACATCACTGCCTCAGCTCCACTTCAGATCAGCAGGCATTAGATTCTCATAGAAGCATCAGTCCTTGGTGCCAAAAAGTTTGGAGACCACTGGTCTAGACAGTAGGCACTCAATATCTTCTTGAATGAATTTATACAAAAACTTATGGTTCCAAATGCTTTTGATTTTATAAGAAATAAATATACTACTTTAACCTTTTTTAGCTTGCAAGAAAATATGATTTCCTCATAATAGAAGATGATCCTTACTATTTTCTCCAGTTCAACAAGGTAAGTGACAATTTAACTTATTTCACAATTAGAAGATAAACTGTTGTCAGTTATTACACTGTATTTGATTTTAGCCTGGCAGCTAATCTACCTTTACATTGAAATTAAATGATTAATAATTTGCTATCACTTCAACTTTTAGTCTTTTATTTTTATCATGAAATTAGTACTTCTCATTTTGGTATTACTTACCAAATTACTTACCTTTAAAATGGTAGCTGGTGCTCTGTACTGTGCATTTGGACAAACACAAGATTTGGAAGCTGTATTCAAGCTGAAAGAGAAAGAGGGCTGTGATCAATTAGTGACATCCATTATGGACATAAGATAAGGCATTACTGGCAGCATGCCACATATTTGCCATCCCTGTCCTTAAGGTCCTGGATCTTACTTGCAGTAGAATAGGTTTTTAGGTTTCTTCTCACTATCTAGGTATGCCACTTTTCATAATCACTTTTTCCTAACAGATAGTAGTAGTGATACAGACTCCCAATGCCTGATTTCTCAATCTCAAACACTATCTTTATTTGCTCTCAGGGCTGCTGAGAACATATACTTAGATTTGATTTCCCCTTTAAATCTACTGAAAGGAAAAACTTTTAATTTCTCTATATGATTTGCCTGAATGAATAGTATGTCTGCCTCCCTACACCCCATCCTCAACGTGATCGTGGCTCCCTTTCTTATATACATCTACTTTTGAAGCAAATAATTTGTTGATTAAATTTCTCATCATCACCCTCATTTTTTATCTTTCTAGTTCTAAGGATCAACATTCTCTCTCAAAACAATCCTGAATGCTTCTGGCCCTCTTTATATCTTATCCAAACGAGGCAAATACAAATAAAAGAACATGCATCTCTGTTTTTACTCCATTTTAAAGAGTTGAGAAAAAGATAATGGAAAAGATGGTTCTACTGCTGTTCATTGGAATCCATGCCCTTCCCATTCTCTACACAAAGTTAACTATGCAGTCACTAACAGAGTTCTCAAACCAATAGTATTTATGTTTCCCATTTCAAGCCCTGGACACCAACATTTCTTTCAATGGATGTTGATGGGCGTGTCATCAGAGCTGACTCTTTCTCAAAAATCCTCTCCTCCGGGTAAGCCTTTATTCTCTAACTTAAGGCTAGATCTGGAAGAGATAGAAACTGTGTCTTATCATCCTTTAGTCTAAGCAATTCTTCTCATTTAATATGCCTGTGTTCCACTTGCCTGAAAACAGCAGTTAAATTATTGATATAAATATAGGCCTGTTCTCTCTGGTCAGTTTTTCAGTTTCATATATGAAAGAGCATATTTAGAAATATTTTACATATACACTTAAATTTAAGTTTGTATTTTAAATAAGAAGTAGTTTTATTAGAATGTTTTAATTGTCTAGAATGTTTTAATTTGCCCCAGGTCACAAGTCTTTTCTTAGTGAAATCAGGAAAGTGATGTGTATTAATTAGTACAGGACTGATATTGTGCTGTGCCTTTTCTCTTTTTTTATGTAGGTTGAGAATAGGGTTTGTAACGGGTCCAAAAACCTTGATAGAGAGAATTGTTTTACACACAGAAGTTGCAGCATTGCACCCCAACACTTTTACACAGGTAAGGACAATTTAGGAAATAGAAAAAAAAAATTTTAATCAGTTAAGAATAAAAAATAGATGCTCACATGTAAGACCAAGTTAAGGTGGCAGGGAGGGAAATCACTGATATCAAATCTCTTGTTCTAATATGTGCTGAATTAGAAAACCAAACACTGCAGATGTTTATTCTAAAAGACAAATGAGAATGGAACTAATCTGGCGTTATTTTGTGGCACAGACCTAACTCCCTGAGAATCAGGCTATCTTATTCATGTTGTGTACCTAGCATCGATCACAGGAACTTCATAAAAACTTTTGAATTGAACAAAATGGAACTGAGCTGGAATCAATAATGTAGCTTGAGCTTCCTTGTCTTGGAATCTACAATGAGAACAAGAACTCCAAACCTGTGTAGTAATTCATTGTTTGCCTTCACTGCACATGTGCTAACCTGTCCTAAAGACACTGGTTGGTATGTATTTTAATTGAAATAGAGTTGATTTTAGAAAATGTATAAACTTCCTCACAAGTTTTGAGAAATAATTGGGTCCCTCCTTAATGCAACCTTGAGATTCAGATCTTAAGGACAGAATTGCTACCTAAGAACTCAAAGTTCTTAAGGAACTTTCTGTAAAATAGGACATTCACTTGATATTTTACATTACAGAGTGCTTCATCAAGTTTGGGACTTGTTCCTTTTCTTTTTGTATCCATTATCAACAAAACTTCACTATCTATTTATAACATTTAGAACTTCCATTTTAGATAGAAAAATCTTCACATATATAACTTTATATGTCTACTATATGTTTTTACATTTAGAGAAGTACAGTATGGTAATTAATATCATGGAACAGGAGCTGGACGGTCTGACTTGAATCCAGGCTCTGTGACTAGCTTTGTAATCTCAGAAAATTTAAATTAACCCTTGTATTTTAGTTTCCTTATCAGTAAAATAGAAAGAATTACCTGCCTAATAAGGTTATTATAATTTTAAATTAGCTAAAATATATTAACATATCGCAATAATTTCTGGCACTTAGCAAGTACAATATAAATTTATTTTTATTGTTATTAACATCTGTTTTAAATCACTGACTGTATAAAACTTAGCTGGTTATATTTTCTTGTGGAGTTATACATATAATCAAGAGTGATTGGGGGGAAAAACTCATTTTAGAGGATAAACTATAACATTTGTTATTATTGTCTTATCTCTTTTAGTTTCTGGTAGCACAGCTCTTATACCAATGGGGAGAAGAGGGCTTTCTGGCTCATGTAGACAGGTATTGTACGTTAAGTTATATATTTTACATATAAATGGACTTTGCTTTATTAATTTTCATTTTTTAATTATCTCACAATAAAGGAAAATATATAATGGTAAGAAGTTTACCACCAGACAGGTCAAATAAATATGCTCTATTCCTTTATCAAGTATTCAACATTTTTATCAAGATAGAAAACAAATTCTTATAGACAGGACTCTAGAGCCTTTTAGCTTCTGCAGTCAATGTACTAAACACATCCTTTTTATTTTCTTCTTCTTCTAGGGTTATTGATTTCTATAGGAGTCAGAAGGATGCATTATTGGCAGCTGCAGAGAAGCGGTTAAGTGGTGAGTGGGACATATATATATCCTGTCCTGTGATAAACAGTAGCACCTATTTCAGTGGGTGATAAAACTGCATAGTATTGTTAATCATCCTGTGGGCAAAGAAACAAGAGTGCAGAGTATTCTTGTCAAGAAAACCTCAGAAGTAACAGTCTGCAAGCTCTGGCACATTTCTACCTATCTCTTTTTTACCTGTCTATTGCAAAGAATTTGTGTTTTTTTAAAAAAAAATAATTAGTCTAATAATCAACCAGCAATAAGTTACTTAAAGCTAAATAACATCTATACTTGAAAAGTTTTAAAGTTATTTCAAAATTTTCCTCTAAATAGAAGAGGAATTGTGAAACAATCAAATATACTTCTTTTTTAACTAGATTATATAAAGACAAAAGAGTACAATCTACAGACGAATTCTCTTACACATGATTTGCCTTTTAATCACTATTTAACATTATTTAATATTATCTATTGCTAATTTGATTGTAGGATGGTTTCGATTTAATTTTCTATTTAAAAAAGAAAGTAAAATGAATTACATAGGTTTAATTATATCATTAAAAATGCCTTTGATATTAATAATAGTAAGTAAAAAAAATTCCTTATTTCTGTCATATCTTGTTCTCTATGAAGTCTCAGTAAAAACAGAATTATCTTTATGCTAAGAGTACTATTCTACCATTTACAATGGATTGAAGAAAAGGTTTTAATTAACAGCAACTTTAAAGAAATATATATAATTAAAACAAAATAATTACCTTTTCTTCCTGGTTTTTTTATCCTGAGACTCAATGAAGCAAAAAGGCTACAAATACACCTAGAATTCCTGGATTTTAAGTACTTCTTTTCATAATTAATTAACATGTTGATAAAAACTAATTATTGGACTTCTAAACTATTACATAAATGATAGTATTTGTTGGAGCACTGTAAGGGCTTAGAAAGAGTTGAAGAATCCTTCTAACACTGAAAGTCATATTTGGCTTTGGTTTGTCTCTATCTAAGGGAAATAGACATAGGCAGTATAGTTCTTGCCCATCCCTAAGACTGACTAAAATTGTAAATAACACACACTGGGCTCCTTCCCTCCCTTTCGGCCATACCTTCACTCTTACTTTTTGAAATAAACTCAGAACATCAATTTTCAGAACTTATAAAATTATGTATTTTTAAATGCTATCAGTAAAGGAACCTTTCTGGAAATACTAGTTAATAGTTCCTACAATTATGTCATTAAACAATGTATTTGATATCATCAAAAATAGCTTCAGGAGATATTTGTTCCCTTCTTTTGTTTATAGGTTTGGCAGAGTGGCATGTTCCTACTGCTGGGATGTTCGTATGGATTAAAATTAAGGGAATTTACGATGTAAAAAAATTGATTGAAGAAAAAGCCATTAAGAAAGAGGTAAAAAGGTGGGGTGGGAGGAATTATACTTTTTCTTTAAAGTAACTTCTAACTTAAATAAAAATACAGAGACATATTTATCATCACCTGCTACCTCAACTCATAATTTTTTAATATCGGATGTGTTATCTCATTATTAAAATCACAGCAGATTTTTAGGTTACATAACCATTCTTCTCATCTAAATTAATGTAAACATGGTCATTAGTCTGAGCTACTGGTTAGTTTAGTAGCTAAGAGCACTCTCTGGAGTGACACTCCTAGGTTTGAATCTCTCAGCTCCATCCTTTACTGGATGTGTGGCTTTGAGTAAGTTATCTTCTCTGAGTTTTACCTGTAAAGTAGAAATAATGAGAATCCCTCCTTTATAAGGTTGCCGTGATAATTAAATGAGTTAATATTGGTAAAGCATTTAGACTACTACCTGGCATATAGTAAATGCTCAATAAGCATTAGCCATTAATATTTAAAATAGAGGGTTCCCTGCCCCCCTCCGGTCATGAAAGTAAAGCATATTCATGGTAGCAAACTTGAAAACTTAAAAATATAATGAAAAGTTTTTGAATAGCCCATAATTTCACCACCCAAATCTCATGACCATTTGTGGTATACTTTCTTGAAAAGTTTGCATATAGCTGGTGGTATTTTGGGTGTGCAATTATTTTATGTGGTTAAAATTACACAAAAATGTCTTCAATTCAAATTAACCCATGAGGATTTCTTCTATTTTTTTTCTCCTTTTATATTTCAGTCATAAGTCTAATTAGATTTAGTTCAGGAGCATTGATTAAGCTAAGAAATCTATATTTCTGCATAGTTTTCCAAATTACCAAATAAATTAATTCTTTCTCCATTAATTAATTCTTTTATCATGATTGTCAGTCTTTTTGTAAACAATAAGATCTATTTCTAGTATCATTTTTTTTTTCTTGAAGCAATATGTACAAAAGAACAGATTGTGTTGATGTTGGCAGAGCACTCTGCTCGTGTCTAAGCGAGGAGGCTGCCAAAAGGCTAGAGCTAGAAACTGACCGGCAGGTCCACTTGCTTAGGAAAGTCATTCATCTTCTCTAACCATCTTATTGGAGGGCAGGACTCATGCTTTATGAAATGTTCTGATCCTAGTACTTAATAAATTACATAGGTACTTAATAAATACTAAACTTATTGATTTCAAAGAAATATATTTTAGCATAATAAAGTTTATATTTTCTTTGCTTTTCTATCAATGCCATTATCTTAAGAATATTTGATAATTGGCCATCTGTATGTATCTCTGAGCTATGTGCGAAGGATACAGACTTTGTATCCTTATTTAATTGCAGTTTTTTCAGTCCTCGTTCTTTATTCCATATATCATATTGCATGTACATTAACTTGTTCTAAATAATCTCCGACTTTATCACCATGGCCTTAGCCTAGATTTTGGTCATCTTGCAAAGAAATTATTACCATACCCTCCTTCTCTTACAGCAACTTGCTTTTAGCACATGCCTAAACTTTTCTACTATTTAAGAGAAATGATTTTCATTTTATTGTTAATCAGGATGCAAAATTCTATCCTCTGACTTGAAATCTTTTCCCCAGAGTGCCCCAAATCAGTTCACTCCCAACTCATCTTACTTTAATAGACAGTGCCCAGATTTTTACCATGTAACAAGCAGTTTACTTAATGCTTTTGAATATCATGCTTGTACTACATAACAACCTCAAAGACTTAACACAATTGAAATTTATTTCTGACTCACATAACATTTTCAAAGATGTGATCTGCAGGCAGCTCTGTTCAAAATGGTCATTCAGAGACCCTGGTTCCTTCCACCTCCTTGCTCTTTTGTCTTCAATGCATAGATTTCACAAATGGCTACAGAATGCAAAGAGCATGGTGACTCACACAGGGGAGAATTTTATGGGTCACGCCTAGGAGCATACATGACTTCACATCCACTGGCTAGGATTCAGTCATGTGTCCACATGTAACTAGAAAGAGGCTGGGGGATAGAATATATTTGTATGCGCAGGAAGCGGAGGGAATGTACTTTGCTAGAGTGAGCTATCTGCCACAGTGGTCATCAAGAATTGCAGTGGTTCTCGCCACTGTTCTTAACACACTTATCATTGTTATTCCTTTGTTTTATATATTAAATTTTGTATCTTCTTTCAGTTCTTTGAGGGGGGCCAATTTTCTTCCCATCTCAGGGTCTTTACACTCTGTATCTTCCTACTAAAATACTCTTTCCCAACTTTTTGCTTAGCCAACACATACCTATCTTTCAGGTCCCAGCTTACAAGTCACTTCCAAATTTGAAAACTAAAAAATGTTATCTCATTGTTTTAACTTACATTAATTTTCTAGTTAGGTTAAGCCTGTATTCATGTTTATTACCATTTCCATTTATATTTATTTTGTAATCTGTCCTTTACCCATTAAAGCTACAATTTTAGTGTTTTTCTTCTTAGTGTCTGTAAATTCTTTAAATGTGGAAAAGAGGTAGCATTTGCCATAATCATTATAAACATTTTTCCAGTTTCTGTGCTTTTGGTTTTATTTATTTTATGTCATACAGAATTTTTACATAAATTATTTTTCTCTTGTGATTTCTTTAATTGCCTTTAGTTTTAAAAAGTCTTTCCTCCTTCTGAGATTGGATTTACCCATATTTTCTTTTAGTTTTTCTTTAATGGTATGTCACTTATTTTCCATAAACTCAGATTTTAATGGTTCCTGGAAATAGTTTCTACATTGATAGCTCAGCTCCCAGCCCTTACTTTAGAGCATCCTTCTCCTTTGCTTCTCCAGAACAAATGGATGTGGTAAGTACAATATTCTCTTTAGAGTAACACTAGCTATAAATTCTACTTTTTGGTATACATGCTCATTTTGTGAGTTACAATATGATTTACTGTCTTCTTGAGTTTCTGCAAAATAGGTATTAGTTGAAAAGTCATGAATTACCATTAAAAGACACATTTGACTTTGTTGCTAGACTTCTATAGACAAATGAAGAGACCAAGTTGGAGTTATAATTTGTTGATTTCATGAGTGGTTTTCAGACGTACTAAACAGTGTTGGTTGATTACCAATATGTTATAAAGAAAAGCTCTTTACTTTCTTCATAGAATTAACATGAACCAAAAGTACAAACTTACGAAGGCTCAGTCTTTTTCACTGAGGAAAAAAGAATATCAGCAGGGGTTAAATAGAATAATATTCTTAAATTAATCACAAAGTGTAGCTTTAACCAAATAACACAACCAAGGAAACAAGTTCCTAAGGAATGTGTGTCTGGGAATCCAAAAGATCTATAAATTGACTGCTGTCATTAACCTTAAAAAGAGTTATATTTATCCTTGTAGATGTATTGGTTCTTTGTGTGTTCTTTATTTACTTGCTTCCTCCTGTCATTAAATAAGATTTTCATAAGCTATCTCTGCTTTTATATAACAATAGAGTTGGGCAATTAAAACTATATAGAATGTATGTGCAGGTGAGAGATTATATGAAAAAATAAAATCATGTTTGGTATGGAAAAAAGAAAATTAACGATCTTGAGAGCTAGAAGAATAACAAAAAAATCCTGGGAATTGGATATGCTTATACTTACATATATTAAGACATTTATGTCATCCTAACAAGATAAAACTGAGGTTAAACTTGATTTTTCATTGCATTATCTTGACCATAGGTGGCTATTCTTTGTTTGAATTTTTAAAGTTATGATAGACTTCCCAAATAGCATCCTAATTTTATTAATTCTTATCTATTTTCATTTGTAGGCCTTCCAGAGATTAGCTGAACTTATAAAAGAATCTTTATGAAGATATCAAACTCTTCATAGTACTCATGAATTTTTAGATAAATTATTTCTATGTTTCAGCAAAAAGAAATGATCGTATCTGATGTTAGACTTTCAGATTGGATTTCATCAAGCATGTCATATCTAGTAATTTAACTAGACAACTTTTATTAAAGTGTCCTTAAATCCACCAGATTGCAAAATATTTTATAATCTACTTATACCTTTTGATAAATTTTCAACTTGTAAAAAATTATTTTGTCTGGGATTTTACTGTAAAGAACCCTGTAAATTTTCTTTGAAACTAACATTTTACAGTAAATTATTTTGAAAATGTAAGAAAATAAAGTTAAAAATGGTATATAATGTGAACTTTTTCAATTTTTTAGGGAAATTTAATGAAAGCTTGTTGCAAAAATTATTAGAATTTGACCATTATAAATGATTTTCAATAAGAGTACCATGAACATTGTTATGCCATAGAAATCCCTGTAAAATAAAGTTCTGAAACTCACTAAACATACCTATGGGCGTCAGACCTATTAATTCTAAGTATGAAGGAGAGATTGGGACTTAGAAAATTTTACTACATTGCATTTTCATAATACTGCACAATTTACAAAAACACATTCTTATTGGTTATGTAATTTAAATCTCTACTCCACTTTAAGGTACTTAGAATATACTTTTTAAATTATTTTCTTTCCCACTTTTTAAGAAGTTTATTTTTCCCATTTGATCAGCAAAGTAATATATGCTTATTTTACATTTTTTAAATAATTCAGGACATATAAGGAATAAAGTAAAAGCCACCTACTGTCTCACCCCCTAGTGATAACTGCTGTCAGCATTTATCATTCATCCTTTTAGATGTTTTCTGTACATATACATGTAACAGATAGAAGAATAGGATCTCATTATGGTAGTGTATCATAAATATCCTGTATTTAGTTTTCTATTGCTGTGTAACAAATTACCACAAAGTCCTAAGATCCAGTAGTAGTATAGCTATAAGTTCCTTTAAGAAATTAGAAAATTTATGTGTCATTTATGCCAACCTTTTGTGTATATAAACATCTGTATCATAGTTATTATTGTCCTGGCATGTGGAGGAGGTGTTACATCTCCCAACAGTTAAAGTTCTTCAGCAAAAATCTTACCTTAGAACTCAAAACACCTGGCTCAAAGCTCGAATCCCTTTTTCAAAGGTAATTCTGGTGGTTATTTAAAAGAAAAATTGAGAGAGTTTGGAGGAGGGCTGAGATGAGGAAACTGAGAAGAAAATATAAATTAGAGAGCTTAATAAAAGTAAAAATAAAATTAGCCTTCCATTTACTTTATTTAGTAGTTTTCAACAATAACTAAAATTGTTTAGCCATACACTATGTAAATGAGGGCCTTGTTTTTGTTAAGTCACCAACATAGAATAGTTGATTTATATGTTCATCCATAATCCCCAGCTTCCAAGCAGGAGATGGCCTCTACAATCTATAGGGCTGTTTCTTCCAAGAAAAACAGAGAGAAAGGCAAAGAAAGAACACAGGCAATGATTAGGCTGTCCCTTATTTCTCAGTGTTCATTTTTTGTCCAGTGAGATTACTTTTCCCTCATACTTTAAAGCACTAGGAAACTGGAGCCTTGATGTCATTGCCATTAAGAAATTTTTCAGCCTTTTGAGAAAGCTATTAAGAAACACTAAAATGTTTATACTCTACAACATGACGCATGAGATACTGTGGGTAGACTCACTTGTCTTAAATCTAATTTCCTTCCCGTGTCTTTGAGCACTGTAAAAGTGAAATACTACATTTCCAGATGCCCCTGCAGCTACAGGTCTGTGTATGATTTGAGTCTGTCCTTCAGATGTCTGGATTCAGAACTAAGCTAAGAGGGAAACAAGGCAAGATGCAAGGCATCCATTTTGCCGGCATAGTGAAGGCAGCATGATTTTATAACAAGCAGTTTTTAGGTTTGGTGGTTTCTGCTTCGGCCAAAATGAAATTCTGGGGCTAAATTGTTCCTGGAAGCTCTACTTTCTCAGCCTAACTATTTTGGAAAGCACAGAATATATGAAGTAAAACAAATATATATAAAATGGAATGAAAAATCAGGGTATGTGTATACATATACTTTAATTACAACTCTAAATACTAAGAACAAATCTATCAAAAAGGCGATGATTGGGTAATTTTTTTCATTTTCAAAATATTCTCTAACATGGCCCTTTACTTTTATAATTTAAAAATAATTTTGAATACTTTAAGAAAACGAGTTATACTTTTTTTCAGTTTGATAAGCAGAGGTTCTTAAAGGCAATGGTAAAAAATATAATTCAGGTGTAAATACAATGTAATGGAAAATCAAATTGGAAGTCACAGCTATACAGCCAGAGTCAATTTGAATCTGGCCAAAATTACATAGGTTTAATTTTCTATTGTTAGTCTATGTAACTTCTTTATGGTAGCCATAGTGTCAAGATCCAAGATCCCAAATGAACTGAAGCAGCTGGTGCATCTCATTCTGGTGGTTTTAAACATGTCTATTTCAAGTTGGCTAAAACAGTTGTCATTTAGCATGGTTCACTTTTTATTTAAATTTGAATATTTATTTGTCCACTTTAGGAATTTTCTCTCCTCTACGTACGAAAGCCTTTAATGCTTCCTAATAATACTCCTACAGCAAGGTTTATCTTCAGGTTCCTTTTTAAAAGAATGTTAAATTAAGTCTTCATTGGGTGACAGTTATTAACTTTATCAAAAGTAAACTTAATTAAAATTTTCGAAGACTCTAAAAATCTTAATGAAAATCAAATTTTGACTAAACATCTAATTTTAACTGGTAACATGGTTTATGAAGATTTTAGGTTCCCTTTAGTCAAGGACTTCAATGTGTGTTGTATTGTATATGTGTGCATTGTATAGCCTGCCTTTATAGTTACTCTACTTTTAAGCTCAGGGATTTAAATTTTCATATATTGATTTTATTCAGTCAGTCAGCAAATATTTATTGAGTGCCTACTATTCTAGGCACTCAACATATAGAACAAACTTAATTCTTACATTTGGGGCAAGAGTTGGTGAAGGAAAACAGACAATAAGAATTATTAATTAAAGGATATTTTGCAGTGATAAGTGCTACAAAGAAAATAATAAGGGTAAAGGGATTGATAACGATAAAGCAGGGTTACTATTTTTAATACAGGTCTCAGAGAAGTTCCCTACAACAGGTGACATTTGAGTAGAGAGCAGAATGCAGTGAAGGAATGGGCTGTGTGGATTATCTCTATAAAGCAACTGATGCAGAGTGAACTTGACTTGCAAAGGCCCTGAGGAAAGACCACATTTGGCCTATTTTAGAAACTATGAAGAGTTTGGAGTAGCTAAAGAGTCCACAGAGGTGCACAAGTCTGCTCAGCTGCCATAACATAGCACCACAACCTAAGCAACAGAAATTTATTTTCTCACAGTTCTGGAGGCTGAAAGTCCAAGATGTCAGCAGAGTTGGTTTCTTCTCCAGCCTCTCTTCTTGGCTCGTAAATGCCTATCTTCTTGAATCTTCACAGGTCTTCCCTGGCTGTGGCCCAATTTCTTCTTCTTGTAAGGACACCAGTCACACCAGTAATAGGAGATTATGGCACACCCTAATGACCTCATTTTAATTTAATTACCTCTTTACAAACCCTATCTCCAAATACAGTCACATTTTGAGGAGGGCGGTAGAACTTCAACATATGAATTTGGAAGCAGATATAACAATTCAGCCCACAAGAAAAAGAAAGTGGTAAAGGATAAAAAGCCCAGAGATAAGGTTGAAGAGTGGCCAGACTAGGTAGGCCCTTGAAGGCCATGCATGACTTTGAATTATTCTATGGAAATGGAAAGCCATTGGAGGGTTTTAAGCAGAACGGCATGAGCCGGCTTGGAATTCAAAAGGTCACTCCGACCCCAGCATGGAAAATGGATCAGAATGGAGCAAAGGTAAAAGCTGGGAGACCAGTTAGAAATTTGAGGACAGGACCTTCTATTTGGATTAGAATGATCGGAAAGGAACTCTCTGATGACATTTTAGGCAAGATCCGAATAAAGTAAAGGGCAATTAATGAAGATATCTAAGGAAAGAGAGAAGCAAAATAATTTTTTAATAAAAACTGCTTTATGAATTTAAGGTGAAATAAATACAAGATTCCTACTCACATCATTTGAATATGTAACTTATTTTATTTCTCTTATTAGTTTGACTTGACTAAGTTGCTTTTCTTTCTTATTCCTGTTTACAGACTTTTTAATTCCCATTTTATTTCCTGTACTTTTTGTAAACTGTTTGATGTATTTTTTTTTTCCTTGGAATTTATAACAGAAACTGGAAATTTAAATACTAACCCAAAAAATACTCATAATTTTAGTAACATTTAGTATTTAAATAGTGAGGCTACCCAGATACCACAATAATGTGTTCATTATAGCTACTGAAAAATCAATCAAAATTAGAACTTGATGGAGCTCTTAATGCTTTTACACTTATGAAAGAAACTAAGAGACAATAGAAACATTTTTTATTATACTTCAGAAGTACTGGAACATGATTTGAATATTCAAATCTTTTGATGCCCTTTACACTTGTGGCATTGCAACCATCCACCAGCCTCAGTTCACAAAGATTTGCCGCAGGATCTTCTTTTCCAAGTCTCTGGAACCCCATCTGAAGCATCTCAGAAGGAAGCAACAAAATAGCAGGGGACCTGCAATTCCCTAGACACCTAAACTACCACCCTTCCAGCAATGCAAGACATAGCAAAAATTTAAGCAAGAAGAGGAGGGAGGAGGTGAGGCGGGAGGGAAAACAGATCCACACACATTTGACCTACTAACTTTAGTTCTAATGATTTATCTTAGGAAATAATTTCAGGACTTTCATGTCAGCAAATATTAGTGAAAGAGTGAAACATCAACCTTCCTTCTATGTACTTTTTTTACCTGCCTGATTTCCACTCACCCTATAGGGCTAAGTCCAAATTTCACTTTCTGAGAGAACCCTGCCCTGAGCCCCAAAACTAGGTTAAGGCCTTCTGTCAGCTGCTCATATTGTACCCTCTTTTCCTTTGTAGCATTTATCACAATAATAAGTAATTATCTGTACAATAATAATTAATGTCTGCCTGTCTCCTCCCAGACCATAATTTCTATGAAGATAGGAACTAGTTCCATTTTCTTCACAGCTGTATCCTCAGACCTTTTCACAGTGCTTGGCAGATAGCAGGCTCTTAATAAAATATGTGTTAACATTGGTTTGTGCACTTTAAATGGTGAATTTTATGGTATGTGAATCACATGTCAATAAAGCTATTAAAAATGTTACCATTAAAGCAAATTAATTAATTAAACATTAAACTTATAAAATTATCATACAGTTGCATAAAATGTAGTTAGAAGAAAATGAATTAGTTGTTTGTCTACTGATGTGAGAAAATATTCAATATTATGCAAAAGTTTTTATAAAATTATACAATATGATCCCATTGTTTTTGCTTAACAAAAAATATATTCTTATTTTTAACCAGTAATTATTGAATGCCCATATTCCTAAGCACAGTTCTAAGTGGTTGTGTTACATCTGAATAAAGATCCTTGTTATCATGAAATTTACATATAGTATGAGAGATTAATTAATCATAAGTAATAAACTAAAAAGGGTCATAGTGAGGGTGGTTTGCAGAAGAGATTTTGGGAGTGCTGGGGAGAGGCATGTTGCAATTTTTTTTTCTATACATACATATTTGTAATTTTATTTCAAATTTCTCAAATTAGGTATAGTGAGCTGTTTCCTAGAAGATGGAATATAGCACAGGTCTATTTGAGATCTCATTCAAGAGGTCAATTTATTGACAGTATTAAAAGTACCTTAATATAAAATGGTCTACACAGGTTTTGTGGCCCAATGGCATGTTGCAGTTTTGAGTAGGGAATTTAGCACAGTCCTTTGAGAAAGTGAGTAAAGACTCAAGTTAGGGAGTGAGCCAAGAGGGTATATGGGGAGGTTAGCAGGGCCCCAAAGCAGTTTTGAGCCCCGGGTTACAGCAACAACCAGGAGTGCAGCTAGTGTGGCTGCAGCAGAGCAAACAAGAGGGCGTACATTAGGAGAGAGTGGAGCGGCTAGACGAGTGTCTTGTTGCCATTGAAAAGACTTCAGTTTTCACTCTACGAGGGGAGAGGAGCCATTGTGAGATTCTGTCTAAGAGAAAGAGGATATCCTCTTGCCCGAGAGAATAGCTCTGGCAGCTGAGCTGTAAAGCTATCGCAATAATTTAGGCAGGAAAGGATGATGTCTCAGACCCAAGGTGGTTAGGAGAGGTTAGTGTTCAGGATTGTTAAAACAGAGCCAATGGGATATCCTAATAGATTGAATGGGAGGTGAGAAAGAAAGAGGGTTAACAATAAAAAGATGCAGGCAGAGGATGAAACTGAGTGGAGATGAAAGAAGTGAATTTTAGGTTTGCATGCATTATTTTTGAGAAGTCCACCAGAGACCCATGCTAAATTGTTACCAACTCATTATGGTACCCTCTTCTAAAGTACAGCAGGTCCTCAAATAACATTGTTTTGTTTGGCTTCGTGTCAAAATCGAACCCTGCTGGCCTGGGACCGCTGTCTGTGTGGAGTTTGAACATTCTCCCCTTGTTTGGTGTTTTTTTCTGAGGATTCCATTTTCCTCCTACATCCCAAAGACGTGCATGTTAGGTGCCTGGCATGTTTTAGTTATTGCATTCTGAGTGAGCGTGAATGCAGGCCTGAGTGTGTCCTGCAATGGAAGAGCTTCCTGTCAGGGTGGGTTCCAGCCTTGTACCCTAAGCTGCTTGGAAAGGCTCCCATGACCCTGGACTAGAATAAGCAGGTTGAAAAATAATGATCTTACTTATCTTTCTTAATCTTTCTTAAATGTAGGTATTGCTCACATTTAGTTTCAGTGTTTGATGTTAGAAGTGTTTTGGGTCTTTAGAAGTTTGTCAATGTTTTTGTGACCAGAAATATGCCATAAGAACTTTTTATCAATTAGCCTACCATAAAACTAGTTTTGTTACAAGTCACTTTACTTAAAGCTGCAGTTTCCAAGAATCTATCAATAGCACTGAGGGATTACTGTACAGCAATCTGCTCTCACAGGGGATACCCTCTGAGACCTCCAATGGATGCCTGAAACTGCGGATAGTACGAAATGCTAACCATACCAAGTTTTTTCCTGTACATATATACCTACGATAAAGTTTAATTTATAAATTAGGACAGTAAGGCTTTAAAAACAATAATAACAGAACAATTATAACAATGCGTCGTCATATAAGGTATGTGACTATGGTCCCCCCCTCCCAAACTCTCCTACTGTACTGTACTCACCCTTCCTCTTGTGATGATGAGAGGTGATACAGTGCCTACATAAGATGAAGTGAGGTGAATGACGTAGGCATCGTCAGGTAGCACCAGGCCACCACAGGGGTGACTTGAACACAAGCTCTGCATTCCCGACAGTCGCTCTGATAACCAAGATGGTGACTACAGCGTGAAGATGCTGGACGAAGGGAGGATTCAGGTCCCAGGTGGGACAGAGCCGGACTCGCGAGATTTCATCCCGTACTCAGAAAGGTGTGCAGTTCAAAACTTACAAATTGATTATTTCTAGAATTTTCCTTTTAACAGGTTGGGACTGCAGGTAACTGAGACTGCAGAAAGCAAAGCCGTGGCTAAGAGGCCACCGTACCTGCTAAGAAACAGGAGACTGCATTTTCCGGAGCCCCTTCTCCTTCAGAGTCAGCCAGCGAGAGGCCTGACTGTCGAAGGCCCTGTTCTCTGGAAGTTGTTGAAGCCAGAGTGAGTTTAAAGTGGCTTCTGAGTGAACTTTTGGAAAATTTCCCGCATCGGGGATGCTGGGTGAGTGCTTGCGACTCACAGCAGCAGCTTCGGGATTTTTACTGTTGCAGCCTGAGGACCTGGTAGGAGGACCCTGTGGTGGCTTCCGGACATATGCTTGCTGCAGGCTGAAACAGAAGTGACAATCCTTTTGACTGTCCTTCCTCCTGCCCTTCTCAATATTGTTTAAACTCCTAATTTCCTTTATTCAAACTCTTCATGCTCAGAATGCACAGCTGCGTCTTCTATTTTCCTAACAAAACATTCAAATGAAGACACAGAGTTGGCCGTTGGAAATAGATCTGGAGTCAGGGCTACAGAGAAGTTCAAGGACTGAGCTCGGAACAAAAAAAAACCCCACATGGACAGGCTGCAAGAAAGAGACCAAGCTGGCTAAGGAGAAACCAGTGAGACAGAAAGAACCAGGCCAGTGTGGTGCTCTAAGCCAGAGAAGAAAGGGCAGCAAGGACCGACTAGGTGACCGACTATGCCCAGCGCTGTGGACAGGTGAATTAGCTGAGGGCTCAGAATTGACCAATTGGATTGCGCAAAGCACACATCTTTTGTGACTTCAACAAAAGCAGGCTTGGGAAGCAGCAGGGGTTGAAAAGAGAAGGGGAGGAAAAGAATTGCACTCAGCTGTGTTCAAGGAGAAACACCTGGCAACATACATGAAAATGTGAGCAAGCAAGAGCTCTGGGAAATGAAATTACACGTGATGTTTGTCTCCTTTATCTTTTTATTGGCTGGCTGAAATGAACATGCACTCTTTCTATAATAAAAATAAACTTATCAACATCCCACTCTTAATGCTTCAACCACTGACCCGCCCAGGCCTGAGGCTGACTCTGAGTTCCAAAGGGCTCAGGTCTAAGAAGCAGAAAGTTCTCGGTTATCACAGTTCCCAGACATTGCTCCACCTTCTCTTTATTCCCAAGAACACCAAATGAGTACATTTATCTGCTATTCCCGAACTTCAATTGCTGAGCATTTTGAAATTAAATGGTACCCTGACAACTTGAAAATTTTTTTTCAATAATTAAAACAAATGTTTGTGGAACACTTTCCATGTAGCAAGAGCTTGCCAAATGCTATATTTTTAAAAATGAATATGCTTGCCAAACATTCACTTTATATCGTGAACAGGATAGCCGGAGACATATTCAGCAGATACAGCCATCAACTCTACTAAGGAAAAAAGACAAATGTGAGAAATTTCAGCACTTGAAGCTCATAAGACCTAAAAAGGTAAAAAAAAAAAAAAAAAGAAAGAAAGAAAGAAAAGAAAAAGAAACCTTGGGAAATCCATATGTGACATCATAGAATAGCCAGGAAAAGCACCTTGTTGCTGGGATTAAAACAGTTAAGAGGTTTTCATAAACTGCTTCAGGATAGGGACCTTTTTCCTGATCTTATATTCCCGGAGCCTCTCCTGGTAGTTGCATATGATTATGGTTAGCGCTTAATTAACATTTATTGAACTATTACCTCACTTGCTCATCTTTACTGAAATAGTCATAATGATTATCCCTTTTCCCAGCAAATATAAAGTGAGGTTTAATGAATACACACTAATTAACAGACGGGTAAACCTGGAGAAGTTTCAAGTGCTTGGAGGACCCACGAGGGCATTTCTCTCCAGCCTCCAGACAATTTGTCATGTTATGTTGTGCTAAATTTTTAGTCCCCAAATTGCAAAGTCTGACTAGCACTGAAGGAGGTCTTCAAGGTACAAAAGACAAGAAAACAAGGATATATTTTTTAATGGATTAGGTAATATAGATGAGGTGAAAAGTCATATTGTCATATCTTGGTGAATCTTCTAACTACCAATGATAGATACATATAATAGAATCTTATAAGATTAATGAATAACAATAATAAGGCTACATGATTTTCATGTATTAGCTAATTTAATGCTCAAAAAATCTGGAAGCAGGCTTATTAGCCCTTTTTTTACAAATGAGGATCTGATGTTCTGGGATGGCCTGAGTCATGGATGAGAGATGGCCAGTCAGGGTGAGAGAGAGCACACTCCCAGAAGGGCACAAAGCAGCATTTCCAGTGTGTGCAGCAGCGGTCAGAGGAAGAAGAAGCAGAGGAGTACAATATTGCAGGGGGTTTAGCACCACATAGGGATCTCTCACCTACAGTTAGATTCGTGGCATGCAATTACTCAAGAAAAAGAAGCCTGAATTGAACTTGGACTCTACATCAAAGACTCAGAAGTATATGGTCATAGATTTGTTATCAAAGGTCATCCAGAGGGAAGAATAAACGTGAAAGGTTTGTGGAAATGGCAATCATTAGAACATTTGAGCTTCAATAATCTGTGATAACCTAGGAAATCTCAAGACTATATAGGATTGCTTCAAATTGTATAACATTCCTATGTTGTAATAAAAAATGCCAAGTTTATTTCAAATGTGAACCAAAGTAACAAATCTTGACCAGAAGGTGGCAGGCTTGCCTCATGATTATTTCTTTAAAGCTTGCAGAAAGCATTACAGTAAATTTTTGAGTGATATTCTAAAAATATAAATGTATCTCATATTTAGCATAGATTATGAATATAATATAATTTAATCATACTATGGCCTGGAGTTTCATCACAGCACTCTGCACTAACGCGACATTCACTTCGGCCCCTTCTTACTGTCACTTTGTTGTCCTGCTGTAAGCTGATCCCTCTGTGCCAGGAGACATGAGTCAGGGTAAGACTATTACCTTGAACGATGACACTGTGTTCTAGATAAATGCTCTTTGGAAACATACTGTCTTACTCAGTTCAGGCTGCTATTGTAATAAAATACCATAGGCTGAGTGGCTTAAACAACAGACATTTATTTCTCATTATTCTGGTGGATGAAAGGTTCAAGATCAGAATGCCAGCACAGTCAGGGTTTGGTGAGATCCCTCTGGCTTCTCACTGTATCCTCACATGGAGGGGAGAAGGGGAGGGAGAAGGTAAGGGAGAGAGAGAGAGATCTTCTCATATCTCTTCTTATAAAGTCACAAATCCCATCACAAGGCCTCATGACCGAATCATGTCCCACCTCTCACCTCCTAATACCATCACATCGGTGGTTAGGGCTTCAACCTGTGAATTTTGGAAGGACACAACTCAGTCCATAGCATATATACAGGATTTATCCGGTTTTGCCTGCCTTCCAAGGTCATCTCCTGCATACATGATTCATGTATGCACAGTTGGCATACCAGCCCAGCAGGACTCAAACCAATGAATTTTGCATCAACATTTCTGGCTAAGATGGTGCTATACTTGTCACCTCAAAAGTGATGTTATGTTGTACACATTTCCGTATGTAGCTTTACAGTGAACATTCATACACTGTATACTCAGCACTTTCACCAGATCACAAGCACTTGGGGGAAGGTCCACTACACCCACTTTGTAAATGAAGAGCAATTCAAATGGTAGGAACACACGATGGGAGGAGAGAAGCACCCTTGGCAGGCCAGCCAGAGGACGCTGGCAGGACATGCACTGTGTAGAAAACTCTTACTCCTCAGTAATCAGCAAGTGGAGGCCCAGCTACTCTGCCACCATGGAACACCAGGCCTATTGGATGAGGATTCATTATATTCCACTTCAGTATGGAGATATTAAGTGTAATCAAATGAGAGAAGCACAAAAATTCATGGATCTCATGGAATCCATGCTCTCCACTATCCAGTTTTTACTGGATATGGCAAATATCAGTGCTTTTGTGACCCCTTGAAAATCATTCTGTAGCTGAAGCTATCTATAGCATTGTCAGGAATAAATCTCATTGCCAAACTAAGCCAGCATGGCGACTGCTATTTGGAGCTTAAACTTAAGTCAGCATTTCTGACATCTAAACCATCAAGCTGTTTCAGGACAAATCTTGCATGGGCTTTGATCATCCAGGTTTCTAAAGCAGGTTACAAACAAGGCTCTGGATGGCACTTACATTAGTAAGGATGTCATTAAAGGAAAAGCTGAGAACTGTTCAGCACACTCACACAGATGGAACAGAAATACTACACCTTCTGTCCAAACCCATTATTAATGATGAACTTCAGATATATAATCAACATTAGACGACTCATCAGATTTTTTTTTTCTAATGATGGTGACAAGTGCACTAATTCACTATGCCTTATGCAATCTTCCTTGTAACTGCCTTAAAACAGTTATATAGAGTCTTCTTAAAACCAAAACAAAGTGAGATTAAATTCTAAACATAAATATCTTGGTTTTACTGTCTCTCTGTAGTATATTGTGATCTGAGAGCGGTGACTAACTGAACAGGACTTTATCAAACAGTTCAAGCTGTATCAAAAAACCTCTGTACCAACCCTGCTCCAAAATGGGTACAGCATAGAGCTACAGCAACTCTCAAATAATTTAATTGAATTAAAGAATTGCCATGGACTTTCTGTTTCCCTTCACATCATAAAACTAAAGCAAAAACAAATAAACAAAAAAAAACCTATTTATAAAACAAAAGCAGTGGAGTCTCTGACTTGAACATCTGAACCCTGCCTATGTACATAAGATACAGAAGTTGTGACTTCTTATTAGGTTGAACCCTCACAGTGATATGTATTAAAGTTATAAGGGTTTAATGTTAAAACAGAATGAAGTGAATCCTGCAGGCAAGCAGAAACCCTTGCATGTCTCTCTCTAGCTTCCATTCACCTGGGAACTTAATAGATACCTTCAAGACAGGTGGATATGACTGCCCAGACATTTGTATAGAGACTCTCCTTTCATTCCTCCTTTAGAAACTTTATATACTCACACACATGTTCAATTTTATGGCCAATGTAAGGGATTTCCTAGACTAATTTTTATGATATACTAATTTGAGAACCCAACACTACATAGAAGCCACCTTCCCAAATACCAACTTGCTTCTTTTTTTTTCTTTTTTTTTTTTTTCAGGTAAACCACTATTCAAAATGAAGTCATTCCCTTTCTTCTATTTACTGCCTTTCCTAATGCAGACTAGTTTCTCTGAAAAGTATATAAATCACTATCAAGTTCATATTTTATTCAACAGACATTTAGCAAGTACCTATTATGCATAGGATAATACCCTGGATGCAGAGGCTACAAGAGCATGAGAGATGGTCTCTATCCTCAAGGCATTTTAACTGGTTTGGGAAAACAGACTATGTATGTGAAAGGGAGTTTTCATGATGAGACCATTTTAATGCACCTGATAAAAATAAAATCATGCCATTTGCTGTTTAGTGAAATTCTTTAGACTGATCAAAAATGTAAAATACATTATATTTTTATTGTTCCTGCTATATTTATTCTTGCTATAATCCTGTCACTGAAAATCCATTCCTCATGCTTAATGTTTTTATTAATCTTTTACCATAAATAACTCATGGGATAAGAGTTACTCTCCAATTTATTTTATAGCTTAAAAAAAAAGCCATCTTAGTTCTTTTGTAAATGAACTGTCACAATAAATTATGCAATGCTCCTAAATGGTTAGACAAATCTGGCATGCTTATTTTATAATAAATTAAAATGTATGCATTAGACTTGATTTTCCCACTGATTTTCAATATTAGTTTCACTGGTCCAAAATATTACACCTAATGAATTCTAAAATTCATGAATTACATGGCTAATTTCTTGTGATGACATTAAAGAGCAAATGGTACTACAGCTCATACAACATTGTCCGATTTACCACTTCATCGTAGGCGTGCTGGTGATCTATAGTCATCTTAGTGTTTAGGATGATACAGCTTGACAATTAATGCAACAAATGAAAAATATTCACACTCTAAAACTATCAGTATGTATTTTTGGATATTAAAAACATTGATTCCATTTAAAAGCTGCAATCAGTTGACAAGAGTATGAAGTGAAGATACATATACCCACTTCCTAAATTTCTGTTCCCTGTCACTCCATGGTCCTACCTCTAGACCTCTCAGGAACTCAGGGCTCTAATCATAACCCTAGGAAAAGCTATAATTTTGAGAGGCCTCCTGGCTTTTGACAGGCTCTGAGGAGATCCCCAGGGCTGCTTCACAAGATGTCAGGCATCTTTAACAGGACTGGGTCAGGTGTAACAGTGCCTCGCACCCAAAACTAGCAGGGTATCAGCCCATACTTGTGAAGCAGAGATGACAAGGGGACAGTAGAATGGTCGTTTCAGCCCCAACACCAGGCTTCCACCTGCTGCCAGCATGAGCAACTGGGAAGTTGACAGGTAGTTAGGGGCAGTGGCAAATGACCACTACATTCTTCTGTCACTGTCAACCCTGATGACAGTAGTCAGGGGCCAGGAAACAGCTGGAACATGAAGCAGGACAGGACACTCCTGATTTAGGATGCCTTGAGTACCCAGAAGGTCCCAGCACCCTGTGTTTGGCCTTCAGCCTGTTGGGCCCCAGGCACTGCCTGCAGAGAGGTCCACTTAGACCAGGGCCTTCTTCTATAGGAAATGAGACCTTGGTGGAGCCAGGGGCAAGGGGGTTTGACAGTACAGCAACCTCTTTGAAGATGGCAGCACTGCTTTTTCAATATGGTTTCTTAACAATTAAAAGCATTTGTAAGTAGATCTCACAAATAGAAAAAGGTATATTTCATACAAGATGCTGGCATCAAAAAGCCAGTGATCTTTGAATTTCATTAATTTCTATGACTTGCCTGTCATATCACATTTTAATATTTTAGGTTAGATAACAACTATTATTTAAGGGAAACCTATGCCTGAGTCAGAATCTTACAAGAAATGAATCAAATCAACCATTTAAGCATGTGGCCTTCGGGAACTGTCCCAGGAGTCAGGCCAACAGGCCATCTGAGGGCTACAGCCTGGCTTGCATCTGACAAGTCTCACATTTTTCCAGTAATGACTTTGGTTCCTCATTTCTGCATTGGTCTTCTCATGAGTCTTCCCATAACATGAAAGTAAAGCAAATAACAGTCTCAAGAAAAATAAATAACGCGAGAGTAAATACAAGTGAAAATAAGAGACAGAGACAGAAAATCGGATTAAGACATTTAGAACCAAAGCACCTAGTACCAAAAAGAGTAAGTACACAGGATCTTCAGTATGCCAACAGCACTGAGCTGGAAAATCAGTGTAAGGCAGGGTACAGGGTATGATTTTCCTATGGATAACTGCTTTGGTGCTTTTCAGAATTGTCTTTAGTTCCTCCCTTTCCTGGTGCCCTCAGGAGAAGGGTCTAGCGCTAGGTGAATTAGAGGTTGGTAAATGCTAAAGAGATAATAGGCAATTCTGCTCCAAGTGAACTCATTACCTTCTGTGTCTCTTACAGTCAATAAGCAACAGTAGAGGTTTAATATAATTAAATATAATATTCACATAACCGTCCAAGATTCCTAAAGACAGGCTGAGTATTTCCTCTTTCAAGTTTAGTCCATTTTCAGTAATTACTACTATAAGCCAGAGCACATGCACAGAATTATAAATCACTGAAATCAATCATATCGAGACAGGTCTGCAGAGTCCTTCTATACTCCACTCCTCCACTCCGTTTTCTCCCCGTATTGCTAGCCAATGTCACTAGGCTTATTAGCCATTCTCAGCTGCACTTCTGAGTCACTTTACCCTACATTTTCATATGTGTGAGCATCGAATTGAAATTTTTATTCAGTTTAAGGAAACTGGCCCATTGTTCATAAATATTATCACAAGTTTTAGGGATGATTTATTCCAAGACACCTTCAAAATTCCTATTAAAGCAAAAAAGAAGACTCGTTGAAATTAATAGCAGAGATGCTGTTATCTATAATTAATAGCAGAAATGCTCTATTACAATAGGAAGCCCACAATCCAGGATACTGAAAAATAGACACTAACACTTCCTAAACCTTCTCTTTTAAAATTTTTCAAGCATTTGGTTGATACATCCACATTTCTTATCAGTTTTGCTCTTTTGCCAGCTGACCCAAATCAGGGAAAAACATGCTGATAATAGATCTGAAATACTTCTTCAGAAAGAAAATCAGAATCAGTATCATACAGACTGAGGCCAAAGTCTGAATGACATTTCAGACCAAACCAAGTGGTCTGAAAATAAAATTACTGACAGTATTAAAATACCTGCCTCCAAGATACTCCAATACATAGTTCTAACACCAATTTCCAGCACAAATTTAAAAAAAAAAAAATGCATTGGCATCTTTTAGGTTCCAGCCCTTACGCTAGATTAAATTGAAGAGACTACTAAAGTAAAGCTGCAGAGCATAAAAATGCCTGCAAAGCAGGTGTGGTCCAAATGAAGAAACCTATCCCCTCAGCCAGATAATTGCCCATGTCATAACCACCACATGGGCCATAAACGAAGCACACTCATCAATGATGGAGAACAAGCCAAACACAATCATTACTGGAATTACAGGTAGGAATGGTATTTGTTATTTAGGAGATGGGGGCTGGGTTAAACTGAAGGTGAACACATTTGGACTATGTGTTTTCTAAGGGGAAAGAAGAGTTTCAATTTGTTAGAAAATTTCAGCCTAGGGTTGGCTTAAGCCACATTTGTAGGAGTATCAAAAGTAAAGTTTAGTCCCCACTTCAGCCCTTTCCTGTGGTAGATGTCCAGGGCCTTCATGCTCCCCTCTATGTGGTCTCTCAGCTCAGGGCCTGGACTTTGGACACCAGCTCCCTACCCGATCCAAACCCCACCTAGCAAAGGGGGAAGCTCAAGAAAGGAAATTGGAGAGCCACAAACAGCAGGGCTCCTTAGCCTCCTAGTGTCCTCCAAAACTTACCAAGGGAAAACCGGCTCCTGCTATGTACTCTGGGCCAGAAACTCATTCTCCCCATTCTTGCCTCTATAAGTCTGCTAAGCCCCCAAAAGGGCTCCTTCCTACTCCCCTGACATCCACACAGCCTCTGCCCTCCCTTCCTTGACCACACCTCAGGGCTTCTTCATCGCCTCTGCCCTGGCAGTAGCCCCAGTGTTCACACCAAGACTTCTGATGTCACATTTATCCACCAGATAAAATACAGAATGTCTTTTCCTTTTCATTCTAGCAAATTAACTACTCAAAAAAGAGAAAGGCTTGAAAATAATCAGCATGGAAAATCACAATTCAACTTTTCCAACATTACTTTGGACTCCTCATCATGAGGGTTTCTTGGATTATTCCCGGTGAAGTCACAGTGAAGCTGCAGAAGCTCACCTGGACTTGAGAGCCCCTCAGTTCTGAGCAATGTTCTGAAGTGGGTGCCGTGGCCTCTCTGTCAAGTGTTGGGCAAAAGATATTCCTTGTGGACCATACTCCTGGAGAACATGTTGACTTCTTTGGGTGTTTGTTTGCCATTTGCTGACCAGTGATTTGTTTGTTTGATTACCTGGATCACCACCCAACTTCTACTTACTCTATCCTATGGTGGGAAAGTGGATGTTTGGCTCTCCCTCCTTCCCAAGAAAACTATAAACTAAAAGAGCTATGTGTGAGGCACTTCTCCACAATCCAAGGGAAAAGCGCCTGTGAAGTCAGTTTTATACAATGGAGTCCCCTCTACGACTCACCCCATCTTCCTAGTCAGGCTCTTTCACCAAGAAGCTCCCTCTTCTAACCTTCCTGTACATCCACTTTCAGGAAGTCCTTACGAACAGGAGGTGGTTCTTGGATTCATCCCTTCTCCTGCCAATAACTCATGTCTGTAAGCCTGAGTCACTGTCTGCAATGAAGCCCTGAGGAGTGGAAGACTCGGCTGCAATAGCCATAAGTGTCCCAGTTTGTTAAACTGCCCAGGAAAGCAGGGCTTTGGTATGGTCTCAAGGTGGGTCCAGGAAGGGCGTGTTCAAGCTGGGTCTTCTGCCCCATGTGAGTTGCAAGCATTTGCTGTCCTGATTTTTACAGCTGGCTAACTGGTTAGACCACACGCGTGCACACACATACCTCTGAAGGACTAACATCCATGCTCAGTCTAAAGCCATAATGAGGAAGGGAATATTTTCCTAACACTGACTCAGGCTTCTCAAGAAGCTTCGTTCGCCTCATGAAGTCACAAGATTATAGAGATATAGAAGTGTTTGCTTCCTTTCATTCCTCCCCCAGCCTCCTTCCTAATTGAGCCCTTTCAGAGACTCCCAGGAACAAGGGAAATGCCAAATGCAGGATCATACACCTGAGATCGTCATCTTCCAGGAAGGGGGTAAGGTCAGAACTTCCACATCCCACTCCTTTTTGTCAAAGAAGGCTGAATTTAGCAAAGGAGTGAGGGAGAATCACAACAGGCCTACATGAGTCACCAAGTAAAATCCCTGTGTGGTCCAACACATAGAAAAACAAGCAGCTATCTTACTACATACCTGTCTGTATTCTCCAAACTCTCTAAATAAGCCAAGGCTATTTAATGAGCACAAATATGAATCACACTTTTAAAAATGGACCAATATTCTTCCCATTCACCTATATATCTCTGCCAAAAAAAAAAACAATTTAAAGATTACCTGACGTTCTGGACTTATAATTATTTTTTTCCCTTTTATCCATATGCCTTACAACTGTTTCTCAAATACAGTGTCTGGAGTCAACTGGAGGGCTTATTAAAAGGGCTGCCCCTGCCCACTCTATTCAGATCTTGAATGGGTTCATCATCCACCCTTAACCTAAAGCAGGCAGTCGGTCCCTCCACAGTTAACTCTAGGTGCTCTCAGCAGACAGTGGAAGCTGGTAGAACTGTAAACATTATGTCCATTCTGTCATGGTTAATCAGCCCTCCCAGAGTGCCACACTTTCAACAGAAAAAAATAAAATCTATTCTAAGAAGTAATCATATAATTAGGTTATAACTAAACCGTGGAAGGAAACACAATGAGAGAGAACAATGGACGTTGTGGATTAATTAGCAATACAATACTGAGCTTTGTGCAGTTACAGAGTGATAAAGCAAGTACATCAGACTAGCTCACAAAACACTTCTGGATTTCTGAAGCTGAATAAAACCACTGGGGTTTAAGGTTAAATCTGAGATCTTGCTTACATTACTCAAAGGAGCATAACCATTGCATACAATTAACTGTTCTGGTATTTTTCTTTGCACTCTATTTACAATGTTCAGGAAGAATTTTAAAAATTAATAAACTAATTATTATATGAGTGCATATGTCTCTTATTATTAAGTAAAATTTTACTTATGACTGAGAACAAAAATACAAAGATGGTTGAGACAAGCCCTCGAGGTCACAGTGCCTACAATGTAGTGGAGGAGATGAAGGAAAATAAATCAAGGTTAGGTGACAAAATGGACACTAGGTATACGGCATGAGTGAAGAATTCAAGAGGAAGTTACCTTGGGGAGGTCAGAGGAGACCCAGATTGAACTGAGTCCTGAAGACATTGTTTGCCAAGGGGTGAAAAGGGAAAAGGAGAGCTGGAAGAATTAAAGGAACATGGAGGTGTGAATTTGTATGGCAAGTAATTTGGATTGCTAGGATATGTGACATTAGAGGATACTGGCTGGTGACAATCTGAAAAGGGAGACAGAGGCCAGTTCACGTTTAAAACTTAGACTTTATCCTGAAGGCACTATGAATCCATTCGGGATTTTTAGCACACATATCGAAATATAATTAGCTTAAAAAAAAAGTGAGGAGGCAAGGAAGATGGTTTGGAGAAAATAGAGAGAGGAGATCTTTCTGGAAGGGATGATGGAGGTGGAGAGTTCATATTCAGAGGCGTCTAAGGACAGTGTGACAGTGCCAGTGACTGGCAAGATAACAGAGGAAAGGCAGGTAGAAGAATCTAGGATGACATCTATATTTGTGGTGTTCATAGCTGAGAAGATGGGGTTACCAGCAACCAAGCTCCTGAGCTCTGTTTGGGACATATAGGTTTCAAGTTTCCTGAGGGTTATAGCAATTGAGATATTTGGTAGATTACATATTAATGTCAACTCAGGGAAAATGTGAAAAGGAAGTTATGGTTTGGAGCAAAGTTAATATTTGAAATATTGGTGTGAACAAACAGTCAGGCATAAACACTGACTAATCAGAACAGGTGCCTGATGGACCAGAAAGGATCCCACCAATAAACAACTGGCATGGCCATATGTGCACACACCAACTGAACACCATCTTGGTACTGACAGTCACTGGAGTGGATGAGAGCTCTCAAGTGAGGCTGCAAAGGAAGAGGCCATAGGATAGAGCACCTATAATTGGGGGTGGTGCAAAGAAAAAGAATCTGGACAAGGAAGATGAGAAGGAACTGTAAGAGAGGAAGAGAACCAACAAAGCTTTGGTCATGGAAGCCAGGAGCAGAAAACTTCAGAGGGAGAGGAGTAGTAGTATGGACTATTGAAAAGATGTCATACCCACCCTTTCCCAGGCTTGACTATTTGTGGTGTCTACGGGAATCTGAGCTAGTTCAAGAGCAGTGCTCAGAGGTGTCAGCAGCAATGAAGTCTGAAAGCTCAGGAATGAGGATGACTCCAGTACAAGTTAGGAGCCTGGGGGGAAGTATTTAAGTAAATTTATCCTTCCCAGGAGTGACTTTTCACTAAAGATGGTGTCTCCAACTATGCTCAAACTGAACTGGAGCTACAGGAGGCAGAAAGTTTGAGATGAAGCCAACTCTCAGTGAAGGTATTCCCCACTGTCACACCAAACCTCACTGGGCAGCTGACCCATCTACCCGTCTGCCACCTCCTCAGACAAAATAGACAACTATCCCACTTACCTGCCTCGGCATAATGCAAGGCTCTATGAGGCATTGAGTTTATTCATCTCAAACCTATAAAAATGTCTTCCCTGTAAGCTCCATTTCAGTCCTATCTTCCATAAGAGGAAAAAGCAAGTTCCCCACACCTGCCTCAAGTGCATCAAGAATAGCATGAGAGCACTTTGCAGGTTCTTTGAGAATTTGAAAGGGAGGCAGGAGAGTCTGAAATTAAATGCAGAATTTCCTGAATGAAAAAAAAAAAAAAAAGAGCATAATATGGCACAATTATTTGAGAGTAAGGACAAAGATTTAATTCACAGATGAAAATTTAGGGCTCGAGAACAACTGTAAAGTATGCTTATTAAATAGTTGGAGAGAAAGATTTAGGTCTCTTGGAAAAGAAATCAGGCTGAAAAGTTCTTAGAGCTAAAACGTGTTGTTATTAGAGATGCCATAAAAACCAATGTTACAATATGATTTCGAATTTCAGTCTTTTAGGGGAAAATCAGGCTTTGATTCACTTGTACACCAAATCTCTCGCATCCACCCCGCAACACGGGGCTTTAAGCGGCAGGGGCGTCTTGTCCACGTGTCGAGGCCAACGCGCACCTCTAGGGCCCTGCTTCCCCCAGCCTCCTGACCTTCCGTTTCGGGATGAGGGAGCGCAGCAGCTGCAACCTTGGGCAGCCCGATGCCGCCGCGTGCCGCTGCCTGGCACTGAGCGGAGCATGCTCAGTCAGGTCCTGACCCACTTCTGCGGGCCCGAGCTCGGGGCAGGGGGCCGGAGGCTCTATTTCGTTTCGTGGGGCCAGGGACAGGCAGAGAGAAGGACGCGAGGGACTAAGAGATGCTTAAAGCCTCCTCCTCTCTCCTTGACAGCGGTGCCTGACCCGGCGGCGGATCAGGCCCAGTCGGGCTGCGTCATCCACCTTGCCGGGTTTTGGCAGCAACCGAGGGAGTGCCAGGGTCGTTGGGGGCGCGGCCAAGGGGCGGGCCCAGAGGCGCCAGGAGGCGGAGCCTGGCCTCGGCCTCGGCAATCGAAGGTCTCGGTCCAGTCAGGAAAAAAGAAAAAGGAAAGAAAGAGGGAGGGGGCGCCTGCAGTGCAGGGCTGCGGGCCGGGCCTGTGCAGACTGTTGAGAGTGGCCCCCTCCCCTCGCCAATTTGAAGAGCACCATATCGTCCATTAGAGAAAACCAACGGCGGATCAGGGAAAGAATTAAAACTCCCTGGGACCCCGCACTCGGAAGCCAGCAGCGAGCACCGGGGTGTCCGTGTCTGTTTCCCCAGCCTCGCTCCGTGGGCTTCAGAGCTGCCGGCCGCGCCCCCGGCAGAGCCTGCGAAGCCTCGGTCGCCGGCTGCGGGGCAGGTGGCCTTGGAGCAAGGGCAGGCTCGGGGCGTGCTGGCTGGTCCTCTCTCGTGTCCCAGGCGGGACTCTACACCACCCTGTCCCTGCGTGTCCCCGAACAGCAGTCCGACGCGACGCTCCGGAAAGTTGCGGGGGGCGCCCGAGGACCCGCCCCACCGCCCCGCGGTGCCCCCTGCCTCGGCGCGCGGCGGCGGCGGCCCCGGGGGCCGCAGGGCCCGCCCCAGGGCGACGTGGACCTCGCGGCCCCCGCCCCAGCAGCCGCTCCGCCCGCCCCTCCGGTGCGGGAGCCGCCGCCGCTCCCTCGCCGCCCCGCACCGCCCCCGCCCCCGCCCGCGGCTGCCGCCAAAACCCGGCGGGGACGCCGCGCGCCGCTCCGCGCCCCCGCGCCGCGGGCCGGGCGCACTGGGCATGCTCCGCGCCGGCCGCCCGGGCGCCGGGAGGAGGGACGCGCCGCACTCCCGGCCGCCGCGGCGCAGCCCGCGTCGCTGCCAGGCGCGGGCGGAGGCGGCTCGCCCGCGGCGGGCGCTGCGGGGCGCGGCGAGCGGGCGGCTGCGGCCGGGCCATGGCGAGGGGCGCGCGGCGGCCACCCGAGCGGCGCGGCGGCGACAGGTCAGCGGGGGCGCCCGGCCGAGCGGCGGCTGCCGCTGCCGCTGGCGCCGCGGAACTTTCTCGGGCGCCGGGGCTGGCGGAGCCCGCAGCGCTGCGAGGCGCGGCGAGGTCCGGCAGCGGGTGCCCGGGGGTCGTGGGATGCTTCGCGAGGGGAACGCGGGGGCGGGCGGCATGGGGACAGCCGCTGCTCCGACGAATGCCGCGAGCCTCGACCGTGTGGAGCGCGGAGTCCACTGCGCGCTGCCCAGCAGCCTCCGGGGTCCCCCGGGGGCAGGGGACGCCGGGGTGCGGCGAGAGCCTTCGCCGGAGTCCGGGTCTCTCCGTCCGCCGTGCCTCGGTTTCCCCGAAAAAAGGGAGGCGGGGAGGGAGTGCTGTCCCGGCTCCGAGGGCCTTGGGTGCGGGTTCCGCGTCTGGGGCCGGGAGGGTGCCCCGTCCTGATGCTGCAGGAGTGTGGGAGGCTGCGGGTACCTCCAGCCGCCGCCGCGCCACCGGAGCTGTCAGAGTTTGTCGCATTTGACTCCATAGCAAGTTGACATAGAACTGCTTCGTGGCGTGGAAAGGGGAAACGTGCATCATCCAATTAAAAAAAAAAGCAATTGCAGAGCTGATTTACTTTAAGTTCGACCATTAACCTGCTTTCCCTACCAAAAAAAAAAAAAAGAAAAAAGAAAGAAAAAAAAATGGAGCTTGCAAATTGCGAGATTTATAACGCAAGCTGGCAAAAAAATGAATGTGTTCAGGTCCATTATCTGTACACACAGTAGAGAATCACATACTATGGTTGAATTGCCATTGTTCTTAAGTTTGGTTACTGTAACAATCTTGATTTTGTGTGATCTTAGCTTTTAAATTAAGAACTTGGGAACCTAGTGTTGCAGAACCACAGTGGTTTTTTTTTTTTTTTTTTTTTAGCCAAGTTTTCTGGCTTTTGTTTCTAGATGAAACTTTTTTTTTTTCAGTTGCTACTATGCTGAACATAGTAAAATAGTTCGGGATGAAATGCAAGATGGAAGATTTATTTTTCAGAAGAGTAAGTGAGAACAGTGTAGTTCTACTGGTATTTTACTTTTACCAAAAAAAAAAATTGTCAATCCTACCGCAGTTACTACTGCTGGTTCTTCCTAAAGCATCTAATAAATAGCAAGGTAAACAATCCTTGTTCTAGTGGAAAATACTTCTACCTCTAACTAAAGCTATATTCTCAAGCCTAGTTCTATAAGTACCACTTAGTGGGCTTAGTTGATTTATTTATTAAGTTTATTACAAAACTTCTTGTTTGCATTCTTGATAGACCTAAATAGACTTTTGAGGTGCTCTGACTTTTCATTGGGTTATGAATAGCTTTTAATGTCTGTTCTTGCCTGTGATGGCTCTAGTTGTAATCCCAGCTACTCTGGATGGTTTCCCCAAGTGGGCTCTATGTTATGCCCATACATAACAGATATTTAATAACAGGAAAAGCTTGAAATGTCCGGACAACAATAGTAACAAAATGATTTCTATTTCTACAAGTTAGATCTGCAGTCCTCCATTTTAGCCAAATGGTTCAGTTGGTGGTATCTTAAACATGTTTTTAAATACATTTATAGAACATTGTAGACATATGAAAAACTCAACACAAATATTGGGAAATCATGGTTTCCTTTTCTATAAAAATGCATCAGGTTCACAATCTGAAGTAATGCAGGTATGTACCGCTTGTCAGTACCTCGGGCCCAGGGGCTCTCAAGCTACATTCCCAAGTGGAAATTAATGCCGTCTCCCCTCACCCTTGGGTTTGTCCTTACCCAGAAGAAGTAAGTGAGCCTTAGATTCCACTCTGTGAATGTGAGGTTTGAATTTGTCCCTTCTGGATCTAAAAACCCTACATTTTTTTTCAATTGGGAAAAACAATGAAATTTAGCAAAAGATATATTTAAACACCATTCTTGGCTTCAAGAACTTCACATTCTCCTAACCTAAAACTAACAACACCAACAGGATTTAGACTGAAGAGGGGTTTTATTATTGCTGATGAAGGAAAAATAGAAAAGTAGACTATGGTCAAATTAGGAAACAGGTAATCATTGCTTCTCTTTTGTACTTAAATGTTGGGTTCTTGCAGCTCAACTAGGCACATAATTTTTGGTTTTATTTCCATGTCTTTGGGTTTTTATTCTGAATAGTGTTGTTAGTGACATTAGCTATTCATGGCAAACGACTGCCTTTAAAAATAGATTTTCCCCATTCACGTGACCTGAATATATTCAACCTCTTGTTTGGTTTACAATTTAAATATTTGAGGCTATTTAAACTTTACTTAATTTGTACTTTCTTTTTTAATGCAAGAACTTCCAGATACTGGAACATCAAATAAATATTGTAGAAAAGTTGCTTTTAACCTCTAACACAGTACAGTCAGATTTGTTAGAGAAGTGTTATTATTTATTTATTTTTGGAGTTCATAAATCATGCAGATAACATCCCTTCCCGACTCTACATCTAACCAAGCATTTGGGGTGTGGCCTGCCCTTTTCCAGCAATACCCGGGAGGACACTTAAAATTCTGACAATCACATTAAAGTTAGAAATGTCCTTAGATGAAAAAGGATTGATTTTAAGTGTGCTCCAGTTCCTCCCTGGAATGGTTAAAGGATAAGGAGTTTGGCTGATTATGTAATAAGAACCAATTAAGAGCTGTCAGAACTAGTTTCTAAATTGTACTCAAAATAGAAGTCCTGTGAATTTATTGGTCTTGCTTCTGCCTCCACCTGAGGTCTTTACTCTTTAAAATATCACATTCATTTTTCTTCCCCACAATCTTTTATAGTTAGTCCCCTGAGGCTGCAGAAATGAATAAGACATAGTGACTCAGGATCCAGTCAGAGAAACATGCTTAAGGATGAATAAACTATACTGCAAAGAAAGTGCTGCAGGAGAGGTGGCTGTACATGGGATTGAGGAGACGTAGGAACGAGCTCCCTTGGGTTGGAAGAAAAAGGGCCTCATGAAAATAGTGGCATTTCCATAGAACTTTAAGGAATGTCTAAGGAATTGAGTAGGAGTCTTCTAAGCAGAGAAGTAGATTCTCCAGGCAGAAGGAGCACCATTATGGTAGATACCGCCCTAAAGATGTTTACTTTAGAACTTTGCAGATGTGATTGAGTTGAGGATCTTGAGATGAAAAGATTTTTTCAGGATTATTCAGTAGGCCCAGTGTAATCACGAGAGTCCTTATAAGTGAAAGGCGAAAGTCAGCATTAGAGTGATGCCATGTGAGAGATTGGACTGGCCATCGCTGGCTTTGAAGATGGAAGGGGTCTATGAACCACAGTATGTAGTAGCCTCTAGAAGCTGGCACAGGCAAGGACATAGATGCAGCCCTAGAGCTTCCAGAAAGAACACAGCCCTGCCACCTCTGTGATTAGCTCATTATAGCTCATTTTGAACTTTTAACCCAAGGAACTAAAAGATAGTAAATGTGTTAAGCCACTAAGTTTGTGACTTAAGTGCCTTAGAAAGAAACCATAGGAAGTTAATATAACCACCTACAAAGAAGGGCAGGGGCAAAAGAAGGATAATATAGTGGTCCTTCCATTGTGAGGAACTTGATGTCATGCAAAGGAGTTTGGATTTTATCCTATTACATATAAACAGTGGGAGAGCAACAAAGGATTTTAAACAGGAACATGCAGTGACAAGATTGCTGCCAGATTCATCTCCCTAAAAAAGCAATGTATAGCTAAATTTCAAGTTTCTCAGGGCAGTTCAACAAAGGATATGTAACCAGAGGTGGTCACTGATAGAGATCTGGAGTGAGCATATTATATAATTCAATTCTCTGAATTGATCTGAAATGACATTTGTAGACATATATGAATTAGTAGCTTAAGAAAACTTTTATTTATAATTCCTAATAGAAGGGGAACATAGAAATAAAGCAGACAGGCTGTCACATTTTGACTACTTTGCTTCTGCTCACTGTCTTAGCAGGCAGCTGCTCTACTGGCTACATACCATGCAGACATGAGCAGAGGGCTGTAAAAGCTCAAATTTAACATAGTTAACTTGAGAATGATGTCATGTCATCTGGGCCAGTTCTGAACAGTTGGTAGGAGCTACTTGCAGTGCTTGGGCTAATACAGGCTTAGCTGAGAACTTGCCATGATCTATTAGCAATGTTTGTCATGGGCTTCATATTTGCCAGGGGATGGGTAACAGCTATAATACTAGATGACCTAACTTATGCATTTAATATAAGGAATTAGTCACTTTCCATACATATTTATTCAGTCTCTTTTAGGAATAAGGGCTTAATACCTGTCCTTTAAAAACATATAGTCTAGTTGAATTGACATCTCTGTGTATCTGGATCACCTAAACTGGGAAATCTCCCACCTTAGTGTTACAAGACTGGCTCTGAATTGAAACTGAACTATATGTTACAAAAAATGACTAAGAGAAAAATTTTTTAGATAACATGATAAAGGAGGCTAGAAAATCTGATACTGGAAACAACAGTAAGACTAGATTAAGATTTATCTTAATAAAAGCAAAACCATATGTACCTATCTTATACAACTTTCATTTGCATAACGTTGTGACATTTTTACCCAAACTTCTCTATATAATGATGCAATAATTACTGTTTACCATTGCAAAGAAATTGCTCAGTGTAAACCATTCCTCTTTTTTGAACCTCTTCTGCTTTGGTCTCTGGGGTATGTGCCCTTGTTTTTTCTTCTTTGTTTGTTGTTGTTTAATTGCCCTTTCCCCAAGTGTTCTAAACTTTCATCTCATCTTGTGGCCCACTGTGTTCTTTCCAGGTGATTTAATTTTTCCTCATGACTACCAGTTGCCCGTACACCAGCATCTTCAAATCTGTATCTTCAGTTAAGCCTCTCTCATCTATTCATTAATTCATGAATTCATTTAAAAAATGATAACCTGAGAGTTCATAATCTAACAGAGGGACAGATATACAAAAAGACAATTATAGTGAAAATATGAAGTTAGAAAGACGAAGTAAAAGAGTGTCTGGGACTACCCAGGGAGTCCCAGAGGGCTTTTAAACCAAAACCTGAAGGCTAAGCAGGGGTTTGCCAGATGTGCAGGATTAAGGCAGGCAACGCTGGGTTACAAGGAGCTCAGAAAAGGGAGCATGATGTGGGGAGGGGAAAGGGATGCTCCAGAGATGAGGTTAAAGATGGGAGTCAAACCTGAAGGGTCATCTGTGTCCTGCCAAAGACTTTAAGTTTTACACTATCGACAAAATGAAGACATGGAATATGTTTTAAATCAGATCTTTTAGAGTCAGCTGACTTCAGCAATGTCATGGTATGTAGACTGGAGTCAAGCAAGACTGGAGGCAGGTCAGTGAGGAAGGAATGTTGCCAGTCAGAGATAATGAGCACATAAAACAAGAAATGGTAGCCACATGGGCAGGAAAGGAAAGGCAGCATCTTAACTCCTATGTCACTGGATTAACTGTGTCAGATTCTGCAAAAGTGTGGAAGACACACCCTCTCCAGGGATTTCAGGCTTAGAGCAGCTCTCAAGGGCTCTCCTACCCAAGTGCAAGACTTTGCAGTACCAGAGAGAGTAACTTCCACTACACATGCTTAGGCAGAGAGACGTAAAGTCTGGAAGGACTATACACAGAGCTGTGTGTGAGGGAAGAAGTTGGAACTTCATCTTCTCAGGGCACAGACTTTGTAAGAGGCACCAAAGAAAGAAGAAATTAATTCCCTGATGGTTCTCTAGCTTCTGGAAGGAAGCATTTGGGGTTTGCCAATAAGACTGAAAGGAAATTGGTATGCATTGGGCTTCCCAAATTTTGATTTACAAGGTAACTGTCTTAGAGGCTGGGCTGACATATCAATGGGAAAGAGGAAGTTTGCTGAACAGATTTTTAAATATAACACCAACTCTTTCCTTCCATTGAGGATTTGAGTTGGCCCATGGTATCAGAAGAGTTAAGGGAAGGCTTTGCTCCTTAAGGAAATAAATGGATTGGATTAAAGTGCTCCTGAATTACAATTGAAGGGACCCACGTGGGTCAAACTGAGCTGAAGGGCGCAGCCTGGGGCTAAATTAAATCCTTCTGATCTGTTCATTAAAGCAGAAAAGATGGGATTTACCTGTTCCTGCGTTGTACCCTTCTGTGTACCCTGTTAAACCTAGCGAGAGCTCTATAATATTTATAACAGTGGAGACCATCCCAAGTTGACCAACTCTTTTCCTGAAAGCCAGGCTCCCCTGTAAAGAGGCAGGTAAGTGTACAGGACTGTGCTTGCTTTACAACGCACAACCCACTTTCTCTGGTCCTCAGCAGAGAAAGGTATTTGAACGAAAGCTGCATTCATGTTTGGCTCCAAGCTTTACTGGAGTCTTCTATTAACCACTGAGCTTTCTTGCATGTCAGCTGCTATTGTTAACTTCATTTTGTAAATTTCTGCTCCCTACTGAAGCCAGGCAGTGGGCTGCTTTGCCCTGCTACTGGCGCCTGCACTCCTGCTCTAGACCTCTCCCCCAAAGCCCCCTCCCCCCTGAACCTATCGTTTTTGCCATTCCCACTGGCAGTCCCAAATTAGAGGGAAGGTTTTTCCCTTCAAGGTTTGGACACCCCAAGATTACTTGGTCTCTGAGTGAGTCTAGCTCTTGTTATTAGACTTCCTAATGCTTATTCTCCCTTCTAAAATACTTTTGAGGAACCTGAAATTAATTTCCAGAAAAACGTTTGAGTATTTGCTTTACTGGTGGCTGAACATTTCTCTCTGTACATCAGAATCCAGGACCGATAGTGGACTTTTGAGTCCCTCCTGCCTTTGTAGGGCATCTCACCTCTACCTCCAAATTATGGCCATCTCTCCTTTCACTACAGTGGTAGTTTTTACTTCCTAAGTAATAAATTATTGGCCATTAAGTTGCCTCTGTCATTTCTCTTAAGAGGTCCTGGAGGCCTCTTATTAATAGAATTTCTGGAGGGGTACCTGATATCCAACGGTTCTAGCGATGGGCCTTGCTAAAACATACCATATTTTTAATTGGTATGCCACGTTCATTTCCACCCCTTCTTGTCTAAAGTAAGCCATTACTTCTGCTGGGAAACTGCCCTGTCTCCTTTATTCATCCTTCAGGACTTGGCCAACCCCAGGGGACAATCTGTGACCTTTCCAGCTGGCCCTCCTCTGAATTTCTGTGGTATTTACACAGTTTGATGCTTAATTATATATTGTTTTATATGCAGATATCATCAAAATTCTAATCACTTTTAGGGTAAAGAGCTGGTCTTAAAGTTTTTTTAAATCCCCACAGAAACTGGTACTAAATTGACAATAGTGGCCTCATAAATACTTTGAGTTCATTTTGATTGATATGACTGGTTCCTTATTGTCTAGCTGAGAAATCACTGAGAAGACCTCAAATGTGTGCTCATATGAGCAGGGCCTTTTCCCATCA
Source organism: Cynopterus sphinx (assembly GCA_030015415.1). Lineage (NCBI taxonomy): Eukaryota > Metazoa > Chordata > Mammalia > Chiroptera > Pteropodidae > Cynopterus > Cynopterus sphinx. Next base: position 63,394,604 of record CM057390.1, on the reverse strand, counting down.
AAAATGAGAGAAAAGAAAAGCTTCCTTCAAAAATTCTGTGTGGAAACCATTGAATCCATATTTTCAGCTTTCTTCTGGTGTTTTTGTTTAGCTAATTTTCCATATTGTCACACTGGAAACAACCTAACTTTGAGGACAGATTGATTTTAGAATATGCATTAAAGTCAGCTAGATTATTCAGTCAACCAAATTCTGAAAAATACTGCTCTTTGTACAAAATTTTTAAATAGTAATTATTAAAATAATATATTTTTAAATTATTATTTTAAAATAATAACTGGGCCAGTTGTTGGGATGTTTATGGCATTTCGACTATTGCCCAGGCTATGGTATTCACTCATAGATAACTGTCCAGGTTATCAAGAGAGTCAAATGTGGTTCTACAAGAGTTGGTGGCTTGGCTTCTGTTTATTCCACTGTCATTGGGAACAGAACCACACAGGCCTGCCCACGTCATAGGGCAGTGGTACGACTCAGGTGGGATAACTTCTGTGGGAGTATTTTACAAACTATGCTAGGTGAACATAAAGGATGTCGTTGCATGCTTAATAAGAATTCAGTCAAGTACAGTTTGAATTACAGAGTCTTTCCTGGTCTGTTTTTCACTAAGATTCAGTTCTTAGTGAGAGTCTATTAAAAATACTTGGCATGAGTGATTCAGAAAAATGTTCATTATGCAATTCTTCTTTGTGATAATGGGCTGTTAAAGGAGGAAGGAATTAAAAAAAAAAAAAAAACTAAAGCTTTTAAACTACCCGTTCCAGTTATTGAGCATATTTTTTCAAATAGATGAAATTTAATTCCGATAAAGAAGAAACCCAGGGTGATCCAGTTTTGTGCTGTGACTTTGAATGGCCTTAATCAAACATCCAAAGAGACAAGGCTTGAGGATTTATTTTGACATTATGAAATATAAGTTAAATAAGCAGTTGCTTTTCATTTCAATAGTAAGAATGTATAATTCAGGTGGGGAAACTTTCCCCTTCTTAGTTCTTCTGCCTGGTTGAAAAATTAAAATGACATCGGGAAAATTAATAGGAGAAAATCAAGCTTTAGAAGTATACATGGGGAATTCAGATAAACATGAAAATTCCAAAGACAGTTATGCAGAATGAGGTATGTATACCTTTCTGGACTAAGGAGAGGGAAGTAGGGGTCTAGGACTTTAAAGGAAAGTAAGGCAATTCACAAGGTGATGAAAAGAGTTAATGTTTAGTAAACAAATATTTGTTGGGCCATCTCGAATCAAGGACACAGGGAGGACTTTGATGAAATGGGCTTTGCTAGGTTCCTCCCTATCTACCAAACCTCAATCAGATTAAAGTGTATTTATCTATAATGGTAGTTCCCTTCCTGGGACAAGTCTCTATCTTAAATTCTTTTAGGTTGTAAAGGGGAAGGTCAAAGATTCTTCCTGAGCTTTCTGGGCCTCGATTGCTTTCACCTCAATATAATCTGTAAGTCAGGGTGGCAGATCTTGGGACAACTCATTCTGAACCCCTATGCAGGCATAGAAATTAGTCCCCATAAACTTTAGTCATCTTAAACCACTTCCCAGAGCCGTTGGACAGACGGGATTTCTGCAGCCCCCTTGCACGGTCCCTTAACCTCTGCTTCCAAGGTCGTGTCTGCAGCACCACAGCCTCTCAGGGCATATGTAAGGAAAGGATACCTCAAGACTGACTTTTAAAGAAATTTGGGTTGATATTTTAAAATTAGTTTTGTGGTAACGAATAGACATGCTTACCTAGAATTTCTAAGAAATGGGTAGAATTTGTAGAAAATGCAGGGTAAATGTAGATGCCTTAGTAAGTTAGTAATATGTCTAAATGAAAGAGCACAGAAGTAATGTAAATTTTTTCAGCAGATGTTCAGGTGCTTGGCTAGGAGCAAAGTGCATTTCTAGATGTGGGGCATACAATGGTGAACAACATCAGCTACAGGAGCTCAGGCCTCTGGGAGTTCATATCTCAGTATGGGCAGACACATGCATACATACACGACAGTAATGCTGTGAAGAAAAAGGCACGGTAAAGGTGGACAGACAGTGATGGGGAGTGGGGCACACTATTTTATGTAAGCTGACTACAGAAGGCCTTGCTGACAAGGTGACATTTGAGCAGGGGCCTAAGAGTCAGAAAGGAAGTGCAGGAGTGAGCCCCAGGGACTGGTTTCAGATGGTAGGAATAGCAGATGCAAGGACTGTGGTAGACCTGGCACATTCCAGGATTAGCAGCGCCCAGTGTAGCTGGCAGGGAATGAGAAACGAAGACTGTGAAGCCACCATGGAAAGGCCTTCTCTAGCTTTTACCCTTGAATAAGAAACCCTTGGAAACATATTAGTGTTTTGTTTTAATTTTCTTTGAGGCGTCCCCGTGCACAGATTGTTACTAATCATTCAAAAAAAAAAAAAAAAGTAATAAATGCTTGCTGCCTAGCACAGTCAACAAATATTTGAGCACCAACCACATTTTGTTATCGGGGAATCTTATAATATTCATGATAAAAAAAGTATAGCCCCAAATTGCAAAAACAGACACAAGACTTTTCAGTACTGATTTAACAAGTGAAATGAAGATTTCAAGGCCCCACACAGAGGCATTGATAACCATCAGCCCCTCAGTGGTACAGCAAAGATTTACACTGCCAGTCTGAAGAAGAAAAGTTGGGTCAGAGGTAATGCCACAGACACTGAGGTGTAGCGTGATTATTAACCCCTTTAGTTCAGGTAGCAAGGTGAGAACAGCAAGGCCGTCATTGCACTGAGCTGCCCCAAGAGTAGGGCTGAAGGGAGAGATGTGCATCTACAGCCAGGAGGACGCTTTCTCCCTGGCAGCCTCCCAGCTGGCCCATTCTGCCAACCTATAAAGGAGCCCTACAGGAATTTGAACTGATTCACCTCTGCAGTGTACTGAGGGCATCTGGACAGTGTGGATGGGGGAGTCCAAAGGCTTTGGAAGCTTGAGTCTGTTTTCTACCTGATTATATTGTCCAAGACATAAGGAACACACAAGAAGTTGCATTCCCTATGGAGAACAAGTTAACATGTTCTGTATGGTACACAGGCTGGCTCCTAGGCTCTCTGCCAGGTCCCAAATGGCTTAGCCATCACAGTACTTTGCCTGGGTTTGAATTCCCTGCAATGGGATGTTCATCTGCATATGAACAACCCCCTAAGCTTTCTCTCTTCTCTCCACCCTGCGCCATGTCTTCCTTTCACCCATCACAGTCAAACCTCTGGCTGTTGTGATCACAGAGTGGTAGATTGGGAAGGAACCTAAAATGGGTGTGGGGGCTCAGGGGGCTCAGCTGATGCCAGAGGTCATCTACTAGTAAATGGCAGAAGTGAGGAAAGGAAGTAGTGTGCCACTCCTAGTTTGTGGGTCTTAATCCTAAAATGCTAAACTGGTGCCCTCTTCATACCTCACCCCCAAATTTCTGTCCTTGACATTAACATCAGAGTCCATCCCATTTCATGTCTCAGGAACCTGATTCTATTCCTTAGATGTATTATGACCTCAGCTCCCTGGCCACAGAGACCTGTAGCACGTTCTTCTTCATAGTGGCTGTCACTTGGGACACTGGATGTGTTCCTATTGTTACTCTTTGTCTTGGCTGGGTACTATTTATACTATCCTTCAGGCTCATAATGAGTTAAGTAGCTTTATCACAGGCGGTCCCACCACCAAATAATCAACCTTTATAAGATTATTTCTGGAAAACTGCCCTCCAAATTCAACAAGTGCATTATATTTGACCAGATGGGAAGCTATCTGTATAGAATGAAATGGGAGAATTGTGAAAGGCATTTTCACTATCAAGACCTTAAGAGTTTACAAAGTATGCCAGAATCCATAAGAACAGGTAAACTCACAATTGCTTTAGGCCATGAATCATATTTAGGGAAGCATGCTAAGAATATTGCTCTCTGATTTATAGACCAGTATGCTCTGCAGGCTGCATAGGGGATATGTGTTCACCTCCTCCATCCAGGCAGAGTGCAGACAGCTAGGGGCCAGCACCTCAATAAAACAGCTTCCTGATGCGTGGCGTCCTCTGGCTGTTGTTCAAGGCCAGAAGAGACTCACCAAATTGTCCAGGTTTCCAGATATCTATCAGTTCCTGCCTAGCTTCACTCTGGATATAGGAGCTTATATACTACATACATCAAGAACTTCTTATGAAATAGGCTTGAGATGAAATTAAAACAAGAACTGAATATTTGCAGAAGCAGTGCTATAGATTAGCAGGTAACAAAAACTACTTGGACTATAATGAAAAATGTAATCTCCCTATATACCTACTCCAGCTGAGTAGGGAGAATGTTTTGAAAAGGCACAAAATTTTTTAAAGGAGTGCGGGAGATGCTAGAAAAAATATCTAGTGGTAGAGACAGGCAGAACAAGACAGAAATAACTAGAGGTGCTTTTGAACAAGCCTTAGGTTGAATATAGAATCTAATAATGATGATGTCAAAGATGTTTTTTTAAATGCCAAGACAGCATGCTAACCCTTTTATCTTCATCGTAATATGTTTTCAGGATTGGCTTGGGTAGCATAAAAGTACAACCCACCAGTGCATCTGTCCTGTTTGTATTCTGTTCTCAGGCTTGGTTTATTCCCTGGGCCATCAGATTTCTGAGGCAACATCTCTATGATCAATTAAGGATTCACATTAATTGGGCCCAAAACTATTTCAGACTATTGATTTAGAATGAGAATTTGAGGAAACAGATACATACTAAAACATCAGCAAACTCTTCTAAAATATATACCTGTGATTAGAAAAGCCCTCATTGCATATCTCAGTTTCTAGAATAACTTAAAAATTGCCTTTATGGCAAGAGATTTTAATGTAATATCAGGCCCAATCTGGGCATGAGCTCTTTATCCTGGTTCTAAGCCATTAAATTGCAGACTCAACAATTACTTATGTTCTCTGGGCTTCTCTTTCTAATGCCATATAAAGAAAAACTTTTATGAAAAGACATACAAGTTTTTCCAGATCTAATACTCTAGTTCTGTGAACAAATATGTATGCCGAACCTGTTTTTATCTTGCCTAATGATAATCATTTTATCTGTAGAGAATGACTTTAATATAATTTTTCTCTTCCTCCTTTTTTAATCATTATATTTCTGATAGCTTTATTTTCTATCATTCTTATTTTTAATTAGAAAGACATACCACATACAAAAAATGTGAAGATCCAAAAACAGTTTCTTAATATTTTGTACCATCAAAAATTAAGTATTACAACGATGGTAATTCTGGGCGTATATGTAGTTCATTTTTAGGTTTGAAAAACAGTGATTTAACACAGATCAGATTTGGAAAGTATGTGTCTTTTGTGTATCAAAAAAAAAAATAAAGTATAAAATTCTGTAGAGCCTTTAATATTAGTGAAGTTGATAGAGTAGGAATAAGACCTTCTGTTCTAGCTCGTAAATTGTTCAGTGAGCTTAAAAGAACTCCTCTGGTGGTTGTTCACTACAGTCCAGGAGGTCAGGGTATACATTGTGTTCTACTATTAAGGAGCTAGAAATTATCCTAATACCACAGTTAATAAAGGGTATACCAAGAATGCCATGAGGTCACCTTCCCTTGGTCTCTTCTTCCTTCCAGGGGCCAGTGACTTTCATAAACAGGCCCTAATTCTTCCCATGACATGTTGCCATATAGCTCTCAATTTCTAACAATTCATAAATTTAAGTGAAACTGCTGCTGCTTATCATCAAGACACCTTCCATCGTCAGTCAGGGGTTGCAGAGAAAGGGGATCTTGAAGCTAGGAGGAAAGGTGACTGGAATAGGCAGGAGCCACTGCAGACTGGTTGGCCACTGCCAGCAGGCAGGCCTTTGTCCAAGGGTAGCAGCGAGTGGGCAGTGTTGTCCAAGGGAGTTGTTAGTTGAAATTCCTAATTCACATATTCATGGGTATTCCACTTACAGTGCCAAGCATTGGTTCTTGGCAGATGAGACACTCATTTCCTCAGAGCTGCCGGAATCACCATAGGCCCCACTGCTCTGGGTGTCTGGTGTTACGTTAACTTGCTCTATATATAATCACTCAGTCATTAAATACTGTATATTCTAATTCCAGTTCCTCTGTTGATCTGCCTACATCTTTCCTTTCCCACTACTTTTGATTCAGGCACCTATTCTCTCTTTCCTTCCTGGATACTGTAGGAGGCTCCTAGCCATCTCTCCATCATCAGCCAGACTATGAACAAGGCAATCATTCTAAACACAAAACTGGCTATGTCACTGTCCCCCTTCAAATCCCGGGGTGCCCCCCATCCTTAGTATTCCATACCATCCCTTTATTTTCTGGACCAGTCTACCTTTCCAGCTGACATCCTTCCCTTCCACAGACCACCAGCAGTGCCTAATTACATATATTTCACCAATTATGCCAGTTTCTCTCTAATTACCATTTCTTTGAATATGCCCTTCTCTTTTAAGGTCAGATTCTCTTTCCTGGTCTACTTGGTGAACTCCTTTATAATTAAACTAAAAGGCCACTTCTCTTATAAAGTTCTTTCTGGATCCCAGACCACTTGGGTTTTCTCTCCTATCCCACAGTGGATACTTGATGTCTCTCTGATGGAGCCGTTATCATTCTGTCTTATGACTGCTGTTTTACTTTCTCTTTCCCTCTACTAGATTCTTGTGTGATAGGAGTAAAGACTGTGTCTTACCTTTGTGCTCCTCACCCCTGGCACTATGCCTGGCACAGAGACATTTCTTCATTAATGTGTATTGATTTGGAGTGAGTTGGTCTGTCTGGATGCTTCTAAAAGCAGAAATGATGCTCTTATATACTTTTATGTAATGATCACATTTGCCATCTGATTTAGGAATTAACTTTGTATGATTAGAAGCATTGAGACTCTCTACATGAATAGATTCTAGAATATGGATAGGGAAGAAGGAAGGACGGTGTGGATCCCTTCTTGTAATATGACTTTGGACACCGAGATAAAATTTAGCTGATTTAGCACTGAAATGATTTGATTCTAGATTACAGTAATTGTTACAGGAACATTCTTGTTCTACAAGTTTCTTGGCCTTAAACTTTTGGTTCTCATCCATTTCCAGACATCACTTTAACTACCTCAAAACTCAGTCTGTGCTGATCTTGAAAGAGGTTAGGGGAAGAAGAATGGACCAGTGAGAATGTTGTTATGATTTTTCTTAAAAATTGAAAAAGAAAATCATTTTAAAATGCTATTTTGAAAAAGACCAGAGTGGATTTTTTTTATTAACAATATATGGGTAAGAAAGTTGCAAAATATATCCATAATTAAAATGGCCTCAGGCAGCAACCAATTCTGAGGTTAGCATTTATGATGTAGTTAGTATTTTAGTGCCTCTTTCCATTTAATATGAAGCTGAGATTTCCCCTCCTTGCTTCATGAGTAGAAACCTATCAAGAATGTGTCTCAAAATGAAAGGCAGCCTTTGTGCCTGTGGTATCATTTATGAACAAGTGGAAACAGTGGTATTCTTGGTAGATGTTATGACAAAATCCACTTGTGTAACTATAAAATTATTCATCATAGTTAATGGGGAAATGCCAGCATGAGCACTGCCAAGAGAAAACAACGTATATTCATTTAGTTCAAAACACCCTTTAACAAGAGGCCCTTTTCCTCTCAACTCCAGAAATATATGGTCAATACTTATGTTTATTATAGGAGAAGAAACAAAAAATAATATTCAACAAAGCATATTTTTAACATTTTTAGGTAAAATACAACTGTTGAGAGGTAAGGAAGGAACCTAGTTAAAGAAGTGATGTTTGCTAAATATTTTCTCTTTTGTTTTATTTATAGAAAATTAAGTATCCTGTGAAAGTTTTCCCAAAGGCCATGAGCAAACACATGAAGCTTAACAATTTATCCATTGTAGCTTTTGCTAAACCCTGGTTTTGGAATCTGTGGCCTTTGTTCTTGTATTTTGAAGGACTGCATTTTATGCTGCTAGATTACAGTATTTGTGGTTTGTTCTCTAGTGGCTAAAATGTCTTTCACAATGTTATATCGTGTTATTAACTGAACTTTTCATAATGTGGTCTGTAAAATCTGACAAGCTGAACAAGTGCATTTGTAGAATATTTCCCAATGTCCAAAGTGACATGATGTCTTTATGTTCTTCTGGGATCTCATTGTGAGTTTACACTTAAACAGTCGCCACCAGATTCCACCTAAGTATGGCTTTATATGGCAGGTGAGTAAGCATTATGGTGGGCACCCAACACTAAGGAAATTCTGTAGATCTCTCTGCCAGAGTTCCTGCCATCAAGGAGCTCTTTTTCTGACTGAGAAGAAGTTTCCTCAGGACAAAACTGAGACAAGTGCAAGGTCATATGCCAGGGAGGAGTGTCAGAAGTTTGATACAAGCTGCAAGTGCCATGGGAAGATTAGGACTGGGGTCTCTGAGCTATAGGATTCATGAGAAGGGCAAGGTGGAACTGAGAGTGGGTGCTGGGTATCACCCAGACCGGCAGTCGTCCTACATATCCACCCCTAAGCTTATACCACCTGCAGAACATACTGAAATTGTCTGTCTCTTTCTCCGTTAGACTATGAGTGGCCATGGCCTATGGCAGATTGAGTTTATAAGACTCCCTCCCACCTGACCCTGAAACCCCTAGAAATGTGCTAAGCACATAATAAATATTTTCTTTAAAAATATGAATCGAAAGGGTATGATGTGAAATACAGTGGATTCTTACTAAAAATGATTAATTCATTAGTGTTAATGAATTTGAAAATGCTTCAGTGAGTTTTAAAATAAAACGCATTGATATAATCTATAAATTACATGTTATGCTTTCTGTTCCTTAGTAACTTTTTAAAATGGGAAAGGATGAGAGTGAGAATGGGGGGTGGGAGGAATGAGTTTGCTAACCGACATTCCTGCATTCAATCGAAAATCTCTTTCTCTGTACGTCTTAAGGTCTCTAAGGGAACTAGATGCAGTTTCAGAACAGTTGCTGTGTTTCTAGTCCAAGGTGCCTACTGACATTATTAAAATATAATAGAACAGCAGTATCTCTTTCTCTTTATTCTTGCTGGCACAATGTGTTCTGAAAGTATAACACCAGTGTGGCTGGCCTTTGTTTGAAAACAGCTCTTGAGTTATGCATTTTAAAGCTGTTTGATCTTCCATGTGTTGCATTCTCCCTAATTATGAAAAATATATTACAGTATATTTATTACACATATTTATTAGGATCTATCTCCCACTTTGTCTTGTCTCTGATACTCTTCCTAGACAGTCAGGTGTCTGTTCTGTCCTAGGTCAAGATGAGTGACTCTAGCTACTGCCCTCAAGATGCTCACTGCAGCGTCTGCCTCGGAAGGCAACTCACACATTTTTAGAGTTGAGTTCTTGCAAAAGAACCAGTGCTGAAATCATTTGTAATGACTTCTGTGGGTGGGATGGCAGTTAATAATGTATTAAACAAAACCAAAAACAAGGCATGCCTTTTAAATGATACAAGGTAAAATAAAACTCAACTTGAGAAGCACAATTTCAATAAAGGATGCTTCAAACATTCTGTTAATAATTCATGATTATCAAGCCCAGCACTATATAAATGCTTTATGTATATGTGATTTTGAATCATTATAATTGTCCTGTACTTGATAACTACTTGGCCAGAAGCACACAGCCAATACAGGTGGTTATGTCCAGGATCCTGGCTCAGTCTATCTAAAATCTGAGGCCATGCTTATAACAACCATTCTGTATTGAACAGAACAGCTTTACAACTTCCTCGTTAACAGGAAACCACATGTTTGGCCAAGTAAAGAGAAACATTTACCAAGTCATAGCAGGGTGTCTGTCATGCCCTTGCAGCCTGTGCTATCTCCCTCGCCACACAATTCCTGCTGGTGCAGTACACACTGGCCTTCCTGGGGCAGGAAAGCACTCTGGTCTAGGGCCGAGTGTGAAAGCTTATGGAGCTAAAAAAACTCTTGTCCTTCCCACTGAACGAACCTATGGCCTGAGGCTAATTTTTCACCCCCTGGTACCTCTTCTGTTTTATTGTCTACAGAATTGGAATAATAATTTATGCCTTTAGAGAGAGATTCATTCAGCAATTCAAGTATCAGGGACAACTTCAGACACTGCAAATACAAAGGTAAATGAGGCAGTAAATGACCACAGTATGGTGAATGTGCTATTGGCATAAGTATAGACATAAACATTCATGGAACAGAATAAAGAGCTTAGAAATAGACTCATTGTTTTTGACAAGAAAGCAAAATAATCCATTGGAGAAAGGACAGTCTTCTTACAAAAAATGCTGAAACCACTGGATATCCATATTGGGGGAGAAAAATAAACCTCAATCCATACCTCATGCCATAAACAAAAGTAACTGGAATGGATCGATGTAAAAATTACAACCAGAAAGGAACAGGGGAACTTTTGGTGGTGATAGAAGTGTTCTATATCTTGTGATTATGGCAGTTAAATGAAAGTATAAATTAGTCAAAGCCCATTAAAATGTATACCTAAAATGAGTATGTATTTTGTTTGTAAATTATACCACAGCAAAGTTGAGTTTTAAAAGGAAACCACATTGTCACTCCCTTGTTTAAAATTTTCCAGTGATTGTCAGATAAAAATCTAAACTCTTTACTCTGATTTACAAAGCCCTAGATTCTCCGGGCCTGTCTACTTCTCTGACCCATCTTGTAGCAAGCACTCTGTTGCTTTTAATGTTTCTTCTTCCTGAAATGCTCTCCTCCTCCCACATTTAGGCATGGCTGATCCTAAAGAGCCCCAGCTCAGGGACCACGTCCTCAGTGAAGTTTTTCAGGACTGCCTAACTCATCATTCAGGTGCATCATAGTGTGTTTTTCAAAGCATGCATCATTAGCTGAAATTCTTATTTATGTGGTATTTGTTTGCTTTTCCCCATGAGTATGTAACCTCTATGTAATGGGAAAGATTTGTCTTCTCTATTCTTCTACCTTTAGGACCTACAGTAGTGCCTGCCTAATATTAGATTCTGTGTTATAGATGGCTATAGGGATTGGATTGGAAACTGGGGAAGTATTGGAGGCAGGCAGATCATGTACCATATCATTTCAGCTAATAATGTAGGGAGGCCTGAACTGAGGCTCACTCAGAGGAGATGGAAAGGATGGAATAATCCAAACAACATTTAAGAGGTGGAATCAACAATATAGAGTAACTGATGTTCCCTGGGTCTGAGGGCAACTGTCAAATGGAGGATCAATACCCATGCATACCTGCCAGATGGTGCTGCCCCAAACTGAAATAAGAGATCCAGGCAATGCCGCACATTTGGCAGATACGATGAGTTTAGTTTGGGAATGTTAATTTTGAGTTATCTTCAGAACAAACATTCTGGCCAAATGGACAGTTAGTAATCTGAGTCTAAACCTCAGGAAAAGGTCAGGACTAAGGACGTAGATTTGAGAGTTATTAGGTTGGAGGTGGCAATAAAGGCGTAGGAATGGAACCATAAGAAGAGCTGCAGGTCACAAGAGAAGAGGGCCAATGATGAAACTCCAGGGGTTAACTAACATTTAAGGACTGAGAAAAAGAGGAAGTAGTAAAGAATAATGGGAGCAGTTAGGAGAAGCAGAGTGTGGGAACCATGGAAAGAGAGAGTTTTGAGAAAACAGTTAAGAGTGGCAGTTGCCACAGAGATTTGGCAAGAGACAGACTCAAAATTTGGCAACTAGGAGTGACTGGTGACTTGAGCAAGAGCTGTTTCAATAAAGAAGTGGAAAAATACAGAATGGAATAATTTGAAGTAAATGGCAGGGAGGACTTTAGGATAAAATGCAGGATTCTTTTTAAAAGGTAGGGAAATGGGAATTCATACCTGCAAGTCTTAGTAGGAGGAAGGTAAAAAATATCACTAGGCTAAGGTGCTTCATTTGAAAGCTGAAGACGTTTATAACATTGTGAAAAGAAAATACTGAAACAACCAAGCCCTGATGCACGAGATTGTCAAATGTCACCAAAAGCCCAGCTAGCAGTGGAGACGATTCCTTTATTTTGGCAATAATATGGTTGTATGATTCTCTCCAGTAGTGCTCCAGCCTCCTGGGTGTAGCAGCTAGGACAAGTAAGTGATTGGCTTGATCACAAGTGTACACTGGCAGTGTTGTGGCTGAGAATAAGGAGTGAGGATATTGGGTCTAGACTGAGAGAATTGGAGCATGCAGGTTGGGGTGAGACTGTGGGGTGGAGAAGGAGATACAGACATAGAAAAGTAGAAGGGCTAGAACGTGTAGTGAGAGGAGTAAGAGACCTGAAGGAACAGAAGGGTACAGTTAAAGAGGGTTATTTAGAACTTCAAAATTTCATGGAACTTTGGAATTTAGAATTTGAAGAGATGAATGGTCTAGAACGTAGCCATATGATTTGTGGATGAAACAGAGGATAGCGATGCAGGTGAAGATTAGATCTTTGGACGTGGAAGTACAGCCACCTGCAATGACACCCCATACAAACTGATGTTGCCCAGCCTCTGGAAGGCCGATGAAGATCGAAACCAGGGCATTCTGTGAGTGATCAGGAGATGGTAGATAACAGTTACATGAAGCAGAGAGAGCTGGATGGCCTGGAGCTCAGAGGAGTGCAGGTAGGCGCATGAAAGCGGAGGGAAGGAGGATCCTGGAAGCCGTAATGCAGTTAGGAGACTGCAGACTGATTCGGGTGGAGTTTCTTCCCAATGCTGGCAGAGCCATGACTAACATAAGAAATGTATTATTGTTCCTACCAAGAGCTATGTGTTTCAGTAGCAAAAATAACAAAATTATTTGTGATTTTTGTGAAAAATATAATTTAATACTTGGAACATGTTCTGAATTTGTGTGTTTAAAAATTAATGTGCGTTTGTATTTTAGCTGGGTTTCTAACATTTTATAAATAATATATTTAAAGTGTAGATGCTGATATTTATGTATGTACATTTTTTTTTTTAACAGGTTCTTAACCAAGAACCAATTCTATGGATCCAAGACAAGATTGTCCCATGGCCAGCTCTGAACAGCGTGTTGTCCGATAGACAATTCCATTGGCAAACCATCTCTGTTGCCTTACAGAGCAAGCAAAGAAGATGGATCGATTGAAGAGCCATCTGCCTGTGTGCTTTCTACCTTCTGTGCCCTTTTTAATTCTAGTATCCACTCTAGCGACCGCTAAGAGTGTGACTAACAGCACTTTAAATGGCACTGACGTGGTCCTGGGCTCTGCGCCCGTAATCATTGCCAGAACTGACCATATCATAGTCAAGGAAGGGAACAGTGCCTTGATTAATTGTAGTGTTTATGGCATCCCTAACCCACAGTTCAAGTGGTATAATTCCATTGGCAAGCTGCTGAAAGAAGACGACGGTGAGGAGAGAGGAACAGGTAGGCTTGAAACTTGAGTCAACTGTCATAAAATAGAAACATGGAATATTGAGCCAGCACCCTGAATGTTAGTTGTTCTTATTCACATCATCTAAAGATCTCATTTTGTCATCTTTCTCTGAGGCAAGAGAGTAAAATATATATCCTTAAGGATTCAAAGCAATAATTAATTCATTTTTTTTTCACTCGTTGGCTCAGAAGAAAAAGAGCAAACATTAAAGTCTTTTGAAAGGCCTCTTGGCATGTTGTACTTTAATGCATACAAATTTTATAGGGACGCATGTAAAATGGATTTTCCCATAAGTATATGTTCCATTTATAACGGAGTTTTATTTCATTTCACGGAACTGGCTCAAAGAAACAATATAGCACTTGTTTATCATTAAATGTCAGTTTAATCCATGGACTGTGGATTTAAAGACCACACTTCTGAAAAGAAGTCTCTGTGTAAACTCTCAGCTACCAACCAGAGATCATTCTGTGTTCCTGGGGACCAGGCTGAAATTTCTAGACTGTCTGTTGCAGCTGAGGCCAAGAGGTAGGGAGGATGAAATAGCAAGCGATAACATGTGGCAATAGGGGAATGCTTGATTTTTCAGTGAATGAGTTTCTGGCCATGAAGTGTGAATCACCTACCTAAGTACCAAGTTTGCTTCAGGAAAAATTCCGACCAGAGAGAGGATTGATTGGGTCATTGGGAATCAGTACATTTCTTGTCATAGATGTGAGAAGTAATTATTTGAAAACCCGAGCCTGATCCGACTGAGCAGAAGGAACTAATGTATTTTCCTAAGTATTTATTGTGAGATGAAGTAGGGGATTGGGGAGCTGGGGAGTAAAAAGACCACTGTTCTGAAGTAGCAGCTTATTAGTCTCTGTGCCCCTTTCATTCATATGGCACTTCCCATTCCACAGTCCTTTAACCAATGAACGATCTCCAGAAGAGTTTCTACTCTAAGAAAGCCTGCATTTTTAAATTCCTTTCCCTTGTTTTATCTTAATTGTTCTGAAAAAGAATAGAGGCTATCACTTTGTGTCTCATTAGGATCTGAATGAGTGGAGTGTTCTTGCAATTACATACTTCTGGTTCACAGCTGTGCCCCTAATAGCTAAGGCTGCTAGAAGTCTAACTCTCTGGGATCAGGGTTTTACTGTCATACTCTCACTTCCATTGCTTTTGGTCAGCCATTCAAGGATGTACAGCGTAATAAAGCTTCTTTCCTTTATATTATGTATTACGTATGTTTGTTTAACCTAGAAAAGTGGAACTCTTTCCCTACCAAGTAAAATTATGGGACCACAGAATTTTTAAATTAGAAGGAACCTCAGAGACAATGTAGTCTGAATTCTTCTTTTACTCAGATTTTCCCTAGGTCCTGTTCCTATTAAGGGGATGTGACTAGAACCTTCACTACTAACAATGGAGAGATGAAACATCACCCCTAGCCCACAGTTGGTTTCCATTCCTAGAGTTCCTTCCTCCCAGGCTACAAGTGAAAAGGAAGTGACATCACACTTGTAGAGGAGGCAGTAACCATGGTAATGTACACGCACTCAGGTCCCTGTAATTCATCAGGTCTTTCTGCAGGGCTGGGCCACTTTTAGCTGTATCCAGGTGACTGAATTAAGGAGAGCAAGGACTCAGACCTGAATCTACCTTTCACATGGACCCTGGAGCAAAGGTTATCCCCAGGCATTAAAGAGTTGGGACTGAGGCACGAAAGCCCTGAGTTCGAGAGAGGGAAAAAAGTCATGGGAACAGCATGGTATTAGGGTCTGAATTTCAGTCACAACATCTTGAGTGCTGTCGTGAAGTAGTAGTACCTTACTGCTTCAAAGAGATTATATGATGTCTTAATTGAAAAGATCTTTGTAACTATGAACCCAGTCTTGGCAAGCGGACTCTGTATCTTGCCTTCTTTATCTGTGCATTGGGAGGTTGAACTGAATGGGAGTTTTATTCAGCTCAGTATTCTTTTGTTTTGTGGGTGCTCAGGTGGTCTATAGTCGCAGCCTGACAGTGACTTCTGAACCAATAGTAGCCAGCCAGAAGCCTTTGGCATAGCAAACTGTTCCATCAGAACTCAGCACTGTCATGTCTGTAGCAGCAGCTTTGCTGATATATCAGTTAGCTGTTTTTAAATCTCATAAGGAAGATGCACTGTATATTTTTTAAAAGAACTCATAATACTAGTACTTGATGTTCCAACTCAGCTTTTGCAATTACAATGCATAATTATAGTAATTTCAGAACATAAGTAACACAGGGTAATATTCAAAACACTGTACCTAACAACCAAGCAAAATATAGGAAATAGTAAAAATGAGACTATTCATCATAAAATATTAGAATTTTAGTCCAAGAATGGCCTATTAGAGGACCCATAGCCTATACCCTTTCATTTCTAATAAAGAAAATTACTGTATTATAGCATGGACATAGATTTCAGTTTTCAGGATGATAGGCTAGAAGTTTAAATGGAACAGTATTTCATTTTTAATTCAACAAAGAGGTAATTGAATACAGTGTGATAAATGATGTTATTATCCTAGAACATTGCTCAGATTCAGTAGACTAGTGTTAAAGCCAAAATAACAAAAAGAAAGTAATTTTCATTAACAACCACTGCCATCGATTACGCCCCTGTACCAAGTTACTTATATTTTTTCTAATCCTTACATTAAGCATGATGGTTAGGTATTATTAATCCTCATGGCTATAGATGAAAAACCGGGTGAATAGAGAGGATATTACACAACCAAAGTACAGCCAAGCTGGTATTTATTCCCCCTCTGTGCCCAACCAACATCTGCTTATCCTTTGAGTCTCAGCAGGCGAAAATGTTGGAGACTGAGCAAATGAAAGAAGCCCTCCTGGATGGAAAAGGCATTTGTATCCACCACCATGACAGTTCAGCAGTGTTAGGATGTGTGCTGTAACGTGTGTATGTGGTTTGCACACACAGATATATTCAAAATCAGCTGGTGAGTTGCTGCAGGAGCACACTACCCTTTACTTTGTGATTAGCCTGGAAAGGAACAATTTCATTTCTTGTTTATGCTGAAAAAGTGAGATAGCTATTATTCACGCCAGCCCCATTGGTCCCAGAGAGAATGGGGCTATTTCCTGTCGTTGGTGGGGGCAGCAGCTGCTTTGCTTTCCTTCCCTGGTGCTTGTCACTTCAATTCCACAGGCTCAGGAGAGACCAGCGTGTAATCTATTTCTGGAGAAAGCCTTTTTTTGGTCATTCACCAAAGGACATGTTTGGGGTGTGCACCAACCATGTTACAAAAATAACTCAGAATTCAAATAACATGAATAACCACAAATGGCCGTGAAATGTGCTGTTTTTAATTTTCCTTTTGCCAGAGTTGAGTAGAGATGCATAGTTGTTAGAAAGTATTAAGAAAAAGCCCCAGTTATTTCAGGTTCTAATTATCGAGTATGTTTTTGCTGTGGCTTCTTACTCTGACTTCAAGCCATTTAAATACACATTAGCACCTTTATCAGATGATAAATAACAAGCATTTCAAGAAATTAGCTGTTATAGACCTTTGCAAACATGTCTGGCTTATTAGCAATTAAGTTTAAATTTTTCCTTAAAGTTTTAGACTTCTCTGTCGATTTGTTTTTAGTCATCCTGAACTGTTCTGTCACCATAAATAAAGAATTATCTTTGAAAATAAACAGGCACAGAGTACACTGAGCTGAACGCTTAGTCACAACTGTCGCAAAAGATCACAACTGTCACAACGGCTACTTTCGCTTTGCAAAATTCATTACAAATTTTGCGTTTAGTTTATATTACTCTTTGTTTTTATCTCTCTACTTTTCAGATTTTTTTGAATAGACTATGAATTGTCTTTTTATTTATTTTGAAAGAGACAACCATAAACTGTACCAGCCAAGTTTTAAGACTGTTGTGCATCACCTACCTACTTCTTATATATGTGGAAAGAGTTCAGTTTCCACAGCATTAAATATAAATTATCCTTGGCCTCTAAGATTAGCATGAAGTAGTATGTTAACTTATGAAAACATACTGAATTCCTCTTTTAGTACATTAAATATTTGAATACTTATCAAAAGGTGTTAAACAAAATACATGTAATTATGATTATCTTATTGGAAGTTCAGAAGAAGCTCATGATAGCCTTTCCTTGAGCAAGTTTCTCAACTTTTCTGAGCCACAATTTTCCTATCTGTAAAATAGAGATAATTTTTTTAACTACAAGGTGAGGTTGTGAGTCTTAGACAAACTATTGTGTATTAAATGCTTATAGTATAATATCTGGAACATACTAAGCTGTCACTATATGGCAACTGCTGTGATTGGTAATATCCTATATCGTCTCGAGCACAGATTTCAAGTGTTTAAATCTGTTTCAAAAACAATGTGTTTTATAAAGAAAGGACATCGTTTTCTGGGTAATTTCTTATTCTCTATCTCAATTTCTCAACCTTTAAAAAAACATTCAATAAACACAAATATATGTATGTATGTGTGTATGTGTATGTATGTGTGTGTATTTGTGTGTATGTATGTGTGTGTGTGTATATACATATACATATGTGTGTGTGTGTGTGTGTGTGTGTGTGTGTGTGTATCCCTTAAATGTTATTTGAAATTTCAAAATAATATTGTGACTGCCAGGATAACTAGTTTGGGATCCTCTTTACCACCGGAGGCTTCCCCTTTCCTAGCATATTGCTTTTGTGTACAAAGGGTCCACTGATATTCCCTATGCTTCTGTCTCTGAAAAAACAGTGTATGCGGAAATAACAAAGTATATTATGCATAGGATGGCCTTTATATTTGCCTAGCCCAGTCATTCTCATCTAAGGTCTATTTTTCCCCTAGGGTACATTTGGCAAAGTCTGGAGAATTTGATTGTCATTACTGGGGGTGGGGTGGAGGGGAAGGAAGGGGGAGAATATGTTCCTGGCATCTAGCACAGGTAGAAGCCAGGGATGCTCTTAAATGTCCTACGGGATAGACCCTATTAAGAATGATCCAGTGCCAGTGGTTCCCAAGTTTAGAAACCCTAGTCTAACCCAAAGAAGCACTCCTCAGCTAACTAAAGAATAACTGCAAAGTAGATTGTTGTCAGTTGTTGAACTCATAATGTATTTTTCCATAAAGTAGCTTAATTTATGGTACTTTTTGATTTATTTTCCAAATGGAGTTATGTTAAAGGCCAATCTGATAACTAACTGCCATTTATAGCGTTTCTTTTATGAATTGTGTTCCATTTGGATGCTTTAGTCTTAACCATTAAAAAACTCTCCCAGAACCACCTCAGGTAAGAATGACAGCTCAGATATGCAGAATGGAAGCTATTTATATGAACCCAGTGTAAGGTGCTCTTGTCTTGGAAGACCACCTACAGCTACTGTCAGCAAAGACTATTACTAACCCACATGGAATTACATGGAATTAAGAGTGCTTGGCACTTTTTAAAAAAAAAAATTAAAGATTACTAGATTAAATTATCTGGAGCGTCAGATGTGTCCTTTACCAGGAGATGAAAAGACAGTAAGTTCTTTTCAGATACTTTTAAAGAGAGTAGAAGTGCAGGCTCTCAACTGCACGGTTCTGCCATCCCACCTTCCTGAGCTGAAAGCTGAGACGAGCCTGTATTATCCCGGGCTACCTTGGAAGCACGTGATCTAGGAAATAGCTTGTTAGAGCTGTCCTGGTACTCTTGAAGAGGTCCCTTGGGTGGTTTGGGGAGGGAGAGCACAAGAGCCCTTGCAGCTTGCAATGTTTATAACCTGACTCCAACAGCTACTTCAAGGAGGTGTCATCTACTGCAGAAGCCCTGTAACAGGTGCAGCTATGCAGTGCTAAATTTATTTTCAGTTATGTTTTGTAAAAAAAAAAAAAAAAAAACATGGATCTCTTCAGTAGCCTATATTTTACATATTGGAAAATAAGCGCCACCTTTATAGCCACAAATCCATACACGCATTTTGTTCTTTGAAGATCGTCAATTCAGTGCAATACTCATTCAAATGAATGTTGAATTTCACTTATATTTGCATAAATGTTCACTGGCACTCTTCATCACCTGAAAATTTTTGTTTAAGTTGGTTTTAGAAAAATAACTGAAAATAACCTACTTGTTTTGGCAGATTGAACTTCCTCCCTGAAAAGCATGAGTGTATGGAGCTTTAGAGCCTAAGTATCTAAATGGGGTTGCGAAAAGAGTTTTCATCTTATAACACTCACTGGGAATATAGACAAACTACACCCCAGTTTCTTTGCACAGCCACAGAAAGGTATCTCAAAGGAAAAAGAAGTCCTTCTCTTCTAATAAGTAAACTGAGGGAAATTAGCATTTGGGTATCATGTTAATTTTTAATTCTCCGTGATCCTTGGAAAAGCTGGAAAGATTTAGGGTTTCAGAAGACGTGGTGTTTGGGGAAAGGGTGTAATTATTGTATCTTTGGAGGTTGTGCTCTCACTTTCCTTATGGTTCTTCAGTCCCAGAAAGTGTCAAAGCAGCTCATTTCTCTACAGCAATAATTGGTCAGAAGTTGTTTGTATGAGCCACAGTTCTGATCTGGTGCCATGTATTGGTTTCCCATTGAGTCACAAAAACCCATATACCATAGGATTTCTCGACCTTTACAGTTTTAACTGTAGCCATATGATGCTGTTGTTCCACTTCTCTAATTGCTGCTGGTCTACCTGATGCTATCCTACCAACATGACGTAGTGCTGTCTTGAGCGACTTCCCCCTCCATGTGTGCATGTCCCATGGTGAGCACAGTGGTACCAGGTCACCCACCTTCCGGGATGGGACTTAGGTTATGGCTTCTTTCAGAGGATGTTGGCAGGGAAGGAAAGCTCTAGAGCTATGTCTGTGGAGAGAAAAAACTATTCTGGAAAGTAATTTTTTTCATTACCTTGATTTTCTTATGTTCACAAAGTCTAAAAGTAGATGACATTCATTTTAAATTTTGAGATTTGTTCAAATCAACCTTCCAAAGGTTTTATATACCCAACTCCCACCTGCGGTGTGTGGGAGGGTCCCTTTCTCTATTCTCTGGGATTTGCAACACCCACCCCCCTTTTATTTGGCACTCTGAAACGTGTAAAAGTTTTGTTTTCAAAAATTGATCCCTTTAAATTTAATTATAATTTAATTGTTAATGATTTTTTACACTTAGACACCATTTGCAATTTTTTCCTGTGTTTTATCTATTTATACCTTTTTCCTATTTTTTCCTTTTGGGTCATTTGTTTTGATTTGTAGGAGTTCTTTGTGTTTTATTGCTATTAAGCATTTGTCTATCAAATATTCTAGAATGTTCTCCCACTTTTGTCATTTGCTTTTACTTTAGTATGACTTATGATGTGAAAAAGTTTAATTTTGGAGTAGTCAATCCATCAGTGTTTTCCTTAACAGTTTCCAGGATTCCTGAAATGCCTTCCTATTCCAAGACATTTTGGAATTTTTACATCCTCTGTTTTATACTTTCAGTTTTACCTTTAGATCATCAGAGTACTTGGAATTTATAATTTATGTTTACATGTCATGTAAAGTCTGAGTTTAACTCTATTTTCTTTCAAATGAGTAGTCAATTGTCTCAACATTCTTTCCTCCCTGACTTGAAATGACATTTTCCTTCTTTTTTAAATCTCACACTTCCCAGCATCCACTCCTGGACTTTCAGGTTCTCTCCACTGATTTAATCAGGGATCAGAGAAGGTTTTCTCAGGGAATAAGGGGAGATGCGAAGATGGCGATGTGATTGGGCTAATAATGTGGGAAGTAGGGGGCTTGAAGTGGACAGGGAGGAGGTCCAGGAGGTCCTGAGGCACCTTAAGGTATGAAACAGGCAGGTCCTCAGGGGCAAGTCCTGTGATCTGAGAGGCTTCCTGTCTCCCACTGGGATAAATAGGTTAAGCTCTTGAACATTCTGATCCTGCCTTCCTTTCAAGCTTTGTCTCTGCCCTAGCCCTTCTTGATTTTAAAAATGGTTTGACGGCTACAGCAGCATACAGTGGGTTCCCTCTTTTGCTCATATGCTCCCCCTCACTCATCATGCCCCTCTGACCTTAAAAGTCCTTTCTTTTTACTCCAATTCCTCTTCCTGCCTGCACCACTCCATCTGCCCTGGAGAGTACCTCACACGCCTTCCTAGGAAGCCCATCCATCTATTCCCTTCTCCACCCCACTGCCCTGCACCAGTGCGTTTGCCACACGTCCCCCTAGTTGTTTGTGGGAGTCTGAGTCCTTCTTTGGGTTGGATGGTTTTCGTAGTCAGGGATCATCTCTGTATTTGCACGGTCTAGTGTGGAACCTGGTATATAGACAATTTATTCAATAATATTTGTTGACTGAATTCATGAACAAGATAAAAAAAGATCACTGCCCTTCTAAAAATGTCAGCTTTGTTGTGCAGCATAGCACACACTGCGGTACAGCTAAGCAATAACATCTGTTAGCTTTTCTCTTTGCAAAAGAGAGACTGTCATCACAACACTTCTCCTCACGCATGGGAGATTTTCACGTGTGATTCTTGTGCCTGGAGTATCTGGGGGAGGATTGTGACAAATTCCTGGGCAAACTCTAGTCTCTAGTAGGGATGCAGCAGCCCTTCTCCTGCTGTGTGTGTCAGTGTTTTAGCCTGAAGCTTTCAGGTGTGTGTCACCTTACAGGACCAGAGTGGGAGCAGAGGGAGTGGTGGGGGAGGGCACTCCAAATGGGGAGCCATAATCTGAGCAAGGCACAGAACCCAAGTGAACTGCCATCAGGAGCGTTAGGGAAATATCTAACACATAACACTTTGTGTCATATGCAATACGGAATGGTTAAACATCTGCCTCTCTCATTTCTAGAACATCGCATGTAGAACTAACTTGGCATTACCTGCTGACATTTTAGGTTTGTATTTGTGCTGAAGTGGTGCAGCTTACTGAAAACACATCTTTTTGACATTCCTGCTCAATTACAGCATAAAATATATGGGAATAGCACTCTGTGTACCCACTTCATGTGCGCAGCACTGAAGGTTTCCTGTGACAGTCACTGTGACAGTCACTGTGGGAGTTTTTATTTAACTTCTGACAGCTAAAGTCAGGACCCTTCCGGAATGAGTCTCTGGGTCGGGTATTTATAGACTAAGGTGAATGATGACATACAGCACAGAAAATGTTCTGAAGATGCTCCCAGGTGGACAGGTACCTTGTGGAGATTCTTTATGATCCTGGCACAAAGCTGAGGTGGGAGGACCCCAAGAATGGAATTTGTGCCATCTTCATAGTTTTCAGGCTGCACATGCTAGTAGAATATGCAGACATTTTTATCGCTAATCAAAGGTCAAGCCGAGGCTGAGAGGAAATGTTTAGCTCCTGGGAAGGAATGAATATATCAACCTTTCTAAAAGAAGCAAACAACATAGGTGTACATCTCCCTGAGGTCAGAATCTTTGTTCTCCTGACATTATAGTACTTGGACGTGTGTGTGTGTGTGTGTGTGTGTGTGTGTGTGTGTTTGCATCCAAAGACTTGCTTTGTGATATAACAGAATGTTTAATCCAGGTCACATACTCATTTTCCCATATAAGGCCTGTGAGGAAGCCTTAGTATCATATTACCTTAATCCATAAAATAAATATAATATTTGTTTCAAGAGGAATCTAGTAAAGGACTGAAAACTGGAGAGATATCTTGGTGTCCTTGTGTTAGAGTGGAAACAGGAAATTCCTGGCAGAGAGAGACGTGATCTCAATTATTTAACTAGGGTATCGATGCTCAGACTATAGGTGATAACCTAAGTATTTTACATGATAATATTCATTTCTGTCATAATTTATAGCTAAGCAAATATAGTCACTTTGGAGATACACAGCTGGGCTTCAGACTTCAAGGAGAAACTAAATAATGGTTGGATAAAGTATATAAAAGCTATCAGTCTAAAGACCTGCTGTCCTGGTCTAAGAAGCAAAATATGCTCCTAAGTAAGATTTATCTGCTGAACATATTACAGTTTTCCCCTAAACAAGCCCCAAGTGTCACCTAATAAGG
Organism: Cynopterus sphinx; assembly: GCA_030015415.1. Classification (NCBI taxonomy): domain Eukaryota; kingdom Metazoa; phylum Chordata; class Mammalia; order Chiroptera; family Pteropodidae; genus Cynopterus; species Cynopterus sphinx. The sequence continues at coordinate 63,371,150 of CM057390.1, read as the reverse complement.
TTGTGTTTGATTCCAAACTATTCCTCTTTTCACAATGTGACAAGAAACTTCTGAAATGTCTAAGCTGTAACCTGAATTGAATTACTTGGGCCCAGGATAGATAAAAACATGTCAATGGGCAATTATAAATATGCCTAAAATAACTGTACAATTCGAATTCAGAAATATTTTTAAATAGAGGAAAGCATTGGTATGTTGTAACCAATAATGTATTTTTTCTGTAACAATTAGAATACAATTTATCACTAAAATAATTACATAGGTTTGAGAAGACTGTTTATATGACCATCAGATGCCTGCCTTCTTACTTTACTGTTCTTTGTTGCTTTTGTTCTTCTACACCCAGGTTCAGATACTCTACCCTTGTATTTATAATTCTTCCGTAAAAGGAATAGCAGCGGGGAGGTTAGGAGATGAATAAATTGATCCTAATCATTCCCGTATAAATAACCTCGCCTTCTCACCCTCTTCACCTTATTTCCTGTTATATTTTCCAACAAAGGAAGGAAGGCAAACGTGAGAAACTTCTACCTATGAGTATAGTCTATAATTCTCTGGAAACCCAAAACCTTGCACATCTATAATAAGCTTTCAATAGTCTGTAATTCCCTGGAAACTCGATTTTTTCCATATCTATAATAAGCTTTCAATCAACTAGAGATTTTTTCCTGTGCCTACTGTAGTCTACTTTTATGAAACATGCAGATTTTAAGAAAATAAATTGATAATTTTCCTTTGATTATTACGTTTGGATAAATCTACATCTGAAGCATCAAAATTCAAGTTCAGGAAATGAAAGGTATATAAGGCTTGCCTCTGCTCCACAGGAATGAGAGAAAATTCTACAGACTAGGTTCTAGGTTTGCTAATTCATGCACATTCACAGAGACTGAAAATTCACTAGATTTTATAAACCAGTGTTTTCTACTCTTGGGGAAAATACACTGGCTGAATTATTATTATTTTTTTTTAAAAGGAGGGAGGGAAGGAAGGAAGGAAGGAAGGAGAGAAGGAGAAAAAAATGAAAAGAGAAAAGAGAAAAAAAGAAAAAGGAAAAGGGAGAAAGGGGAGAAGAAAGAAAAGAAAAAGGTTACTCAGGGACACCAGGAACCAGTCTTCACAGATTTTCTTTCAGAAAGCAAATGTGACAGCGTCTACTAGAGGCATCCTTCCAGATTCACCACAGCTAGGAAGTAGGAGGGACTGTAGGCCCCCAAAGGCACCTTACTGTTCCATCTAGCTTTCTTAAAGTTTTTTTTCCTTGGAATATAGTCACCATGCTATAGCAGAAGATGCTGGAATAAAGAAGGCCCTGTCTTGCTTTATTCTTCATTCCCTTGAGACCCTGTTCACTTATGTGTTCACAAGCTTCTAAAAAAGGAACATTTTGCTTGCTGCTTTTGGGAAATATCATACTTTTAATTAAAATTAAAAGTCACTGCCAGAAGGGAAGAAACAAGTAAAAATACAATGCAATAATAGATATTTAAAAGGAAACTGCATGTTAAATTGCCCCTCTCTCTGGAGAAGTTCCTCTAGTTGGCTTAGAGAACTGGAGGGCATTAATGGATAAAGTTCAGCCTGCTGTGCTCCGCAGAACTCCCAAGAGGCCTGACCTATACCCTCCTTTCTCCATAGGTCAGTGTAGGGAGGTGGTAGGATTTCAGAAAGGCTCAGACTCAAGACCCAGAAGTCAAACCTAGTATCATGTTGCCCAAGGGTCCACTGACCTGGAAGGTTTCACCCGATTCAGACCCTCATTTCTTGGACAACACTAGGTCCCTTCTAGGCCAGAGAGGGAAGGAAGAATCACTCTTATCATAATGTATTTTCTGTTGAATGATGCTTATTTTCAGTTTGGTGCATCTGTAATTTATTTGCAAGTTTAAAACAAATTGGTATTAATTTATCCCCAGCCTCTGAATCTTCACACTGTTAGCTTATAACTTTAGTGTAGATAATTCATTGTAGACTCTCAAAATTAATGGCATAATTATGTTTTAATTAACTGAGGTCATACAAGGATAATTTCAGTCTCAAATGTAAGAAACCCAGGTAAACAAGTAGAATTTAATTGATTTCCTCCAGATTTCATATTGATTTTTAACTTTTATATTCTGTGAAGCATTAAGCTCCCCCAGTGAACATATATTTAATACAGTCATGCTCAGAGGCGGTTAGAAAATCAGATGCTATAGTTAAGGAATTCTCTAGTAAGAACACAGTATTTTCCAGATTGTTTACTTTCCTTATTTTTCACCAGGATGTGGAATTACAATATGGTTTGGTGAGTAAGAGTACAGTCTCTTGAACTGGAGTTCATCTTCTAGCTCGTCTGCTTCCAAGCTGGTGCCCTGGGAAGGTGGTTTAATCTAACTGCATCAGTTTTCTCATGCTATAAAGTGGGGCTAGTATTAATATCTCCCCCACAGAGTTGTTGTGAAGATTCAATGAGTTCATACGCTTTGCTGTCTGGTACCTAGTAAATGTTCACTGTTGTGGTTGTTAGTAGTAGCAGATGTTTTCAGTAGCATGCGAGTCTATAGTCACTTAAGTGGGAACTGTATGTCCTTTTTTGAAATTTTTTTCTCTTCTCCCTTCTGACAGGAAAATGGCAGATGCACGAGAGCGGCCTCCTGAACATCACCAAGGTATCTTTTTCAGACCGAGGTAAATACACATGTGTTGCTTCTAATATCTATGGCACTGTGAACAACACAGTGACCCTGAGAGTCATCTTCACCTCCGGAGACATGGGCGTCTACTACATGGTCGTCTGCCTAGTGGCCTTCACCGTCGTCATGGTCCTCAACATCACCCGCCTGTGCATGATGAGCAGCCACCTGAAGAAGACTGAGAAAGCTATCAACGAGTTCTTTAGGACAGAAGGCGCAGAGAAGCTGCAAAAGGCATTTGAGATCGCCAAGCGGATCCCCATCATCACCTCAGCCAAAACTCTAGAGCTCGCCAAAGTGACCCAGTTCAAAACCATGGAGTTCGCCCGCTACATCGAAGAGCTTGCCAGGAGTGTGCCTCTGCCTCCTCTCATCATGAACTGCAGAACTATCATGGAGGAGATCATGGAAGTGGTCGGGCTGGAGGAACAGGGGCAGAACTTCGTGCGGCACACTCCCGAAGGCCAGGAGGCCACAGACAGGGACGAGGTATACACGATCCCCAACTCCCTGAAGCGAAGCGACTCCCCCACCGCTGACTCAGACGCCTCGTCGCTGCACGAACAGCCTCAGCAGATTGCCATCAAGGTGTCCGTTCATCCACAGTCCAGAAAAGATCATGCAGATGACCAAGAGGAGGGACAGTTTGAAGTCAAAGATGAAGAGGAGACAGAACCGTCAGCTGAGCATTCCCTGGAAACGGCAGAGCCTTCGACAGATGTGACATCCACGGAGCTAACGTCTGAAGAGCCCACGCCGGTTGAGGCATCAGACAGAGTCCTCCCGCCAGCTCACCTGGAAACTACAGAGCCAGCAGTGGCACCTGACAGAAACACCTGCATTATTTATGAAAGCCATGTCTAATATCAACTCCGAAAAGCTATGCATATCAAGAAAATCAGGGGCTGCTCCTTGCAGTCCAGTTGTAGTACGCACTTGCCACTAAGCCTTACCAGGAGACTCTCATCCCTTAGGTAGGAGTGATGCCATTTTAAAAGGGGAAACACCTGAGTGCATTTTTGTGCCTGAGATTTCCCTGATAGAAAAGGATGCAGGAAACATCAGGTGGCGGAATTGAGAATGTTGGACAGAAGGTTTCTGCCCATGTGATGCGAATTTTAGAGGCGCGTCCCTGCCAAATACCTTAATTGGTGATGATGACCTTTTGACAGAGTACACTACTGTAAGAAATTCTGAGTTTAAGAGCCCTGTCCAGTGCACACTGCATTGCTTTTCCTTTAAGAAATTATAGGTCTGCTACAATAGCAAATGCACGTATATGGGTTTGTCGCACTTTCTTCTCAGTTTTTATTCTTTTCACTGTTCCTTTATAGTGGAGTAGTTGGCTGTTAAATTAATATTAATTGCTTTCTGGTTTAGTCCTCTTTGCCACTTTGTCCTTATTTTCCCCTAGAACATTTACCTCAGAGGCTTTGTTATCAGTCACCAGCACCAGGGCTGATATCTACAGGTCATTTGTAATGTTCCAAAGTAGTTATTAGGCTCCTTATTTTTGTCATTTCCCAGGCCTATTTTCATACATTGCTTTTTTGTTTCCAATGAAGCTGCTATTGTGAAACTGAGAAAAACTTTGCCCAGGAATAGCACTTTAATAGCTAAATAAAAATGTGTTTACCTATCCAATTCTGAGAGCGTTTTGGTAAGCTCAACCGAGGTATAGGGAGAGACTGTCAAAGGTTGAATATACCCCTACTACCCATGAAAACTGCTGCTTTTACATTTAAGTAACATCATCTTCCAAACAAAGACTTTATCTGGAAAATTTATTGCTTCCAAAGACAAAGGCATTTGATGAATCCCTGTAGGTTGTAGAATATTGGTTTCCCAGAAGGGCTTACAGGGACCTTATGCCATCAGGTGACTCAAACAATTGATTTGAGACATAAACAGATCTTTAAAGTCTCATAACAAGGTCCACTTTTGTGCACTTGCTTTTAAAAACTGCATGGCTAATTATTGGTCCTTTGAAGGGGAGAGTGAAAGGTTAGAATAATAGTATAGGGAACTATGCCATCAAATTGCATTCCAAAATTATTGAATTATTTTTTTTAGTCTCACAAGAAAGTAGTTATATGCAAGATAGAATGATGTTATGGACAAAAGAAAAACTAGTCATCCAAAGGCCAACACCTTACCTGACTGTGCCAATACCAGCTACCTGGCTTTGGGTAAGTCTGAATCTCAGTATCCTTATCTGTCAGAGGAGGAAGATTAGGTGAGCTCTGAGCACCATTTGCACGGTTTCACTCTCTTACAGAACCAAACAGATATCATCATCCTTGCTCTTTTTCACAATTACTTTGAAGATTTTTTTGTTATCTCTGGATACTTACTACATTACTTACTCAAATTAAAAGGATCAGTTTATAAAAATCCTAGCATTTTAGCAAGCTTTGGATCTTCTCTACTAAAATCATTAGAACCACTTCTACAGTTTAGACTTAATCACAGTAAAAATTAGTGATTTTATTTCATTTTCACTTAGGATCAGGGAAGACACTAAACTCAAAGTAGTTATAAGAGTCATGGCCACGTCAAGTGATGGGGTCGTGAGGCTGGAGGTTACGTGGGCCACGAAGGTAATGAGAGAGTAGACCCAAGTGTTTAGTCTTCACTCTGTCACTATCTGGATAAGTGACCTTGGACAACTCCTTTCCCCATTCCGGGGTTTAATCTTTTTTATCTGCAAAATATGGGGGTTGTACTGATGGGTAACAAGATCCCTTCTAGCTCAGACATTTAAAGTTTTAGGTAAAGTTTGTAGTCTCTCATGAAGGCCCACAGTGCAAGAGACAAGCAACACAGCGAGCAAAAAAAGGACACATGAGATTGGAGGTTTTTGCTGTCCAAATTTTACAGCAAATATACCTGACTCTATAACAGAGAGTAGTGGGTTTGGCTTAGAAATGGCCTTGAAAGGTTATTTTATTTATAGACAACTGGTGTGGAAGCCAATCTGAAAGATGTGGAGTTTGACCCAACATCTCTTGGTCAGGAAGGAACTGTTGGCATCTAATTAGAAGTGTCTTAAAGAAATTAGTAATGAGCAATCAAGAAAAACCATGACTCCTGTTTGGGCTCTGTGGACTTGGATTTTATGTATTTGGGTTGCAGAAAAGTTTTATCTCCAACTCTTAGAATATAAACATTTTCTACTTCTTATGGAGGTCAACAAATTCTTTCCATGCATCTATATGCCCAAAACAACAACAGAGACAAAAGATGATTTTGTGTGAACTTTTTCCCATCCTCTTCAGTTTTCATTCTACTCAAACCCATACAGAGATTTCTACATGGAAATTATAGGAGAAGAAATCATCTGTTCTATCTAGACATTGATTAAGGGTAAAAAGTTTAAAAAGGGCAGATTTTTTATGAAGCAGGAGCAAAAATGTATGACCAAAGAATGTCTCCATTTTGGTTTTAGCTTCTTTAGACTGGGGAGATTATACAGATTTTCAAAGCTTTCTTCCTCTTTAAAATATCAAAAAGCTCTTAATATAATAATAACCAACCTAAAAGGAAATTTGCTTACAATGGAGATTTCTCCTTCCAGAAATTCTACACTCATCCTATCCATCCTACAGTTACTTTATGAAATGAGAAAGGCTCTCCTGCTTGAATATGAAATGTAGATGACCTCATGACTCAGCTAATTTTCAAAGATAAATTTAACTCTTTAGCTACATAGAAATTTATAGAAGTATGCCTCTGTGTGTGTACATGTGTGCATACACACATGTCAAACTCATTTGGACAGTTTTAAAAGCTTAAGACTAAATCCCAAGCCAAGTCCTTTGGCTCTTATGTCATCATTCTCAAAATCAATTTCTCGTTTCTGGGTTATCTGTTCATATCTCTAGCAATTTTTTTCTTGAAATTCTGAAAATGATTCAGACATGTATGCATATTTAATTCACTTAGATGATCTGTAAACTTGGATGGTATTTATTCTAAATGGAAAAAATTTTATACTGAAAATATGTAATTTATAATGGTTTTGTTTAATATATTATATTTTCATATCTTTAGGGCACATCTATTCTCATCTTTTTGTATATCATACTTAACAAAAAGAAATACTAATACTTGACTAAAATCTCTAGGAACCAAATGTGATACATAACGTATAGAATTCACTCTAAAATATCTGAATGTTCTCACCCATCCCAAGTGTTACTGTGCTGTGTCATTATGTCCAGAATGATTTGTTTCAGATGCTAATGAACATTCCTTTTTTTCAAAACTAAGGCCATGAGGGCTGACATTCTAAATAATGGATTCTGGAATCCTCTTTTTCTTCTTTTTTTTTTACCATTTGCTTCATTTTTAACTATGTTGTTTAAGCTTCCCTTTAAAGGGCAAGCGGTGAGATAAGAAAACAACTTGATGGAAAAACTGGCTATGTAAATTACTTAATGGACTGATAACATGTTTTAAATATAATGCTTGGATTGTTATTTATTGGCGATCTAGGATCTGCTCACTTCTTTAGCACATGAAGAAAATGTGAGGCACAAAGAATATTTGCATGTTTGTTACAGGCACACTCTCAACGTAGTACATCCAACCTAAATCAGCTAAACTAGAGAAACAGCAATTCCAACCACCGAGGAGCGGTTCAGGAAGGCAAATCAAACACCTTTTGTTTGCAGACTGAAGTCGTGTGGTATCAGTGCTGAAACTCTTAACTAGCAGCCTGTGTGGCTCTGTTAGTGGGGTTTCCTCTCAGTGTTACATTTGGTAAGAAAATGGAGAGTTTAACTTATCTTTCAGATACTCTGTTTTTACTCAGCACAGTTCAACTACTATCTTGTACCTATTGTCACAAACCGTTTTGGCAGTCCCTTAAGGTTATTATCCCTGTTTCTGTTCTTGCTTTTAAACTAATTTATTGGTACTCTTCAAATATCTACCCAATCTCATTGTATATTCCTACACATATTTTGATCACTTGATATCTTCACAATATTAGTCATTTTTATATACAGCTATTCATTTCAAACTCCTTCAGTAGATAAAGTTTATTGTCCTTATGACTTTTAGGGGTTTTCTATGGTGATTTGGATTAAACAAATCAGTGGTGGGGAAAAAACTGAATAAAACAGAATTGCTTATTATGTTTTCCAAAGGACTGAGTTTCTCTATTATACAAGAAAGTATCGTATGAGAGTGATAATAATCTTTGAGTTTCTTTAGAGATGTCATTTTTAAGGAGACTAATACTTAGAATACCACAATCAAAACTGAAGCTCTTAGGGAATATAAAAATAGAAAGCAAATAGTTCTAAGAATATTTTGGCAAAATTTTTAACCAGTAACAAAAGCCTTCAAATTTATGTCTCAAACACCATAAAGCTGCCTACAATGAGTTAGGGTTAAAGGAGCTTGTGCTTATGTTTGGTTTGCTGTATATCTAGTTCTGGATGTCCTTTGTTTAAATCAGAAAATAAGACAAAAATTTATCTGGGAAGAAATGTCAAACTGGTGATTTTATAAACTATAAATGTTCACTTTTAAAAAATAATTTAAAGATTCAAACAAATTACTACTGTTTAAGTTGATATTATAATAGGAAAAAATCATATGATCCATCTTGTATTTTGATTGTTGCTTTAATAAAGGGTTTGCGCAGGTTTGCGGAATGTGTGTCGTGTCCCACTTGAAGGACATTATGGCCTGATTTACTGTTTCCAATGACATGAAATCTAGTGTCAGTTCTTATCTTTACCTTTTGCATCGGTGGCATATCTTGGGTAAAAAAGGAAAACATAATTTTTATGTAAAACTACAATTTTATCCAAATTCAGAAATCTCAACTCTATCCTGACAAACTTTAGAGCAATTTATTTTTGTCTATATCAAGAAATAATTTTTAACAGCTAACATCAGTCTTACTGTAGAGAATCCAAAAAGATCAGGAAACTCATATAGCCAGAACTTTCCATTGGAGAAGGCATGAGTAATCTACCTGCCACAAAACACTTAGACAACACCAAAACCAGGGACATGCTAAGTACATAGGTTCATTTGACAATAAATAAGCTTCAAAAGCTGAATCTTCTCAGATAAGATGAGATTTGGGGCATGTAAGCAAAACATGAGACTACCAAATGGGAAAGAAATGAAAAGGACAAAGTATTTGACTGTAGACTAAAGAGGCAAAAAAAATTACTGAGAATAGTTATCTAATAAACCATGTGTATAAATAACCAACCACCCATGAGTTCTCTCAAGCAAAAAAAAAAAAAAAAAAATGGGTTTAAGAGAATTATGTTAACATTAAAGGAAAAATTAATAGTTCTGTCCTCATGAAGAGAAAATAGGAAAGTTTTGTCCTAACCAGGTAATTTTGACTGGTACATATTTTCAGACCCAGAACAAACAGCTGCTACTTTTTTTTTTTTTGAAGGTTTTGGAACATTATGTTCTTCATGGGCCTTAGTCAAAGGAGCAAGGTAAAGCTTAATGTTAATCAGTAATTTCTAAAGGATATACTCACAGAGTTAGAAAATAAGTAGGAGGTTATCTGATTTATATATTTTTCCATCATGTGCCTAACAAGTAGTAGCTCATCTCTGCTTGAAAATCTCTGATAAATGGGGAGTTCACTATCTCATGCAATAGCACATTCCATTGTTGATAGGTTTTAAATTTTGAGTCAAAAATCTTAAAAGTAGTACCACACTGGCCCTTGAGCTATCTGGAGCTGAAAGCATGAGTTGGTCCTGCCACAGTAAAATTGTCTTTTTACTGTCAACACAAAACTAAAATTATAAATGTATTCATATAAAAGAGAGAATTACAAAAATCAGGGGTCTTCCTGATACTACTAAGTTAATTACGTGCCATGTGTCACACACCCTTTTGAGTGAATGGTTCCTGCCAACTGGTGTTAGAAGCAGAAGTCAGGTGAATCATGTGCCTTGCCCAGCCTCAGCCCCTGAGATGCCCTAAGGCTACATACAGCTCATTAAATAAATGATGGTTCAACAAGCCAGAACAAAAAAAGAATGAACCAGCAGATTAACTGCCACCATAGATTATGGTTTGGAAGGACCATGAGAAGTGACATACTGAAAGAAGTAGTATATATGTGGTAAGTAGCATACTGAGGTACTTTTAAATAGCAATTGAATTAAAGCCGCACCAATTACATTTACACTATTAGATAAAATGAAGACTCCAAGGGTAAAATAACAGTTTTCCTAAGATACTAAATAACTAATAAATGCAGCAATATGAACTTTTCAAAAAGAAATTTTCACTGCCAATGGAATGGATTTTCTTTTAATTGACTCATTCTAAAGTTTATTGTGGAGCAGGAATCCCAGTAAATCCTGCAAAGAAAATCACGCATAGAAGTCTTAACAAAATTTGGGAACTTTTTGTTGTTCAGTGTAAATGCTGTACAGCATCTACTTCCTGAAGAATCTACATGATTCATATAAAGCTGATGCATATCAGAAACCCCTAAAATGATCAGTGCTTCTGGTTTTAAGTCTGATTGATTATTCTGTTTGCAGGTGCTGCACACTACTTTCACATAGATATTTAAAGCCCTAAAAGTCCTCAGTCTAACCATCAAGTTTTGTACATGATATGGGGGTGGGGAACAACAAGTTTTTCAGAAGAAAGAGAAAATCCTCCAGGACCAGCTGTGCAACTTGCCCGCATTGCCGATGACGCTTCCTAATCTCTTCCCTGCTAGCCTTACCTCAGCTGTTGAGCCACTGAACCAAGTCATTATGTGTGAAGTAAAGTGTCTGATTACAGAATAGATTCTATGAGAAAATTCATCTACCATGTAGTAGACACTTCATCAGTTAAACATAAAAGAGGTAAGTTTTAATGTTGGCTCTGAAATTACTTTCAAAGTGAAACAGCAAAAATTATCACCTGACATCATATCTGTAGAAATGTTTCATCTAAAGAAGAAATTTGAATCTGAGGTGTTAAGACCTTAGAAATTGCAGAAAAATTTAATGCATCCAATTTGTAGGGAAAATAAATGATAGCTGCTATGGAGAAACTAATCATTAAACTTTCTAATGTGTAGAGTATAACTTTCTTTGTGTCATTGCAGTAATTGCTGAGGTACATTAATGATGCTTCTGAAACCCCGCCAGATTCTGAAAAAAAATTACTCAGATTTAAAAATACGTATGCATTATTCTTATATCATGTTAACTTTTATATTACCTCATTCCATAATGGTGGAGGTGATTGAGTTAAACTATGTTTTACTTTATGAATCCTTGGAAACGTAATTTCTGTGTTTCATACAAGTTCACTAACTCTCAAGCTACTTTATTAATCATTCACTTAATTTGAATCAATGAGACTTACAGTATGATTATAAGCAGAACAATTAGATCTATAATTGTTTTTATCTATAATTGAAAATAGAAGGTCCTAATGCAGGAATGAGACATTGTTTTTACACCAGGCTCACAAACAGACTGAAGGTTTTTGTCCACCCAAAATTCATTTGTTGAACTCCTCATTCCCAATGTGATGATATTGGGGTGGGGCAGGCATAGTAGTTGATTAGGTCATGATAGTGGAACCCTCAATGAATGGGATCTGTGCCCTTTTAAAAAAGAGCCCACAGAGCTCCACCCCCCTTCTGCCAGGTGAGGTCTCAGCAAGACAGCTGTTTATGAACCAGGAAGCCAGCTCTCACCAGATACCAAATCTTCCAGCACCTTGAACTTGGACTTCTTGACCTCCAGAATGGTTAGAAATAAATTTTTGTTGTTTAAACCACTCAGTCTATGACACTTTTTTCATAGCTGCTTGAATGGACTAAGGCAAAATGGCACAAAAACATGTAAAACAAGCAATGAGTTTCCTCCAAGTCTTTACATGGGGATTTAGATTGACTTTTTAAGCATTTTTCTTATGAGTTTTTTTTTTTAAACACCTCAATATAAAAATATAAATATCGAGTTATAAAGCTTCAGAGTTATAAAGCTCCAATAAACACATTTACCAGCATAGAAAAATTATGACACGGTCATGACGGTCCTATTTGTATGAGATCTCGAGAGGATGGCTATGCTTATAACACCAAATTCACACTTGGTCCATTTCCTAAACAAAATTATCTCACTTGAGTTAGTACTGAAAATGTATATGGTGGGCGGAACCTTAACTACTTGTTTGGGAATGTGTTTGCTTATATGTTATGTATATTAATTTTATCTTTCTAAATACTCTGAACCTAGAACTCAAAACATTCCTAACTAGACTTTTTATTTCAATATAATTATAGATTCACATGCAGTTGTAAGAAATAGTACAGAGAGGTCCCCTGTACCCTTTACCCAGTCCCCTCAAAGGCAACATCTTGCAAAACTATAGTCCACTATCAGAATCAGCATATCAACATTGGTACAATTTCCCAGTATTAATCAGATTTCCCCACTTTTACATGCATTCATTTGTGTGTGTGTATTTTATTCTAAACAGTTTTATCACATGTAGGTTCATGTATCCACCACCACGGTCAAGACATAGGACAGTTCCATCATTACAAGGATTCCTCAAGGTGCTGTTTTATGAGCCCAACTACCTACCTCTTGCCCCAGAGCATGCATGCATATATATATGTGTGTGTGTGTGTGTGTGTGTGTGTGTGTGTGTGTGTATATATGTGTGTGTGTATATATATATATATATGTGTGTGTGTGTGTGTGTGTGTGTATATGTGTGTGTGTGTATATATATATATATATATATATATATATATAAAATAAAAATAAAAAAATAAAAACAGTAAGCTCTACTTAGATAACTAAGGCTTTTCTGGAGCCGACTGTAATAAATGTGTTTTCAATATGTTCAAACTCATCAGCTTCTTGATATCTAATTTTCTGTCATGTTAGAAGGACTTACACAGTGAAAACAAGGAGAGGGTTTCTGAAACACGAAGGACAGCCACATATTTGAAATCTGAGAAAACCCTTTAGAAGTAGGGGCTCTGAGGCAGCAAGAAGTCATAGCGTTTTGGTGGAGAATTCTGGGACACTGAATTCACAGCCTAAATTGTTCTTGCAGCCCAAAGATGTAGAGCATAGAACAAAGCATGTCTTTAAAAGTCTTGAGGAAAGAGAAAGAACTTCCTCCAGAATCTAAAATGTCCAATACTCACCACCCCTCTATAAGTTCCAAAATGAAAAGCACAGAATGACAGACAGAAAATGGTGAGTGACGGCTCCAACAATCTCTGGGATACTGGTGATTTTGTTAACTTTGCATCCTTCTCCCTTAACTACACAGGACTTAGAATTAAATGCCCAGCACCTAGGCTATAATGAGATATTTATCAATTCCGATGACATATTATGAAAGCATTGAAGTTCTAGTAAAAACCTAATGCCATTTACCATCTCCAGTATTGAAATTAAGACAACTGCCTCTACCCAACTAAGGTGCAGGAGGCAGATTCCTGCACAGGGTTGCTTGAGGGGTCTTGAGAGGTCCTCATTCAAAACCATTGTGATGCCACCAGCTGATTCATTCCTTCAGACTGACATTTTTCTCTTATTATGCAAGTGCCCTAGACTTATAATCACAATTAGCCTCTGCCAGGCATTATTAATTCATAAAGTGAATTGGTTTAATTCTATGACTCTCCCTAAAAACCAGCTGAAATCTGAGCACCTAGGGGGACAGGAACATTGAGAGGAAAAGGGATGCTGACTCGAAGGTGACTTGTGGAAGGGCAGACCAGGACAGAGGTCTTGAGCAGCCAGAAAGCATCATGCATGCTGACCTCTTGGAAGACTAAGAGGAGTCACCTAAGGGCAGCATGAGAAAACTAAAAAGTAATTTCTATTCCATAGTGTTATCAAGGACCAGCCATGCTAGGATATCAGTGAATTTTTAAAATATGGCACATAATATATGTATTATTAGCTTATGTGAATCAATCAAAATTCCAGAAAATTACACTTATTACCAAATTTCTAGTCAAGGAATCCCTCTAGTTTTAGTCCTTGGTGTCTCCTTCATGACACGAACCTCAATGTCTAAAGCATTTTGGTCTAATCAGCAATGTCTGCTTATAAAAATCAAGTCATTCAATCATTTCCAAGAAATGATTCCCAGTGATAGTAGAGGACAGACTTTCATTAAGTAGCATCATTAAAGCATCTTTCAAATACTTGTTTATTTTGAGCATGATACTTGATATTTTGAGCATGATACTTAGGATGCTTGGTCTCTGTCAAGTTCAAAAATGTTCTTTATAATTACCACATCAGTAACAGAGCTGTTCCCAGAAGGCTGGACTAAGCACAAGATCTACAAGCCTTACCCTAAATTTGATGTTCAGTGTTATTCTGTACTATTTAAGTTTTGTTCTATTTTTTCTGCATATGTTGTATTTTAGTCTTACAAAATTGTTATTTTCATTTGTCAACAAGAGGATGTAACATGTCCTTTTGTAAAATCAAAGACTATTTAGATAAAGCCAGGTAAATCCTTAAGTTTTTTCTCTGGTTTATCCTCTGTAACAAGACATCCTTCTTTCTCCTGTCTTACAGGAGGCTAGCCTAATAAATGACCCCATGTTCTAAAGAATAAAAAAGTTAATTTTCCCAAAATCATAATAGATTATTTAGCTACTAGACTGTGAGTTGTGTGAAGACAGGAATTGCATTCACATCACCACAGTGCCTCCCAAGGAACCTTAAAGATTAGCAGCATTTAGTAAACATCAATTAAATGAAAACAAATATGTCTTCTAGCTTATTAGGATTTACTGAACTTGGATTAAATGTCTTTATTCATAGGGCCCAGTGAAGTAAAAAGTCTGTTTTAAAGAATCTCTCTGAACCTAAAATTACACTTGTACAGACTCCATGTTTCCCAGGGTGGTTTTTCTGGGTGGATTTCTTTTTTTCAAGAATAGAATATAATTTGAAATTTCATCCCATTTCCTTTTTGCTCACACTTTAACCTAATATTTGAAAGGGCTGTTTAAAAATCTTTTGTCTACTCTAGTTGTGTCATGGTGAGGCAATTTTCTACAATTAGAAATTTGTAGTGAATTCAAGAGAAAGGAATTGTGGCGTAAAATTACTTCTGTGTCATTACGTGTCATGTTCTCTGTAAGCACTTTACATCACTAGAAGAATGAACAGAATAAAACCACATTCTTTCTGCAGTGCAGGTATTGGCAGAGACAGTCAATGGGCCCGGTTATAGCTTAATACATTAACTGTCCAGATTTCCCTAGCTTTCTTCTAGGTTCCTTTTACCTCCAAAGGAAACAAAACAAAATTCTAATGAAAAATAGAGCCTGTGCTATCTTAAATCTTCCCCAAGGCAGAGTGACTGCAATCGAAAATGCAGAAACAACTGAAGAGTTTAAAGCTTCCTTTCCTAAATGATATGGGTTGATCTTCCCTGATTTGCTTTCAGGACACAAACAGGGAAGCATTGCACATGGATCTCATAGTAGGAGCTGAAAATGTGACTCATTAAAGGAATTATTTCAAGATGGAAATAACCAGCATGATATACAAACTGAAACATGTATTGACTCCCAAGTCCTGAGCCTGTGCGTTATGGTGTTGCCTGCATGCATTTCTCTGTACACAGCCAGTGCCTGTGTCTGTAAAGGGCCACTGTTCACATCATTCATGAAGGACTTCTGCAGCTTGCTGGGACTTTATTTCCTCAAGGAATCACCATTTCCTCCCCCACATCATCAGGGAAGTCCAGTTTCACCTTGTCCGTTTATGCCCCTCCATCTTGGTCTTGTTACAGGGCAAGCTGGACCAGTTATCCAGCTTCGGCCTCAGCCCCTGGCGCACAGTGAACACCTCTGTTTTCCTCATCTTGAAGTTAGCTAGATGCATCATGGGTAGGCTGGCGCTCAGATTTACATAGACAAGTACTAAATACTCCCCAGGAGATATTGGCCTTTGCTGGTTCTCATATTTTGGCTATGATTACCTCTAGCTCCTCCAGCTATTTTTAGTCACTATATGCATTCACTAAGACAAAAATGTCCAAACACTAATCGCTTTTAACACTGTGAGTTAGCTTTTTCCCTCCTATACGACAAAGGTCTTTGAAAGATAAGCCTGCACACTCCCCTTATTTGACTTATCTTTCCAAACTTCATGAGACCAGGCCTAATTTATCTTCACTAGCCTGACCCTCCTTACTGTTCTGATCCCTGGACCTCACAAACTCATTCTCATGCTCCCATTCTTGAGGCTTCCCTCCCATGACCTACACAATGACATTGTCACCACCATCAGCACATTATCGTCACATTCACCCTTGTTTCCAGGATACTGAGCAAACTCATCTCAGAGGCCTTAAGCTACTGGCCCTGAACTGCTTTCCAAATGTGATAAACTGCTCATGTACCTATATACCTTACTTCCTGCATCACATTTGCATTTGTGTTCACATGTGCTTATGTACACACTCACACATGCAATCCAGCTCTCCAAATGCAACCAGAGGTGGGCAAAGAGGAAGAGGAAGGATTAACAGGGTTATGGGCCATTCCTGATGATTCTCAGAAACAGTAACTATAGAAAATCAACAGGATGCATCTTATAATGGCAGAACCACATCACCAAGTGACACATAAGTGATCTGTTAACGGGTGGGACTGATATTTGGAACCAGGAAAGTCTACCTATCCCCTTTCACGTCCTCCACGAAACCCCAAGCAGACAGAAATGCACTCAACTAAACCAGCCATTTCTTTGACTTGTTCCTAATACCACCCTCCCATTCTAAAGTTTAATTATATTCTAGAGGCATTGGTGAAGGTGGAAGTCATAGCCACATTCCAAACATTTTTGCTAAGTCCATTTTAGCCACTCTGTCACACATTGTTGAACAGCCTAGTTCCATAATCTCTGCTCCACGAATCTGATACGGGTCTTGTATTCCAGAGCTCTGCCCTGACCTGGCCTCTGGCCATATGGCTTGGCTGCTGCCTTCTTATGTAACATCAGCCCCGCCTGGACCGCACTGTAAATCCTCTTTCCTAGCATTTGCAGAGTCACGAGCGGCTATACCCTAGTTATTATTTAACTATATGGTAGAAATCCTTTTGAACCACTTTTGAAAATCTCTTCTCTCTACTTATTTGTTGTATTTCTCTGAGCTCCGCTTGACCTCTTTATCACCACCTTGTAAAGAAATTGTTAGATCCAGATATGGATCAAAAGTGAGAGCAGTTTTCTTTTACTTTTATGAAAATATTGTGCAAATAAAATCTTAATTTATTGCTAAATATTCAGGAATTTAATTTTTACCAATTATCAAGTGCGTACTTTGTAATCTGTCTTTATACAAACTAAGTCAGAACAAATCCTACTGTGACACAGAGTTACATTACCTTCTTACCTAATAAGTAATAAGTTCATGAAAATGAATAGGTTGTACTGATGATATGGTTTTCTTAATCTTATAACCTCTAGATCTAATTCTATTTTACATTACACACTAAATTTAAGCTAAATGGTGGGGGAAAAAACAAAAGTAAGAAAATGTGGAGAGTAATTCTAGATAGTTCTCTAACCGAAGCATAAGCATGGGTTACATTGTTTTTAAACAAACCAGCTGATTAGAGATTCCTGAGGTTCACCAGGATATCCCTGTGTTAATGAGAAACTAGCACAAGATAATTGTGGATCCCATCATGATACTTGCAAGTGAACCACAGTGTACTAACCTTGTTAAGTCTGCCCAGGGAAGAAACAACATTTGTGTTTATAAATGTGTCCTTCGTCTTTACATTGATGCATATGATCTCTTGACTCATTGAAAAGTGGTATTTTTCTGTAAAGTAAAACAATCATTATTATTTGTAAAGTTCAAACAATAATCTTCAGATGAAAGAACAAAAAGTACTTATAAATTTGGAGAACAGTCCTGAAGTATATACATTACAGTAAGTCCTCAATATCGTCCATAGTTTCATTAAGCAGAATGACGTATAACAAAATCAGTTTTACTGTCAGCTAATTGATATAAATGAGAGTCACATTCCTATGACATCTCGTCAAGATTATAATAAAATTATGTTGAACGAAATTATGTTATTCAAAGACCTGCTATATTCAAACTTCGAGATTAAAAATATCTCCAAACTACAAAATGAAGTTATCTTTTCTGTTTTGTAGTTAATGTGATTGTGAATTCATCACCTCTGAAAGAATTTCTCCTATAGTCAATTACTGACCAGCTGAACCAAATAATTTCCCCTTTTTTTGAAAAATTATTACCTTTTAATTAATTAAATGATGATAAGGTTTAGATGCACAAAATAGGGATCAATAGAGAGCCAGTCACTCTTTAGTAATCTAACTTTATTTACTGGGTGTTTCTAGTCAAGGAAATATTAGCTTCAAGAACACAAAATGAACAAGATCTTCTTTCTGTTCTCAAGAACATCATCTTTTTAGAAAGTCCATTAGGTATGCAGGAAAAAACTACAATAAATGGTTAAAAAGTAATAAATATCTGCATTGATAGATAAAATCCTAGTAAAATTAAAGGGAGAAGTAATATACTTTTGACCAGAAGAAATTAGGAGAACTTTGTGAAGAAAAAGACAATTTCAGATAACTGTAAAAAGTAGTATTTGAACAGATGAAGATGAGACTCAATGTGAGACGAGGGGTCAAGGCAATAAAGAGCAATAAAGGAGTTTCTCCTAGGCTACAGTGTAGAATGTGAGGCAGAGGGGTGAGAAGTTTGGGAGGTCGGTTGGTGCCAGCTCTTGGGACCCTGAATGCCAGTGTGCAGAGCTCAGGCTTTATCCTTGGGCAATGTGGACCCACGAAGGAGAGAGTGAACATGACAGGTCTCTGCTTCAGAAAGATGAGCAGAGAGAAAGTGGAGGCTCTCTGTAGAGAAGTTCAAAAGGCCTTTGATAAAGGTTTGAACTACGTTAGAGGCAGTGAGGGTAGAACAAGTGGAAGTGACATAGATTTTTCTAAGATGGTATCATCAGGAGCTTGGCAACACATTGTTTCTGGAGTCAGGGTGTGGGAGGAACCAAAAATAAACTGGAGATTTTAAGCCTGAATGACTAAGAGAATTATAGTGTCATTAGCAGAAACAGGAAGGGGAATCTAAAGAAAATAGAACATTTGAAACACTTGCCATTATTAATGTTGAAATTTTTAAAAGTCCTTTTTTAGCTCCCTAAGATTGACATATCTGTGTATATAATTATGTACTTTGACAGAAATGTTTTCTACAGTACATCTGGAATTATTAAATATCTTCTAGTTTTTGGACTCCCTCACCTAGCTAGACTTTTAGAGCCTGCTGTGATATGAGCATATGCAATGGCATTCTGTATATTGAAAATAAAATGCAAATTGTACTGAACTTTCTAGCACTTAAGAATAGACTAATTTGTCCTCTGTTGGAAATAGACTCATTATATTTTATATCTTGGCATATTAATTACTAGAAAGTCTTACTATTATTCAAAAGTTCCAAGATGATGAAGAGTGGGAAATTAAAAAGATATGTTTTACAAACAATGAAAAATAAAATGGCTTAGTTAGGATGTTTTGGGCTGTCAACAGGAGAAAACCCAACTCAAAATGAGTTAAACAACATCAGGATTTTTATCTCACTTAACAAGAATGCTAGAAGTGGGGCGTTTCCCAGTTTGATTCAATAATTAGCATAATTGAGTACTAAGTTTTTCTCCAGCCTTCAACAGTGTCAGTTTTTCCTTGGTCTTTCAACTGGGTTTGCCCATGGTACCAAGCAACAAAAGCAACTACAGGCATGGTCTCGTCATGCTTACCATTTGAAAACAGAAAACACAGAAAGTCTATTTCTTCTGATTTTTGTTTGTTTATTCATTTTGTTTTAAGGAAAGGAAATCTTTCTCATAAGTATACCTAGCAGACTTCCTCATACATTTCATTGTCTAGGACTGACTGAAATGCCTACCCCGAAATCAGTCTCTGATTTATATCAATCATAATAAACGCTGAGTTGAAGGGCTAATTGCCTCTGAAATCCACAGCTATTTAGAGGGGTGAGCAAAAAATCAGGGTTATAATTGAAAGGAGGACAGCAAAGATAAGTGGTAGCTGGAGTGCAACCAGTGGCATTTGCTATAATTCTGATGGTAGGAGAAAGAAACAGGGAGGAAAGGGGGGGGAGGGGGAGAGGGAGAGGGAGAGGGAGAGGGAGAGAGACTGAGAGAGAGAGAGAGAGAGAGAGAGAGAGAGAGAGAGAGAGAGAGAGAGAGAGAGAGAGAGAGAGAGAGAGAGAGAGAGAGACAGAGACAGAGAGAGAGAGAGAGAGAGAGAGAGAGAGAGAGAGAGAGAGAGAGAAATAATAATCAACTTGAGAGTGGATTCAGAGAGAGGAATTTTTTCTAACATTTTATATCAATGAATTCAGAAATTGAGAACAATCTCCCCTTTATTTTCTGCCATTCTTTCAGGGACTTTTGTAGCCATAGAAACTAGGACTGATTAGAATGAAGTTCTTGGCCTATCTAGCAACGATCATTGTTTGGAAGAGAATTCTAAATCACCGGAGAGCTAGCACTTATTCTTGGAAGAATGTGAGAGCAAACTTTCATCCCACTGCCAAACTGGCACAGGATACTGCAGCCACTCTGCAAATGAACAGTACACAATAAACAAGCCGAGGGAAAGAGCCTTAACTTCTAAAAGCCCTCTTGAGAAAAGAGAGAAGGCAGTTCTTGGGAACAGCGAACAAATGCTGTCAGAAAGTGGAATCATTTATTTCTATCATGAATGAGTAATGATCATTATGGTGTGGTTTAGAATAGAAATGCAAGTTCTGCAGCTTACAAAACTACTGGCTCTATCTCCTTGATGTCTCATTTACACTCACTTGATAAAAACATCCCAATAAATCAGACTGTCTGAGGTCTGTTTAAACCCATTC
This sequence comes from Cynopterus sphinx, assembly GCA_030015415.1. Classification (NCBI taxonomy): domain Eukaryota; kingdom Metazoa; phylum Chordata; class Mammalia; order Chiroptera; family Pteropodidae; genus Cynopterus; species Cynopterus sphinx. Next base: position 63,350,517 of record CM057390.1, on the reverse strand, counting down.
ATTTCAGATTCATGAAAGTATTTACCCATGAATCCAATTTTCATTTCCATTTGTCATGCTTCCAGGACTTCTCTTATTTGATGAAGGATGGCCAACACACGTCTAAGGTTTGGGGTAAAATAAGTATTATATACACAGCTGAGTTCTTTATATCTTCATGTCAATGGTCCTTTTAGCATGTCAATTTGATAAATTTGTACATTTGCCATTACTAGGCAGTATGAAAGCCTTGAAAAATTCATACCAAAGTGTCCAAATCCAACTCACTAGACACCTATCCTTACCAAAAAGTTTAGAGACCACTGTCTCAACTCACTAGGTCATATACAAGCACTACCACAGCCAGGTGATCAAGGACCCCGGGCCCATTTATTGACTATACTGTTCTTAATTCTCTATTCATCTTCTTATAAATCATTATGAAGAATCTATTTCAACATATTGAAATCAAAATATATTACAGCAAATCACAATGATGATGCTGACGTCATTCATTTAGCAAATGTTATTAACTACCTACTAATGTATATGCTAGGCATGAGTGTTGGAAATGCAGCCACAAGCAAGGCCAAGCCCCTTCCCTTACGGGGCTTACAAACTGGTCAGCACACACAGTACACATGTGATCAAACCGATAAGATAGTTTTAGAAAGTACTGATAAAGTACCTTGAAGAAAATCAATCAGTATAATAGTGTAGAAAGCTATAAATACAACAGCATAACCTCTATGTGTATAAGTTTCTCTCACATACACACAGACATACACAAACTTGTTTAGAATTATTCATAAAACCTTGGTTATAGTTGTGCATGCATCCACACAGAGACCTTCTCTTAACTGGCCAAAGTCCAAGACTTAGTGTACGATAGTAACAAGCTGCATCAGACCAAAGTCATCGAACCTAACAATTCCTTACTTAGTCAACAAAAATTTACTGAGCAACTGCTATTATGCAGGCAGGCACAGTTCTGGGCACTGGAGATGCGGCATCTAACAAAACTAATTCTTTTCCCTTGTGTAGCTAATATTCTAGGGGGAGGAAACTGTCAATATGTCAGGCTACATAAGCAAGCCACCTCACTACAGCTGTCAAAGGACAATTCTTTTTCACATGATTAGATCTAAGGGCACTGAAACTGGCAATCATTTAAAACAACAGGAAAAAAAAAAAGCAAACTAAGAGTAGATGCTGTACATGTTAATTATTCATGAAATTTAAAAGTTGAGAGTTATCATCTACAAAGAGTAACATTTTACAGGGAGACTAGGGTTTTTAAATCCTACCTATCCATAGCTTTATTATTTATGAATTGCCTTCCACTGAGATGGGCCATGGAAATGGCATCTTGCCAATATTTTGTACTTCTCCGCTTTCTTAAGGATCAGTGAGCAAATATAACTGTCAAACATCATGAGCTCCTCAGAATATTGGAGGTATATGGTATTATCAATGGTGACAATGGCCATTAAAATAAAATACTTAAAACTTGCTTTTTTTCGGTCTCTTTGTGTTTTTTTTTTTGTTTGTTTTGTTTTTTGGTTTTTTTTTGCCAGTGAAGTATAAATGTCAGATATTTGGAGGGGAAATGTACTGATTCACCAGGCTGAAATCTCTCAGAGGCTGAGACACATTTCCAATGGTTTCCCACATAACTATTTTAGACCATAGTATTTCTACATATTGGACTTGTGCCTAATCATACAATCAGATTGCTACAACTACCCAGATGCAGATAGGCAAAAATAGTGATTTCATACTAAGTTATTATTAGCTTTTGCTGCTTGAATCATAGCTAAGATTTATTTGATTTTAGAAGTGACATTGACATAATCGAATTATAACTAATTTGAATATTTTCTTCCTAGCCTGTGCCTCTAATTGCAGCTCTGTTAGAAATCTTTTCATAAATTAACACAGTGTCTTTCCTTAATTATTATCAGTTTACCCATCAAACCTAAACCTTTAAGGAAGTCTAATTTACTGTTATAGCAATAAGCTTTTTAATTATAAAATATTGGTATTAGATGTAAACACTAACTTGTTTTAGGTCTAGGGCTCTCAATTTGAAGCCAATCAACCAGCAGGATGAGATTCTGAAACAGTGAGAATTACATATTACACAAAGTATTAGAATCAGAACAATCAGGTCTATGATAAAACATGGCATGTCCTGTATCTAACAGGGAGCATGAAGTACAGGGATCACTATATACATGTGAATTGTGTGTGCGTGTGTGTGTGTGTGTGTGTGTGTGTGTGTGTGTTTAATTTGAGAAGTTTTATTTTACTTGATTTTAAATTAGTTTTAAGTCTTAAGGTAACAACTCTAAAATACTCCAATTCTTTCTCTTAGTTGACATAATATATACTAATTTGAAATGTAACTATAATAACAAATGGTGTTTCATTATACAGAAGGTATGAGTTGGGTGTTACTTTTACAGACAGTATTTGGTGTTTTTTCATACATGCAGTTCACATTTAACATGAATGAGTTACTGCCCCAATTAATCTTTTTCTAAGCTAGCTTTTTGGAGAAAATCAGGTCAAATTAAGCAGATGGGTGTAGGTTTGGTGTAACCTATAATCTTGCTTTTGTCAGTTTTTCATCTTCCCTTTCATTTCTCCCCCTTATTCCTGATGCCCCTGATTTCACTAACTTCCTATCCTATACCCCATTTCTACGAAGTCTTATGCTCATCTAGCTCTTCAGCAAATCTCCGAGTAACTTTAAACCTGATAACTTTTTTAAACAAGATCAAAGAAATGTCACCAATGGTGGAATTTGGGGCAGATGGTGATAGGTAATTGGACCCAGGAGGGGTGGTTGGAAGCAATGCAAAATTAGGGTTTCAAATCCCCCATCTGTTTATTCTAAGATTCTAAAGGTCAGAAATGAAGACTGCTCAGGATACCCCACCATTACTACTTTTGCCTATCACAAACTTTTTCCAGACAAACACCCACCCAATGCTCTTAAAATAGATAAGCCAGAGAAACTGACTCACCCTCTATCATTCTGTCAATAAAATATTAATAACTATAAATAACTTAGAATGCAGTTACCGGAAAAAACGGCAAAGCAAAAAGCTCATTTTACAGTGACAGATAAAAGTAACATATTAAATCAGATCAGATTGAAACACTGATAATATTTAACAAAATGTTTCTAAGCAACAGGGTAGAAGAATCAAAGAGCTTCAATTGAGCTGACATTAACAGAATAAAAAGAAATCCAAAAATAGCCTCATTTTCTTATAAGCAATTCAGTCTGCAAAGTAAAACATATTGCTTTCCAAAACTTGGTCTATTGAATAATAATCTCTTTCTAAACTTCCTGTGTATGGTGTCAGCATGGACTAATCATGTTAGAAACCAAGTTTTAATATGTATGGAAAACTCGGACAGTAGAATGCTAGAGAATAATGGTAATTGAAATGTTCTGACCACATGATACACTCTTCAACTCTTGGTTATCAAGATAACTTCCAAATAAAAAGACATGCTCAATATTCCCTTTTATGTGTGCTTTAGGCCCATTTAAATGAACAGTTTGATATTCTACTGCTAATGACACCCTAGCTTTATTAACAAGAGAGATTTTCTAAAGAAAATTAAAATGTCTGTAAGGGACATGAATAAGTATTTAATAGATTCTAGCCTAGAAGAGAATATGGGATCTTTTCATGTTACCTTAATGCCACAAATCAAGAAACTTTTAATACTTGTAGATAAGTTTTCCCACCACTGTCTTATAACTTAGTTATAACAAATTATAACTTAGAAATCAGTGAAAATTCTCATTAACTTTTCCAAGAAAGGAGTACAGTCTATGTGACTATTTTTTTAAAATATCTACAGAGAAGGCTTGTGGCATACAAATGTGAATTCTCAGCTCTCTTTTACTCTGTACCAAATACACACACACACACACACACACACACACATACACATATACACGTACATACATACATATATATATGTATGTACGTGTATATATATGTGTATATAACGGGCTCAAGGAAGGAAAAAAAGAGGCCCTTAGTCTGACTGACAACCCAGTACTAGACACTTTGGTTTCTCCATTTCTGGAGGCGGGTATAGAGAGTCAGGGAAAGGGACCAGGCAGGTCATTTTGTTAAAGAAAAAGACACTTGGTAAAATACATACATACATACATACATACATACATACATACATACATACATACATACATGCAGGGAGCTTAGTTTCTTGAGTTGTTTATTTGATTAACCACTTTTTAGAAAACTCACCCAAAAAATACATATGTGTGTCCACTTAAGCTCACCAGGAATGACTTGTAGGATTTGTCCTATCAAGTTCCAGCCCAGTGATTCTATACCTCCTGCCAAAACGAGCCTGACTTTGCTCCCATGTTATGTCTTAATAATGTCCTTATAGACTCTATATTCAAATTCTAGAACTATTACTTTGCTCTTTTAAACCATCTTCAATTTCAAAATGATCAACTTAACTTAGTCTTTTTTTGTGAGTCTGCTTGAGACAGGGGCTTAACATTATGTATTCATTGCTTTTATTATTCCTATCACTTTTTAATATATCTGTGAAAGTCATCACAGAGTAATAAGTTTACATTTTTTATAGAAAATGATTAACACAATGTCCATTTAAAATTACTTCCACAAAACCCGAAATTAAGCTGCCAACTGTCCTACCATTTTTCTGAGGTAATCATTACAGCGTGCCTCCCCCCACTTTTTTAAATCATTATGCATCTTAGGTTCTATAAAAAATACATGAGAGAGTCAGAGATGTGAGACTAAAATTGAGTGCAATGGTTAATGTTCTTTTACTCAACATCAATCCCTAATATTCTGCTGGCATCGCCATTTTTCATTTTGCTAATGAAATAATGATGTTTTCATTCAGACATATTGCTTACATTAATGTTGTCTGTCCTAACATCAGCATGCATATTTAAATGTCGCTACACCATGCGGCAAGATAGTAGGTCATCCACAGCTCATGGCAGTAAAAAAACAGAGCTGAATTGATGGAGAAATTAAACTGCTTCTGATTACATACTGCGTTTTATCTCTGAGAGTCAAGCTACGAAAACATGCTTCACACTGTTCTAGATTAGGTAAGTAATTGTAGGTAAGTCAACTGACTTGACCTAACCTGGGAAGTACCCTGCAGATAAGTCTTGAGTAGCAGAGCATGAGTTAGATAACCCCACTGCCTGCTTCTTCTTTAAGAGCTCAGGCCCTTAAGTCATCGCTTAAGAGATTCAGAAGTGGTGCTGAGCCATAAAATACTCTTTGCAAACACGAGTTTTAGGAAATAGTGAAGAACATTGAATTGAGAAGCAAGAGACTTGTTTTCTTATCTATCTTAGCCAAAAACTAGCTATGTGAGCTACAATTTAGATTATACTTATTGCTATTTCAGATGCTCTCAGTGGCTCCTAGTTGCCATACAGACCAAATTCAAGTCCCCATGGTCTGAGGGTGACCTCATGTAGTGGTGAGGTGCCCAGACTCTGCACTTAGATTACCTGCTTTGAATTTTAGGCTGCCACTGGCCAGCTGTGTGACCTTGGGCAAGTTACTTAATCTCTCTGGGACTCAATTTCCTAATCTGTAAGTGAGAGATAATGATAACAGCTACCTTGTAGGGCTGTGTTGAGAACTGAGTTTAAATTGCCTTGTTCTTCCTACAGTACCTGACAAAGAGTAAGTACTTTGTGTTTGTTAAAGTACTTCCTTCATTTCAAAGCCCAACTTTAAATTCAGGGACTCCATAATGCTTTCCTAAATAAATGCACTTTGTTTAAAATCAGTGGACAGTTGTTGAGTTAACAATTCAGACATGTTGATCTATTCAGGTTGTCTGACAGCATTAAGACTGATTTCCCTTTGTTTGGTTCTTGATTGATTTTATAGTCGCCTCTGGTTTCTTTCTTCTGTGTTTCTGTATTCCCTGTGTATGTGTGAGCCTGGACAATGTTGTTCCCTCTAAAGATTCTCTTCTCACCCACTTCACTCTCCTGGCAAATATCTGCTTCTTTCAAAATGCCACCCAAATATCATCTCTTCTGTGAAGGCTTTGCCGATTCCCTTTTCACAACAATTTCTAAAAACTATCATTAAAATTCTTTGACATTCCTCCCATCGAGATTTAGGATTTACGTCTCTTCCCCTTGCATCTGAGTGGGCCTGTACCTGTTTTATCCAGTAGAGTATGTGGAAGAAGTGACACTAGTATCTTATGAGGCTGGGTCATAAAGGGTGATACGGCTTCCACTTTGTTTACTGGAACAAGGCACTCGGAGCCTGTCTGAAGCTGCCATGCTATGAGGAAACCTGGCTCTATGGGCAGGCCATGTGTACACACTATGATTGGCAGTCCTATTCATTGTGCCTCCCCACTTGGAGACTCAGGCATTATGGAACACAAACAAGCCATCTCTTCTCTGTCTCTTCTCTGCCCTCTTCAAATCCTAATCTGCCAAATTTGTGAGAATAACAAAATGATTGCTTTATGCCACTAAGTCCTGGACTAATTTATTACACAGCAAAGTAACTAGAACAATTTTTTTATGATTCTAAAGGCCTCTGTACATACCAATATGATAGCGCTCAATAATATTGAAGAAAAACAATGTTAATTGTCTCACTCACTGGATTGAGAGCTCCCCAAAGGCAGGAACTCTGCTTTATTCATCTTTGTATGCTCAGAGCCAAATATGGCACCTGCAACATTATAGTTGCTCAATATATGTTTGTTGAATAATTATTTAAGAGGGCACAGATGTCAAATAATATTAAACTATAATTAACTTATAAAATAATTTATATTTATAATCACCAGAAACTTTTATCCTGTGCCTCAAATTCTATGAATTCTCAAAAATGCCCCTAATAGATGGCTGTGCTTGTATATTTGCATATTCATTTAATGTATGTGACTGTACATATACATTTTGTGTGCAATAGTTTGCCCCAGCCTCCCTGCCCCCACCTCACCAGCACCTATATATTTATTGGCCTCTTTACTTGTGTAGAGAAACCTCTTCTTTCTTCCCTCCACATAAATTGTGCCTGAGCATAAAGTCCTCCTGAAGTCATCCCCATTAAATCAGTTCAGACCATGACAAATGGGCTGGCCTCTGGCTTCCAAACCAAGCAGGCAGTCAGACTGTAAGTTTCTTAACAGATCCTTCTATGCAATATGCACACACCCTCTAACTAGCCGTGGCTTGCACATTGTTCTCTATTTTTACGCAGTTTAAGTAAGCCAAGAAAGTAGAGTTGATGTTTTCATTGCCAGCTTTAGCTGACTATATATAGGTACATATTATATGCTCACATAGACATGTAACATTTATATGTATATTCACACCAAGTTTTCTTTCTCCGGTTAGCAGCCTGATTTGGCTGACTCTAGTTTAGAACTCCTGGTGATGCTTTAGAGAGTGCTGTTCACTTGCTCCTCCATGTGCTGTCCTGGAGAAATCTCTGCCAGCCTTGCTAAATACCAAACAGAAGCTTCATTCTGGCTTCATTTATTTTGCTGGGTTTGAGGTAAATCTTTGATTCAGCGTCCATAATCAAACCAATTTTGCCTCTTCTCAAATGTCTAATTCTATAAATAGAATTTCAAGAAGCCACATGAGTCAACAAGTATGTAAAAGGGCTGAGATTAAAGTACACATGAAATTTACTAAAAATTGACATTACAGACAGACTGGAATGTTTGGAGGGATGCCAGCTTCTGAGCTACGAAAAGCCGGAGGCAGAATTGTCGGGAATGGGGTAGTGCCTTGGAGACCACATGATGGAAAGTGGTAAGTCACAGAGAGAGAACACGTTGGCAGAGCAGCCGCTAACCTATGGACTCTGGCCTGCAAAGAGGTCCTATTCAGAGACCTGGCAAGAAAAATAAAAGAGAGGTCAAACATTTACTGAGCACCAATTAATTGTGTGCCAGGAATTTTTCTAGGTACTTTACTTATTGGCCCGTGTGTTCTCCATCACCTTCACGGCAAGTCAGTTAACAGCCCTGAGCCCATTTCGTCATCTGCAGTAATGGCTCTCCCTCCCAAAGCTCTTTCGCTCACTCCCATCTTCCACGTTCAGCAATCTCACCCTCCCTCCACTGAGATCTGGAATGAACTCACTCCGCCTCCTGATTTCTCATCTTCTTCACTTATGCTTATTTTTCTTTCCTGACTTCAGAAATGCTTTCCAAGTCTTTGTCTTTGATCCCAATTTTCCACTCTCTCATGTTTTCAAATATCACCTCTGAATTAGCCTTTCCCCCTCAGCCTATAAATTCTCTTAAATCTAGAAACATCTGCATTGACTGCTATCTCCTCCAGAAATTTTTTTTTTGATGTCTACTTCAAGAAACATTGAACCCCAGAGCATAATGCTTAAGTTCCTCTAAATATAATTGAAAGAATTTTTTTAATCTTATCTTACAATAGTCTCCATTCATGCCATATTTTCTACATTTATCAGATTACTTGTTATTTTCTACTTTATGCCCCCAAATTGCCTTAATTTTTCTACATGTGTCTTTGCATATATACATATACTCTTCCTTCTGCCTTCTCCATTGAAAACTTACTCTTCACAATAAATTTTACATTGCACCTCCTCCAAAAATACTTACTAAAGATCTGCCAGTACAGAAAAACAGACATATAGACCAATGGAACAGAATCGAGAGCCCAGAAATAAAACTAAATATAGGTGGACAACTAATTTATAACAAAGGAGCCAAGAACATAAAATGGAGAAAGAAAAGTCTCTTCAGTAAATAGTGCTAGAAAATTTAGGTAGCCACATGCAAAAGAATGAAACTAGACCACTGTCTTATACCATATCAAAAAATTAATTCAAAATGGATTAAAGACCTGGATGTAAAACCCAAAGCCATAAAATACATAGAGGAAAACAATAAGATCTATAGAGTGCCTGCTATACTGGTATGTATAACAAATATTAGGAACTATAACCATGGTGAAATTTGTGTGGGAGTAAACTCTTCCCTTTAATATTTAAAAATAAGCTCATTTAGAAATCTTAGTTGTCTTTGTAGGGCTGTAAGAGATGGGGAATGTGGTTTCTGGGTTTCTTGTTTTTGTAGGGTTTAGCAGGATAGAATTTAGGAGTGGGCACCAAGGGTTACAATCCCACCACAGCTTCAGTAGATAGCTCCTTTTTGAAAAAAAGAAAAACAGAAAAACAGAAAAAAAGAAGAAAGGAAGGAAGGAAGGAAGGAAGGAAGGAAGGAAGGAAGGAAGGAAGGAAGAAAGAAAGAAAGAAAGAAAGAAAGAAAGAAAGAAAGAAAGAAAGAAAGAAAGAAAGAAAGAAAGAAAGAAAGAAAGAAAGAAAGAAAGAAAGAAAGAAAGAAGGAAAGAAAGAAAAGACAAAAGACCTTTGCTCGTCATGCCTCTAATGGTCAAAGTTCTAACAGGTCACAATATAAAGGAAAAGTTTCGATCATCTTTCTAGCTTCTAGGATGTTAGCAGGGAAGAAAAAAAGATCTACGAAAATTAATCTGTGTGAAACTCCAATTCGATTAAGATATTAAGAGGTACACTGACACTCATCTGAAGCTTCTTTTGCTTCCAAAAGCATAGTGCTAGACCTAAAAATACCATAGTAACATATACAATAAATAAGGAGAATCTATTTTGTCAGGCTTTGATTATGACAACAAAAACCGTTTTCTATGGCTTGTTTATTCAAATGAACACCCCTTCTTTATAGTTCGCATCCCAATCTATACACTAAATTTGGATTCTGATCTCACTACTCAATGTGGTCATCTAAATACTGATTATATCAAAACACTTATTAGAGTAAGGAAAGGGCCTTCACAGTCTGATCCTGGAGTATGGTTCACTTCTGCCTGTAGCCACTCTTGCTTTGTCCCATCTACATTAGCCACACAGCACTACTGTGGAATATTCCTGAAGCACCTTGCTCGTGATGCCTCCTTCACCCAACAGTCCCTTCCCACATTGCTCTACCTAGTGAACTGGGCCCTGAGGACCAGTGCCAATTGTTATTTCCTCTTTGCACTTCTCCCTCTTAGCTCTTCCTCCACCTCATTAATTTCTCCTTATCCAGTTTTCTATATTTTAAATGTACCCTTATTTTGTCATTGTATCTTATTGTATTTTAGCTATTTATATGTGTCTTCTCTCATTGCAAAGAAAACAAAATGATAATAATTAATATTTGTTGAATGTATGCCTCTGAGTTTCCCTTTGAGTGAAAGTAACTGCCACTACTTTTTATCCATCACTCCTCCATACCCATTCTCATTAGGCAAATTAAATGTGAGCCCAGGAGCTTACACATGAACATAACTTAATCTCTAGTCATGTAGAGGTAGAAATTCTGGGAGAAAGGCTGCTCTAGAGCTTAGAGGAAACTCAGACACTTAAAAGTAAACTGGGGTTTATTCACGTTGTAAGATTGTGGTGAATGTCAAAATGAAGTGGGATGAATTTGATAGCTGTAGTAGAAAAATAATGACAGAAATCCAAGGTGTGAAATGGTAAAGGTAGACGTTAGGGAAATAGTAGGCACCCTCTGCTCTGCTTCAAGTAAATCTTGTTAACCAAGTTGTGTTCTATAATAAACAGCCTCGTTGGCAGCCACTGTGTATTCTCAGGCAACCTACTATTCGACATTCTAAAAATATAGTTTTCTTCACCATCACTTAAAGAATTTAACTTCCAAAGCCATCTCAGTAGAGCCTTTGGGCAGAAGAGAGTAAAGCATTAATCTAAAGCACCTATCATTTGTGGTTACTAAACTGCTCAGCAAAATCCCAGCCCAGTCTGGGTCTCAAACTTTCACATGCATTGAGATCACCCAAAGGGCTTGTGAAACCGCAAATTGCTCACCTGAACCCCAGAAATTCTGATTTGGTAGATATGAATGGGGGCTTGAGAATTCACATTTCTGGCAAACGTTACTCCAAATGCTGCCAATGCTGCTTACCTGGGACCTCACTTTGAGAACCACTGCCCTCACCCATTTCCTGTGCCAGCCTCCAGCAGGATTACGTAGGTCTACATGCCTTCTCATAAACCCTGCCTACTATTCTGGTCTAATGGGATATAATTCCAGGCAGCAAGTGCCAACAATATCCAGGTATGAAAAAAGGAAAGTGAGGAAAGACATACATTTAGTTGATAAGAAGAAAAACAAAAAATAGGTATTCTATGCATCCTACAATGTCAAAATTTACACTGTCAAGTATAGGGCATGTCTTCCTTTGACTTTCTCTGCAAAGATTTAAAATAATTATCTTACAAAAGTTCTATGTGAATCTCCTCAAAAATAAAGTCTTTACTCAAATGTATTGATACCTTTCTTTCCCATCCCTTTTATTGCTCTGTAAATCTAAAAATAATGCCGAACAGTTTATAAGCATAATATTGATGAGAAGGGTAATCATAGACATATATTTGATTTTCATTCACATCCTGGTGTCAACCAAGGTCACTTTGTGCATTGCCAACCAAGGTCACTTTCTGCATTGAATTCCAAATAAAATTGGCTCAACTCCCCAACTCTTATGTTCTAGAAAATTCTCTGACCTCCCCAATGTCTCCATTAATTTCATGGGGTTGTTTTTTGCCTAGCCATGTCTAATTACCATTTTCTCAATCCTGTTTCTCTTATTAGCTATTCGACCTCTCTGAGCTTTTGTTCCCTTATCATTGAAAAAGAGTGTAAATTCTTGTTTAGCTCAGCTCATGAAGTTCTGGGTGGAAATCAGTGGGATAATTTACATAAAATGCATTATGTATGGTATATTTTCAACAAGATAACCCCCTTATACATGTCACACTCTCCCACATCCATGCCTTTGTCTTGCCTCTCATACTCTATAATTTCTTCACATCTACCTGCTACCTTTTCTCCAAGGCCCAGATGGAATGTCACCTATTACACAAAACTTCTGTGCTCCTCCATCTACAAGTAATGTCCTTCTATTATTAATTCTTGCAGCATGTCACCTTTATATTTCCATGTCAGAACAACATTAGAGCTGAAGCCTCCTCTTTCTGTAAAATCTCAAGAAATAACAGAAAGAAAACATAGAACTTTAAAAGTTTCTATTAGAACTCATTTGTTTCATAACTGGGTTCTGGGAGTATGTGTCAGGTGTCTCTCTCTATCCCCAAAGCAAGTGCTGCATGGATTCTCTGAATCCTACTCATTGATTCTCAAGACCAAAAACATATATTAGGATTAGACTTACAGACTTAATTGTGTCCCCCAAAATTCATATTCCAAACCCTAACCTCCAGTACCTCAGCATGTGACTGTATTTGAAAATAGGGCCTTTAAAATGGTAATTAGTTAAAATTAAGGTGGGCCATTATATAATCTGACCAGTGCCCTCATAAGAAAAATTTAAAACACAAATAGACCATAGGGATGTGTGCACAGAGGAAAAACCATGGGAGAGCACTGCAAGAAGGTGGCCATCTGCAAGCCATGTAGAGAGAGAGAGGCCTTAGAAGAAAGCAAACCTGCCAACATCTTCATTTTGGACCTCTAGCCTCTAGAACTGTGAGAAATAAATTTAAAATAAATTTAAATTATATTTAAACCACTTGGTCTATGGTATTTTGTTACAGTAGCCTTAACAAATTAATACAAGAAGAATAAAACTGTGTAATAGTCATCTGATAATAGATAATTGTTCAACAATTTTCAAGGTGTATCTGGCTTTGTTTAGAGGAGATTTTGTATTTAAGTATTTACATTTTTGAATATATTAGTATATTATGAAAACAGATCTTAGGAGAATACTCCAAGGTGAAACATTAATCTACATAAGCATGTTTGAATCTGTATCTCTTTGCAAAAGTAACTCCTATTGAATTCTAGTCCAAGACGCAAGAGAGAGGACTAAGTTAAAGCTTAGACTTTCCATGATTCTCAACAAAACCACTTTCTATCAGAACCAGGTCACTGATCATTTAGTAACGGCCCATGACTGGCAGCAACTTGAAGGAAGCTGTGGATGTACCTGTGAAGGTCCCTATTATTCTAGCAGTGAAAGTTATTAAACAGCCACTTTGTACCTCTCCAGCTGGTGAATGGAAAGCTCCCACCTGGTACTTGCCCTCTAATATGTTTACAGTTTTGTTTGTCAATTTCATCCCAGTGGTATGCATTGCTATAAGGCATATGTCTATCATGCATTATTCATAGCTTATGTACTTTTTATACCACTGAGATTAACTTGACAGCAATGTCTAAAGGCAGAAAGGAATGAAAGAAAAAGAGAAGAGGCTTTATGTTGGGACCATTGAAACTATGTTTCCACCCATAATTTTGTTTTGTCACAGACTACAAAAGGGGACAGCCACATTGCTGTCCTTTCTAACACACTTTGGTACAAATATCCTTGCAAATTACCTATTAATAGCACCCTCTTCTCTCCAATTTTCTTTCTCTCTTTCCACATCACTAGTACAAAATAATTTGCATGAAATATGTAATTTTTAACTTACGTTTAAATCATATTATTAATTTATTCATGTATTGTATACCTCCATAGAGAGATTATAAACTCCTGGGGACACAATCTATGATCTCTTGTTTACTCTTGAACCCCAGTAATAGTGCCTGGTACAGAGTAGGCAGGTAATAAATATTTATATAACAAATGAAACCCAGTTACCAAGAAAAATACCACCGGTGCCTTAGCAAGGAAAGGAAATCCTTAATAAATCACTTTTCACCCTACTTACTTGTTTCCAAGTAATGTTTGCTAGAAATGAAAATTCTTGAGTTCATATCTACTAAATTAGAATCTCTGGGGTTCAGGTGAGCAATTTGCTGTTTCACAAGACCTTTGGGTGATCTCAAAACATGTGAAAGTTTGAGACCCAGACTGAGCTGGGTTTTTGCTGAGTAGTTTAGTAACCACAAATGATAGGTACTTTAGATTAATCCTTTACTCTCTTCTGCCAAAAGGCTCTGCTGAGATGACTTTGGAAATTAAATTCTTTAAGTGATGGTGAAGAAAACTGTATTTTTAGAACATTGAATAGTAAGTTGCTTGAAAAAACGTATTTGAGCATTCTAAATACGTATGGGTTAAGCAAGATCTAATTCACTCTCTTCTTGGCTTTCCGAAGATAAAATCTGGCCCAAACCAGTTCTTATTCACCCTTCTTTTCCTTCATTTATGACCCTTTCTCTGCCTGGGAAGCCCTTCTCCTCTTATCTCTTTTCAGATTCCCCCTCTCCATGTGTCACAGACAATCCTTCTTTCATGAAACTTAGCTCAACCATTGCATTTCACACTGATCTTTCCCTCTTTAAATTTCTATTGAATTTATTAGAATTTATTACATAATTCTTTTGTTGATTCACATTGTACACACACCACCTCCCCTACCAGTACACAACATGCTCTCAGAGCTCAGTAACTTTTATGTCTTTAACAGCATGTGTGCTACTTGATGCCAAGTGAGAGGAAAGCATTCACTCATGTGCTCCTATCTCTCCCCTCTTTCTTGTTTCTCAAAAGGCAGAGATGTCAAATCAGTTGGTCCTATTGCAGAACATTGATTAGACTGCCTTTACTTTGGGAGGGTGACTTTTTAAAATCACTCATTTATGGAGCAGGCCAGACACTATTTTAGTCCCTAAGGATTAGTAGTGAATAGGCTCAGAAGTTCTGTTATAGTAAGAGGTGACAAGAAATACATCAACAAACAAATGAGATCATTTTATAATTTAAAAAAATGTGAAGAATAAAATGGAACTGAGTAATGGGACTGGGGTGAAGAGATGACATTTAAGATGTCTGAAAAGAGCTCTCTAGGGAGATGACGATTTAGCTTAAATAAAGAGAAGGAAACAGTTATGCAAAGATAAGATGGAGCAAGGCCAAAGAGGCTGAAGCAGAATTAGGAGTTGGGAGGGAGTGGTCAAGATTAGGTGTTACAGGTAGCCACCAGACTATGAAGAACCAAGAGGGCCACGATGGCCAGGCTGACCAGGAGATTGAGATTTTATTCTAAATGCATGGGAAGCCACTGGAAGATTTACACAGAAAAGGATATGAATTTATTTATAATTTTAACCCAATTTCTGGCTGTGTTGCTGAGAATAATTGTGGTAAATGAAGGACAAAAACAGGGCCATAGTAATAACACTATGGTTACAGTAATCCGGGCAGAAAGTGATGGAGGCCTGGATGAGCACAGTAGCAGTGAAGAGTGAGAAGTGTATGGATTCAGAAGACATGTTGGCAATAAAACCAGAGGATTTATGGATGGATCAGACATTGTAGTTGCGAATAAGGAAAAAGAAGGAATTTAGTGTGACTCATAGGTACTTTTGGCCCAAGCAATCGGGTGCTATAAACTGATATTGGAAAGACTTAGGGATACGCAGGTTTAAAATAGAAATTGGATATAAAGACTCCTGATTGGGGCATGCTAATTTTAAAGTAACTGTTAGGCATTCAGTTAAGCCCATGTAGAAAAATCGATTAAGTCACCATGGTTTGTCTTGGGAACCAGCAAACATTTCTTTCTTTTTGCGTGGCTACCTGAGCTGGCTATTCTTTGCTTCCAAAATGCAATGGAAATTCCTATACCACATAGCTATCCAGAGGTGAAGAGTACAGGATTTTAATTTTTAGAATTATGAAGAAGTACAAGTTTTACATTGGTATCTAGTCTAAGCCACATGCTTTATCCTAGAAGCATAAACATCACAAAACAAGAAATATTACTTTGATTAGGATCAAAAGCACATGCTCCCAGAGTCCATATCCCTCTATCATAGCCATTTGCCATCTAGCTTATTCTTTGTATTTTTGCAACCCCACGTATATCCAGCATATGATGGAAGAAGCCGGAAAATATCTGTTGGTCACACACAACTCTCTCTTGAGGCTTGTTTTAATTTAAAATTGTCTTACTCTCTGAGCCCATGCCTTGGGAGCTGCCAGGAATAAATTATGTATTTGATTAGAATCTCTGAAGTTAGCTAAATCCTTTGTACCACATTGCTAAAACTCTTTTCTATTGGATGAAACTATTTATGTGTGTGTTTGGGGGGTGGGGAGGTTTGCAGGTGGTGGTATCATACTTAGATCAGGCTCAAAAAAGTTTTTAAAAAGCAAATAAAAATGCCTTTTTAATGTTGTTCTTTGTGTGAATGGCTCCCTTGAAAACGTCATAGGAGGAGGGATCCTCTAGCTAATTGCCACCAAGTAATATCCAGTTCCTAATGACATCCCAGAAAAGAGCTGGCATGACTTTCATTTAAAAATTGCATTATTTGCATTAACATATATCAGAGCTAGAAGCCACCAAAAAACAAGGTATTAAACCATGCCTAGAGTGAAACTATTTGCAAAATAACTTTAAAGGTGCTTTAAGAATTTAAAAATAATTTAACAATTAATCTAGGTTATAGAAAATAAGCACAAGCATGATCATCATTGTGAGATAGCCTAGTAGCCCTTTGTAAAAATATCAACCATTAATTCACTAAGGCAATAAACTGGGAATAGAAATGTCTAAGCACAAAATGTACAGCTGAAACATCATATTTTATTAACCAATGTCACAATTAAAAAAATAATAATTAATTTTAAAAAATGTCTAAGCAAGCACACACAATAATTTTATGGTTTTTACGTGTTGGCAGATATTATCATGGATCCCATACATGTATATTCCTAAATAAGCATCTTTATCAATAGTTTTAATACCCACTCCAAGCAAAAGACCTTATTTAAAATACATTGAAATTCTCTTTATCTTTCCTGAGGCTCTAGGGGATAAGGGCATGTTTTGAGTCATATCCACCAGATGATTTAATGAGCATAGTATTTAGAAAAAAACAAATTAGGCAAGGTCCCCTCTCCCTCTCATGAGAAATGGATCAAAATCAAGGTCTTTCCCAATGGAAGTGCAATGACTTTCTCGGCAAGAATTCTGTTCTTTTCCTCATAGCAGCAGTTGTGTAGCAACTCTGCATTGTATCTCAAGAAGCTGGACATTTTTCTATTTAAAGGGGTGAGGAAAATATATCTGGCATGAATCCTTATAGGAATGAGAAGTTGTGTTTAATCTTGGCCTAGCTTATCTGGGCGCCCTCCTGAAATACCTCAGAATACAAGGTAGTACTTTTCTTTTGCCCTGAGGCTGATATTCCAACCTGGAACCCGGAGGCTCTGCAAAGATTTAGGACTTTTTTCTGGTCTAGTCTCTGTGACTTAGCACCGACTCAGTTTGATGTGAAATATCTTTTCAAGTTCACTGAGATTTGTCTCCTTTTTATTATCAATCACTGGTCAAAGTGTTTTATGTCTTTTATTTCTCACTAAACATGGTGTTTTCCCCTCAGGATTAAAGTCGTTAAGAAATTCACTCAACAGTGTCAAAGTTTTAGGTATAGAGACATAAGAATTTACTCCTTGCTCCCAGGTCAATCAACCACTTCTCCCTGAAACCAGCTTAATATTTTAAAGAGATAATTTCTGAGATTTTGGGTAACTTTTAAACTAAAGCCTAATTCAATGGAAGGGAGGAAATTAGGAACTTCTCTGTGTTTATGGTTTTAATATTTACAATTCAGCTGTGCAATGTGAAGGTGTATAAAACAGAAAGCCATGCTTGCCCTATGTTTTCTTGATGTTTTTACAGCTCATCAGGAGGCAGTTGCATGCGCCCTGCCCATCTCTCTTCCTTTCCACCCTATCAACTAAAAATAACTTCTCAGTAAGGCAGCCTTGTCTTGCAGGTGTTAACACTGTGTTGTTTTAATGTAATTTACATGGAAGAATAATTATGCAGTGACCATCAACTCTGTTTCACAGTCATTCACCATATTGAGTATTGGTTGGTGATAATGTGCCACTAGAGATATATGGGGTTTCTATTTCAATAAAGAATTTGTGAAAGTGTGTCCCTGACTTTGATGAAGCAGAGGTCTAAATGCCATCATAACAGAAGCACAGGGCACATTTTTAAAGCCACCCTGGGGCAAGGGAGAACAAACAACAGCAACTATAAAAAAAATCTCTGAGCATTTAGGCTATAAATATTAATAGTGTCTTCTACCTGTATAAGCACTTTACAGTTACAAAGACATTGCTCATTTATTCTTTCATTTATCTGCCACTACACCCTTGTGATAAAGGAAGAAAAGCTATATATATATATTTTTTCTATTTTCCAAATAGCACATTCACAATTCAAAGGGCCAAGGTCATATGGCTAGCAAGTGGTCTGGGCTTGAACCTAGATCTAGCACCTTCTCACTTTGTTGTTAATAATGTGCTGTCCTTCAGATATGAGGCCAAGGTCTTTGTGTTGCTTTTTCCAGCAATCATGACAGGTAAATGTGCCACAAACATCCTGTAGTCCCTTCATCTTATCTAGTATGCACACTGCTTAAAAGGCTAGTCCTAGTTGACGTTCAGTCTATAAATGTGAACTAGAATGTTTTATCTAACTGGCTTATGTAGAAATTAAAATTGTGATCGTGATTAAACTAGCACCATGCTTTAACCGTCACTTTTTTTTCCAACTGCTGAAAGAACTTTATAGGTATCTATCTACTCTCCTGCTATGATGCAGATTTTTAACAAAAACAAAAATAGAAGCTCTGACCAGAATGGAGACACATGGCACATGACTGGTCACAGTAATTATTAAATATTTGTTATGTTCTGTTGAAATTGGAGCCCTAATATTACTATACTCTCTTCTTGTCATCATCCATATTAGCCAAAGAAGGATTTTACAACAGTTCTACCCATTTGAAAAATCCATAGGGGGAAAATGTACTGACATGGAGTGCTCTTAAAAGAATGGTAATTAATGGAATTGGGATGAGCTATGCTCACCCAAACCACAGAGAAAAGATTTACCTCCCTGGATGGTGCTTTTACCATTTTCTGTGCTATGAATTTCCTCCCATCAGAGAGGACAACAGGTTATCATTTTAACTTAGAGTATTAGTCTTCAACCTTCCTTTTACATGTAGGATCTACATGATTTGGGTATTCTTCTCTGATAGTAGGAATGACCATTAGAGAGGAAATCTATGCATCTAAATGATATCCTTGATACCAAGATGTTTTGGAGTCCATCCTGAACATTTCCAAAGCCATAAATGAGCCTGTGGGTCACAAGATGGCTGGAGAAGGAGAAACAAAGTTTACTGGCTATAACCTCCGAATCGGGGATGAAGGGTGATTTCTTCTATTTTGATAATGACTCAATTTTTACAGTGGTAAGGATGGTAGGAAAGTGGGGGCAAATGTGTCCACAGAGAGAAAGAGTTTAATTTAGAAAACTTTGTTAAACTCTCAAGGTAACAGACTGTTATCAATCCTATATCTTCTTGATGTTGGAGTCTGTACTGCCTCCCCTTGGACTTTTGCCAGAGGATGTTTTGTGTGAGATGTTTCTGCTCTGTGGGGCTCCCCTAATTTGCCCTAAATACTAAGTCAGTTTCCTAGGTTTAATTCTTTCTCAAGTACTTAGATGAAAGACAGCCAGGTATAACAGAAAGAAGCTGACTGAGAGTCAAAACCTTCTTTTCCAGAAGATCCACTTCTGGGGCACAGGAACCTAAGCTAATCATTTGGCCTATCAGATATAAAGTGGGGATAATATTTTCTCTTTCAATCTGATGTGGTTGTTGAAAAGAGCAAATGAGAGAATATCATATGTGTGAACAAGCTTTGAAGACTTCAAAATACTATCAGTTGTATTAATCAGAGTGGGTTTCGGGGGCTTAATCTATTTGGGTGGTTGGTTTCTACTGGGTGGGTGGTTTCTACGTATTTCAAGAGGTTCAAAATAAACGTTTATCAAGGAGCATTTTTAGAACAATAATGCACCAAACTCACTCATCTTCCTTCTCTTCCCTAGTTTCTCCTTAATGAAAATTGATAGAAAATAATAATGGTAGATTTGACAGTTGTCTTGGGCTTCTCACTTAGCCACTTGATTTCTTTATCTGCCAAATAAATATAATCTGTACTGGAGCACTAGCCACATGTAACTATTTAGTTTGAATTTAAATAAATTTAAATTCTAGTCCTTTACTCATACCAGCCACATTTCGGGTGATTATGTAAGACTAGTGGCTACTGTATTGGCAATACAGATATAGAACATTACCATCAACTCAAAAAGTTATATTGGACAGCACTGGTCTAGGGCATTTGTAAAGGCAAATCTAGTTCTATTTCCTCAATCGTTAAATTCCTTAATTGTTTCTTATATGCTTTGAGTAAGGTCCTGTTGTATTTGACATGTAAACATATGAGCACACCATGTTAAAGAGGGTGTTAGTGTTTTAGTCTACAAAATATATAACAACTTTGGCACATTATATATGTTAAATGATTTTTAAATTTCTAATTAAAACATATTCTGGGACAATATATTTACATTAAAATTCTGAATGAGAGTAGAAAGGTGATCCTTATTAATACAAATTTTTCTTCACTTTGTTTTGAATCTAGGAGGGGGTTTCTCTTTATTGTTTGTGTCATTTAATTCTATTTTAGACAAAAAAAGAGGACCACTCTGCCAAATAACCTCTTAATTTAAACCTGGAGCAGTTCTCTGAAAAGCAGCTGCTCCATTCCTAGGGGTATAAGCATTATAAACTGTTACACTAAAGAAAAAAAAGTACATTAGTTTCTATCTCATTTCTTAAAATGCTGACACAAACATCACTCAGTCATTCATAAACTGAAAATAAATACAAAACTCTCCTGGTACTTCAAGACCAGAGGTCAAAGTTTAATGTTTTTCAAGACTTTTATCAGTTTTTTTTTTTCTCCTCTGTTAATCTGACAATATTTGAGAATATCTAATTCCACCCTTATTCCTTCTAGACAATCTAAATGTGAGTGCAGATTTCTCGCTGGGTTAGTCTAAATCCTACAACTTTCTAATTCATACGTGGCCTACAACTCTCAATTTTAAGAATCATTTTTTTCAGTGGGTTTTGTAAGGTAAATGCTTGACACGTCAAGAGAAGTTTGAAAAGCAAGCATTTATTGGGAGAGGGCTCCCGGGTGAGGTTCTCTGGTCCCAAGAGGAGAGGGGCCAGAGAAGTCACGCCCTGGGGTGAGAGGGTGCAGCTTTTATGGGGTTATGTTGGGGTAGGGGTGTAGGGTGGGGAACGTTAATCGTTAATCAATGCTAATTGAGACTCCGGATTAGGGTGGTGACGCCTAGGGCCTTAGGGTGGGCCCTATTTAGGTCTGGATTCCCAGTATCAAATTGAATCTCCAGGCAGGCATTTGGCTGGCCCTGCCCCCGCTGACCTAACAGGTTTAACTTAGAATCTAAAAAAGAAGAGTCCACTTTCATGGCCCAAAACACTTGCACATTTAAAGTTCTTTGGGTTGCAAATAATAGAATCCATTTCTGCTTAGCTCAAGAGAAAAAAAATAAGAGTTATTGAGAAGATATGGAACTCGACTTAAAGTCCATACTGCCCCTCTTTAGAAAACTTCTGTAAATATAGCTTAGTTCTGAAACTCCCAGACTCTGTGCCTCTCAGATGGAAGTTTCAAATTTCCAGGTAAGAAATGAAAACAGTTCACTTGAAGTCAAGCATGTATCTTACACAAGCCATCTTAGGGGCAGGGGACAGTGTCACATGGAGTTGTCAGGGATGCTGGAAGGTCCTCAATGAAAGCTGGACAGGGACCCAAAGGGATCAAATACTCTCTAGTCTCTAGTAAAGAGCTCCATCTTATCTTGAGCAATACATTTTAAATGGGGTTCTTTTTACTTTAGTAGGCTAAATAAATAAAAATGTAATAGAGGAGAATGCGGGTAGTCCTGCTTTAAAGAGTTAGAAGCCAATATTGTGTGCAAATTCTGTTTAGGAAGAGATTAGCATAAGCACCTAGAGTTCCAAAGAGAGAAGCTCCTCATGTCACTCAAATTCAAATGTCAGCTAGAGTTACATCTGGTCAGTAGAATAGCTAATCTTTTTACCTTATAGTGAGAATACCAATAGCGTCTAGATACTGCTCAGCAACCTGACACCATGATGCCATGAGCTACATTCATATAGTGCAAAGTTTAGAAACAGGGAGGCCCGGAAGCACAAATTTTAAATACAGTCTCACCAACAAAGTCTTCCCTAAGCAGCCAGCTAAAGGTACTTGCTCGCTCCTTCCTCAAAATCCTGCAGGAGCGGTGGCCCTGACATTACTGTAAATTAGTCTGTGAATATATATGTTGCCCAGTCATTATCATTAACCCAAGTCGATATTATACCTCACCTATATTATTTTCTACTGCTTTCAAATATGTTTTATTGCTGTGATCAAAAAAAGCATTCACAATAGCTTTATATAAATATATATCTCCTCAGTCAAAAAATAATTCAAGTAACCATACACGTAGTGATTCTCCCAAATGTTTGATGTTAAAAAGGGCCACTCAAGATGGTATAAAACAGGGAAGAGTACAGAAGACCAGCAAATGACACGGTACCACTTGGACAAAAGGAACAGAGAACCCAACCCATGTCATCATAGGAGTGTTTTCTTAGCAGCACCTGGCTGTGCCTTTAGTCAGGAGTCATTTGAAGTTAACTCGAGAACCAATCTTCATATTAATTTCACTTTGTAATTTATAAAATTATGTCAAATAAATGCTGTGTTCGAAATCAATGGCTTATTAAATAGATATATTTACATGCATAGTTTATATTAATTAGATTAATTAGTATATTAACAAATTTAAACTCAGTAGGGAAAAAAAGGAGTGTCTCATGCTCAAGAGAACTGGAAATCACTTTAGTTTGTTCTATTCCTGTGACAAGCATGACCTTCTAAGTGTCCATTGTCAGTACGTACATATTTTCTTTGTATTCTTTGTTGCCTCTTTGTCTCTCTACATTTTGCACATAAGAAGTACTCAATAAATATTTTTTTCTGGAAATTTATACATCTCGGGCAAAATAAAATTGTTAGGGAGAACCATGGCAGAAACTCAACATCCAAGTGGGTTCCTCCTTCAGCCTGCTTTGGGGTTTCTGCAACATGGGTAGCTCTGCTCCAAATCTCATCACTCTGCCATTCCTTCCTCTCCCTCTTCTCACCTTCTCCACCATGGAGGCTGGCTTCCTTCTCCCTTTCACAAGAAGAACTTGACTGTCCCAGGATAGGACTAATAAAATAGTATTTCTCAGCATCTAGCTGTGGAAAACAGTTAAACCAGTAACCCATCTCTATTTATAAAATTTTAATCTGTAAAGAGATAAATATCTAACAAGCCAAAACATTTTACTGACCACTGAACTTTGGATTTAACCAGAAATAAAGAAGATTATTAAACTTCCAATGAATTAGAGGTTAACATTGGTTTTAAGATTCAACATTTAGCTTTGACGGTGAATTTCAGTTTTGATCTCCCTTTTGCTTAATTTGTAGTTCACCTTATGGTGAATAATGCCGACTTGAAATTTGATTTTGCTAAATAAATTTTTTTTTTCTAGTAAATCTCTTGGTGGTTATGTTCAAATTTTACATAAATGCCACAATTGCTGATTCATAAAACTGGTACAGTTCTAAAGTTTTTTGTTTTTTATTTTTAGACAAATGACCATGCAGAGCAATATTTAGTTGTCACTATCTGGAGCCTTGGGTGACAGGAGAAAGAGTCAGGCAGAGATGGGAGCTTTGCCAACTGAAATACCAGCACCTAGACTGTGCTCTTCTGCAGCACACCGTGTTCTCAGGAGATGTCACAATTACATTTCAGGAACAACCTGAGGCTCCAGCAGCAGAAGGAGCATCTCATTTTCTAACTCACAGCCTGGCAGTGCTGTTAAACGCTTCATTCCCTATGTGCTTCAAAAGAGAAATATATAGCCTGGTGATCACCTGGCCAAAGTAGAATTATACGACAGGCTGGTAAAGCTATACATTCTGATTGCAAGCAGTGACTTCCATTCCTTTTCTCCTTCCCTTCCCATCACCCTGCATTGTCTGCAGTCTCTGCCCCACCTCCTCTATTTCTCTTTCTCCATCTCTCTCTCTCTCCAGTTTTCCTAATGATATTCACACGAACAAGACTGCAAGCTCATTGGACCTCAAGAATCCAAGTAAATAGTTAAAAGAGTCTTGAAGCACCACTCAGGGCCAGGCAGATCTATTTGTATGCAACTCCATCACTTTTCACCAAATTAAAGAGAGAACAAGTTCAGGAAGAGTTGCAAGGGAAATTAAAGAATTTTTGTTTTTTCTCTATGGTTGTGAATAGTGTCTTTAAAGCATGACCTTCGTAGGTGCTTGATGTTTTAGGTCTAAGACATCTTGTCTGTCCCATTAAAATATTAAGTCAGTAGATCGATGACAATATACTCAGGACGTATTATAATAAATAATAATAACAACTTCCCCCACTTATTCGTAGCACATGCATTGTGCACTGTAATTTTCTTCCCCAAACCTGCATCACATCTGTTATTTCTCATGCTGCCTAGAGAGCAAACACAAATTTACTCCATCCTGTAATGTGGTTATGGGGTGTTGGAGGAGCGGGCAAGGAAGAAAAACAGAAACAGAGAAAAACAGAAAAAGACAGAGAAGCAGAGACACATGTGTCTTACAAATATAACCTGGACTTCAAGAAGAGAGATGTAATCTAACCATGCTCTTTCTAACACATTCTCTAAGGTACCCAGGCATACATACAGCTTCCCGTTCATCCAGAAAGAAAGAAAATCCTACCAAAGATTGAGGGAATCAATGAACCTGAAAGAATATACTTCCATTTTGGCTGTCTTAACACCATCTGTCCAAGCTTAGGAAGGGAATGTATTCAAGGACATTAACTGCCAGCACAGCAAGTTCTACTCAAAGCCTTGATGGGAGGGGAGAGGAGGACACATAATACACGGGGGCACCACCAGACAGCCTTCTTGCTAATCAATACAGACTGCAACAGCACTTGCACTTACACCGACTGTAAGCTTCAGATTCCAAAATAATTTTTTCAGTTCATACTTTGCTAAGTCCTCAGCTTAGGAGCCTGAGCCGTATGTAATAGCTTGTAACACAATAAAGGCCATGGAGAAGCCTTCCTTTCTCCAATGGTCAATTTCTATTTTACTCAGGTAATAGACTGATCAAATTGGTCATCACCACTGTCTTCTTTATCACCATACCATTTGCCATTAAATATACTCAAACGCTGTGTCCTTGTATCTACTGTTAAAGGTAATCTGAGACTATCTTTATGACCATTCTAGTTCATTATCATCAGCATAATGATTACTTTAAAGAACTATAATCATACATATGTGCAGTAGAGACATTCAGGGAGTCAAAAGCAAAAATGTTGAGGAGCAATAAGTGTCTATGAACATTTTACAGAAGCTGTATTATATGATGCAAATTAACTAATTTACATAAAGGAGCAACTTTGTATAGAATAGTGTTAGCTTAGTGGGTTCTGCACAGAAGAAAAATTGGTAGAGAGAAAATAAAAAAACCGTACTCAGTACATTGATGCCTGAAACTCCACAATTAGAAGTAATGTGTATTATGTGGGTTTATAAATTACCTCTAATTAAAATAGATATATCTTTGAAAGATATGCACTGAATTCTGGAGACTATAACTATGTAATTATCTAAGTATGTGCATTTATATTGTAAAGAAGAGGTGATATATTGAAATGTGCTCTTAATCCTTTTTTCTTCACTTACTTTCATGACATTTCCCTGATTTTAACCAAAGGAGTCCATCTGCTTTGGGGAGCATCAGAGTTGTTACTATAGAAATGCAAAGAAAAAGAAAGCATTTGACTTCCAGAAGAGGATTTCTTTTGCAACCCACAGAAAAGTAATAGTCTGGAAAGCCTAAAAATTAGAGAGAGAAAAGGGATTTCTAAAGCCTGGAATACTTTCTCTACATCTCAGCAGCAAAATGTGCAGTATTGTTCATGAATTTACTCTAAGTCATCAGCAGCAAGAACTTAAAATATGCCACAAAGAACATTCCAACCAGAAAGAAAAGTGTGCCTTTAACTTGTCATTTTATAATTATAAGGTTAGGATGGAGGAGTACTTGTGAGATGAATGAGAAAAGTGCCTCAAGTATTTAGTACAATTCCCAGCATATGATAAACACACGTTTTTAATAAACATTGTTTCACTTGCTACACTACCTAATAAACTTTACCTACTTGTCTGCTCTTCTCCCACCTATTGAGGGTGGGGATTCTGTTTTACTCATTGTTCCATTCTCAATTCCTATTACAAAGCTTTGTGCTTCATAAATATCTGTTGAGTGAATGAACCTCTCTGCTTCTCTTAGATAAAGACGTGCAGTAAGAGTCTTAGTCATCCATCTACGTTATACTACCACTACAGCACCAGTCCGTGGTTGGTTGTAGAAAAGAAAATATAAATCTAAATTACTCATCTGCAATTTAGGTTGGATAAGAATGAGATTTATTTAATTAATTTATTTATTTTTACTCTCAGGGTAATATCATAAACA
This sequence comes from Cynopterus sphinx, assembly GCA_030015415.1. Lineage (NCBI taxonomy): Eukaryota > Metazoa > Chordata > Mammalia > Chiroptera > Pteropodidae > Cynopterus > Cynopterus sphinx. Next base: position 63,323,951 of record CM057390.1, on the reverse strand, counting down.
TATGGGATACCAAAAAATGCAGAGGACTCTCTTTTTGTCATGAGCTCATTGGGATGTGAATGACATCTGTCCAAGATGATTTAGACATTCTCTTGCCTGAAGACAAGAAAGCTGGGCAAGTCATTTCTAAAAGTACCTTCAGCTCTGTTATCTTATGATTCTATTAACCAGTTACTATCGTCCTGTAATTTGCTCTTAGCAACTGCCTAATGATATTAAAGGTTTTTCCATATGATGCAATGATGTGACATTAATCTAATATCATGTCACTTACTCTGTGACCCTGAAGCATTGTTAAAGGACATCTTTCAACTAAACAAAGGCCATCCTTAAGGCCATATCTTCAAAACTCATTAAAAATCTACCTGGAATTTGATTCTTTATTCACCAGCCCTTAAATTCCTGTTTCCTGCTTTTATCCCATCCAAATTATAATGTTTTTCTTTTCGTTGTGATAAACGAAATCAATTGCTAACCGTAAGGTAAGGACTGGACCAATTCCAAGGCACCTGAAAGTGCCCAAGCTTCACTGTAAGTCTGTGTTCCTCCTTTGTTGGGAGCATGGACTGATATCACTAAACCCAAGAGGGCAGACTAGCGAAGAGAACCTCGAGGGTCAGAGAATCCAGTTGACTCAGAAGTTCCTTTCTTATCCACCGCCCAATCCCAAACCATATGAAACAGAGATGAGAACTGATTGTTTAAAAGAAACTTATTGAGACAATAAATGTGATAGCTTCACAAAACAGCTGCCTTGTGCCTAAGGAAAATAAAAATCTGTGTGGGATCCTGGAAGCCTGAGGCAAAGGTAGCTCTTTTGCTGGCAATAATTTACGCACCGTTAAACTTTGCCTCTCCTTGTCTTCTTTATACTTTGAAAATGAAGGAATTGGGATTTAGTGATAGCCATAATAACTGTCTTGTATGGTGCCTCACATGTACCAGGCCCACGAATCTGGCAGTACTACATACATCACAGCCCATGTGGATGGCAGCCCTGGAGCGGACAATACTGCAGCCTGGCCCATCACACGATCATATAATTCAATCTTTACAACTACATAGGGCAGTATTATCATTCCCATTTACAGCTGACAAAACAGGCTCATCAATGTCACAAACCTGACTAGAGTCACGCAGTAGTAAAGTACAGAGCTGGGTTTGAAACCAGGTCTAATTCCAAAGGACTGGCTATTGTCAGGTGTTTTGCTCCACTCTGCAGGACTGAAAAATAAGCAAGTGAATCTGGTCTTTAAGGACCATGATGTGCAACTAGAGAAAATGAGACAGTCACATAAAATTAAACAGCAATAAAACAATAGCTCAAGTAAAAAAAAGAAACTTTGTCACAGGGTGGAACATGATTAATTGCTAAATGGAACATTAGGTAATAATTGGTACAATTATTTAGAGGAAAAGGAGATCTATAAATATTTACGAGCTTTGGTAAACATATTCCATGTGTTAGGAATTTCTAAGTAAGTACCTAGAACTAGAGAAAGAACAAAGGCAAAGAATAAGAGAAAAATGTAAATTTGTGACTACTGCAAAGGGCCTTGTGGAAGAAAAGACAGAAGACACTTGTAGAGAAGAAAGGAGATAAAAGCTTCGTGAAAGAAATTGTAGAACGTTACAAGAATGATTTGATGTGATTTGTTTTCCTTTTGAACATTTTTATTTCAGATTTAGTTTAAGGTCTTGGAATTCAGTATTTAAAGTGAGCTAAAGATATTATTTGAAATGAAAATGTTGTATATGCTTTGAGTTTTATGATTTAATATAAAATTAGCTTAAAGAGCTTTGGTATTTTTTTTTAATCATGAAGGATTCTTTTTTTTTTTTTAAGTTTAAGACTTTAAATAGAAGTTGCACTGGAAAAATCCAAATAGTGACTTCAAATTTGCTTCTAATGTTTATCAGTATGTGACAATTAAAACATTATATCCTTCTATGTTCCAATATATATGTAAAGGACATGCCAATTAATACTAGTTTTCTCTTTTTAATCTGCACTGCAGAGAGTAATTTTGAGTGTTTTTAACTAAGATCAAGTAAACTAGGGCTTATAAGAAGCCTGGAAATGAAATGTCACATTTAGATTGGGCTCTGATTCCTTCCTCTGCTGGAATGACGCAGCTTCCTTTGAACAGTTACCCAAGTGGTTTAAGCAAAACAAGATACAGTAGTACCCAAAACTGTGATAGCAGAAAAAATGTGCCCCTACATACTTCTATGTGACTAAAGAAGGACTAATATCTTATAAACCTTGGTATGAAATTATTTTCACATGTATTTCATTTTCAAAACTACCTCTGGGATAAATATTATTATTAGCCCCAATTTATAGATAAGAAATAAGCTCATAGAAGTTAAATGATTGATTTACTAAATTGCAGAAGCATACTTATGCTTAGACTCATATATCCCAAATCTAACTTCAAGAGTTAATACCATTGAGGGTGACTTATCCTATTAGAAATATACACACTCTTTCATCATATTAATTGACTGCTATTGGAAACTTGAGTAACTCTTCTAAGTCAATTTAACTTCATCATTTGAGGCAGAAATGGCTCCAAAATAGGATTGTATTCTGATGCAAAGAGTCAAGAGGAATAAAATTAGACAAAACTACTGGCTTCTGCCTGTCTGAAACTTGACCTCTACTTTTTACTACTAATGTGACCTCTAGGAAGTAGTCTATCCTCTCTGGGCTTCAAGGTCCTCAGTTGTAAAATAGGTCACAGGGTAGTTGTGATCATTAAAAATTGTATTGTATAGCAAGAGCTTAGTTAATGCCTAGAGACTATAACATGTGCTCAATAAACGGTAAGTCTGCTGCCATCATTTATTTTTAAAAATATTATATTGAGTATTAATTGATGGGAATATATGGAAGGAGAGAATGTAGCTCCGGTCCTCATAAATGATATATTTTAGTATAAATTGCCTCCACAATTTTTATAAACTCATAATTTAAAAAATTTCTCAGCATCATCTCCAATACATGAATGCATATATTAAATTATATGTACATAATACTGTACTAAATATTATTTACTTTATAAAATATGCACAATAAACAACTTCAAAAGAATAAACAATTAAGATCCCACTGGATTATCTTGTACACACCTTGAAATGTACACTTTGGAACTATTGCTTAGATCAAGTCAGCAAACTTTTCTGTAAAGGGTCAGATAGTAAATATTTAAGGTTTAGCAGACATCACTAAGTCTCAGTTGCATGCTTTTCCTTGCTTAAAAAAAAAAAAACTTTTTAAATAACTCTTTAAAAATATAAATCAATTCTTAGACCCAAGGCTTGAACTGTAGTTTGCCCAATCTTGCTTAAGACCATAGACTATACTGGGATAGATGATTCCAGACAATGAATTAGGAAGTAAACAAATGCTATAGTAAGTACTATGAAGGAAATCAACAATCAAATGCAATGGAAAGTAAAGGAGAAGAGGTCAACTTTAGCTGAGATGGCCTTAGCTAAAGAGAAAGCCTGAAGGACAGGAAGGCTAGTCACAGAAGAGCAGAATAAAACTTTCCTGGCTAAGGGAAGGACCTATTAAGTGCCAGATGCTGAGGTGGAAAGAACTTATTTGTTCAAGTACTGAAAGGGAAGTCTGTGTGTCTGGAACTGTGGAAGAGAAAAGAGCAAGGTGTAACGTGGTTTGGGGGTCAGCAGGAGCCAGCTTTGTAGACTTTTGAAAATGATTCCCATAAAATAAAGCATTTGCAGCCGAAATGGAGTTAGAGAAGATAAAATCAGCAGATAACATATGTGGGGAATGTAGACAAAGTAATAACCAGAGGTGGTAGATCAAGGACTAGCTCCTGGGGCAAAACTAAAAGTTAAAGAGACAGAGACAGCTTTGGTTATGTCCTCAAGCTATTTAAGACAATTATTAAACTTTGAAGTTCTTTACTGTTATTTAACCTTAAAATAAAGTCATCACAGAGGCATATGTTGTTCTGACTTTCATTAACCAAATCAGGTTTAGAAAAAAACTTTTATAGTTCCACATACTCATTTATTTAAAGTTGATTTTTTAAATTAAAATTGCATTAAAATGTTTTTTTTAAAGATTTCATAAGAAGTAACACTGTTGCCTCCAGTCTGTGGCATGGTACAGGGAGTGATACCACACACCATGTATCTTATTACGTACCTCTAGAATTTTGAACTGTGTGGTTCTAGTACCTACTCAAAAAGCAAATAAATAAAATCATATTCAAATTAAAATTGTTTAACTGAATTAATTGTATGCAACCCAGGAAGAAAATGAAATTCATTTGACTGGGAGGCAATTTGGGCATTCTAATATTTTCAAGATATGATTGAGTTGATGACTTTATAAAGTGTGTGTATATAAGTAACAATATGATAACTAGAAATTTAATAAATTAATGAAAAAATTTAGTCTAAGAGAATGGTAGCAGTACAGGGAGCATTTTTAAAGTCAACTTACTTTGGAAAACAATTTGAAGGTTCTTCAAAAAATTAGTTACCATGAGACCCAGCAATTCTACTCCTAAGTATGTACCCCCCCAAATTATAAGGAAATTATAAGGACACTCCACATAAAAATTGTACACAGATATTTATGGTAGCATTATTCATAATAGCCAAAAAAATGGAAACAACTCAATTGTTCCTTAGCTGATGAGCAGATAAATAAAATATGGTTATATCTATGCAATGGAATATTATTAGGCAATAAAATGAACTACAGAAATGTTACCACATAGATGAATCTTGAAAACATTGTGCTAAATGAAAAAAGCTAGTGACAACAGACCACATATTGCATAATTTCATTTTTATGGAATGTCCAGAATAGGCAAATTCATAGAAACAGAAAATAGAATAATGGTGGCCTAGGGTGGACAGGGAAGGCAGGATGGAGGGACTGCTAGTGGATATTGAGTTTCTCTTAGGGAAGATAAAAATGTTCTAAAACTAAATGGTGGTGATGTTTGCATAACTCCATGAATATATTTAAAAAACGACTGACTTTTACTCTTTAAGTGGGTAAGATGTATGGTATATGAGTTTTATTTCAATAAAGCTTTAAAAAAAGTCAGTGTATAAAAGGCTACCCAACATCATATTGTAATTTGTTAGAAAAACTGCCATTTAAAAGACTAACACTTCACCTAAAACTAATATAAAATTGTATGTCAATTATAATTAAAAATAATTTTTTAAAAAGACCAACGATGTCAATAAATGAGTGCTTGCTCTTATTAAAATGGAAACCAACAGGACATTTTTGTTACAAAAAAAAAAAAATCAGTTCGGATTTTGTTCTTATGCCACAAGTGTGACCTCCATGGAGTTATTCTGAAACACATCAAGTTGTCTGCAGCGATCCTCTTCCCTAACTGCCCTTGATTGTGCAAGGTAGCAGGCTAAGTGGTGAAAACATTACAAAATTATAAATAGCCCTGAAATCAATAATAGCCTTTAGGAAGCACTTTGATACACACAGAAACTCAATCTGTGTGTGCCAGGACTGCAATTCCCTTCTGTCCATAAAAAAAAAAAAAAAAACACAGGTCATAAATCTACAGAAAATCTGACATAGAAAATCTTCGTGGGGACAGTGGAGAATGGGCAGCACTGCATATTTATATCTGATTCCTATAAAATGGCCTCTGTTCCTGACAGATTGTTTTACTGATGAAGATGATCAATAGTTTCCTTTGTATTGTAAAATATTTCTTCTATTTTATTTATTGTAGTCTTGTTATGCCATCTCTATGTCTATGTCTATGTTTTGTCACTGGTAAAGGATTATAAAAGAGTTATTATGAATATTGAATCAGTTATTATACAGAAAAAGCTTAGAAGAATATCTGGCACACAGGATTTGGTAAAATTTTAGCATTACATTATTAAATAGGGCATTTAACATCTCATTCTATAGAATTCTCACTTAGGGTATGTCATCAGTTTTAGCCATCCACAAGAATAATAATAAGTCCTTATGACTTCTCTCATTACTTCTGCATAACTAAAGGTGACTCGGAATTGTCTCTCTGAACAAAGGGAATTTCCAAAGATAAATTTCATTCTCTACTCTAGAAAGCAAAACAAACAAAAAACACACAACAACTGCTGGTAATGCCAATGACATTTTCCAAATTCAAACAAAATTTTAAAGACCCATTCTTATTGAACACTGAACACCTTGTCTGGGAATTAGGACTTTGGTCTGACGGCAGTCAGCAGCCAATGCAGCGTTTAAATCAAGTGTGACTTGATCGAGCTTATGTTAGAGAAGATCAATCTGGCAGAAGTGTGGAGGACAGATGGGAGGGGTTATTGAGAAAGAGGTACAAGTGCAAGATCATTTCAATTATCCAGACAAGAAATAAGAAGAACAAACCGCAAGGCAGCAAATGACTGCAGAGATTACGCCAAATGATCTTCAATGGCCATCACACCTCCCAAATATTACATTTAATAATTACCTGCTTTTCAGTTTATTTTAATCAAGCTTAACTTGCATAGTGTGAAAGCGTGATGTCCATTGCATGGGTTTAATACTTGATTTCCAGATCTCATATAGAAAAATATGAGCAAATGGCATCTATTAATTTATCTTCTGCTATATGCTAATGAATTGCTTTGACTTTCCACAGTGGTGATTACCCTAGAATTAAATTTAGCTTTGAAACTCAAAATGATTGGCATCTTCCTCTGTGAGAAAACTCCCAGGACCTGGGCCAGGGGCTCTGCCTAAGAATTGGGCACACCTCCTCTGAGGAGCCAGAAGAGTAAGGGAACAGGAGGACCAAATGTCTTTGTCAGATTGTTGCTATGTCAATGGCAGCCCACTTTATCCTCCGAGGGTGCCAGGGATTAGCCTGACAGCTATCCTTATACTGCAAACAGAATCCAATTTCTAATCTTTTTTTTTTTTATCCTCTTTTACCTAAAACAAGGAGAAAAATCAGGAATTATCTATTCAAAAATATGCCACAGCTTTTCTTTGTTGGCTATTCAAATGCTTTTTAAATGAGTAATTTCATTAGCTATAAACTTATTCCTACAGAACAAATAACGGAAGTATGGAGAGGAGCAGTGTATTACTTGAATTCATGCAGTAAATCAGCATTCAAGCTGATTTTATACACAACTTTAAAACTAGTACAGTAGTGGATGCTTAGTGAGTCCTTGAATATCAATTCAGGACTCTATCAGATATTGTTTTCAAAAACAAAAGATAAGCCAATCCTACCTTTTGAGAGATAGAAAGCAGAAAAAAAATAAATGTTAAAATTAGATAATTCCAGAAGTGAGAAATAAGTAAAATAAGTAAAAATAAATAAATAAATAGTCAATGCAGAATACATATTTTTATGCTTACTTTAACAAATAATGTTCTCAATGATGCTTCATAAAACATGAAACTCCATGTGCAATATGTCTTCAGTCTCAAAACATTTTGTGGATCAATTATATATAAAGCAATGTTTTCTACAGTAAGCCTGCTCTTGACCTTGTTTTACCCAACATAATACCTCTAAGATTTTCTTTTTATGTTTTATGCTAAAAGAAAGAAGTAACTCTATGACTAATGTCCCAAGATAAAAACTCTCAAATAAACAAACACAAACTGTGCAATACTGTATGATACAAAATAATTTTCAGGAAACAAAATATTAATCTTATCTGGCACATCCTGGGATATTTGGGGCCATAAATTCTGCTGTACTCACCTACTGGATTTTCTTCCCAGTTCTCTTTTTTTAAATAGACAAAGAGTGGTTTAAATAAATAAACCAGGTCTCCACAACCACAATTTTAAGTGTAGTCCACCTCTTTAGAAAAAAAAATGCACTAATATTGATCTAGTTCTTTTTCTTTTTATACTTTCCAACTGTCACCATTCTCCAACACAACCAAGAATCAATTTAAAGAGAAATAAATACATGTTCCAAGGGTATTTACCTGGGAAGGGTTTTGTTCTTGGAAGGACACAGTGTATCACAGATCCATTCCCCAGGCAGGGGGAGTAAGGGCAATTTGCAAGACACATACACAAGCATGTTCACTTGCATGTTCTTCTCATACTGAAACAATAAGGAGAAAGGTCCAAACATCTCTCCTCCCCTGGGAAAAAAAATAATGTGTTATTTTCAAGAAAAACTGAAGCTTGCAATTTTTGTCCTTTGAATATCTCGCTAAAACTCATATTTACATCAACCTTATAAAATAGGAGATTTTCCACCACCCTGCACTCCTGGCTCAAGAGAAATCACAGAATAGGATTTAGGCTAGGAAATCTTTCAGAGCTATAGAAAATAAGGCACGAATTTCTTAAAATCCTAAACCAAGCTGAAAATCATAGCTAACATTTACCGAGCATTGGCTATATGGCAGGCACTGTACTAGGGCCTTGAATATACTATATCTTCAACACAACCTGCTGAGATAGGTGTCATCAACAGGGTTTAACAAAAGTCAGGTTAAGAGGGTTAAGGAAATTGCTGAAGATAATGCAAACAATAAATAGCCAGGTCTGGATTCAAAGTGACATCCACTTTAGTCATTTGTTCCACAAACATTTCATAAGAGTCAGCTATGAGCTAGGCTCTGTTCTAGCACCTGAGAATACAGGAGCTTACATTCTCATGGAGTAAAAGAACAATAGACAAATATGTGTGTACGTGTATAGAGATAGATGAAATAGAGATAGAGATACATAGAGATAGAAATAGATAGGTAGAGGTAGAGTTAGAGATGGGACAGGTAGAGATAGAGATAGATAGAGATAGATAGAAATAGAGATAGAGATACATAGAGATAGAAATAGAGATAAATATATAGTCAAGAGTGAGGATTATCATAAAGAAAATATTCTAAGAAGATAGTGAGTGACAGAAAAGGGGTACAATTTTGGATAAGGAGCCCAGGGAAGGCTTTTTAGTAGGAAGGTGAGCCCTGAGCAGCACCTGGATGAAGTGAGTGAAAAAGACATGCAGGTGTCTGGGTAAAGACCCTTCTAAACTGAGGGAATAGTGAGAGCCAAGGCTGTGCAGTGGTAAAGGGTGCAGTGTGTTGGGGTAACAACAGTGCAGAGACCACGGGGCTGAAACAGTGCATCTAGGGGAGCAGGATGTGAGATGCACTGAAGGTAGAGGCAATGGAAAGAGCTCTGGAACCTACCGGAAAGAGCTCTGGAACCTACCGTAAAGAGACAAGAAGCAGATTGGGGAGTTATGAGCAGTGGTTGAGATGATCTGGTTAATTCCAAGACCACTATCCTCTTTGTTCCACTGCCATCCTCAGAAGAGACAATTTCCCCTCTCCCTTGCCCAGTCCCTGCTTCTTTCACACCTGTCTTAGGACCCAAACGGCCCTAGCCTGATTCTCAGACCACAGTCTTAACCTATGCAGCCATCCATGGCTGGTTACTGTTGTCCTTCCTTCTACCCTGTGGAAACTTATGAGCCTTGTACATCCTCTGCTAAGGGCAGCTTTCTGGGTTCTTCAGGAAAACATCAACCCATGCTGACAAAAGAAGACTAGAATAGACTTTCTAAGACAGAGCCCCATTCCTCCCACTTCCCTGCATGTAAAACAGCCTCACTGATTTTGTGTTTTTATCACAGAGCAAAATTCATTCATATTCACAGTCTCAGCTACATCTTCCAGGACAAAACAAACAAACAAACAAACAAACAAAAAAACAGGCACCCCTATTATGTTCTAGATACTTCTAGGAGCTGGGGAAACAGCAGCCAACAAGGTAAAGTCATTCTGCACCTGGAACTTATATTCCATGTCTGTCTATACAGTGGAAAAGAATGGGAGGGCCTTTGTAGATTGAAAAAGCAATTGCAATAAAATATTTATTTTTAGTTGCAACACTTTATTTAAACAAATTTAAATAACTTTAAAGGAGGGCATGTTTTGTGTTTGCCAGGGGAAAACAGGTTTTAATTGGCTGAAAATGGTGAAACAGGGAGCTTTAATAATACCTTTCTTTTTGTTATGCAAACTGCAAAAGTAACTTTAAAGGGAAAATTTCAAATTAAAACAGGAAAGGCACTATGAAATGGATAGGGAAGATGCTCTGAGAGCAAGCCAAGTCTCCTGAGATCACCACTGACTGCTCCATGCAGTCAAGGGCTGGCCCCGTAAGGAGGACTTGGGGTCCTATCTGTCCATTTGCACATCCCTGATTCAGAGGTTACACTTCTGTTCCTACTGGCACTTTCCTGGCCAGGACCCATGATTAGATGTTTCCAAAAAGTTATATTCAGCCTCTTTTCTTTATTGAAAACTAATCCTAAGGACAAGCAATCTGGACTCCTGGCCCTGTATATTTATTCTTTAGCACATATAGCACAGCACAGGTTACTCAGCAGAGACCTCAAAACTATTGATAATTTTTTACCTCCTACTTGTCAACTGGCCTGTGTGATATACCATATTCACATATTAATTATCTATCAATTATATACATATATAAACACACATATATAGACACATTATATGTGTACATATGCCAATATATTTTATATTCAATAACTGATCATTTTTTCATCAACATGTTTTTTTCCATCAGAACTAAAATCCATTTTTATCTTCTGATAGTGCTCATAGTCGTCATCCCAACAGATTTTGTATCTTGATTTTTTTCATCACAAAGCAAGATTAATTTAAAATCATAGTCACAGCCACACCAGAACAAAAGGCAATACTCAGACCACTGTTCCTCTAGGGTGGCAGGGCATCTTCTGGACACTGACCCCCAATATTTCTTTCCTGCTTCCTCTCAGAAGTAAAGCATTGTCAAGGAAGACTTTCCAAACTCTAAAATCTTTGGGAGGAGCACAAGTGGAGGAGGAGACCCTCACCTTCCGAGAGGTGTCTGTGGGCACCATCTTCTCAGTGCCTCCCACCAGAGATCCTGCTGCAGACACACAAGTTTCCCCCAACCTACTTCCTAGATTAGGGGTCCCCAACCCCTGGGGTCATGGATCAGTACTGGTCCAGCCTGTTAGCAACTGGACCGCACAGCAGGAGGTGAGCAGCTGGTGGGCAAGTGAGCGAAGCTTCCTCTGTATATGCAGCCGCTCCCCAGCACTAGCATCACCACTTCAGCTCCACCTCAAATCATCAGGCATCAGATTCTTGCAGGAGCACCAGTCCCTGGTGCCAAAAAGGTAGGGGACTGACACTCTAGAGAATTAAGCTCAACAAGGGGACAGCCCATATGGTCAGAGACCAGACTGACGCCTGAGAAAGAGGTTTAGTCTGGAACATTTTAATCCTTCAGCTGTTGCATGTGGAAACAAATACACATTCCACTCTCTCCCAGAACAGGTGAAGGCATTTCATAAGCAAATGGTAATCTGGGTGGCTTTACACTGAGTTTCACACCCCTTCTGCATTTCTTCTCCCTGTTCCTCTTCTTTCTGGCAGTAAATTCTTATTCCTGATTGTTCTCTATGGCTCACATCTTTATTGAGGAATCCACTGTGTGCTCTGTGTTAACTGCTGTTGGACTGACTGTAAAAGACATTTACTAAAGAGATGGTCCCAGACTTACATTCTAGGTGGAAAACAAAAACAGATAAGAAACATGTACAGTATCTATGCAATAGTGACACAAAGGAGTCCAAAAGTGCAGATTGGAAGGCTTTGTGGAGTGGAGAGAGACCTAAGTTGAACTGGGAAGGGTGGTAGGCATTTGTATACAGGAGTGGCTCAGAAGGTAATTCCCAGTGAGATAAGGGTTAGGTGTGAGCAAAACGAGGGGGCAGGTGAGTGAACAGACTTGTCTGATTTCATCAGAGGTTACAGCAACACTCACAGGTGTATATGTGCAACTTGCAATGCTTGAATATCAATCTTTTTGCTCTCTCTCAGGAGTAGATAAGTGGAAGAACACAATGCAGGATGATTTACATCTTCTCAAGGAGGAACTGGAATAATTTAAATAGGGCGATATCTCAAACCAGTACTATCACTCCTCCAGAGGGAAAAAAACAAAGAAACTCCTCAAAGTGAGAGAAAAGGGATTTAGCAGTATATCCTAACTGGGTTAGACCCTCGTCTAGGTCTGTATTTGTGGGTGTCACTTTGCACACAAAACAAAATTCTCAAGATGCTAATATTTCTTGCTATTTCCTCTCTTTCCCCACTTTTACACGCTTGCTCTCTGAGCCTGCTCTTGCTTTCTGGTCTTGTATGCTACCTCTTCCTATAGCATTTCATTGAATATGTAAAAACTCTGAATCATAAGACTAAAATGAGCACTATGGCAAGAAATTGAATGTGTCATATAGATTCACACCCAGGATGAGGAGGCTGGGATGAAAGAGAGAACTGGGGTTCTTGTCTAACGCTTATGTCTTCTCATCCTCATGATAGATTATTGTGTTTCTCTGGGCTCCATGACTCTCCAGTCCTTGCAAACAGATAAATGGAGTTTGCTCATTTGTAAGGGATTCTTTTTAAGGAGTATGGATCTGTAAACCCCATCAACAAGGAATCTCTAAACTTGTATGATTTTCTGAAGGAGAGAGCAGATGCCCCTCAAATGTTTTATTCTAAAATTTGGGTGATGGTAGCACCAAATTGATTTTAGCCACTTGGTTTTACTTGTAAATGACGACTGAATCAGCTGTGGCTTATGCCTCCCTCACTGTCATCTGTTCTAGGATGAAAGAGAAGGTATTATGCTTGACAGGTAATTAAGAAAACTGACAGGAAACTGGCATTTGGCCTCTTTAAAAGTGCACTATAGTTTTTAAAAAATAATCTAAACCTAATTTACCAAAACCCCAGATGGCAAAACTGTGAGCAACATTACCTCTGCATTAGGTTCATATTAATCTTTCTTTACCTTTTACTATTCTTCAAAGTTTGACTTTAATGTAGGAGAAAAGGTCTAAAATTTTGCATAGCCCAAATTAGAAATACAACAGTTTCTGAGTCACTGCTGGCTGTAAAATGTACAGACTGGGAACGCCCACCAGCTGGGCTGGATTGAGACTGGATTGGCAAATGTCAAAAGAATGAGTGTCCACTAATGATGCTGAAGGAGGAAGGATGAAAGCAACATGTACTAAGACTCCTTCAGTAAGAAATGAAATCTCTTTGGAAACTTACCATCATTTCAAGTAAGGGGAAAAGAAACAAATTACTGATCCCATCTGCAAACCCCCATGGGAAGTTGTTTTATGGTTTTTTTATTCTTGGGTGGAAAAAAAGTACTTAATTCTCTTATGTGTGGAAAGAGTTACTTCTCAAAAGCTTGGTCTCTAAAGAAGTGCAGGGGCCATATTGCTCAGATTTTCTGGAAAGGTATAGATTTCAAATATTCAGATTGGGTCCAGGTTAGGAATGGGAAGGAGTTGTCCAGTAAGCTTTCTCATTAATAACTTCTTCCCACTCTCTTTAGGCTCAGCCTAGATCTCCCTTTTGTTTTGAACTGCTTTTCATCCATTGAAGTGGCTTTTTGCCCCATGCAATATCCAAAAGAAACTCACTATGTGAGGTTCTTGGGAGCTATGTAAAGATCAGTTTTGCACTGCCTTCCTTTGCTTAGGTCTGCAAAGACAGGAAGAGAGAATTGCCAACATTATTTCCAAGACCTTTAGATGCTATTTCCTACCAAATAAGGAGCGGGGGGAAGGGCAGGACAAAAAACATCTCACACTTTTTTCTCTGTCCATTCCAGGAATTTTATGCGAAATCCAATAAATCAACATTGTATTCCTAACCCAGGAGAAATTACCTATTGTAACCAAGAAGACAGTTGAACACTACAAAGGGTAAACTTTACAAAAGCCAAATTTTTCTTCCATATAACAGCTTTGTGGGAGAGCTAGATATCAGCAGGATTTCGTAGGTGGCCTTTCAAGTTTTCATTTGTACATTACTCTTTAGGAGCAGTAAGTATTGAGTAATGGTCCTCTATTATAATGTGTTGATGACAGAAGCTACACATTTATCACCTTGCCTCTGTTCCCTTCATAAGATGAAAGAATATGGAGTGATAAAGCCAAGACTATCACACACCCAGGCTCGAGAAACCACCCCTCCAATTCCCTAGCATCCTTACATAAAAGCAAAAAAGGTTTTCAGGGAAAAAGAAAGAAGCAAACTGGAAACACTTCTTCTCTATCTCCTCTACCTCACAGAAGGTTCACATTGCATTCCCTGTACCTCTGAAGGCCATGTTCAGACTCCTTATAAGTCAGTGGGATATAGGATTTCCTTATCATAAAATGTGATAGCAAATCACTTATGATTTTACCATTAAAGCTTCCTTTCTCTGAGTAGAGGATGTCCTCATTTTAGGGTTCTCCATTAAAGCTCATAGCCCTCAGGTGATATCTTACATTATTGTCAGCTATTACCTTAGATATCAGTTAACACCTCAGCAAGGAAAGACAGTCAGCTGAAAGTAAGAGACTATGACAAAGTAGAAAGTGTTAGAAAGTGAAGAAAGTGACTTGGAGGAGAGTGAAGGGGCCTGGGAAAAGGCAACAGCTCTAAGCAGTGCATGAGAGACGTATTCTGATCAGTAAGTCGTAGTAAACTCAGAACTAGGCAACTGTAAAATGGTGCTAATATTAACAGCACTTATCTTATGAAAGCTTCGTGAAGAAGGACCAGGATAATGTACATTTTAAGCACTTTGAATGGCAAAATGCTATATCTGTATGTTTCATTATAAAACAGGCTTTTGCTCTGCTATGTAGAATTATTTTATTGTCTTTGCCAATCTTTAACTCCTTGGAGGAAAGGTAAATCTAAATACTTATGGTTTATATAGTCAAATATATAATTATAGCACATAATCCTTTAGTCCAAATTTTAATATAATTGGAATATGTGATAATAAAACATTTAACTATTTTTCATCTAAATGTTATATTTTTTTAATTAAATGGTTGCAAAAATGGCAGATATTTTATTCAAGATGTTTGTTATATACAGGATATTTTCATTGTGGACTAAAAAGAGAGTGTGAATAAGTTTAGTTACAGAAAGTAACCACACAGGGTGATCCAATCATAAATTCCTAACTGGGCAGGTCATGGTGGGTCGTCATATCCCAGGCCTATATCTTCTTTAGAAAAAGGCTTTAAGCCAGCTCTGCTCATTGTTCTTGTGTATCTAAGTTACCATGCCTTTGAAATGCCAGAAGTAATCCTCTCTTCCAGATCCCTCAAAGGCCTAACCACCCTCAAGGGAGTACATAATCTTATTAACTATCCTGTACCTTGCTTTCTCCCATTCTTTACGTAATCTTCCTGATAATTCCTTAATTCCAAATGCATAAGAGAAACTGTAAAACTGTCATTCTGTGGAGCATTTGAGGTCCTGGCATTGTCATTAGTTTCAGGCTCAAATTTTTATCAAAAATTTCTACAGATTTGAATGTTTCTTACATTGACATCAACAGCCATTAACAAGATGTTAGGGAAATCCTACTTGGGTGGATGACCAATTTCCATCTTGGATGATCTTTCACCTGTACCATATCAGTTGATCATTGGCTTCCAACCATAGGCAATAGCACCACCCTGATTTCTGTAACCAGATGCTGGCCTGCACAAACCCGACTGCCTCCATAACACTCTGGTTCATCTTGCATGTTTTTCATTTTTCCATAACAATTAATGACTCCAAACAGCGTGAACATTTCTGCTTCGTTGACATTTCCCTTACTATCTCACTTTTACAGAACTCTCTTTCTTGCTTTTTATTGTTTTTATAATTAAAAGAATATGAGCTTTATATTTCAAACAAAACTAGGTTTGAATTCCATCATGTTCACAAGTTATATCTATGTTCTCAGGCAAATCATATGACAACTCTGAACCTGTGTGTTCTCACTTATAAAATGGGGTTGTTACGGAATGAGAGAGATAAGAGAGGGAAAGAGAAAACAATAAAAAGCACAAGGCAATATTCCTGGCCAACAGAAGACACTCTAGATACTTTAATTTCCTCATTTCTCCTGCTGAAGCCAAGAAAACTCCCTTAGTGCTCCAGTCTTCGGGGATTTCTCTTTTGATTTCCTCTACCATATATATCTACCTACTCAATTCTATTCTAAGCATGTTGAGAGAAAATAAATGTGTCTTACAGTTCTTTGGGACTTCATTTGGTGCCTATATTTGGTGCCATGTATTATTATAGCTAGTAAATAGTCAATGACTGGGTTTTGTTCTTCTTAATCATAAGTCATATCACTGGCCTTTCCATAATTTTCTAAAAGGTGTCTCCTTCTAAAATGATGTTTCCCAGTAATACCACAAATAGTGAAACATGGACTAGTAAGAGTCATGGCAGAAAATAGAGTTCAACTCAGCTCTAAGAAAATAAGAATCTTTAACAAAGGACTGCTTTTAGAGGTATGAGCAGTTAAGGGAACCACCAAGGCATGTTGAGGACCTTAGAGACTAATGACATAGAAAGCTGCTACCATCCTTGGACAGAGAGGGCAAGAAGAGCTAGGGGAATAGAAAGAGCTATGGTCATGGAGGAACGTAGCCACTGCCAGGAATAAGGAGCTAAAGCACAGCAGTGAGGGTCCCAGCAGAATAAATTCTCTAGCCTCTCACTCCTCCCATGCTTTGACCTCCTATAGGTATTTTCC
The DNA here is from genome assembly GCA_030015415.1 of Cynopterus sphinx. Classification (NCBI taxonomy): domain Eukaryota; kingdom Metazoa; phylum Chordata; class Mammalia; order Chiroptera; family Pteropodidae; genus Cynopterus; species Cynopterus sphinx. Next base: position 63,307,297 of record CM057390.1, on the reverse strand, counting down.
ACTGGCTTAATCTGTTTAGAAACCAGGAGTAGAAGAGTCCAGGTGATGCAGTCCCCGGGAATCAGCCTCCAGGGTATGGAACAGAGCAAAGGAGAGAAAATAATGTAGGATGAAGGAAAATGGAGAATAACCAGTACAGAGCTAACTTTTATGAGGCCAAGGGTTCAGAAGTTGTCATTTTGCCTCATATTTCAGAATAGAAAGTAAGATGTCAAAAAGCTAGTCAAGGTGTGAACAACAACAATAAAAAGATATTCTATAATAAAACTAATAAATACAGTGATGGGAGGTAACCTCACACCCCAGGCCCATAAAAGGTTTATTTTTGGCTTACACAAATCCTGCCATTGTTCTTGTGCTTCTTGGTTAACATGCCTTTTTAAATGCCTCATTTTTAGACCTCTCAGAAGAATAACCATCCTCAAGGAGCACATAATCTTAACTACCCTACAATAGAATCATAGAGATGTGATGGCCTTGCCTTCTCCCACCTTCCTGTAATCTTCTTTGTGTTCCTTCCTTAACTCCAAATACATTTTAAAAACCACAAACTGGAGCATTTAAGGTCTTGCTTCCTGGTATTGTCGCCAGTATAACTCAAATAAAATCTTCTAAAAATTCTCTACAGGTTTGGATATTTTTTTATATCAATGAAGGTCAACATCCAGTATTGGAACAATCAGCATCATGTGCCTCTTGACATGCATCATTTCTGTGACATTTCCACAAAAATTATAACCATAAATCTAACCACATAAACCCAAATTAGGGGCATTCTACAAAATATTCTTCAAAATTTTTAAGGTCATGAGACAGAGAAATTGATCCAAATTAAAGTAGAGCTAAAAAGATATGAAAACTAAATGCAACATGTCATCCTGTATAATTTTTTTTTTCTTTAACTCTAAGGACATTAATCAGATAATTGACAAAATTTGAGTAATGTCTGTAGATTAGGTAAATACAGTATCATTGTTAATTTTCCTGGTTTTGATAATGATGATGATTAGGCAAAAGTAAGTCTTTTTCTTGTCTGAAAGAAATGTAATGCTAAAGTATTTCATGTTTCCAACTTACTCTCAGATAGTTTAGAAAAAAAATATATGAGTGTGTGTGTGTGTGTGTGTGTGGGAAGAGAGAGAGAGAATAGAGACAAAAGGGAGAAAGAGAATGAATGAGAATGATCAAGCAAGAAAATAAGGGAAAATGTAAACAATTAGCTAGATTTTGTTAAAGGGTATCTAGTTCTTGTACTATTCCGCTAACTTTCGTGTAAGTGTACAGTTATATTTGGAGAGAGAGCAGCATGCTAGCTAATGATTGAGGATGATACTGACAAGAACTACTCATTCACATTGAGAGAATGGCTGACTCTCCACTGTTTCACCGGCGCCTCATTAAATGCATGCTACTCAGACTGTTTCTGGGCACCCAATGACTTCTCCTCTCATTCCAGATGTCCTATGGAGAATTTCTATTCCTTTCATTAAAATTTGTTCTGTTTTTCATTTTTAATGGTCTGGTCTCAATGTTTCAACATTGGAAGCTGTTCCCATTTTTTTCTGGAAGTGTAAATTATCACTTTAAAATAGGAAGAAACCAAGTCAAGCAAAAAGCCATGCCATGGCTTTGTTAGAGCACTTGGCATAAAACCACAGAATTTTCTGCCACCTGTGTAAGGAAGTGAATGATGAGCATAATACTTACGCCAGTCTTGAAATTGGATTATTTTCCTCTTCCAAAATAAAACCGCTAATATATAACATTGGCTTTCTGGTAGAATAGTAGCAATTTTCTTATTTCCCCACTGCCTCATCCAGTCCCCTGAGCAGCTGTTTGAAAAGAGTATGATTACAAATATGGTACACACATGAATCTTTCTGGATGTCTTGGATAAAATCAATACTAAAATGGCTTTTAGTGCAGGAAAAGCACAAGGGAATCTATTACTTCAAGAAAGGTTAAAAATGATTTCAGGTTTTAAAAATTCTGATATTAATTGGGGCATTTGGTTCGCTTTGGTGATGATGGTTTTTTGCTTGTGGAGTTTGGAGTTAAGGAAATGTCCATGTTTTTCAGTATGCTATCTATTTGAGCTCATCAAACATTACCACAAGACTCTAAGAAAATTGAAGAAATTCTATGTCACAGCACAGGCTTAAAAAAAGGAAACTATAGTACCAAGTATCAGCATTATTGTTTTTAAGATTTAGACTATGAGGCAAGCATCACTAACTTAAGTGTCATCTTTTTACAACACCAGAATTTCAATGTCATTAATTCTACAAGCAGATATTAGGTGCCTACTGTGTTCTGGGCACCATGAGAAAACAAAGTCAAATAAGACTTGATTATGACCTAAGGTTGCTTTTGTAGTTCATAATTTTTTTTTTGTCAATAAAATTGTTAATGTAAACACAATACTATATGTAGGCAGATGTAAGTTTCCATAAAAACAGTACTTATTCCAAGAATTATATGTAAGAAAAATGTTCCAGGATACTCACTAGGCAGGTGGTAGAAGTGAGAATAGGGGTGGGATAGGGGAGCATTCAGAGCCCAAAGAGCCGAGATTTCTAAATCAACAGTGTTAATCCCATATATATAGTTTGTTTATGTGATGATTTATTTGCAAAGAAATATCATTTGGTTAAGCTGCAGTTGAGTGTCAAAAAGACATTTTTGACTAATACATCTGGTTTGGTATTTCAAACTGCATAGCAGAAGAACAAGAATAAATTCAACATATGTTCTACTTGTTAACATAACTGCATCATATCACCTTGGAGTTTATTGAAACAATAGGCTGTAAGACTCCAATTGTAATTCCAAAAGAAGAATACCAGACATATTTGTGACAACAACCTAACATCACTAGGATAAGTTCAGAGGTTTCTAAGGTGAACACTTTTAAAGGACAGCACTAATTTCAATGAATAAAAACATTCTCATATAATTTTTAAAATAACAGTCTCAAATCTTTACACATGAGTTAGAAGGCCCATAGTAATATAATGCAATTACTATTTTATATTAGTAAATCAAACATTATTACTCAATTAAATTAATGTCAAAAGAAATCTTTTATAATATGTAAAATGCTCATGATAGAGTATTATATAGTAGAGTGTCTCCAAGATGGTTCCCACCTCCTGGTATTACATTGTATAGTCATCTCCCACATTGTACCAGGGTGATATGTCACTTTCAAGATTAGGTTATACAAGACAGCAGCCTCTGTTCATCTGTCTGCCTGTCTGTCTGTCTCTCACCCTCTCCCCCCTGTCCCCTCTCTCTCTCTTGTTCCATCACTCATTCACTCACTCGGGCAGACCAACTTCCATATCATGTGAGCGGCTCTGTAGAGAGCCTACCCAGTAGCTACAGAACCGTGGTTAGAGAAGCCAGTTCTCCAGCCATGGCAGGTCACTGCCACCCCAGCTGACAACTTGACTACAACCTCATAAGAAATTCTGATCTAGAACCTCTTGGCTAAGCCACTCCCAGATTCCTGATCCTCAGAAACAGTGTGAGATAGTGTTTACCATTTTAGGCAGCTAAGTTTCAGGGTGATTTGTTACACACAACAGATAATTAACACTGCCAAATAAAAACCAGAAATGTATGATAGGAAATTTGCCAAAATATTAGCAATTATCACTGATTAGTTATGACTAATTTTCATTTTTTATTAGTCTTCCTGTATCTTTTCCTGATTTTCTATATTTATTATATGTCACTTTTTTAAAAACAGAAAAATTGAGAGGTTTTTTATTTGTTTTTTTTTTTTAATACAAAGTGAAATTTAAAATAGAGTTTCTTTTATTCTATTACCATGTGTAGGCAACAGGAATTTTCAGGGACAGTGGTTGGCAGAGATTTAGAAAGAGGGACTGCAATGCCAGACAATACAATTTGGTTAAGAGTTTGAATCAAGTACTAAATGGAGATAACCAACCCAGATGGAAGCCAATTAGTGCTTTGAAAAAGTCTTCCTAATTTTGACAGAATTCCATACTTAGAGAAAAGTTGCAGAAATAGTACAAAAATTTCTTTATACTATCATTCCTATATTCCAAGTTTTTCCAGTTAGCCACATTTGTATTATAAGAATCAATATGTTTATCTCCTCTCTTCATAGCACTTGTCACTTTTGTAATTCTATATTTCCTTGTATAATTATTTGATTTTTGTCTATCCAAGTAGACCGTATTTCCATGACTTTTTAAAAATTAAATTTATTGGATGATATTGGTTAATAAAATTATATAGGTTTCAAGTGTACAATTCTGTAATACATCATCTAAATATTGTACTGTGTTCATAACCCAAAGTCAAATCTCCTTTTTTAACCATATATTTGATTTCCTTTGCCCTTTTCTATCGACTCTTCATCCCCTTCCCCTCTGGTAACTACTAAGCTGTTGTCTGTGTCTTTGAGTTTTTGTTTGTTTGTCTTGTCTATTTGTTGCTTTCAGTTTTATATTTCACACGAGTAAAATTATACGGTTCTCAACTTCTTCTGTCTGACTTATTTCTCTTAGCATGATCATCTCAAGACCCATCCATGTTGTTACAAATGACAGTTTTTATCTTTTCTTATGGCTGAGTAATATTCCTTTGTGTATATATACCACATCTTTTTTATCTAATCACCTACTAAAGGACACTTTGGTTGTTTCTTGGCCACCATGAGTAATGCTGCAATGAACATAGGGATGCATATATCTTTACAATAAATGTTTTCAAGTTTTTTGGGTGGATACCCCTAAGAGGGAGTCCTGGGTCATACGGTAGTCCTACTGTTAAATTTTTGAGGAATCTTCACACTGTTTTTCAGTGGCTGCATTATTTTATATTCCCACCAGAGTTCCTGTTTCTCCACAACCACTCCAATAACTATTACTTGTCAAGTTGGTAACAGCCATTCTGTCAGGTGTGAGGTGGTATTTCATTGTGGTTTTGATTTGCATTTCCCTAATAGTTATTGAAGCTGAGCAATGGAAAGCCAAATGCTAAAGAATGAAACTAGACTACTATATGTCAGCATGCATTAAGATTAACTCAGAATGAAACAGAGACATAAATATAAGACCTGAAACAATAAATTGCCTTGAAGAAAACATAGACATTAAACTCATGGACCTCAGTTTTAGAGAGGATTTTATGAATTTGACCCCAAAGGCAAGGAAAACAAAAGCAAAAATAAATAAATGGGACTATATCACACTAAAAAGTTTCTACACAGCAAAATAAACCATCAACAAAACAAAGAGGCCTTTCTGTTTTCAATTCATTATCCACAAGTAGTTATATAGGCCCACACAATCACAAAGGCACCAAGAAATATGATTCTACCACATACACAGAGGACAGAAAACTGGTAATATTTAGTAAATAGCACTAATGACTACTAGCTTTGATGCACCTATTACACCTACTCAGCAATCTCTACAATAAACTGGTTTTATAAAGTGGACTAATAACCAACAATGAGAATTTCATAGAGATTCAACATAAAGTTATTGCTTATATAATTTTAAAAGGACAAGTATTTTCCTTTCTTCTCACCCTTCTCACCTTTCGTCCTTTTCTTCTGTGAGATCTCTAATCATCTCATAAATATTTAATAATGAAAAGGTAAAGCATAGTCTATGTCCATGCCATCCTGAGCAAGCCCAATCCCATCTGATCTCAGAAGCTAAGCAGGGTTGGGCCTGGTTAGTATTGGATGGGACACACCTAGGAAGACCAGGTGCTGTAGACGTAAAAAATAATAAGAAATAAGGGATTTTAAACTGATAAGTTCCTTGTAATCTGTGAGGTCAATCAAGGGTTGCTTTGCCTTAAAAAATGTTAAAGCATAATTAATTGTATTGAAATTATTACATTCATCCATTCAACAAATTTATAGCACACCTACATACCAATAGAATAAAATTTGCTCGCCCTTAAGCATTAGTCATAAAAGCTTATAATTTTAACACTGGACCTTTAAACAAGATAATGGTGCGCTAAAACAAGAACACCAATGTGGGAAATTCAAACTTTTAGTCTTAATCACATGTTCCAGATACAAAAGCTAAAGAAAATGGCCTTAATATCAATATTAGATTTCTGAGGATAACTTTCACTGCCAAAGCCTGATTATATAGTTCAAACCCAATAATACTAAACTAAATCTAATGAAAACAGATCAGTTTACAATTATAATCTTGCTATCTGTTGAATAACATTTGCAAGACACAACAAAAGCCACATTCAATCCTTTTTGGCTGTGACTAGGCAGTAAACAGAAATAAGAACTAGATTATATTTCAGATAATTTAAACAACTTGAAACAGAGGATAGGAGTTCTTCCAAATATTCCAGAGATTTTGTAAACTTTATTAAATCAACTGAATAATTTAGCTCTCACCTATATTAGAGTTCCTTTAACTTCATTCCATGGGCACATATTTGCCCTCTTGCAAGTCTGTAGTGTGTGTGCATGCACATGCATGCAGATATCTAGAGTGGGGGCGGGAAGGAATAAAGAAAGTATAATAAAAGAGGGAGACTACACATGTGTATGGATATGGGGTATATGGTAAATCCCTGTACATTCCTTCCTCAATTTTGCAGTGAACCTAAAACCAATCTAAATATATAATCTTACTTTTTTAAATGGGAGGAAAGATAAATTTTAAAAAGAAGGCAAAATATACAATTCCAACTTTATGACATTATAGAAAAAGCAAAACTACAGAGACAATAAACAGGTCAGTATTTGTCAGGGGCTGTAGTGGGGAGGAAGAGGGAGATAAATAGATGGAGCATAGGGCATTTTTAGGGCAGTGAAATTGTTCTGTAAGATGCTGTCATGGAGAATACATGACATCACGCGTTTGCCAAAACTCATAGAACTGTACACCGAGTTAACCCTAATGTAAATTATGGACTTTAGTTAATAATAATGTATCAGTACTCATTCACGAATTATGAGAAAATATACCACACTAACATAAAATGTTAAATTGGGGAAATTGTTTATGGAGTGGAGAGGTGAAGATAATGGGGGATGTGGGAGCTCTAAGTATTTTCTGCTCAATTTTTCTATAGATCTAAGGGTACTCTAAAAAGTAAAGTTCACTAAAATAAATAAAAAAAAGAAAGGAAGGTAGGAAGGGTGGGGAGAGAGAGAGAGAGAGAGAGAGAGAGAGAGCGAGCGCATAATGCATCCAGGAAAAATCGAGGAAAAAATAAGAAAGCATTATAAACAAAAACCCAAGAGCCTAAAATAAGATGGTAGAAATAAGAACAATCATAACAGTTGTCAAAACAAATGTGAATCAGCTAAAGGCCTATATTAATATAAGCAACAAAGTCCATCAATATGTTTATAAGATATACCTAAATCAAACAAAACAGATATATTAAGATAGGGCAATAAATCAAAACATTCCAAACTAACAGAAGGAGGATGAAAAGAGAAGCAACTCTATTAACGTCAAAGTAGACATCAGAAAAAAATAAGCCATTATTGGATTAAAGGGATAGTTATTGATAAGAATTACAATCCACCAAAATAGTATAACAACCATAAACACTTTCACATCAAACGCCTTTGCACTGAGTTGAAAAAGCTGGCAGAATGCCCAAATTTGACATATCTACTACCATACTTAGAAATTTTAACATACGACTCTCAAATTTTGAATGAGCATTCAGGAAACAAACATGAAAATAAGGATATAGAAAATTTGAACAACCCAATTAAAAATTAATCCAATTATTTGACAATTATTTATAATAAAAACTCTCACCAACATGGGAATAGAGAGAACATACCTCAACATAGTAAAGTCCATATATGACAAACACACAGGTAACATCATACTCAATGGGGAAAAGCTAGAAGCGTTTCCCTTGAGATCAGGAAGATAATGATGTACATTTCACTGCTTTTATTCAACACAGTACTTGAAGTCCTAGCACAGCAAAAAAAAAGAAATAAAAGGTATTCAAATTAAAAAGAAAAATGTTAAACTATCATTATTTGCAGATGATGTGATACTACATATAGAAAAACATAAGGATTCCACCAAAAAACAATTAGAACTGAAAACTGAATTCAGTAAAGCATCAAGATACGAATTTAATATTCAGAAATCAGGTGTACTGTATATTAAATGTGATGTTTTCTTCACTTTTCTTTCTGATAGTACCAGTAAAAACTATCAAAAAGAGAAATGTAAAAAAAATCCCAGTTGGTACACAATTTTATGAAAAAAGTAAAATAAAATACCTGGAAATAAACTTAACCAAGGATGTAAAAAACATGTACTCAGAAAATTATAAGACACTGAAGAAGAAACAAATAAATGGACACATATACTATGCTCAGGGTTGAAAAGAATTAACAATTAATGGAAAACAGTATGGAGTTTCCCCCCAAAATTAAAAATATAACTACTTTATGACCCAGCAATTCTACTTCTGGTTATTTATTCAGAGAAACCTGAAACATTAAATTTGAGAAGATATATGAACCTCTATGTTCACTGCAGCACTATTTACAATTGCCAAGATTTGTGCACATCAATAGACCACTGGATAAAGAAGATGTATTTATACATGATGAAATATTACTCAGCCATAAAAAAGAATGACGTCTTACCATTTCTGACAACATGGACAAACCTAGAGGGTACTATGCTAAGTGAAATAAGTCACAAAGAGGAAGACAAATATCATATGATTTCCACTTACATGTGGAATCTAAAAAAAGAAAATAAACAAAACAGAAACAGAGTCATAGATACAGAGAACTAACTCATCGTTGCCAGATGGAAGGATGGCTAGAGAACTTGGTGAAAAATATGAAGGGATTAAGAAGTACATAAAGTGGTGGAGAAACTTAATCCCACTGAAATTCCTTTGGCTTTTGAGATTTTGTTTCCTTTTCTTTAACTTCTTCCTCCTTTAATAAAAAGTCAACAAGAGCTCTTGCTGACTCCTATGAAGAGATGTTCCATCGAGGGGCCATCCTCAAGCCAAGGTTGCCTGTCCAGGGCTACAAGGTCCTTTCTTACTGGCCATTGCCAAATAAGTCCCTAGGTGGGGTGGAGAGAGTCAGCTCCTTCAAGAGATCATTTTATTATTCTTGTTTTTAATTTTAACCATAGTGCACACACCAAGGAAGGTATCTTTAAAAACAAAGCAAAACAAAAACATCTCTGAAATGTATATTTGGGATTATGATAAAGCAACTGAAGAAATGAAACCTCAGGTATTCTGCTTTAAGTTGTAACTCTCCTGCCCAGGAGATGGAGAATGCTCTAGTGAATCAGTGTACAGATTTGTACATAGTGTCATTTTTCTAGAAACTCTTTTGGGGTATGTAAGGAATGACTATATATAAACTGACCAAGTGCTTCTGTAGATAATGTCAGTGGAATAAATATTTGACGGGCCATGACTCAAGTCTATTGGCTTGCCTTTATTACATGTAAATTTTGAATTATGTGACCAATAATTTGGGTTTTATTTTGTACTGCAGGGTTTGCCATTAATAATGATGAATGCCTCTCTTATGGCACATTCCTCTTTGTCTCAGCAAATGCAAATTTTCCTTTCATTTGCCCTACAACCCTTTTGGTATGCTTAGAAGGTGATTTTTTTCATTGATGGTACCATTTCTTAGTGTTTTAAACTGAAACATATCTTGCCTCGTAATGCTTTAAGTTATTATTTCATGTATCTCCAAACAAAGGGCACTCGTCTAATATTCGTTAGGAATCACGTCACTGCTAATCCTGAACCAGTCATGCTGTTCTTTCCAGTACCATTTCCTGTTCCACCTCGTAATGAAATCTGCATGTCATCTTTTCCATCCCAAAATGTCTGAATGCTTACAGAAATAAATTTTATCATACTTAAATAATAATTTAATGAAAAATGTCATTCTAACAAAACTTTTTTGAAGAATTTGATACATTTTTTTCTAAACAAAAAAAATAGTCATGGTAGTAGAGAAAAAACTAACCTAGCAAATAGTAAAACACGCCCAAAACTACAGTAATTTTAAAGGTGTGACATTACCAGAAGAAGAAAAAAATAGATCAAAGAAATAGAATAAGGAGTTCAGAAACAGACACATGTGTAAATGGGAATCTAGTGTATAAAAAGTGTGATATTCAAATTAGTATGAGAAAAATGGATATACTGGTTACCTTTTATGGAGAAACTCATCCCACCCAAAAATGCAATACATTAAAATAACAATCACTTAATTAATTCATGATTTGGTGGTTTGTCAATTTGGGTTGAGTGGGTTTTGGGGTCTGAGCCAGGCTTGGCTGATCTTGAGTCAGTTTGCTCCTGGGTCTGCAGTCAGCTGGTAGATCAACTGAAGCTAACTGGTTTTAAATGGCCTCATTCATATATTTCATGATTCACTGGGAAAAACGGGGTAGAGTAGGCCACATGTCTCTTATCTGGGAAGTTAATTTGGGCTTGTTTGTACAGCAGCAGAGTTCCAAGAGCAGCAAACGTTAAGCCTCAATACGCAGAAACTTTCAAGTCTCTGCTTACATCATGTTTACTCTTGTCCCACTGGTCAGAGCAAGTACTAAATTCAAGCCCAGAGCCAGTGGAGGAGAACACTACCAAAGAAGAGCTTGGCTACAAGGAGGAGTGAGCAAAGCGGAGCTTTTACTGCCATCCATCGCCATAATGAATTATTCATTAATAAAGGAGGCAGGAAAAATCTAACTATTTGGGTGGAAGCTAGGTTAGATTACTATTTTATAACCAAATAAATTCACAGTATTAAAAATTAAATGTAAAAACTATCATTTTAATAACAAAGCTGACAAATGATGATGTGGAGAAAATATTTATAACATATTCAAAGAATTAAGAACCACAGTATAAAAGAGATCTTAAAAATAAATAAGAAAAAGAAAACACCTCTGTTAAAGCAGTGGGGGAAATTATAAATGGATAATTCATAGAAGAAATATAAATGGACTTTAATCAAAAGAATATATGCCCAACATCAATAATAATCAAAGAAATACAAATAAAACCAAAACCAAAGTATCAATATTTGCCAACTATTTTGTCAAAATTTAATGGTTAATGTCAAGTGCTTAAGAGTATGTGGGAATAGAATGTAAACTCACGTAAAATTTCTAAAGAGCAAATTAGCACTCTATACCAAAAATGTTTATTTACATACCCTTTGATCCATAAATTTAATTTCTGAGAATTTATTCAAAGAATAGGTATAAAAGAAGTAGATAAAATATATGTGTAAAAATAATATATGACAGCTCATTTTTATAAAAACTAAAAATTAGAAACAACTTCTCCATTGATACAATTAAATCATGAGGTATATAGGCAATACAATACTATGCAGCATTCAAATGCATAGATCTTTATGTATTGCTACAGAAAGATAGCCATGGTAGTTTATTGAAAGACATATGTAAATTAAAGAAAATAGGACCCAAGTTATGTGTAAATTTTTGTCATTTGCACAAAAAATTATAAAAGAATATTTACCAGACTGCGAGGTTTTTTTTTATTTCCTCTATTCTGTTCACAATTTTTTAACAGTAATAAGCTGTCAACAAATATTTTTTTTTGCAATGCAATTAATAATATTATTGTGCTTTTTAAAAAATTACCTCAAAGAATTCTTTGACCACAAATATTTTTTTGCTACAGCAGTCTGGAAATTTTAAACAGTGTAGTCAAAAGTTTGTGAGCTCTAAAGACAGAAAGTGTGATCGTGGACAATGCAGAATGCTACTCGTAGTAACAATGGAGAACATAAAATTTTGAAGTTCTCAAAGAAGAAAGTCATTAGAAGAAAAGATAGTTAAAGCAGAGCAAAAGCTAAAGTCTCATAAGAGCAAGAATCATTCAGTGGACTTGAAATGAAATGAAACTGGCAAGATTAAGAGAAAAAAGAAGGTCCGTGAGGAATCCAGTCTTTCACTGGTCTGTCTATATTCTGTAAATCTGTGTCATCTTTGAGTGCCAAATTTTCATCCAACTCTGTATAAGCCAATTAAGAGTTACGTAAGTGAACTAAACAAAAATCTGTGGCCCTAATACTTGAAGTAATTCTGCACTTTCATTAATGCCAGAGCTGATTTCAGCAATGAAATATTCTCTCTCTCTCTCTCTCTCTCTCTCTCTCTCTCTCTCTCTCTCTCTCCATAGGAGGGTGAGAGTTTGCAGCAGAGGCCAACAACTACATTCTTCTAATTGCTTAGGCACAGTTCCACAATGTCCAGATTGTTAATTCACAAATTTGGAAATAATTGCCATGAGGAAATTAAGGCCTCATAGGTCAAGTTAACAAAGGGCCAAACTCAATGACATTTATTAAATATGAAAACGTTTTTTTAGATAAGAAAGGTGTGCTGTTTGGCAAACAGGATGAACTGATAGTGATCCAAAATGGCTATTTAATTTTGAAGATGCATTGGAATCTCTTGTGCTTCTATCTGATCATTTCTCAAATAGGAATACTGTTCATTTGTAAGTGCTATCTCACCTTTAAGGCTGTCACAGAAAAAAAAAATGTGTGATAGAAAAAGCATAGATTTTGGAATCTGAATCTGCATCCCAATACCCTCTTCTGAAAAATGGGTAAAGTATTATTCACTTCTTAAGATGCGATGAGGACTAAATGAGATGATATATAGGTAGAGTCTAGAATGTTATAAACATTTAGTAAATATTTTTCTTTCCATTCCCTTCCTCCAGCCATTCATTTTTACTTCTTTATGTGACTTCCAGGGTCTTCTCTGGTTGTTCACATCTTTCAAAGCCCTGTTCAAAACTCACCTCTTATACCAAGCTACTTTTCCTTCTCGTTTAGTGTCTGTACCACATGAGTTACTTGCATGCTTAGAATATGAGGGGAAAAGTTGCTGATTCACTTACGGTTATGAAATGAGCTCCCACTCTGTTGCCAAGAATCTCCTTGTCTCTTCAACTAGATTAGAAGTTCTCATGCTCTGGGACATTATCTTAAATTTCTTTGTCTCCCCCAACAGTACCTTGCATACAGTAATATGTAATAATTAATCATGGGCTTAGATTGTTTAACTGAGAGATTTTATGTAAGGCATCCAAAATGCTCTCATAAATATTTTAAATGCAATTTGGTGCATGAATGTCAATCGCAAGCGCTCTATGGATAGTTTCTGAGGGAAGGAAGAAGCCAGTCTTCAATCTGTTCTCACGAAATGATATTCATATCATGATCTTTCAACATAATTAAATGTTTCTCAAAAAAATCTATGTGTTTCTGAGGCCTGAACTCCAGTTCTATTGGATTTACACAAAAACTCCATATACTAATACTTCTTTCAGGTGATGTGTTGGATAACATGTTTTGTATAACTGAAGAACTATTATGTATGTTTTTGAATATATGGTTAACTTAAAAATATACTTTGACTTAAAAAGTAAATTGTTGAACATATAAACTTTGACTTAAAAAATGAAAGTTTTTAAATTCACTTTCAAATATTATACTTTTGCAAATTTTATTTATTAACCAGAAATCTTTGTTTTCTCTTAACCTGATGTAAAAGACAAAAAGAGCAATCCAGGCATTGTACCAACATTTTCATTATCATTGTATAATGGCTATATCTGGCAGTGGAATGATTTTAAATTTACTCTTCATTACCTGGATGTTTAATTTTTAGTTTTACACTTTCTATTCATGCCATAAATGATTAAGAATGGATACTATACAGATAAATTTGTGTAACCACTATGGTAAACAGTATGGAGGTTACTCAAAAAATTAAAAATAGAACTACCACATACCCCAGCAACTACCCACTGTTGGGAAGTTAACTGAAGAAATTTGAAATACTAATTTGAAATGATATATGAATGCTTATGTTCATTTTAGCATTATTTACAGTAGCCATGTATGGAAGCAACCTAGGTGTCCATCTACAAATGAATGAATAAAGACAGTGAGGTATATATGTATAGGAATATTATTCAGCCATAAAAAGAAATGAAATCATGCCATTTGTAACAACATGGATGGACCTACAAGGTACTATGCTAAGTGAAATAAGTCATAAAGAGAAAAATAAATAGAATATGATTTTTTACTGATATGTGGAATTTAAAAAACAAAATAAATTAACAAATAAGGCAAACATACTTATAGATACAGGAGCAAACTGATGATTACTAGTTGGGAGTGAGGCTGAAGCAATGGCAAAAATGGTGAAAGAGATTAAGATCACAAATTGCCAGTTACAAAAATAGTAATGGGGATATAAATTATAGCATAAGGAAAATAGTAATTAATATTGTAATAACTATATATAATGCCAGACGGATATTAGACTTATAATGGTGATCACTTTATAAGGTAAAAAGTATCTAATCTCTGTGTTGTACTCCTGAAACTAATATAATATTGTACATTAACTACAATTTAAAAAAAATTTAAAAACATACATTTAAAAAAGAGTGGATACCACAATAGAATAATTTTAAAAAACCAAAAACGTTTTTTTTTTTAAAAAAGTGGATGTCACCAAAGACCACTCCAGAACATTTCATGTTGACTAGCCCTTGACTAGGACACAGAAAAATAGACATTCAGCCACTCCAAATAATTGAATGACTTTTTGTTAAGTTATGGGAATAATTTCTGCAAGCAATATCAGAGACAATGAACAGCAGCAAATCCCCGTTGAAAGGACAAAGATCTGAGACCATACTAGAATGGAAAAATAAATTGAAAGAGTAATGCAGTAATTCAAACCCACTTGCTATTGTTTCAGCATTTATGTTTTCAAAAAGAAGAAAAAGTGTGTAGAACGTGTGAGCAGTCAGAAATCAGATGAGCTCTGTTGAGATGAGCACAACTATAGTATTCTGTGGTGTAATAATCAAGAAGGAATGTTTTAAAACACATGTATATGAACACAATTGGAGTGTGGTTGAAATAACCTACACTGGGCATCAAAAGGTCAAATGTCACTCTGGTCTTGATAACCCCTCTGAGGCGTATTTCTTCCTCTGCAAAATAAAGGAAATAATATCTGCAGCCCTGAATTGAGAGGAGTAAATGTGTCCTTGGGAAAACCCTTTATAAACTCTAAAATTTCCATATACAGTATTGCTTTGGGTTTCTAAATTATCTGGAGGTTCCTATCTGCTCCTCCTGCCCACTTTCTCCCCACCCCAAGGATGGGTCAGGGTTAAAGGCAAGGGTATTTTATTGGCTCTTGGCACTAAGAGGTGAAGCATTCTCTGTGAGAAGCTGAAGGACTAAGGCTGGATCAACAGGAGTACAGTGAATTACCTCTGTTGATCTGCATACCTTAATTCCAGGTATGCATTTTAAATTTTTGTTAGTTTTTTAAGCAGCCAAATTAGTTTGACAGTTATATTGAACTTGCATTCATACACAATTATAGACTTGCCTTTTTCTAAAAATCACTAATTCTTATTTTATACTTAGTCTGATATTTAAAACAAATGTGCAACATTTTTATTCCTGTTAGCTAAATTGTATGCTGTTGACTTCACACCTTGGATCCAGCTAGCTGACATCTGGCATCCTAAGTATTAGCCCACCTTCCTAAATTTGTATCATCCATGAGAGGCAGCATCTTCCCTGCAGAAGCTTGAAATTAAACAAAGTGGTAAACTTGGTTTGGTAAACACTCTACCCTGAATAGCCCTCTTGGAGATTAATAATGCACATTATCATACTAAAAGCTCTGATAGTTCACAGTAAAGAGATCTAATTAACTGTGTTTAACCTTATATTTCCCAATTTTTTTGACCATGGGACACACAAAATTAGGAAATTTTGGTATTACTAGGGAATTGGAGATACTGTATTGCCATTAAAAGAATAAGGTACACCTATTTGAACTAACATGTAAACATCTTCAAGACATATTTTTAAGTAAAAAGAAAAAAGCAAGACCTAAACAATTAGCATAATCTAACTGCACTTTAAATAAATAATATATGTGTGTATATGCACATAAACACCTTAGCAAGTATATGTATAAAAGGCTATAATGATAAATATCTACTGCTTTTAGTGGTGACATCTGGAAATAGGTATAAAACCTATCGGAATGGTGATGAAAGTCAATAAACAAGGCTTTGTGAGGTGAGTCAAACAGATTTGAAACATTTGGTGGAAAATATCTCCTATGTAGTTTACTCAAATAATATGGGCACAATGCACTGTAATTTTTACAACCTGCCCTGACTGACATGATAAGGTGACTAAAATGTAACCACAGAGAATTATTAAAGATTAAAATAAGAGGACATTGTAGAACAGTGCAAAGAACTGACTCTGATGTTGGTTAGTTCTGGGTTCAAATCCAGCATCCTCCACTTTCTTTTTAAGCAGCAGTTTCCTTGTTTAAAAAAGGAGAAAAATAAAGAGTAAAATATCTGGCTCAAAATTTACATTTAACCTTTTCCTCTTACAACAAATTCCTAAACTGCTTTTGGGAGCAGGCTAGAAGTCTGAGAAAAATTAGAGCTCTGTCAGAAATGAAACCAAAAGATGGGCTTGAAATCCAAAAAAAGCCATTTCAGTTTACTTCTAAGCAAATATTAAAATTAACAACTCTATACTAGCGAGCATGAGTGAAAGAGGTCCTAACAGAGGAACTTAAAGCTGTGCCCTGTGGTCCTGGCTTGTAACCACTGAGTCCTTACAGAGGCAGCTGAGCTATTGTTGTGGCCCCAAAAATACTATTCCCAAAAAATTAGAGCCAACGATTTCAGAGCCACAGCAGCTACACAAAGATGTGTTTATGAGAACACTGTGTCTTAAAGGTTTCTTAACAGATACACAATGTCTTTCACAGGCTTTTCGGAACATAATGAGATGACTCACTAAACTAGAAGGATGAGAAAGAATCTAAGGCGAGAAAAAAGCATGGGCAGTAAGAAGTACTGTAAAGTGGTCATAAGTTTGTGACTTAAAGGAGTGCAAGCCAAAAATCATAAGAAAAAAAAATAAGATTTCAGGAAAGTGAATAACAATAGATATTTTTAAGTTCTAAATTTTAAAAAGCAATGGATTTACCTCATTTAGCATCATCTACAAAGGTAATGTCTTAAGGTGGATAGACCTGAACTTTCAGTGATTTTTATCAGCCTCTGGGAATCCTACAGTAAACTCTTTAAAAATATAACTTGTTACAGTGATGAAGAATATTAGTTTCAGGTATTCAGTAAATTGCATGTAATTTCCAAAGGAAAAGTTGTGTTCTGAGCTGTGGAGGTGGAGCCGTGTTGCCAGGGAACAAGGAAGTGGTATCAGGGATGAGTCCTCAATCAGCCTCCATAGTGTCCCCTGTGATGAGGGGGGTGTGCTGCCAGCACCAACAATTCTAGGGAGGCAAATGGGTATAAATCGCACCAGTCAAAGATTTTTCATAACACATTTTCAAGCTGGCTCATCTCTCTTATGTCCAAGTAAAGCACCTATGATCTATAGTCAGCACCGCTGAGGGGAACTATTTTGCCATCTCCTGGTCTCCATGGAAGAGATTTTCTCTAAGCCTCTCTCCACTTACTTCCCCTGCTGTTGGTAAATTTGGAAAATATATCTGATCTATACCTTAGCTCTATTTCCTTCTCCTCAGAGGGAACTCACCCTTCTGACCTTCCTGCCTTCCCACTTATTAGTGCTTCTCTGCCTTAGTATTTACCCAGATAGAGACATCAGCCCTGGTCTGCACTACCATGGTCCAGGTGGGTAAATCAGACTAATTTGGGGGTTCAGTTAAGAGAACCATTTGGCTCCCTGTTAACTATATCCTCCAACGTGACCTCTACTTATAATAAAGAGGATTTCTCTAGACTTCATACATTTTTTAAATTGATCAAATTATTAAAGACTGGGTGGAAGAGGTAGGTACATTGATGAAAGCCCCTCAGAAACCCTAACAAGAGTGTTCAAATATGATGAATTCAACTCTAGCCCAAATATCACACAATTCAAAGATTCCTAACCTGATGTCTTTGGTGGACCCCCTGAAAATGTATACAAACCTTTCATGTAAGTGCATTTTTCTATACTTAAGAAAGGTTAAGAAACACTGCCTAATTACTGATAGCAATTAAAAAAACTACATAAATCATGCAAAAATCCTCTTTATTATTTATTTAAATCTGGCTTATAGCAGTCAGTTTATTTTGTTTTGTTTTTAGTTTTGATGAAAGTTCTTTGGCTAATTCATTACAATCTTTAGGATAAATAAAATCAAGAGATTTTCCTTAAATTTAGTTTCTTCGGTTTGTGTGTGTGTGTGTGTGTGTTATAAAGAAATGCCAAATATTGGATAGCTAGCTGCAGACTAAAAATTTACCATGCAGATAAAGACAATAAACAACTCCAAATTTTAGTCTTGACTATTGAGTAAAATATAATTACACACACGCACACACATACATATACACGCATATGTATGTATATGTACACAAAAAGTACCCCCAGAAAAGTGCAAAAAGTGTCCTGTAAAAAACTGCAGGCTTCCTCATGGGCAGGTCCAGATTCCATGATTGAGAAATTAATGTAATTAATTACTTCAACCAGTGAAAACCCAAGGAGAACCAAGAGAAGCAAACCCTAAATTATTCAATAAACCCAAAGCATTTGAGTTTCTCACATTAAAAATAAAACAAGTTAAAAATGAGCCAAACATTAAAAAATTACAAACCTCACAAAGAAGAAATCTGACCTAAGGGAGAGTCAGCAGATGCAACCACAGAAAAATTAACACCTCCAAGAAACCAAGATGGTAGAACAATCTGAGAAACTACACAATCAGTCTGTCAGAAGTTATTAAAGAAGAGATAATAATAACTAACATTTATTTAGTGCTTAATTTGTAAAAATATAGTCATAGTAACGGAGAGGTTAAATGGCTCAGATCAATTTGAAGAAATTAGTAGAAAACATACACTATTGCTTCTTCAAATAATCACCAAAGGCTAAAGACTATGAGTGATGCTGGTGCTTAGGACAAGCAAAGAGGACAAGGATAGAGACAGGAATTGGTTTTGGATACCAAGCTGAGCCTTCCAGTCAAGGACATGATAATGAAGTTCCTAGAGGAGAGTTCTCTCGTTTCCTTCCTTGACTTTTTCCTGGGGCCATTTCTTGAGGATGAGGTAGTAAAGATGTCACCCTTTTGGAGACATGAAAGGAGTAACAGCAAACTATTTCCAACATATCCTTGACTAGTGGGAATCATAATGACTTATTGATTAGATGTTGAATGCTCCAAGGAATTCATTCATGAGTGTCAACACCTGGGCAAAGCATTATCTGAGGCAAGGCTACTTAGGAAATAAATCAGCAAACCTTACTCCCTCCTTGCAAGGTGCCTTGGCCCAGCATCTGTGCTTATGCAACTGGTCCCTTCCTTTCATAGTGGCAATTTCTCTGTCCCTTCTCCAACTGGCTGCTGCTAATCAATGATATTTTGCTGCCCTGGGTAGCTTGGCTAAAGCCTTTAATGCCATCTCCAAGGCACAGCACAACTTTCACACTCTGACCTAGGAAGAGACAACACTCAGTCTCCTGATCAGGAATTCCCTGCTCATTTGATTGATTGGTTGATTGATTGATTTTTCCCTGATCATTTTAAAAGATCCACACCTGGTGTCGTTGCAGAGCACTCAGGAATCTGTTGCAGCCACCACAATATTTTTTAGATGAGCAAAATAAAGTGAATTAAATCTGAGGAAGAAAACAAAAAACTAGATATAGCAGGCAAGGGTTAAAAAACATAGACTTTTTTTTGGGGGGGAGAGTAGGAAAGAAAAGATTGATAACAATTTTTAAAAGGAAAGTTTCACCACAAAGGTAAACCAATCCCAAACCTGAGTAAGCCTTAGAGCTATTCCCTAACCAGGCTTACAGAGAACAACAGATTTTCACAAAGTAGAGAATTTAGTTCTTAACACATCATAGCTTCCCTCTTTGCCATTTCACCCCAACTAACCTCCTAGAACACCTTACTTGATAGCCAAGAAGAAACTAATGTGCTTTCGAACAGTCTTTAAATAGATTTTGGGATTAACAACTCAACTGGGTTAATTCTGTTCTTAAGAATCCCAAAGACATGGGGTCTGGAGTCCCTACTCCCATACACTCAAGCTATGTGTCTCCAAACTCAGGTTACAGGAAATGAGGGCAGAGAGATTAAATGGCTGGTTTATCCAGTGAACTTGATCTCCAAGACCAGAACTCCACAGTCCCTGAGCCACTTCCTCTGTATCACACTGTTGCATTATTTCCTGTTTTTCCACTCAAGCTAATCATTACATGAAATTTGAAAACAATGACCAGGCTGAAGAATGTAAAGTTTTCAGGTAACTAAGGACATTGTTTATAAAGAGTCAAGAGAATGCAATTATTAAATATTAAAATATTTCCTCTTATATAAAATAGATAGATATGAACTCCAACTATTAGGATTAATATCCTGCTTCATATTGCATTTGGCTGATAGTTTCATTAAAACCTGATGCATTCTGAATGAGGTATGCTCAATATTTTTTTTTGTTTTTGGGTTTTAAGTTTTCAACAAAACTACTTGAAATGGCAAGAAATGAGTCAATCAATAAACAAACCAATCCAGAACCTATATGTTTTTGTCAGAGCATTAAAATCTACATTTATTTATAATTTTAATAAACTGTAATGGAAATAAGATACCTTTCATGAAAATGAAGGCATTTAATTTCTCGTGTAAAGGGCTAAACTAAAGATATATTTGTTACAACAGATGGCTGGTTCTGCTGTATATTCGTTTGTTATATGTTCATTTCTGCTATTTGTTCATTTTTATGCTCTACAGCAAAGGGCTAATACAAACTTAAAACCAATTTATTTGGGGTGCAACTCCTTAACCATCCACTGATGGAAGAAAGTTTGTTCTATGGTAATCACTGTGATTTACTGGGCATCTTGGTTTATAGTATTGCAGGGTTTACAACCCCAATATTGCAAGGTCAGAGGCAAGCAACAGGCAGTGAAAGCAATATCCAGGCTTTATTTGTCTGCTTGCTGATTATTAAGATTAAATGGCATTATGTAGCTAGTATTTCTTCCAATTAAAATGAAAACAAACAGGGTGAGTTTCAATATCTAAAACACTGGAAGTGTGTTATTTTGGTTAAGATAATGATGATCGACACAGCTGAGGTCAGAGGTCATACTGCCACAAAGCCAAAGGGTAGACATTAAAAGGATACTTGATTGATGAGAACATTCTGCCATAGTTCAGTTTTTCTTCTGGATGTTATAGAAGAGATTAAGTGAAATCTGAGACAACAAGCCTCCTGCTGCCTACGGGAGTGATACAACATGCTATATAACCTCAGAGACACAATCATATCATAATTTGTGAATGCTCAGGGGGAGAAAACTTATTTTGGTCCTGCTAAGGTTACAGATCACATGAGAAGTAAAGGAAAGACTAAAAATGAAAATAAACAATGAACACCTAAGGGGGAAAAAAAGTTTCCAAAGGATTTCTCCTTGATAGGTAATCAATTTGGGATGGTAGAAGAGACCACTGTCCCTGGAGCTGAATTCCCTCAACACATTTACTCGCAAACCCCTCAGAAGACTCTGGGTCACTGCCCGTACCAAACAAGCTATCAGAGATTGCTGAGAAAGGCCAGCTAATTCCAATATTAGCCAGACTGACAGGTAATTGGCAAGGTAAACAGGCTTGAGGGAAGATGTACAACACATTCTACTTCAAAAATAAATGATTTTTAAATATCCATATCCTGTTTCCTTTTGCTAGCTCTAAGTTGAGAGCTTCAATCCATGCATAAATGTGCTCCTGTCCGAGATCTGCTCACTGATAACAATACCCACAGTTTATTGAACACCTTGGCACTTCTATTCATCTTATTTCATCTTCATCACAATCACTCAGGGTAGATTGTGTGTCCACTTAAAAAATGAGTAGAATGAGCCTCTGAGAGATTTGGAAGTGACTGAAGACACACAAGTAGAGCCAGGATTCAAGCCAAAGCTGTTGATGCCAAAGTTTGTGTCCTTTCAGCTTTGTCACAAGCCACTGAAATGTTTGCTCACTCTTACTTTAGTGTCTGTCACAGAGTGATGCTGACAGAACATACGTTAATAGGTAAGTGCTGATCGGCTACACATTGACTCCTACTAAAAATAAAAGAATTTCAGTCATAAACTATGAAAATTGTATGAGAAATACCTGAATAGACTGCATTTGTAAAATGTATAAAACTTGGAAAAAATGGAAACCAGGGAACTGGTTTTCCTGTGCTGTTCTTTCTTTAGCAAAATCAGGACAATAACAATTTCCTGTCTGGTCATCTTCCATCCGTTCTTCCCCACCCCGAGCAGGACCTTCACCCACTCTCTGGCCACAGAAAAGTCTCCAGCTGCCACAGAAAAGTCTCCAGCTTAAACTGACAGCTGCCTTCATAGAACCAGTTCTGCAAGACCTCCACTTCCCCAGAATTTCCTCAACCCATTTCTGGAGCAGAATTTCTATTTCTAAAGGATTTAGGGGCAGCAGGCTTACCTGAAAGAGACAATTGAAATTCCAACATTATAGCACTTTACATAAAATGGAAAAAGCATCATTGCCTATATCAGAAAGGAGAGTTAAGAGTCCCCCAGACCTCCTTCCTGGGAAGGCCTCAGCTCTCACCTCTACTTCACACTTCCTTCACTGGCACCTTCCTGCCTGCCACTTGGACCTGGATCCTGTTTTTCTTGTTCAACTATTTACATTCCCAGACTTGTTAAGATGTGAAAGAAAATGAGGGCAGATTTTATGTAACAGGCTCCAGGCCCCACCCTAGCCCCAAGTTTGTTTTTTGCTCAAAAATAGGTAGCTCAGCCTGCAGTGTTTGACAAAATCTAAGAAAAGGGTCATTTCCTGAGCTTCTCCTTCAACTCTGCAGAATTATTTTAATTTTTTATTATTACTGATCAGCATAGTTTATTATCAGTTGTTTACACAGCCTAAGAACATTGAGACTGTTCTCCCACAGCAGAAAAATGGGAGGGAGAGATGGCTGGGACTCGATGAATTCTGCACCATTCACATTGTCACATGAATATGAATGAACACACAAGATGTACAAGTATTTTAAGCTTCTCTATGTGAAACATTTGACAGGACATCTTGGTAGGGTCTGAGGAACTGCCTTATAAAATTAGCTTGTCTACAGAATCTTACTTTCCTCACAAAAGCCAAGAGTTAGAGACTAGGGGTGAACTGTTTAAAGACATTTGAGAGCCAGAACAATAAGGGAAATATTATAAATATAAACACACACACACACACACACACACACACATACGTACATGTATATATAAACAGCTTTTAATGAGGGTTTCACCTAGTGGTATAACCTTAGACACCATCTGGATAGGGGTAATGAGGCTTAGACGTTAATGAAAGAATATTGTTCTTTACTCTTTACACGATGCAGCTTTTCCTTATACCTACTTACTTTTTGGTTTTGGCTGTAAAGACATGCATCCTGGACAGATAAAAGAATGTCCAGTGCTAAATAACAGGAAAAAGTAACAATTCTGGAGCACTTGCAGGTACAGTACAAATGTCATTACCAGACCCTGAAATAGTACGACCTCTAATTTTAGCTACTTCCTTTTGCTCCTTTACTGCTGCCCCTGTCCTGACTTTCACCAGTTTTTCCCCATAGTAAAGATTGCAAATAATAGCTGTTTGGTAATTAAAACTCTTTACCTTACTTATTAGATCTATTTTGCCATTGGTTAAGAATAATATATGTGATATCAAGGTTTATTTTATAATAGAAAGTACTTATATATTTATTTTCCATCAGATTTTAATAATACCCTTTGACACAAATTTTGTTCAACAAAACCATATTTGAATCACTGACAGAGTGTACATTTATTGTATATTTTTCTGAATTTCTTCTTTTAGAGGAAATTTCTTTCAGAGGAACACTGTTACAGTTCTACAGTCCCTTATCCACCATTCCAAAATCCCAAAAACTACAAAAATGGAAAGTTTTTTATAACATATTTGCCCTCAAAAGCTGATCTGATCTGAATTTATTTGAGGTCAAAAGCTGACCTGAATTGGCATAAGCCTATTTATAGTTTTCATTTATTTCACACAGAGTGTGAATGTACTTTTCTGCTGAAATATTATTAATGTGCTTTATTGATAGTGCAACACACTATATAGTACATTAACATTCTAAAACCTGAAAAAAAAAAACGGATTTCAAAACACTTCCAGCCTTGAAAATTTCAGATTAGGAATTGTGGCCCAATCAATGTGTGTTAAATCAATACATAAATATACTGAGGACTTTACAAGCACTTTTTCTATGCTATCCCTGGGCCAGCTTTTGAGAAATGGCTAGGAGCTCCTTGGCCATCTCATTAGACATTCATCTAAAGAGAGAGGAGCTCTGTGTCTTAGGCATTGCCCATAGCTTTCTTGGTTTCTTTGGCCATATATAGTGATGAATGGAGGTTGACCTCTGGCATGCATTGGATTTATTATACCTCATCATCCATTTAACCATTCACTATTCCATTCATCCACCAAACATTTATTAAGTGTCACTTCCAGGCACTATGTTAACATAAGAAATACAAATATATATGAGACTTAGTCTCTGCCCTCTAAAAACTCCTATTTGTATACAAAGTACAGATTGGTGGTCACCAGAGGTGGGGGTTGAGGAGTGAACAAAATGGGTAAAGAGGATCAAAATATATAAACTTCTAGTTATAAAATAAACAAGTCATGGGATGTAATACACAGCATGGTGTCTATAATTAATACTGTATTGCATATTTGAAAGTTGCTAAGAGAGTAGATCTTAAAAGTTCTCACCACAAGAAAAAATTTTGTAACTATGTATGGGGACAAATGTTAACTAGATTTATCATGGTGATGATCATTTCACAATTTTACAAATAACAAATCCTTTTGTTGTATATCTGAAACTATTTAATAGAGTGTTATATGTCAATTATACCTCTACAAAACTAAAAAAAAAATTTTTAAGTGAAACTAAAATAAAAAAACTGTGACATTAATATTATAAAATAAAATGTTAGAAATCTAAAATTATCTTCTATATAAAATTCTTTCATTCTTTCTAACACACATTTATTAAATTCAATACTGTGTCAGGCACTAAGGATACAAAAGTGAACAGACCTTGTTAAGGCACTAAGTCTAGTGAGGAAAGCTGATGCTGAGGAAAATTTGTCCTTTTGTAACCATCCTTACATAATACAGAGAAAATGCCAGCCTCTGGCTAATAAGGTCAAAAAGCTTTCCCAAAGGTGGTGATATCTGAGTCAAAGTGGGTGCTTATTTAGGGAGACAACCAGAGAAAGGGTTTTCTAAGAAGAAGGCACATGTGCAAAGTCATTGAGCCTAGAAATAGCTGGGCATGTAGAGCTGGAGTCCATTTAGAATGGCTGCAGTTCAAGATACATGGGGAGATAGAACATTTTTAAAGAGTTTCTATCTTTTACTCTAGGTAATGAGGAACATCTGAATGATTTTAAAGTAGCTGACTGACATGATCAGATTTATACATGAGGAGGATTCCTTAGATAGGGAGTAGTTTGGAGGAGAACAAAGATAGTGAATTTGTTTCTGGCAAGATTCCCTTAGAATATGCAAGTAAGGAATATTTGTTTGCAGGAATGACCCTAAGTGAGAGCTTTGAGGTCCTAAGTGAAATCATGAAGAAAGTAAAGTGGATTTTCACAACCCTTCCGCCTCTCTACTTCCCTATGTCTCACCTCCCGGTGGATGTCCTCAGTGACACTGTGATACCCACAGTGGCCAAGCTACTTGGAGAAAAGTACATGATTGCATTTCTTCTATTTACTTATTCATTCATTCATTCATTCATTCATCTATCTATCTATCTATCTATCTATTTATTTATTTATTACATTTCTTTTAAAAGATAATGTACTTTCCCCTTAAAATCTTTTTTTTTTTTTTTTGTAGCAAGGAATAGATAACTTACACACAAAAAAAATCATTTTCTCCTCTCTTTTTCCTCAGTGCTATGTTTCATGTACTTCGAAAGGTAAGGGGTGTCCCACGAACATAGTAACAATGGATTGTTCACATGCAGCCCCCAGGTGTGAATCCAGGTTCAAGTAATAAGATCTAAGTAAAGGCAATAAGGTAACAAGGCAATCAACTGCCTTTCAGTTCCTTTATATAAATATGGAACAAATGAGTGTTATTTTTACATAGAGTTCAGAAGCACTGAGGGCAAGGAAAGGTATATTTTCATTTTTTAATGGGACAGTATTTAACAATGACTAATCATATTTCTTAGTTTGAAAACTCTCACTAGCCTGTTATTGGCTTCAAAAGCATGGGATGTGATTGACAGGGCCTTTCAAGTCACTTAGTGTGGCTATAATCATTTGGGCATATTAATAAACACGGTGATGATATGGATATAGTTTCATCGAAGATGCTGTTCTGAATTATTTCCTTCATCTGTGTACCATTTGGCACCACTGAAAATCGAGTTAGAATGTTGACTTCTTTAGGTGTCTTCTTTTAAAATTTAGATACCTTGGAATAAGTCCCCCATGAAGCCTCATCCAACAAGTGGATTCAAGTCACATAGCTAGCTTGCAAAGACTTGAATCTAAACCTTGGTTTCTGATTTTCTATTCATCTACATGTTTCCTATTGCCTGGTTATAATCTCATAAAGAAGTTTGAATAGGAAGATGTCTGAAGCTTTGAAGTTATACAGAAATACTCAAATGAGAAAATATTTACTGAGCACCTCACTGAATGCTAAACATTACTATAAATCTCTCTCCCTATCACAGACCTTAAAACACTACAATAAAATGTCAGTGGCATGAACGTAATTCTTTACCTGAGTTCAGGTTGGATGGAAATCACTCAGAACTCCATGGATAACCTGGGAAGCTCATGCAGCTTACCAAGCCTCACTCTCTTTATTTACAAAAACAACCCCCCCACACACACACACAAATAACAAAAGAAAGAAAGTAAAAGAAAAAGAAAGAAAGAAAAAGTGAAGCAAACTCAACTTTTCTGGATGATTACACAGTTTAGACCAGGAGCTGGCCACTTGATCTGGTTCACAGGTCAATCTTTGTAAAAAGATTTTTGGAACACAACCACACTTCTTTATTTATATATTGTATGGTAGCTTTCAATAAGAAGTAAGATCATTTGGCCAACGAAGTTTAAAATATTGACTAGCTCGTCTCCTACAGAAAAAGTTTCCAACCTCTGGTTTTGGTAATTATTATATATGTGTAGAAATTTGCAGTACTGAACATTTATATCTGGTGAAGAAACAGACCTCAGGCTGGGTAGAGTACCTATCCTGTCAGAAGATGGGACACCTAGTTCACTAACCGAGGATTGACCCAGTTGTGGGGTAAACACTCAGAAACATGCTAATGTCATCACCTTCCACCTAGTGAGTCTCCAGAACAGTTAAGAAGAATCAAGAAAGCATCTTAAATAAATAAATAATAAACTTGAAAACAGTAAGGTATTACAGAATCTGACAGGACCTTACCCCAAGTAGGCTCTGGGAATAAAGGGACCAAAGGAGTAAGTTCTTCAGACTAGGAACGTGCTAAGAATGTTCTGTGTGCATTATGCCCAGATAAATGCTTTCTTTTAAAATTGAGATATAATAAACAACTTTTATACACACCTCACTGCATTTTTATTTATGTATATACCTGTGTAACCAATAGCTAGATGAATATAGAACATTTCCAACACCCCAGAAGGCTCTTCAGAGCCCCATTTAGTGATAAGCTCCTAAAGAAACCAAATATTCTGACATGTATCATTATGTTAGTTATGCCTAGTTTTTGAACACCATATAAAGGAAATCAGACAGTATATATTCTTTTATGCCTGGCTTCTTTTGCTCTGGATAAGCCACATGTATTCAAGATCAGTCATTCCCTCTCTTGGCCAAGAAGGCAATCAAAACAACACAAGAACAGACCAGAAACTAGGGGAGCCCATGCAAAGACCAGCTTGTTGCAGTTTTTAAAGGGTTAATATTATTCTGCCTCAAAATAGCTAAAGGCCATAGAGCAAGACTCTCCCCTATAATCCAATGCTTGCTGCACCCTCAGCAGTCTGCCATCTAAGATCCCCACAGATTTGCCAAAGGCCTGCAACTCAGTTTAGTCCCTGATGCCTGTATCTTTGCCTCTAGAGAAACATGATCACCAGTATAAAAGCAGACCCAGCCCCTTGACTAGGGACAAAAGTGCCAAAAGCTTCAGCAACTCACCACTATGAAGACTGAGCATGTTTAGCATTTAGTACAGAATCACCAACAATAAAGGCACCAGCCAACCTAGAACCTCACAAACTGTTCTCCTTGTTAACGTCCTAAGACTGAGCCCATTGGTGCAGAACTATTTGGGTCTGTGAGGTCGTCTGATAACTGGAACCTCTCTCCACATTGAATTCTGAACCAATTTGGAAATAAGACAAAAGAGTCAGTTGAGGGAGAGCAAAATATCCGATGTTTTACTGGTAAAGCCTAGGTTGATGGACATAAAACATATTTCCTAGCAAATATATTTCCTAATACCAAACCCTAGAATGAGACACACAGAAGTCCAGTCACAGGCAAAACTATGTCTTCACGTCAGGACCTTCCTGACAGTGTGGAAAAGCTGAGGAGTATGTTGGCTCCTTGTGAGTAGCTTTCTCCCTTGAGGCAGGGGGAGAGGAGGGAGCTGGGTTACATGTGCCCAATTTCTTCTTCCAAACTCCCAAACAGATGAAATCATTCTTCCTCAATGGGGAGAAGTGAATAAGAGGGTGGAAAAAAGCTAGAAGTTTTATAATGAGTGGACTTTCCTCCACAAAGAAACATCACTCCAACAAAATGTAAACTACCAATGAACTATTAGCTAATACACTATTAGTGTTAAGTTAAAAATTTAAACCATACTTAAAACATGGAGTAAATATTAACCAGAATATTTTATTAAATTACTGAAAACTTCTTTCACTGACCATAAGACATGAAAAGTTTTTAATTTTTGCAAACTGTAGTGTCAGAGCGACACTACAGTTTACAAATGGGGCAGCTATATTTTAAAAAGAGATACTCATCTTCTGGGTTCACTTTAAAAAGAAGACTTTTTTTTTCATAAGTACTATAAAATAGGTGGTAGAGGCCTCGTCACAGGAAGAATGCAAAGAGCCAAACTTTACTATTTCAGTATTTTCATCACCAACTATTACCCTCTCTTTAGAGATATTCATTGCCAATTATTATGAACTAGAAATAAAACAGCTATATCTAAGCAAAACGTTTTGGGGACAGAGCACTATTTAAACAAGTCTGCACCCTATCACAGTCTAACTTAAACAGATTTAAGATACCTGTAATTATATAGTCCTGAGACTATTTAATATCTGGGATACTGATTATTCCAAATGATATTAAAAGACATGAATTTCCTTTGTTCAAGAGCAATCTCAACAAAGTGGATTTTAACAACAAAGGGGAAAAAAATGCCAAAATATTTTAAATGGCAGATAAAATATATATATTTTTTCAAACCAGAAAATGGCTTTCTACGTGCAAAACACAACATAAAAATGATAAAATGATCGCATTTAAAATTTTTACAGCTAAATTAGCAAAGTCGTTAAATTTTGCATGTTATAAACTGCAGTTTCCAAACTGAGAACAAAAATATAAATAGTTTTGGCGAAGTTCTGTTGCCCCGCCATGCCCATAGACTTTCTAAACAAGTTATTACCAGTAAAAGAACTAGAAGTGGCCCTTTGCCTCTCCTCAGATGGACCGTGGAGTCATCCTCGAGGCGCGTGATGAGACCCGCTCTGCACGGGACCCGGCCCTGCGGCGTCTCCTCCCGGCCCCCACCCTGCCCCTTAGCCACCGTCCGTCACTCAGTAGCCACCTGGCTGTCCCGCAGTGGTACCTCCGTGCTTGTGCCCTAACGCCACCTCACGATGCTTACGTGGTCGCCTCACTGCATCTCAGCGAGCAGACATGGCATCATCTCACATCATCACAAGAAGGGCGAGTGCAGAACAGAGATCTGGAGAGATCACCTTCACACAGCTTTTATTATAGTACATTGTTGCCATTGCTCTATTATCTGTGGCTGTTACTCTCTTACTGTGACTAATTTATAAATTAAACTTTATCCTAGGAATGCACATATAGGAAAAAAACATAGCATATACAGTGTCGGCATTACCTGAGGTTTCAGGCGACCACTAGGGCTCTTGGAACCTATCCCCCTCAGATAAGAGGAACTACTAACCTTAAAAATGTCTCATTAGTCCATCCCTTTCACTTGTGCTCCATGTCACCATCTTAGGACAAGCCCTCATCATTTTTCACCTGTTCGCTCCTCTCAAACTCGTTCTTTACACCATGCTAAGGAGATATTTCTAAAATACAAATCTGCCCTCAACCCCTCTGCCGCTAATACTTCAGTAAATAAAGTGTGGGGTATTTTCCCACGTTGTTTCTGGGCTCTGCAGTCCCATTTCCTGAGATTTGGAGTCATTCAATTCCGTAAGGTATTAATGTTTCATGATCAGGAGACTGCCCACTCTGGCTCCAGCTCTGCCACTAACCAGGTATGTGTGACTGAGAGATGTGTTACACTCTCCCTGGCCTGTGGGTCCTCATCAGTAACATGAGGGCATGATGAAGTCATCTTCAAACCCCTTTCAGCTCTTTGACTTGGAAGAACTGGTGAAGTATAGGGGAGACAGTCAGATTTAGTTTTGAGTCCTGGCTTTGCTAGTTAACAGCTGTGTGCCATTAGTTTCATCATGAATAATATGGTGGTATATAACCATATTATACACAAAAATGGGGCCATATGATGGAGTTCTGCAGGTATAGAATATGGAGATATAACAATACCTTCCAAACCCAGTTCTTTTGAAAGATGAGATTAGTTATATGGTAATAATTATTTGCACTCTGGTTTCTCTTTTCATTTAAATCTTGTTTGTTGTAAAATTGATTTTCTGCCTTGTGCATCATCTGGGGAAATTCAGGGTTTTATATTCCTACCACACAATTAAGTGTGAGTTAGCAACAGAAACATTCAGTTAGTAATATAATGTGGGAAATACAAATGCTGTGAAAAACTATATCCTTATTTTGGAAGCCTCTTATTAATTTTCTAAACCTGATAAAAATCATTTTTAATTTCCTGTTACTTAAAATTATCCATGCCTTTATCTCTTTATTTTGTTGTAAACAAATGTTAACCAGCTTCTCTAATTACCAAAGTTATTATATTAGGAATGATTTATTCTTCAAGCATTTATTGTGGGCGCCATGCAAGGTTCTGGGTATATAAAATAGATAATGCAGTCCCTGACTTCAGGGAATTCACAGCCTAGAATGTTGGTGGTCAGGGCATTTAATTATGAAAAGCAGAGTTTTTTTCAAAGACTTGAAAATGGTATTAAAAATTAACAGTAAATTTTTGTATCTAAGAAAAAGGCAAAAGGAAGTTTGAACTAAATGATGTCAAGATCCCTTTTGAGTTCAAATTCTTATTTTGTGAATCACTTTACCTATCAAATGCCAAAAAATAACCTCGAAATCTGGAGCAGAATAAGCTGATCTTAAAAGTCATTCACAGGCTTTCTTTGAAAGCTGCTGCTGAAGAAACACGTTTCATTAGCTCTTCTGGGAGAAAAAGGAGAAAAAGATATATATACACAACAGGCTTCTGAGTAGAAATGGCCTTCATTTGAAGGATTCCATTTATTGATTGTTATTTGAGTGACTTAAAAGTACTTGAAAGGAGTCCCTCAATACCTTTCCCCTTGACCTATTTGTTAATGAGAAAATCCAGAGACTTCTTGAATGACAAACTTGATGGTTGTTATCCCACAAGGTTAAAACTCTAGGAGAAGGTAGTTTTTCTTTTTTGTTTTTCTTTTTTTTTTTTTTTTTATGTGGGTTCTGTACATTTACCTTACTAATACCTATTAACAAAAATTAAGGAAGGCTGTTAAGGATGTATTTGTTTCATAATAGAAAATTCTCCATTCAGGGATTGAGGAATTAGTCATTCTTCCATGCAATAGTATGGATGAACATGTGTATATTCTTTGCTGCGATTACAGGTATGACTGCTACTGATATCAGCTAGACTTGAATTCTATAAATGTTACTGAAAAATATTATTGTTTTATAGATCAGAAAACTGAGGTCAGAGAGGGTAGAGAACTTGTCCAAGGTCACCATCTTACAGAGCCAAGTGTCAGAGCTCAGGTCTGTCAAACTCCAGAGCACCTGCCTTCTCCACTCTACCAAACTGCTCCACCAGTGGAGGTGCAGATGGCGTAATGTGTTATTTGGTCTATTTGCATAAAAAGCCAGGCCCTGGTGCAAAGGACATGCATAGATGAGCAGATCATTCATTTATTTATTTGTTCATTGAACAAATAATTTTAATAGAGCCTACCATGAGCCAGATACTTGGTAAAAGGGTGAATAACAAGGACCTTATCCTCTGGAGCTTATATTTCAGTGAAAGTTGTTAGGTACTGAACTAGAAAAAAATTAACATAATAATTCAATTAGTGATGAGTATCTCGAGAAAAGCAAAAAGTGATGATGTGATTGAAATTACTTAGGCTGGTCAGGAAAGGTCTTTCTGAGAGGGTGGCATTTGAGCCAAGACCTAAATAATAAGAAGGAATCAAGCACGTGAAGACATAGGGAGGAAAGACTGAAAATGCAAACAACGTGAGGTTGGAGATGGATTCGTGTAACCCATGTGGCAGGAATGTGGTGAACTAGAGCAGGAGAAAAGGAGGAGGTGCCAGCAGAGAGGTAGGAAAGTGCCAGCTAATGTAAGGCCTCATAGGCGTGATAAAGAGTTTGTGTTGGGAAGAGGTGAGAGAATCAGCCCCAAGATCCTCAGGTTTTATTAAGTTTACTAGCTTCCTCAAGAAATTTCCTGTTTCTTATTTATAAGATGTGCAATAGATCTGAAAGCCACGGAACACACCATTTGTCATTTGACATTAAAGCCATTTCTTCTGCATCTTGATATAATAATAGACAATATCTAATCTAATTATAATTATTGTGCCTCAGTGTTTTCACCATTTCATATTTTTAAAATAATTCTGTAATTCCATGGAATTATTTAAGAAATAAGTTAAGGAAAATTATGACTCATCGCTGAAAGTTGATTTCTCTTAGTTTTCTCTCTTCAAGTCAGTCAACTTATCATTCATCGAATAAATTGTCTTTGTCTTTTGTCTCTATATTTACATTTTGTAGCCAAATTTCCTTGCCAGATGCTAGCACTTTCCACCTCTTTCTCCATATTTGGATGCAAATGTGAATAAGCACTATGTTGTTTCGAGTACATCAGTGCAGCAAAATAAATCAGATTTATAATAGCTATAGCATTTTCTTAGAAGGTGTGTTGTAATCAAGAAGAAGAAGAATGTGCATTCAACATACTTTGGGAATTTTAAAAGAAATATGACAGCAATAGGCAAAGTATTTTACATTGTACTCTGGACAACTATGTACACTAGAAATTATCTCCTTGATACTGTCATTCGCTTCACCACTGCATTATAAATAACCTGAGGTCAGGGCAGAGATGTACCTATCTTTGTATGAATCGCATGCATGAATTCATTTTTTTATTTACTATACTGATAATTATTAAAGACCTACCATGTGCTAGACACACAATACCGGTCCTTGAGTTGTTTACAGATTAATGAGAGATCTGAGATCTGTCAGTGTTTCACTGTGGCTATGGCATACAGAACGACAACTTGAAATGAGGCTACAAAAGTAGGCAGGGGTTGGATTGTGAAGGGCCCTTCTTTGCTATGCTAAGGAGTTTGGATTTTATTTTGAGATTTTATTGGAGATCTTAAACAGAGGGGGAACTTGATCATATTATGTTAGAAAGATAAATCTTCCAGCAGATTGGAATTAGGTTGAAAGGGAGCAAGAGTGGAGAGTAGTTGTGAGTTCAAAGAGGAGGTTGTTGAATTAGACTGAGAAGAAATGATGGGTAACTCACAAGTCCCTATTTTGGCTAACAGTTGGGAGAGTGGCTCATTTTGATTCTGAATTCAGGAAAAATGATATATATCGTTTTATTGCAGGTTGTGAAGAAGACAGATATGTGTTCCAAACTAAAATTAAGGGTATCCAGATTCAGGTGTCTAGTAACAAGTAGTACATAGAATTGTAGAGTTTAGGAGATAACACCATGCTAGGGGAAGTACAATTTAGGAGCCACCATCTTATGGATAGATGTCTTACCAAAAGAACAGTGTAAGTCTTAAAACTTGGACCTTCAGATCAAGTCTGGCCCCTCTGACTATTTTATGAATGAAGTCTTGCAGGAATACAGCCATGCCCATTTTTTCACATAGTGTATATGGCTGCTTTCACACAATAGTAAAGTTCTGTTGTTGCAAAAGAGACCCTCAGGCCCACAAAGCCTAAAATATTTACCATCTGGCTTTTTATAGAAAAAAATTTCCAATCCCTTGTATGGAGTAATAAAAAACTGACTGAAGTCCAAATCAGGGTAAACACCCACAGTTAAATGAGGGTCAAAGAAAGAAGAATCTTTAAAGGATCCTGGGAAGGGGTGAAATTAACCAACAAAACAGAAAAGAATGCTTCTGAGAGAGCTAAGTCAGAGACAGCATGATATTGTTCGAAGATTTTGAACAATGTCTATAGGATTGAACCAAAAAAAAAACTTGATTATCTCTGCTGAAGCAGAGTTAGTGAGGTATATGCTGTAAACATCTACTTCACTGCATATACACCCCCTAAAACTTCTAGAACTACCATTCTTCCATAGAACCGTGGCATCATTTTTGACTTTTATAGTTGACTGCTACCATTTCTCCCATTCCTTCTTATGAATACCCATGAATTCACTCATTTTTTCCTACTCTATTCCTCCTGCCACCACTCTCTTCTGCCCCTATTACCTAATCTTATGAATACTGTTTATATACTCAATTTTACTTTGCTACCTTAATTTTTTCTCTAGTATTTTTTTACTTGTTTAAAAATGATTTTACTTTACTGTATCCTTTATGTCTTAAGTGAGTTTGTGAAGGGAAAATAGATTATTATCCCTAACAGTCTTCTAATAATAATCTTGCCCGTAGTTTTTTCTTGTATTAGATAGAGTAGGCTAAACATGTTTTTTTTTTTTTAATCTCATAGGCTTAACACAACAGAAGTTTATTTTGTAATTATACTGTCTCAGGAGGATACACTACAGGTGACCTTCTACATGGGGTGTCAGGGATCAAGATCCCTTTATTTTGTAGTCCTGCCTATTGTCAATATACTTTCTCCAGAGTTGCTGCTGAAAGGAAGAGAGTCTACATGATGATCTTTGTGGACCAGACCTGAAAGTAAGTCATATCATTTGCATTCAGTTGGCCTGAACTCAGCCACATGGCTACACCTAACTTCATCGGAGGCAGGGAAATGACATTTATCAGTGTGCTTAGAAATAAAAGGAGAGAAGATATTGGTGACCACTAGCAATTTTTGCCTTCCTTCTTTTCTAATTTATACAGAACCCAACAGCCAGACAAATATTCCCAAAACCTGATTTTCATGTGCAAATGCTATCTTACTTCCTGTTCCTTTAATACACCAGCATATTTTTACCTTGAGACCCTTATCTTTCTGTTCCCTAAGCCTGGAAAGTTCTTCCTCCAGAATTTAGACTTCTTCACTCAAGTTTTCATTCAAGCATTATCTCTGCAGCTGAGAATTCCCTGATCGCTGTATATAACACTATAAACCCTTCACCTTAACCTCCTATCACCCTTTACTGCCTTATGGTTCTCCATAGCACCAACTGACATAGTACATGTTAATTTTTATAATTGCTTCCCCTCTCTCCATTAGGATCTAAGCTCCATGAAGCAGGTATATTTGTTGTTTTGTTTGCTGGTCCTTTCCCAGAGCCTAGAACAGTTCACACATAATCCCTATGCTATAAAAATCTGTTGGCTGAAGGAAAGAATTTCAGTACCCCGTGGGAAAATCTTAAGATGGTTGATGTCAATGAAAAGCAGAGCAGGGCTCTGGGAAGAGGGTAGAAGAGAACCACCTGAGGTCAGACTGTGAAGAAAGCCCAGTGAACTACTCCATGAATATGGGAAGAATTCCTCAGAACCCTGGAAAGAGGAAAGCCAAGAATAGGAACCATGTCAGCTTCATACAGGGGCAGAACTTGGCTTTACCCAAAGATTTGTATCAAAATAACTGAACCTCCCTAATAATCAAAGAAAATTGAAATAAAATTGTGATTTTTTTATTTTAAAATTTGCCAGAAATTTATAATAACAATTTTGAGTGTAGTCAAGGTTATGGTGAAATTTTCATATAAATTGATACCATTTGTGAGGCAAGTCAGTATCAACTAGAGCCATATTGACATTAATATTCATTGTTTCAGTTAGTACACTTCTAGAAACTTATGCTAAGCAAATAATCATTGAAAAAAGATAAAAATGTATAACAGTGGTCATTCATAATATCATTATTTGTAATATAAGCAACAATAAAAAAAATGTTCAGCAGAGCAATGCTGATTAAGTAAATTGTCATATGGTAGAATAGCAAGCAGTCATTAGTCACATTTTAATAGAAATATTTTAGGATATGGGAAAATGCTTGCAATGTAGTCATAATTGGAAAAAGCAGCTTCATGATTAAGAATCTGGATTTTGGAGTCAAACCAACATAGGTTTAAATCTTTATTCTATCACTCACACAGCCTCTAAGCCTCAGTTTATTCATCTGTAAAACAGATAATAACACTAATTCTCAGAATTATTTTAAATATTAAAAAAATTATGATTTCAAAGCACTTAACACAGTGCTTGGCATAAATAAAGCACTACTGAATAGCACCTATTATTATAAGAAAATATAACATTTTTCTGTACTACTTTAAACTTAATATTTTAAGTATTTCCCATAAGAGCCTTATTCTTTTTATAATG
The DNA here is from genome assembly GCA_030015415.1 of Cynopterus sphinx. NCBI lineage: Eukaryota > Metazoa > Chordata > Mammalia > Chiroptera > Pteropodidae > Cynopterus > Cynopterus sphinx. The sequence continues at coordinate 63,270,123 of CM057390.1, read as the reverse complement.
AGGGGATATGTTCTTTTGAAAAATAATAAATATTTGTAGAGCTAGTCTCAAATTTGTAGAGTAAAAGAAACTTTACTAAGACTCTGAGAATCTCGTACAAATTATACTTTCCATATAGTCTACCACCTTGGTCAAGAGGATTTCAACTGTTTAACATTCCTTGTCAAATCATGAGCTAGAAGGATGACACAGCTAGGTTTGCCCCAATGTGAAGCAAATTTTAGATTATCAATACTCAATCAATAAGAGAGATAAAATTAGTGTCTTTAAGATATCCTTGGTTTACAAAAAAAAAATACTTGGATAACAAAAAAAAAACAAAAAACAAAAAACAAAACAAACAAAAAAAAAACACCAGTAAAGTTTAAAGTCCTCCTTCATCTCGTTCTTTTATATTCTCATCAGTCTAGGGCAGACAAAGAAAAAAAAATGATGTGGATAGAAAATACTCACTTTTAACTCCTTAAAAATATATCTTAATAAGTGTGGAGATGGAGTCATAACTGCCTAATGATAAAATATTTCTATCTCAACATCTAAGGTTGAAATAGAAATAAAATTTCTCCCAGAGGTATCCCAGATTCTATTATTTAGAATTTCCAAGTTATGTCTGTGAGTATATTTAGTGAGAAAATTTTAACTCAGGTCAGTACAACTTTTCTCAGAGAATAGCAAAAGTTAGGCAGTCCTCAGTTTTCCTGGACAGAAACAGGTGTCCAGACACCCAGGTATGTGCCAAGCAGTTTGAAGACCCAGCTGAGCTTGGAAACAAGGAAAGGCAAGTAGGAATCACAACTGTGGAATCAGATTGCAGGGTTTGAGTGGCCCTGAAGTAGAGTTCTTGGAGTCAGCCAGCTTTAGCAAGAATGCCCTTGGCTCTGAGAAATTTGGGAGGTAACTTAGGTTGATAGGAAACTGGATGTGCCTTGTCTTGATTGTGACAGCCAGTGGCCACCAGTTGCAATCCACCAGAATTTATGACTTTTTTATGCCTATAGTCTCTGGTCTTCCTAGGTGGTCTCCCATCCAAGTACTAACCAGACCTGACCCTGCTTAATTTCTGAGATCAGATGAGATCAGACATGTTCAGGGTGGTATAGCCATAGTCCACCTGAGTCTAGAATGTGAGTATCCTTCCAAGTTACTACCTCCATGACCAGCAATTTCTGCTTGCACTTGAATAGAAGCCTGACATTGTCATAAGTACTTTGGCATAGAGAGTCAGAAAGCTTGATTTTCTTTTCATTTTAGAGATGGCTTCTTACGGGTCATATCCCCAGGAGTTATTTATTCAATAGTTCTGAAAAGTTGTAAAACTAAATCAAAGGTTCATATGAGTTTAAAGGTAGGCTTAGTGGGGAAGGGGTCAGATTTGGTCAAGAATATATGGACTTCCCTAGGTACTCCAAAGGGAAAGTTAGATCAGTTTCTTGAGAAGTTGTTTGCTAAAATAGTTTTTCACATTACATTCACTTACATGTTAAACACTAGTGGTTAATAATGACCCAGTAAACTTTACTTTCTGTTGCTAAAAGCTCCTTCAACTCTGTAGTTTTCCACTACTTAGGCTGGAATTAAATATGTTTTAAACAAAATCAAATGATATCAATGAATTTAAACCAATTTAATTTAAAGTGTGACCCAGAGAAATGAGAGTACTAGTATTCCCTAAGGTCTGATACAAGATATAGATAAAAAAAAAAATTCTAGAACATTCTTTCCTATAAAGCAGCCACAGTCAACAACAGATATTATGAGCAGAAGTATTAAAATTCTCATGACAAGAGGGAGAAATAGTGTAGCATTCCTATGATACCTAAGATAATTAGAGCCTAGTAAATATGCAGAGCTGTTTATCAATCAATTTACTCATTTATCCCTTGAACTAAATTTCCCCAGATACAATATGTCTCAGGGTATGGGGTTTTTAATTTTTTTATTGTGGCAAAAAAATCATATAAAATAAAATTTACTATCTTAACCACTTTTAAGAGTTCAGTAGTGTTAAATATATTCACATTGTTGTGCAACAGATCTCTAGAACTTTTTCATTTTGCAAAACTGAAACTCTATTTACATTAAAAACAACTTCCTATTTTCTCCTACCCCTACCCCCTGGCAACCCCCACTCTACTTTCTGTTTCTTTAAGTTGGACTACATTAGATACCTCATAGAAGTAGAATTATATAGCATTTGTCTTTTTGTAACTGGCTTATTTCAGTTAGCATGATGTCCCTTTTAAGTTTCATCCACAATGTAGCATGTCAGAATTTCCTTCTTTTTTAAGGTTGAATAATATTCAATTCTATGTACATACCAAATTTTCTTTATCCATTCATCTTTGATAGACATTTAAGTTGTCCTTATGTCTTGACTATTGTGAACAGCACTGCAATGAACAGAGGAAGTGCTAATATCTTTTCAAAATCCTGCTTTCAAGTATTTTGGATAAATACCAAAGGTAGAATTACTGAATCATGTAGTAGTTTTATTTTTAATATTTTGAGGAACCTCCCTATTGTTTTTCATTGGGGATGGATTTTTTTAATACACCTTTCTCCAGTCATTCCTCTAAAACATTTAGATCTACAATTCACTTTCCATTGAGTGAAAGAGAAAAGCAAGAGGAATTAGAACCAACTCTAAAAGGAACCAAGAAATTAATTCAAGACAGTAAACTTCAAATTTCTACACTCACTCCCAGAGATTCTCATCTTGATATAAATGAATGATGCAGATCCAGGTTTAGAAACCAGTGATCTAGTGTATTACTAGGTCATTTGTCACAGCAGACATTGTCACAGCTACAACAGGCACAATCAGGTGAGGCAACAGTTAGACAAGGCCCAGTCAGGCAGAGGTCAGACTAGCAGGACAGAATTTGGTTCAGGCAATTGGTAGGCATTGACTCCTTTTTTACAAAATGGCAAGTGTCAGGGCAAGCAGAGCAGCAAAACAAGGGCAGAGTCAGACCTACATGGTCAGCAAGTGCTGATAGAATTGTCCAGCACCCTGGATAGCTCCCTGTTGACAACACTGATTCCAGCAAGCCTGCAGTCTTTTATTCTCAGAATAAAAGAATTTAGGAAATAGACTAGACCTGGTGAAAGGCCCACACATATGCCAATATAGTTACAGTAGCATAAGATAATTATACTTATTCCATCACCACAACCATTTCCCAAGCTTTTGATCTCTCTATCAAATGAGAAGGACCTAAAGGATTCCAGTGGATTGGCCATGCCTCTGAAGAATAAACAGGTAAGTTTGGGTGTCAGAGTACATGGGAAATTTATTTTCCCAGTTTTGTATCTTTTCTAGTTAAATTTCAGGTTCTGCTAGATTATCCTTCCAATGACTTTTAACACTGTCAGTAATATTGAAAACAGCTGCTAACTGAAGGATATATCAATATTGATATATTGATACCTGGACACTTTAACTCAGGATAATGATTGATCACATTCACTGAAATATAAAGGTTATTTTCACTATTCTCTCTCTCCCTCCCTCCCTCTCTCTCTCTCTCTCTCTCTCTCTCTCTCTCTCTCTCACACACACACACACACACACACACAGAGAGAGAGAGAGAGAGAGAGAGAGAGAGAGAGAGAGAGAGAGGTTAATTTTAAAGGGGCATTGATACATAAGTCCAAGAAGAAATGATGTTTTTAAACAAATGTGTTATCTCAGAATCCAAAGCTAAATACAAATGTATTATAGAACAGAGATAGTCACAATGACAATTCAAACATGGCCTGTTATGTCATTTTTATTCTTCTGTTAAGTTTTAACTCAACCTGCAACCAGCAGGCTATGTGCTATAAACTGGATGCTGAGTTCTAGAATAGAATTTTTAGCACCGAGCACTGACAAATCTGGGAGCTCACATGAAATCTCTCAAGCAATAATTGCTACACAGAATGTAGCTTAGAGTAAATTGATCTCTTTCAGGATGCTTAATTTAAATAGTGGTAATTTTCCAGATAGTTACAATGGAAAAGGTTCTCAAAAAGACATGATAAAGTGCATTTATGTCTCATCTAACAAAAAATATAATAAACAGACCAGTCAGAGGTAGCTCATTCTCTTAAGTCATACTCTTCATATTCTTCCCCTCACATTGCCCCATTAAAGCAAAAGCCCAGAAGATACAATTTGTTTTGACTTTTTCCCCAAGTTGAATATATTTAAATAACAGAGAAAAACATAATCTTTTGACTCAGAATGACTATTACCTGGTGTGAAATTAGGTGAAATTGGGTGGTCATCCTGGAAGGTGTGTAAAACTGTCCCCACCCTGCCTAAAACACACACTGACGTATGTCTCAGAAGTGACAGTAGAGTTCCCAAGCACAAATATGTGTAGAGCTACTGCCCGGGCTTGAGGGAGGGGTGAAGTCAGGTTGCCTGTAAAGTCTTAATTTTGAAAAATTAGTCTTTTGCTATCATAACTGGTTTATATATTCTATCATATACAGCAACAGTCTTTGGTCTACTAATTTGAAGAGCATTAGACTCTTTGGTTTGCTTACTATTTACTTATTTATTTTTCTAGTTTTGATGCACATTTTTTATTTGTACTCAAGAATATTTACAGGATAAATTTCCATAGATAGGATTTCTGGGTGAAAAAAGCAAATGCATTTTAATCTTTATAGGCAATTCCAAATTGTTCCCATAAGGGTTGTATCATTTTGCGCTCCTACCAACAATCAATACAGTAGTCCCCTCTTATCTGTGAGAGATGTGTTCCAAGATCCCGAGTGGGTGCTGGAAACCACAGACTAATTTACTATTTAGATAAGCATTAAAGCCCAATTTTATAATTAACTTTTCCAACTATTTCCATATTTTAGTGACTACTCAGGTATAAGGGGTTTATTTCCAAATTTTCTTTAAGGTTGTAAACCTGTTTCCAACCTTATAACTATATTGAATTTGGTCATCATATCCAGACTACTTCCATGAATGCAGTTGCTAATATAACATTGGGAAGGTTTTATGTGAAAACCATCATCTCACAGTAGTGCTTCTATAGAAGAGTGGTCCTCAAACACCTGCATCAGAATCACCCAGGATGCTCATTACACGTGCAGACTTCTGGCCACTATTCCAAATGTATGAAGTCCATGTTTCTGAGAATGGAGCCTGAGGAGCTGCAAGTTTAGAAAACTCCCCAGTCAATGTTATGTACGATAATGTTTGAAACCCATGAGTACACAGGCTAGAATCAGCAATGCTCCTTATTTTATCATTTGAATCATTTATTTAATAGTCAAACTAAAAAAAAAAAAAAACTTAATTATACTTAAAGTTATGGTGTGCCTTGGTTTTCCATGTATTTATTCAACAAATATTTCATTGCACAAAAGCTATAATCAAGACACTTAGCTTGGCTCTGGAGAAACATCAGTGCACAAATCAGAAATATTCCTTAGAAACATGGAGCTCATTCTATCAGAGAAGAGAGTCAACAAATAATTTCATAAGTAATTCTTTGATTATAATTTTGACAGGTGCTACAAAGGGGAAAATAAAAGATATTAATGCCAAGGGGATCTGACTCAGTCTGAGGGCTCAGAGAAGTCTCCTACGGGAAGAGATGCTCAAACAGGGATCTGAAGACTTAAGTGGGGAATGGCATTCTAGAAAGAGTATTCCAAGTGGTGGGAACTTGTGCCAAGGCTATAAGAAAGGAGGTACTAAAAAGAAGAACTAAAGCAGGAAGAATGCAGCTGCAAGATAAGCAAGGGCCAGATTGTTCCAGCCTTTTGAGTCCTGCTGAAGATTTTGGATTTTAATCAAAGAACAAGAAGAATCCATTAGAGAATTTTTAAAATCTCTGCTTTGTCAATGAGTTCTGCAGCTGTGTATATGAAGGAAGGAGAATGGGGGAAGTCAGAATACAGTGAAGGCTCAGGCAGGGTTATACACAACAACAACGGTGCAGAAATAGAAACTTATTTCTGTGGTAGAAATAAAGCTTATAAATGAAGATGTTCAAATAATGTCTGATGAAGGCAGGGCCCTAGAACATTTTAAGGACCTTGAAACCTCAACAACCTAATTTTACTTACTTTAAAATAGCTCTGGCAACATAAAATTGCACTTTATAATCAGTGACAGCCATTCATTAAACAAAAAACAAAAACACCAATGGACGTCTAAATTGTTCATTTTATTCAAGCCACTGACTTTATGTGGTTTGTGGCTGCAGCCTTTGCCTCTCAGGGAGACATTAGATTTGGTTGGGTTCCCCCCACCCTGGCTGGGAGCGCACCCCCTGTTAACATGCAAACTGCAATCATGGTAGAATTGAGGAACACAACACTGAAATCCTGGAACCTATTATTCTATGGAGTTAAACACAGGTTTAAGTTAAAAGGGATTGTGTTATTTTAAAAGAATCATCAACCACGTTTTTAGTCAAAAACACATAGTGAGTTGAGTAGCTGGAAAGAAGCTTCAAAGGAAACAGAATGAAATTATTTTCAAACTTCTTATCTATGATAGGGCAGTCTCTCTTTTTATCCCTAGCTATAACAAACAATGAAGTCCTTTACTTCACTTCCTTAGCACATTGATAATGTGGTTTGAAACTCTGATTTGGATTATATGCTATTATAGTTATACTTTGAAAACACAGTCAGATATCATTGAAATTCTCTACTGATAGAAAAGTGTTTATAGCATCTGGACTTCAAAAACAAACTTCATTTATTCGAATACCACTGAATCAAAATCTGTGAGATCCAAACTGATTTAAGGTTTACATTTAACCTGACTATACTCAAAAAGTTTATTAAGCAAATTTCTAGCATAAACAAGATTGGAAGAAGAAAGTATAAACAAAATTCTTAAAATATAAAAGTTCAAGAGATGTCACTAAAAAACAATTAACATACTATTCACAAGTGTCATCTACTTACTACAACAGGGCCAGTGAGACTTCTAATAAAGTTCCTGAATATTTCAGAAAATATAACAAGTTTTTTCTTATCACCATAGTTAGTTAATGATTCTGATTAATTAATATGTATTAATACATAAATTATATATGACTACAGATTAGTTACTGTATATTATATTACTATGCATGAATGTGTAATTATATATTACTATGTGTGAGTTAATCACATAAAATATTATATATGAATTAATTATTTGTATATTAAGTATATGACAGTTAATTACATATTACTATATTATTAATTATATATTAATTAAATATAACTATATAGACATGTCATATAAACCACAAAGAAATTGCCAGCTTTTGAAAAAATGGATAACAAAAAATATTTCCAAAGAACTATCTAAACATAGTTGAAACTTCTTTTTCTTATTTATTTATGTTTTAAATTTACACACAGCATAATTTTTGATGTTCATTTCTATGAGCTCTAACACGAGCATGGATTCTTATAACTATCACCACACACAGGATGCAGAACCACTCCAACACCCCAAAGAAATTCCTCATGTTGACCTCTCGTCGTCATACACTCTTCCCCACCCCTAACTTCTGGTGACCACTGATCTATTCTACACCTGCATAGTCTTACCCCTTTCAGAATGTCATATAAATGTATTCATATAGTATGCAATCTTTTGAAATCAGTTTCTTTCAGTTAGCACAATTCTTTTGAGTTCATCCATGTTGATGCATATGTCTCCTTTTGATGATTCCCTAAGTAGTACTTTACAGCCCTTATGCCATTGATACAAACAACAGTTATATATAAAGAAACAAATATGGAGACAGTATAGGAAATATTAGTTATCACATGACTAATGTGATACAACTTCCGTCATTCTTTATGTGAATAGGAGCTCCACATCAGCTGGTATGTTTATCACTTGTTTATTTCTAATAAAAGTGCCACATAGGAAAACAATGGTTTATTTGACTGCATATCACTCCTCTGCTTAGTGATTTTCAAGGCTTCCCCATTTCCTATCATCTCAAGTCCAAACTATACTCAAACAAAGTTCTCTCAGAGCAGTTTTTCAATCTTATCTCTGCCAGCTCCCTCAAGGCATATTCATTCATCCTTGATACCCTTCTCAGCTTTGCAACATTGTGCCTACTCATTCTTCAAGGACCAGTTCAAACAGTACCTTCTAGGCATAGTCTTTCCTAATTCCTCCCTTTCTTTCCTCAAGGCTTCCCCAATCCTTGGATTCAATCTCCAGTTCACATAGCAGGTTTGAAGACCTCTCTACTTACACCTGCCTTGAGGTAACGGATTCTCTGTACCTATCTTATCCCCTCCTACCTCTTTCCCCTCTCCTGCTCTTCTCATCCCCCAAAGGATTGTATGCTTCATAAGAGAAAGATATGTCTTTCTCTAAAACATAGAGCACCCAGGATAACATCTCTGACTATTATTAAAATGACACTGAAGAGTCATATAACAAATAAATGTCTGGTCCTGGAAGACACAAGAGAGAAAAGAGCAGACATCTGAAAATTGAAAAAGAAAAATGCCTATAGTGTCAATGGAAAAATATTTTGCAGTATATTCTTGATATAACTATATGATGGCAATTTCTGGACAAAAAGTTTAAGCTTGTAAAAATGTGTCTGCAGACCACTGGGATTTTATCTTCTACTAAATAGTCCTATATATTTAAGACTCTTAAATCTCCTGATAAGCCAAATATGCCATCTTAATGAAACAAAACAATTTCCCTCATTGGAGTGACTCATGGAAGCTGGTTCACCCAAGGATCAGAAAAATGGGCTACACTTTAGCTTCAAAAGCATCACTTAAGAATTGGTTGCCTATAAGATGGTGAGTCAGCATCCTCTCATGCTTACTCATGTAATGGTTCTCCCTCAAGTGGTTTATAAATGCTATATATACAAGCAGGAATCAAGTCCTAAGCTCTTGTATAAATATGTTTTGTATGGTGCTCTATCTGGGGTTTATCTAAATATATTTTTATAAATATATTTATAAATAAATAAATATAATTATATAAACATATTTTATATTCATATAATATATTGATTTTATATAGATTAATAAATATTTATTTTGTATCATGCTCTACCTGGGGCTCTCCAATGTCCAATGAAACCCTCCCCCTACCATGCCCATCACCCAAACATGCACACTTTCTAGAAGAGATAAATTGAATGTAAAAACCACCCTGACTCTTAAAACATCTGGGCATTTGAAGTACAATCCCAACCATTTACACATTTACTAAAGTTGCACTCAGCCCTGCAAAGGTGCATAATCCTTCCTCCAGCTTCTCTTTCCTAATAGGTTTAACTTCTCACTTAGTATCAGGTTGGCATTTATGAAGGATGGCAGTAGTCATCTCACAAAATCAACAACAGCCAGAGAGACAAGAGAACAGGGTTCTGACTCCAGTTCCATCACTAGCTGGACATATGGCCTCGGGCATCTCTCCAGATTATCCTGGACTTTGGTTTCCTTGTCTGTAAACTGACAGGTGGTTTCAGATCTACTCCTCATTCTAGTTCTAATATGATCTGGCTCTAAACTTGGGGCACTCTTTAATGTCTAAGAGGCAAATAGACTTTCATATTTGGCCTTGTTCTTCACTCCCATCTAGTTTCCTCTCTAGACAAAGCTAAGCCCAAAGACTGGGCTCTGAGTTTTCTTTTCCCTTCTCCGGCCTTTGCTTGAAACAAGAGAATAGGAACACTCTATTCTGATGGCCTCACAGAACAATCTTTAGAGTAAATAATAAGACAAAAAAGTTCTATTTCTTTTCCTCCTGTTTGTAATGATTTTCAAGTTAGAAACTGATGATAGGATGGAAGCCTCATCAATATTGTAGACACATAGCTCTCAGTAGCTTCAGATTTCAGTGTTCACAGACCTTCAATATCTCAGCTGTTAATAGGTAATAAAAATTATTAGACCTTGAATTTATATTCAACAGTCTCTCTGACATATTTAGGGCTCTACATAAATAACTATTCTCCCTGGTACTCAAATCTTTCCCTGGGGGTGAATGAGCCTCGTGGGAAGACTCATTAACTACCAAAGGTGCCTCTAGGGAGCTGTTTAGCTGGTCATCATGCTCACATCCTAGTAAGGGAGCCCCAAATCCCTTTCCTACCATTACTTGTGAGTAACTGAGAGCTTCCAGCATTCTAGAGAGCAGCGGTGGCACAAGTGTGTAACCCAGTCAAAAGGTCATACATGACAAGAGGCCCTTTACTGCCACACCTCAGAAGCTCTCAAACTCCACCCACCCAAGGAATAGGTCTTGCTTACTTTTGCTACATCACTGAGTGGCTTTACCTTAACCAAATCACTTACTCTTCCAGGATTTAGGATGCTTAATAAACTTAAAAATGCAACCAAATGTATATGTAATCAGGGTGTTAAGAAGAAAGCCATCTAGTAAACTCTTTCTGTCTCTGTCTCTCTGTCTTTCTGTCTGTTTCCCTCTGTTTCTGTTTCTCTCTGTCTCTGTTTCTCTCTCTCTCTCTCTCCCTCTCTCTCTCTCTCTCTCTTTCTCTTCCTCTCCCTCACCTTTCAAAGACCTATCCAAAAGGTGCTATAATTTTCAATCCTCTACAATTCTTTAAAATAGATGAAAGAAAGAGTTCTGGTGACACAGGAACCTTCATAAAAGAAGTTTAATTATTTTGGTAAAGAAAGGTATATTCTGCGCCAAGTGCTATCAGTATACTATCTTATTTAGGTCTCATAATAACTATCAGAATACTGTAAAGAGTTACTGTTATCCCCAATTTTAGAGTTGAACATTAGAAATAATAATAGCCAACATTTATTGAGTATTATCCAGTTATTAAATGCTTTAATGCAACAATTCATTTAATCCTGGCAACAGAACTCTGAGGTAGGGGATTCCATTTTGATTCCCATTTTACAGGTGAGAAAATTAAGTACAGAGAAGCTGAGTAATTTTTGCTGAAGTTCATGTAGCTAGTATATCCCAGAGGTCTGTTTCCAGGGTCTATATTCTTAAACACTAAGCTCCACTGATGAATGAGACAGGGAGAGGAGAAGTGGGGCTTCCAGACTTAGCAAATACAAATATAAGACACCTAGTTAAATATAAATTTCAGATAAGCAATGACTAATTTTTAATATAAATATCTCGTACAATATTTGGGACAGGCTTATACTAAAAAAAATTATGCCTCATTTACCCAAAATTCAAATCTAATTAAAAAGCCTATATTTAAACTGGCAACCCTATGGGAAAAGGGTGCCTAAGATTTGAGTCTAAGCTTGTCTATTTCCCAGAAAACCTTTTCAGATTTGCTGCCATATTTGAATACATGTTTCTAAGGTCAGTATCATGTCCAGTCCCAGTTCTGGTGCTAGACTTTGATGACCCCTGAAGTTAAAGGCAACCAAACTTGACCCTGCATTAACAACAGAAAACATACAAATCCTGAAGCACTATGATTTTCAGTCCTTAAGAAACTCATTCAAATCCTGTGCCAGGTTTGTTAAAAATAATAATAATAATAATAATAATAACACCACCAGCAACAACAAAATACTTGAGTAGAGATGAGGAGACATTAGAAAAAATTAAACAATGAGAAATGGGTCATTTATTTTTATATGCAGAAATGCCATTTTCTCATAAGTGCTCTAATAAGAAAAATCAGCAATGTTTTCCAAGTGCTCAAGGAGCCCAGTAAGGAATATGGTTGAGGATAGGTAGAGATCAGGTGAAAATTCAGTCAGACAATAGATAATCATTAGCAAGAAGATTTCAACCCTCTGTTCCCATTGTAACTTATGGGCCATCACCCTACCCTGATAATATTTAGAAAGATAGTATTTAGATGTCTGTTTATAGGACATGTTTATCCTATAAAACACATGCTCAGGCTTTAGAGACTATAGTAAAATGTAGGAATTTTTTAAAAAGTCATCGGCTTAGAACATTTTTGATAACTTCACTTTTAACATTAAATGGTGGGTGTTCTTCGTGATTCAGATAAGTTTGTATATGTTCCCATTTGGCTTGACATCACACAGATAAGTCAGCAGAATATCAGCATCTTTACTACATTCTCTATTTACTGACAATCGTCCAGCTATAACTGCCCTTTTACAACTGAAAAAGTTTTCCTCTTCCTTTTTAAGACAGGACATTTCAGGGGAAGGAGAGAATCTGGGCAGAATTCAGGTACTCAAAATAAGGATAGGAATGTACAAGTGTAGCCCATTATAGGGAAAGAAGCATTTTACCCAGTGTCCCAATGATTTTACCCACATTAGTTTTGCCAGTTGAGTACAATTCCATTTATGGAGATCTTCCCTGAAGGGGGATTCAAATTATGGCTTCCCTATTTAACATCTTATGCAAGTCACTTAACCTTTCTCTCTAAGCCTCAGTTTTCTCAGCTCTACAATGAAAACAGTAATAATTGCTACTTCACAAGGATGTGTGGAATTAATGAGCTAGTCTATGTGACATGCTTTGCACAAGTCCTGACCTATATTAACACACAATGAATGTTACTAGTGTTATTATTACTGTTGACCACTTGACTCCACACAGGACACCTATGATGGCCCTCTCACTAGGTTCTCAGTAAAAACAGGCTTCTATCCTTGGGCCCGGTCCCTTTCCACAATCTGACTGCCTTCGTAAGGCGGCCAGGACGGTTGGCAGGTGTGGCTTTTATATAACTGAATTCTTGGTATGTAAATATGTTTATAATTAGATTTCAATGTTCTGAAGAAATAAGTTTTCAAGCCACAACTTGTTCATTTCTTTTTAAAATCTGATGACTTCCACAGATATTTAAATATTTAAGATCTTATAGACTAATTCTTAAAAGTAATTTTAAAAGAAAAGCTTATATTCTTTCTCATGCTGTTTATTAAGCATCTAGAAAATAGGTGCATTTTGAAAGAGATTTTTATTTCTTGGTTACTTAGTTGCATACTTATAGTTCTTCACACTAGTTAAGTTAGACTTAAAATTAGATTTTAAGGCAAAAACAATTCTCTGCCTAAAAAACACTATTTAAAATGCAAATTACATTGCAGATAAAAAGAATTGAAATTTTTGTAGCTTAAAAATAAATGGAATTCCGGAGTCAATATCATATAAATAGGTGTCCATCTGGCCAAACTTAAGATTGCCAAATTTCTTCTCTTTCAATTGTTTCTTTGCATTTAACAAGAATCTAAACAGCTCCCTCTTGTGGCCTAAAGAACCCTTAGAAATCCAGAGCTTGGTCAACTTCTTATGTCATTTTGTTCACTGCCTATTTACTTAATACATTCTATATTGTCTATTTGCTGCAATGGTGGAGAGGAGACCAGGAACAGGGGGCTGGGATGAATGTCGCTACCTAAAGATGTGGTTCGTATAGATGTAGTCAGCTTTAAAGTTTGAGACTGCAACTCTGGCGTAGTGTTTATGCTGCTTTTAATTCAAGGGCTATATTTCTATAAAGTAAAAGATCAAGCTTTGGCCAGAGCAGCTTATTGAGTAAATGGATGCCTACAGTGATTTGTTGAACAGCAAGGTGCTCAGGAATCCTAATATCCAATTTACCTATTTTCAGCTGAACAGCTCCAGATCCAAAAGGTATAAATCAAAGTTCCCTTAATACATTTTTTGTTAAACTTTTCTATAATCCCTGAAGTGTCACTTTAACCAGTTGTTCATTCCAGAAATATGATGGGGCTGCCATTTTGTATGTACCAGACACTGCAAATACAAAAATACAAAAATAAACAAAACAGACATAGTGCCCACAGCCTGGGGGAAGACAAGCATTAAACAATCTTGTTATAAAATGTTGGCCATGGCAATCACTGTAAATGAAAACGACAGGGAGCCTTAATGTAGACAGTGCCTCCGAGAAGGTAGTCTCTCTGAGAAATGACTGAGTAGGAATTTGCCAGATTAAGGGAGGATGGGAAACTAGTTTAAGTAGGAAAAATAACCTATACCAAAGTTGAGAATGGGAAAGAACTTGACTCTTCAGAGGAACTGGGAAGCACTTAATGGCTGGAAGAGGTGATAGGAGGTAGAGGTAGAGGGGCTGGTGTTTAAGTGAAATCCAGGTCATCCAGGGCCTTAGAGACCTCACATAGGCTTTGGGAATTATCATGAATGCACCGGGAATCCGGAAATGTTTCAAATACGGGACTAATCTGCTTTTGTTTTAAAGTCACGTTGGCTGTATATGTAGACAGAATTTGAGGGAAGCAGGAATGGAAATGAGGATACTCATCAAAAGACAACTGAAGGGTGCAAATGTCTAATCACTATGTGATACACATAAAACTAATATAATACTGTATGCCAACGAGAATTTAAAATTTAAAAAGAAAGATAATTGCAGCATTTAAGTAAGAAGTACTGCTGGCTGGTACCTGGATGGCGTTTGAGAAGATGGCAAGAAGATTTTAGATATATTTGAAGATTACACTAATGGAATTTGATAAAGAAATAAAAGCAAGGTGTGAGGAAAAAAGAAGGCTAAAGATAACCCCCAACACAGCAAAAACAATGAATAACCTACAAATATATGCAAAAATATGAATGAATCTCTCAAATAACATTAAAGAGCCAGAAAAAAATGTCAAATACTGAAGAATAGCTCCCTGCAGCTTTCACCACCTGCCATTTCTGAAGCTGCTGCGTGCCCACGGGGCCTGTTCAGGCCTTGTGCCTTCCAAAGTTATGCCGAAGAGAATCGACATAGAAAAATCAAAGCCCAAAGTCAGTGGTAGGAGACAACCAATCAAGGAAGAAGTTTATGTTAAACTACTTGGATGTTTAAGAAACTGCTTAAGCTCTCAGCAAAACACAAATGAGACATGCCTTTTGAGCATTATGTTCAATAATGTAACATAATCTGAACATTCTGGTCAACAAATTAGGGTGAGTGGAAAAACAGAATCATGTATTTTTCTGTAAAGATAAAAATGCTTAGTGTGAATGTATGATAAAAGACCCTCTATGCCATGGAAAGCTATAAGCAATATTACTTTGAGTTTTCTGCTTATTGTTTTCTGAGAATTTTTCAGCTTCTAGTATGAATTCAAAATAGATTTTCTGGATCCAAAGCAGAAAGTTTCTCCTAGTCAGGAAAAGAAACGCCAGCCTTTTAAACTGTCTGAGAACTAGAATTAGTTTGAATAAGGAGCTCACATTTTTCAACTGAGGAATCTGAATGTGGGAGATCATGTGAGGACAGTATCTGATAATTTCCAGTAGAAGTATCTGAAAAGGAGGGGAAGAAAACAAAATTTCCATGTGAAACAGGAAACTAAATATGATGAAGAGAACAAGGAGTTGAATGTGTACACTATTGACTTAATTCAGTGATTTGATTCAAAAGTAAATGAGAGGAAAGTGTTTAAGCAAAATTATTTGTTCTGACAGTTTCCAAACTGAATCTGGAATTTTATCACCTCAGTCCCATAGAGAAGAAAAATTATCTCTATTAGGACAGGAAATAAATGTTCTATCTGCTTTAGATGGAGTATCAAATTGACTATTTTCAGATTTTGATACATTGGTCTTATTCTTCATATTGATTTTCAGGGGGAAAAAAAAAGAAGAGCAATGCTATAAATTCTCAAAGAGAAGCTAGGAAGATTTGACAAGTCAGAGAGGAACTAACTGTACAGGAACTTCATTTTCCTTATAACATTTAACATCACAAGTTTAAATCATCAGTGCCCTTGCTGATTTTAAGCAAAATACTAGAAAAGCAGATTTGAGACCCAGCAGACAGACACCATAATGAGCCACCCTAATCCTCCTTCAGACTGTGGCCCCTACTCCTCTGGGTGCTGGGAGTCCTGGCAGCTCTCATTTGAGTCCCTCTTGGAGAATCATTCTCAGCTGATAAAAGCCAGCCTACTAAGGTCATGCTTTTCCTGGAAGCAGCCTGCACCCAGTGACTGGTTAATGTAGGATATAAAAGTCCAACCATCACCCCTGAAACTTGGGAAAATTAAAAAAGTCTTCAGTTTTGGTGATCCCCATGAGGTCAGCTGGGGCCTTTATCAAGATTAATTACAGCCCAACTTCTTCCTTTGCACAATCCTGCTTCTTTGCTTCTCATCCACAGATGTAAATCCTGAGAATATTCCCTGATCTTCCTTCTACCTGCCACCTCAGTTCCAGGTTCCCAGGGAACATGACTGCAACGCTGACATTACCAAACTAGTAGTTCTATTTGTTTGTTTTCCTAGATGTATGAGTGAGGAATGGGAGGTTCTTTGGTCTGACTTTTAATCATCTTTCATCTTCCTGTTCTTTGGTGGAATTGAAAGGATGGGATTGTAAGAGGTTCTCTTTAGAAAAACACTAAGAATCAACCTCAGGTGATTACAAAGCAAGGCAATCCTCAATCTTTAAATTAATCTGTATAAAAACGAGGAACTGAGGCATAGGATACTGCCCTCCTTCCTGACATTCTCTCTTCCTCTGGCCACCAGTACGTAAATATTCTGTTTTCTTCCTACTTCTATGACCATTTAATCTCTTGAGGTTTTAATTCACATTTAATGATGAATAGTAAATTACTTGATATACAGAAATCAGTGAAAATATTAATTGTGACACAGGGGCATCAAAATTTCTCTCCTTCTTCAGCATTTCTACTATAGTAAAAATAAAAGTATATCTAAGTAAAGCATTTATTTAATTAACAACTGTACATTGAACACTTTCTATGTGTTATAGATGGTTTAGAGTTTGGGGGGGAAAAATGAATGAGGGACATTCCTGCCCGTAAGAAGTTTAATATCTAGTACAAATAGTCTCAACCCTATCAAAACCAACATGTCTTTTTAAAACAAATATTTCATAATGCTAACATTATGATCATGATGTAAAACTCATAGGTAATTAATCAATAAATTCAATTGTAATATAAATTGTAAAATATAATAAAATCATGACATATTTTATAATTGTAAACTATAAACAAAAAGAAAGCAAGTTGTAATTTTTTAAAATGTAGTTTTATATGTAGCTGCTACATAAAGAATCAGATGTAATACATTACATAGTAGCACGCTCCAATCACAGTGACAACCAAAACCTTCCAGAAATTCTTTGAAGTGCTACCAGGAGCTGTTCTGCCTTCACTGGAAATCACTAATTTAGTAATTTAAGAGAAGAGAAGAGAACTATTTGCGACGTATTTGAAAAGTGGCATCTACTCCCAATATTTCAAAAATTATGCTTGGCACATAATGTATCTTATTACATGATAGAAAATGACATTTTCAGATAACACCTTTCATGGGCTGAATTTATCCCTGCAAAATTCATGTAGTGAAGCTCCAACCCTTGCACTTCATAATGTGGCTGTTTGGAGATAGCACTTTTAAAGAAGTACTTAAAGTGAGGTAAAAAAAAGTGGGCCATAATCCAATATGACTGGGGTCTTTATAATAGATTAGGACACAGAAAGGTAGGATGAGCATGTGAGGACACGGTGAGAAGGCAGCCATCTGCAAGCCAAGGACAGTGGACTCAGAAGAAACCAAACCTGCCAACAGCGTGATCTTAGACGTCTAGCATCCAGAATTGGAGGAAGTAAATTTTTGTAGGTTAAGCCATTCAGTCGGTGATAGTTTGTTATGGCAGCCTTGGCAAACTAATACATACCCCTAGAGGGAATTAGGAGGTTCCAACAGCCCTAAATCTCCTGATAAGGGTGAGAAAGAACAAGAAAGAAAAGTACTGAGAAGGAGCTTTTGTGTGGAAGTAGCTGAGTAGGAGGGCTGAATAGCTTTTGTGTTTAAGGAATTACATGGCCTGCTCTTTAATTTTAGCATTGTGTTCAACATTTGCAAAAAAGGCATAATCCTCATGGAGAGGCTGTTAACAATTTCTGTGTCAAAGCAGGAAAAGACAGCAATTGTGAGCAAAAATCCAATTCCCAATTGCATTCTCAAAATGTAGTGTGTGTAAAATTACATGAGATATCATGTAAGTAAATGTCTCATTATTGCATGATTAGCAGAAGTTTGCTCCAACAAAATGGAAATGAAATGAGGTACACTTATTGTATAAATTAATGAGAATTCATCTTGTTTTTAATTTCTGCATTCTGTTCTACCACATGTTCATTTTGATGCATTAGTCTAATGTTGCATTGCCATTGCATTCTGCATATTTTCACCATCACTGCTGATTCACAATAGATCTGAGTTTAACAAATAAGAGAATTGCTTTCCTGTAAATCCTCATTCCTTGTCTTAGTAGTATTGACACGACAGCAGTATCTTCCCTAATACATAAATACCAGCCACATTCCAGTGGAAGGTTTGACAAGGGAAGTAGATAAGACTAATCCCTTCTTACAGTCGAAATAGCATAAGAGCAAGAAGAATGTAAATGCTACATGAACCGAAAGAAAATATTTGCTCTATTGTGCTAATTTTTTTTAACAGAAGCAGTTAAATATTTATTAAGTTTTAATATGTTCTGGACTCTGGTTAACATTACAGAAAAACCCACAAAGTGTAAAAGGACTCTTGCTCCAAAAAATGATCATGTATCTGGAAAGGCAACACTAGCATATATGAAGCAATTGTTGAGAGGGCAATTAAGTGCTAAACTCTTAAAATACTGATCACAGGTCTACCCTGCCTATGGCAGCAGAGACAAGATCAATCCTCAAGCACCAAGAGCCAGCTTCTTCATTTAACAAGGAGCACCTGTTGGAAGCACACCCTGATCTCTTCGTGCTTACCTAGCATGGAGATGACACCTGTTAAAGTAAGTTACATCATCAGCAAACACAGAGGCATTGATCACTGCTCCAGTATTAGGTCAACTTTGCCAATGATATCTTTATTAGTTGTTTACAATAACTTTATTTTATTAATGAGTAATACTGAATATGGAGGACCTGAAGCCAGGAGTTGTTGCTTCACCAGTCATGTTATAATCCTCAAGGTCACAGGCAGACAG
This sequence comes from Cynopterus sphinx, assembly GCA_030015415.1. Taxonomy (NCBI): domain Eukaryota; kingdom Metazoa; phylum Chordata; class Mammalia; order Chiroptera; family Pteropodidae; genus Cynopterus; species Cynopterus sphinx. The sequence continues at coordinate 63,251,174 of CM057390.1, read as the reverse complement.
TTCTCCCTGAGTCACACTTCTCGATTAGGAATAAACACAGTGCCTACCTGTGTTCCTGGGTCTCACAGAGGATCTCCTGCTGTCCCTTTCCGGACCAACCTCAGAAAAAAAGTCGACTGAAAAGGGCTGGAGAAACATTAAATAACATTAATAGCTGACACGTACAAAGCACATACTATGTGCCACGAACATAATGTTCCCACTAATATCCCATTTTCAAATGGAGAACAAGAGATTAAGCACCTTGACCGTAATTGTCACCAGCAATAATTAGTGGAACTGGGACCAGACCCCAGGCCCTCTGGCTATAGAATCTGTGTTCTGAAAAGCTGCAGCTGGCTCTACAAACATGTTGTCCTTGGCATTCCATCTTCCCCCGAGAACCACAGACACCTCTTTCCTCCAGCCAAATTATTCCCCAATGAGAATAAATTCCTTAGAGTGTTGGCTCAAGCTGAGACCAGTGCTATTCTAGCATTTTCCAAAGTTTATTTTTTTCTTCACAATTTAAAATCAGTTCTCTCAAGTCCCAAATGTCATGCACTCAGTCATTGACACTCATAGCATGAAGTCGCTTTGTATGTCATACTTCCTAGCTGTTTTCTTAGCATTTGTTTGGTAAGCTATCATGGAAGGACAGAAAAGTTTAAAATAGGAGCCACTACCCCGAAATTACAAACTGGCAGGGCTCTAAAGTGGGGCATAATGGGAGACAAGAGGAACTGGAGAGGCAATAAAGCACAGATGGACAGAAATCAGAGATGACAAACATCCTCAACTTAGCTTCTACCTTTGGCCACTGAACTAGTGATTGTTAGGATGCTACAGCCAAACCTGACTTGTGTAATTATTACTCAATTTCCTAGGCATTAAAAGAAAACAAATAAATCTATGTAGTTGTTATTTTTACCAGCCCTCGAAATATTTATTTTCTCCCCAAGCCAATCCCAATGAATGCTTAAGAGTTTGTCATTTCACTGGCCTCATACAGATCTCAGATGCAACTGATATGTATGATAAAATCTCAAGGATTTACCAGCTAGAGGTGTAATCTGTCAACAAACTGATTATAATAGCAATTCATTCTGTGACAGACACTGCATGATGACTTCTTTAAAAGCATCCCACAGGATAAAATGTCTGTTTGCACAGAATACCATAGCAACTGACAATTGCATCCCAATAAAAATATTTTTTCTTTAATTTAAAAAAGATTTAGAAGAATCCGAACTTTCCTAACAATCTAGTAAATTTGAGTGCTTTGTTCCTGGCTCCTGCTGAGAGACCAAGAAGCAAAAGCTGGGCAGTAAATCAGGTGGTAGCTGCAGAAGATGAGAGAGATCTATTCACCTTAACCACACAGCCAGCCAGATATTTCTCTAGCAAAATGAGTTTATTTGGGAGCAACAAAAAATTGCAATTTAATGGTGAACCATGGGTAAGTCCAGAGAAACAAAGGAGAGGAATGCTCTTTTATGGATTTGGGGGGGATCTGTTGTCAACTGAAAGTTCAAAGTATAGTGACTTTTCATTGGCTGAGTTATGGCTCCTATTGGCTGGCAAGGAGGAATGGTTTCTCCTTCCTGCAGAGGTAGTAAAGTGGTATCCCTTCCTGGTGGGGATGCAAGGTAGTCTCTTCCTTTACGATCAGTAGTGTGAGAGTTTTCTGGCCCCCTAACTCCATTTTAAATGAGGCTTCTGTTTATTAATTTTCACAGATTTATCAATTGGTGGGGGAAACTAGGTGGGGAGCAGAGAGAGACTTAAAAGAGGATAGATGGAATCCTCCCACAGCAGCATTTCTTCCCTTTTCTGCAAGTAGCAGGTCATCCTTTCCTGACCTCTGCTTACCTTTGGTGGCTTTTATTCCCCTCCCTACAAACTCTCCTACTTCTAGCTGCTTTTTGACAGGCCAAAGTCAACACTAAGTCAGTCTCACAGAACCATCAGCAGTGGGACACCTGGAGTGAAATAAAAAAAAAAAACAAAACTTTATTTTCGCACTTGTCCATTCAAATCTACTCTTTTGGGGGGGGGGGCAGACTCTTCCTCTTGCATTTGGAGTATAAAAAATTTCTTATAGTCACTCTCAAATAACAAAAAGTCCTCTGGCAATGTCAAGTCATTAAAAATTAGTCTTGATTAAGTGATGCATATGTTCTGTCTGGTACGATAAGTTAAAATTTCAATCTTTATTAAAAGTTAAAGTCTCCCCTCTTGGCTAAGACCTGCCATGGGAAAGTGTAGCTGTTGGCTTCTCTCTCCTTTCTAGCTCCCCAGTCACACCTCTGGGCACTGACTCCTCAGGTGCCTCTGCATCACCAGGAGCTGAATTTTCCAGAAATCCTCATTACTCCTTCAGACACTTTTATGCCTTCCATGTGACTAACAGGTTAAGAGTTGTGAAACTGGTTTTCGACCACCTAAATCATTGATTCACTCAACCAAGTCATTAAACTATCCATGTGATGTGTTGATTTAATAATAATTTATAGGATGTCTGCTATATACAGAGCACTGTGCCAGATACTGCATAAGACACACTCCCTGCCATCCATAAAAATTTCCTTCTAGTTCAGATGAGAAAACATGTACACAAATAACTGAAACACAAGGCCATGTATACTATGTCCGTATGGTCAGAAGAACATAAGTGTTACAAGAAATTAATAAACTACATTCCAATGTGGATTATAAGAAAAGACTTTATGAGGAACTGGGACGTAAATTTGGAACTTGAAGTCTTCATAATTGTAATAGCTCAATATAATGTTTTATATGCATATTATTACTTAATCCCTTCAACAACCTTGCGAAGTGGGTATTGTTATAATCTGCAGTTTCAGGTGAAAAAAATTAAAGCCTAATGCTATCAAGTCATTCGTCCAATTACATAGCTGGGACATGAAGGATCAGGAATTCAAACTAACATTTTCTACTTTAGAACCCTGAGGAGAACTTTCCAAAATGGGAAGTGGAGGTGGAGGTGGAGAATAACATAAACAAGGGAACAAAGTGAGAGACGGTAAAGGATGATCAAAGTATGGGTTCATTTGACATCCCATTTTGACTAAAGGAAGTAATCTCAGTGGGAGGTGCTGGAAGATAACAAAAGCATTAGATGGGGCAGTGAATTCAATTATCTCCATACCTGGGCAGCCTTTAAGAGAAACCTCTAACAGAAGAGCATGTCTGGCAGTGACTTGTGTTCTCACACCTCCTTTACTGCCACCTACACAGCCAGTTTTACTTGAGCTCAAGCCTGTATTCATTTTACCTCTTTATTTCCTTATTGTGGCATTAGGTTTTAATCTGACACATCCTATATGAGAGTCTCCATTCGCACAGTCCTGTGTTCAGATACCTCAGCGGCTCATTCTCACTACTCTTCCACAGCCCAGATATATAAAAATGCCATTCGAAAGGCTCTAGGAGGGCAGGTTGCTTTGGTTTAATCTCTTGGTGTGTTTAAAGAGAGTGGGGTGTGAAGGAGGAGACAAGTGAGAGAGGAAAAAGAATAGTCAATAGGAGAATCATTCTAAGGACAAAATAGGGGGATAACCTGGAGGATACACCTGTCAAAACTAAAAAAATTGACTTGTCTGCTCAGAGAAAGACTACCATTTATGATTTTTAGTGAGTTCTTAGGAAGTGTGATATAAACTGCCATTTAGCCACAAAGATGCCTTTTTATTTTTTTCTTAACATACATGTTACTTGTTGTTATGTTTGGTGATTTATAGAGCCATACCCTTGTAAAATGGTGAGAATTAATGATTTTTCTTAAAAAATCAACAGTTTGAAGAACTGCTTCTTCATTTCTTCTATACAACCATTTCTCTTCCTAGAGCAAATGTCTCTCCTCATGTGCTTTTAACCCTCAAAACATGGTCTTTTCCATCACTGAGAGTTTGTATTTAGTAAAATCCCCGCCTACTACTTTTCCAAATTAAAAAATAAACAAATAAAATAGTAAGTGCAATCATTGCTAGCTGCAGGAGAATGAGTTAGAACTTGAAGACTTTGGTGTACATTTGTTGCTTGGTTTGGCCTCATATTGTAATTCCTATAGGAGTTTCTGTGACTTCCTGTGAGTGAGGTACAAAAGACCAAAAACATCAGGCATAGAGTAATTATGTTTTTCATGTGTTTTTCACCATTTCTCAGAATAGGTAGGGTCTTAGATTTTAGATTTTTTTTTTCAGGCATTTTTTTTTTTGATAGAGTAACTTTTGAAAACTTGCTTTTAGTGCCAAAAGAAGAGCCGAAAAGTTCCTTGATATGCCTCTCTCAGAGATTCAGAGTGAGGTGATAATAAGTTCTGCGATAAAGAACTGCATTCAATTTTGTTTCACCTGGAAGTCACATACTTTTCTTCTTGTAATAGCTATTATCATCCTGTAGACACATGTTAGGAAGCACTGTTATAGATGAAAATAAAGACTTGCAACATCTGGCCCGTCAAACTGGATTATAGTAAAACCTTTCTTGATTGATAGGAAGAAAAATAATGGGTAATTCATAACTGTAAGTGTATTTTTTTATGTATTAGACACCCATAAATTGTATATCCTGAATATAAATTGTTGCTATGAATTTAAAAATGCTTAAGATAAAAATAAATCAGAGGTTATCATTTCAAGTCTCATGTTTATGCTATTTCCCACAGAAACATACTCTAGGTTTCCAGAAAATTCTCTGGAATTTTTTAATGAACCTTCTAATTGTGCCTGAGCTACATGCCCTGGCTTGTTATTTCACCTTTATAAATAGGTATGAACCACCGAAAACTTCAGAGATACAATTGTGTGCTAGGACAGTAAAACTACAAAAAAAATTTTTTCCAGAAACTGCAACAGAGCCCTCCTGTGGCTAATTTAATCCAGCAAAATTTCCCTGATTTAAGCAGAAAAGCCCAAGAAAGCTCCTCTTGCCTCTTGTGCCATGTGAGATTACCATAAGATGGCTGTCAGTGAGGAAGTGTCTAGAAGATTGGAGTGTGATGATGACTTATGTAATTCTTACACCCCTTTTACATGAATAACAGGAATACCAACTCTACTAAGTCTATGGGACTCTTCTGTAGGCTGTGAGCTCCGTAGGAACTGCATCATCTTGCTTTCTGAAGTGCCTAACACAGTTTTGTTACATAGTTGGTACTTACGTATCAATCAGTTTTGCCCAATAATTGCAAGGCATTGCATATCCAGGAGTCACAGATTTGGGTGGAAATACAACTGTGTTCCGAGGGGGGAAGAAAGGGACAGAGTTTATAAAGACAGAAAAAGGGAGGCTTCCAAAGCGGTTATATAAGCTGCTTTCAAGACTGATTGGTGCTGGCGAGCTGACTTGCACTCTGCTAAACATGATTAATTGCTTATGTCCATTGCTAGGTGAAATTCCAATTTTTAATAGAGAAATCAGTGATGTGGAGCCAGTCCAGGAACTGTATCAGGGTGTAGCTGTTTGGTTTAGTCCAGTTCAAAAGTTCCATTTCCCATGGAGTGTGTATGTTAGTTCAGCTTCCTGAAAGCCTCCTGGCTCCATTTTAGTATTTCTCTCTTGACAATACTAACTCCACTTTGCTGGGTTTTTTTTTTTTTTACATAATAAATAAAATGTTTCTAATGAGTAAATGACGGAATGATGGAAGGAAGGATAATTATTTAATGATGGTGATTGCTATTCACTAATAAAGATCAATCAATTAATATTTATTGCACACATAATGTGCTAGTTTGTACTTGGAGCTGAATGCCAAGAAATTATAGTAGAAAAAAAAATTGGATTTGTGAATTAGCTGAAGTTTTCATTCAATGTAAACAAAGATTTGAAGATTTGGGACCCTTTGAAGCCTTTTTAAGATTTGAAAGTAAGTTATTTTCCTCAAAGTTATGACAAAAAAATCCCTAACCAGTTTAAGAAAGCGGAAAATAATTGTTGCATTTCTTCATTTCTTCTTTTACTGATCATTTAAAAACCAAGGAATACAAAACTCTCTCCACCCTTATGATTAAAGAGAGATTGAGAGGATGCAATAATAAAAAAAAAAATGAAACTAAACTGTTGTCTATCACCACAAACCAAAAATAACTCAAAATTGATTAAGAATCTGAATATAATGGCTGAAACAATAAAATGCATAGAAGAAAATATAGGAACTAAACTCAAGAACCTTGGACTTAAAGAGGATTTTATGAATTTGACCTCAAAAGCAAGGGAAGTAAAAACTAAAATAAATGAATAGAACTACATAAAACTAAAAAGCTTCTGCTCAGCAAAAGAAATCATCAACAAGGGAAAGAGACAACTATCCGAATGGGAAAATATATTTGCGAGCAACACCTTCAATAAGGGCCTAATATCCAAAATATACAAAGAACTCATGTAACTCAACAACAACAACAACAACAAAGAAACCCCAAAGGATCCCAATCAAAAATGGGCAGAGGACCTGAACAGACATTTCTCTCTCGAGGACATACGAATGGCCAAAACACATTTGAAAAGATGCTCAACATCACCAGCCATTAGGGAAATGCAAATCAAAACTACAATGAGATACCATTTTACACCTGTTAGAATAGCTATAATCAATAGGACAAGTAATAACAAATGTTGGAGAGGATGTGGAGAAAAAGAAACCCTCAAACACTGCTGGTGGGACTGCAAATTGGTACAGCCACTATGGAAAACAGTATGGAGGTTCCTCAAAAAACTAAGAATTGATATACCATATGATCCAGCAATCCCTCTACTGGATATTTACCCCAAAGACCTGAAAACCCATATCTTAAAAGATATTTGCAAACCGATGTTCATAGCAGCACTATACACAGTGGCCAGGATATGGAAGCAACAAAGTGTCCTATGATAGATGATAGGCTAAAGAAGATGTGGTACATATATACAATGAAATATTGCTCAGCCATAAGAAGAGATGAAATACTGCCATTTGTGACAATATGGATGGACCTCGAGATAATCAGGCTAAGCAGAAATAAGCCAAATGGAAAAAGTTGAAAACCACATGATATCACTTATATGTGGGATATAAACCTAAAAGCAACAAAATAACAGGACAAACAGAGACTCATGGACATGAACTATAGACTAGTGGTTACCAGGTCAGGGGTGGGGAAGGAGAGGGGAGGTAGGTGGAGTTAAGGGCATCAAATATAGGGGAGTAGGGGGAGGGTAAAGTGGATAAATGCAATCAAATATATGGTAGATGAAGGAAACTGGACTTTGGGTGGTAAACACACAATAAAATGTATAGATGTCAAATAATAATATACACCTGAAAATTATATAATCGTATTAACTAATGTTACTCCAACAAACAAAAATCCCATCTTTTAGATATCAATTTCCTAAGTTAATTTAAATAGGATAAAAAAAATTCAAGTGGGTTTCTGAATTGTGTACTTTACTCAGCGCAATTACATAGTTCTGTAAACTCCACTGATTGCTGGAGAGACAATATTAAATAGTGTGGAGAGAACTCTGGACTCAGACTATTTGGGTTTGAATCCCACCTCCTGTGCTTGCTCTTTGACCTTGAATAACTAACTTAACCTGAGTCTTTACTACCTTATCTGTAAAATGAGAATTAAAACAGTAATTACCTCAATGATTGTTATGAGTATTAAATGAGTCAATATGTGTAAGGCATTAGGAACAGTACTGTTGTATACCGAATACTGTATTATTTATATACCAATACTAATGCTAAATTTCATTGAATCTGTCAAAAATTGCTATACCTGTGCCTGTGTAAAACACTAGAAAATGAAAACGTTTATGAACAATTACTTGGTTTCAAGATGATGGTTACCAATACCCTGAAGTATACAAAATTTGGTGAAATTTATCAGTTTTTTTCAAAATCACTGTGGAATTAAACATATAAACAGAATAAGATATTAAATATAAAATGTTGGATTTAAATAGAAATTTCATTCGTATTATCAAAATGGTTAAAAGTTAAAAAAGGAAGCTAGAGTCAGGAAATAGAGACTCCATATCAGGAATGAGGGTTAGGCCATTTCCAAGATGGCAGTGAGGGAGACCCTAAGACAGTTGAATGCAGTGCCTCTCAAACTTTGTCGTGCATGGGAACCACCTGGGATCTTTTTTGAGCTCATTCTGATTCAGCAGGACTGGGTAGGGCCTAAGAGTCGGAGTTTTTAACAAGCTCTCCACAGGGTGCTGATGCAGCTGGTTCAGGGACTGCACTTTGCATAGGTGGGTGTAGAGAAACAACAGTCCACATTGTCAGAAGAAGGCAGCACAGAGAAAGAATGAGAGAAATTCACCTGCTTCTAGAGGTAACTGAGGATGCATTAGTGTTAGGCAACAATAGTATAACATAGGAGGGAAGGCAAGAAAAGACTGCTCTTTTACATAAATACAAACCAAGGGAAAACACAGGCTGGGGCGAGGTCAGGGTCCCTAGTAAACACCCGAGGAGGAACGCAGGACCACCGTTACGGAAACAAATTCGGGGCTCTGGGGTAACCAAAGCACCCCCAGCAGGTGCTCGAGGTTGTGGTGCTCAGTCACCCTCGCGGAGAAGCGGCTAAGGTGGAGGGAGAACGTACCTTCCCCGCGCGGGCAGGGCGAGTGGGCGGGGCCTCTGCCGGCCGCCGCGCCAGGTGTTCGGGGGCGGGGCGTGGGCGGGGCCTCGTCCCTCATTGGCGCCCCCGGGGCGGGGCGGGGCGCGGGTCCGCGTTGGTGGCCCCTGAACCCGGAAGCAGTCGGCGGCGCTGGGAGGCGCGGGCGGGACGAGGCCCGGCGCGGGCTCCTCCGCGGCAGGATGGGCGGCGGCGGCGGCGGCGGGAAGCGCAGGCCCGGCGGGCAGGGCCAGCAGGTACGGCCCCGCGGGTCCCCGGCACGGCAGCAGGGCGCAGCACATCGCCCTTGCCCAGGAATGGCTGAGCGCCCGGCTGCCTCTCAGAGCCCGGCGGGGGTTTGGACCGCAGAGGGAGCGCCCTGGCATCGCCCGCCCTTCTCCCGGCGCGCTTGGTGGGGAAGCAGATGAAGACAACCAAGGGTTCATTCATTCACCCAACTAAATTGATGGGAAACCGAGTCCACGCCGGGCGCCTCGGATTCAAGATGAATCCTGCCGCTCCTGCTCCTCTTGGGGCCCCCATCCTAGGGAGGCGGGGCACACGTGAATCTCCGTGTTACTGTCACTTTTTTGGTTGGGCATTGGAGCACTAATGTGTAGGAAGTGCTGTGGAAGCATTGAAGGAGGACTAACGCGTCCCTGGGCGCTGCTAAGGAGGTCTTTTAGGACCGCTCCGCGTTTGAAAGGGCTCCCGAAGCAGGGAAGAGAAGGGGTGAGAAATGAGGGTAGGTAGAGGCTGTTCGGGCACAGTGGAAAGCTGGGCTTGGCTGGAGCCTGAGAGATGGGAAAGTAAGGGGCACCTGGTCGTAAAGGCACTAGTGAAGGAGGGGAACATAAAATATATGCATTTTCTCATACTTTTAAAGAACGATTTCAGAAGTTCTGTAACCGCTACAGTAGCAATAAAGAGAGTTAAGAAAGAAGTGTCATTGTGATAAGTTTTAGAAAAATTACTCTGGCCATATTACTTCTGGATCAGGTGAGACAATGTTAGAGGCCTAATTAACTGTTAGAAGGCCGTGGTTCTGGGCATTCATTATAATGGGTCATGCTTTCTAGAAGGTCAAGAGTGAAGTCTAAGTGCAGCCTCTGACGGGAACAGCTGCACCAAAGTCTAGTTATTGGGGATTTGGAGATGCTGCACCGGTGTATGATGTAAGGCAGAGCTGAAAAAAATCTCAAATCACCCTTTGGTTCAGTGAACCTCTTTGACATAATGATAGTGTTGGAAACAAAACATCAAAAATGAGGATGAACCTATAGAGACTATAGCTAACAATAATAGCCAGTATTTATATATTACGTTCTAGGACTGTTCTCTGTATTTTTATAAATAACTTATAACAACCCTATGATATAGGTAGCCCTTTTTGTAGATGAGAAAACAAGGCACAGAGAGGTTAAATAACTTGCCCAAGGTGACAGTTGGAAATTGGAAGTTGGAGTCAATCCAGGTTGCAAAACTGCCTTTCGGCAAGGTAGATTGAAGCTTTTCTTCCCACCCTCTTAAGTCTGAGCCAGTCTTTGAAAGTCCGACCAAAGATGGTTGTAAAAACAGAAGAGGCGATAAATCAGAACTTGTATGTTCCAGCTGTTTTATATTTGTAGTCAGTGAAGTAGCATGAAGTGGTGAATCTGTGCTCAGGAGCCAGTCCACCTGGGTTTAAATAAACCCTTGTCCTTTCCCTTTCTATGTAGGGCCCTAGGGGAATTTACTCCATTTTCCTCATCCTAAAAATGTGGATAGTAGTATTTAGATCATAAGTTAGTTGTGAAAATTAAATTAATTCATAGAAAGTGCTTAGAACAGTGCCCTGGCACATAGTAAGTGCATAATTACTTTTTATTACATATTGTTTTTACTATTATCTTTATTACTGTTATCATTTGCTCTTAGCATTCATTTTTGGATCTATATTTCAAAAGCCTTTTTGTTAAAATCGACTTTTTTATGACCTCAGACATTATAATCCTTGCCATAATAAACTGTTGTCATTGGCCAATGCATAGTCCTTTTACCTTATTTATTAATAATATCAAACACCTGTGAACCTATTGCCCGAGACTAGAACTGAAATACTGTCCACCTTGCATCTACACGGTTCCTCACTTTATCTGCCTAACTTCCTATCATCCATATTCAGTGTAGTTACCATCCTGAATTTTGTTTTCCTTTGCCTTCTATAGCTTTATCACCTATGAGTGTATGCCTAAACAAATTTATTTGTTGTTATGAATTTCATAAAAAGGTTATCTGCTGCATACATAATCTTCAAGGACCTTTTTCTTTATTCAACATTCTGTTAAGAAGAATGATCCATATTGTGTGTAGCTGTATTTCATTTTGACTCAGTGTAATCTGTTTTGAAGGCCTGTAACTGTTCTGTCACTAGGTGTTTTCATTTATTGTCTTTTGCTCTTAGAAACAGTGCTATCAAGATTATTCTCTGTCATCTGATTCATAAATTTTATAGACTTTGAATTCTAACCAATATACTTCAATAAACTTCAGCCTACTGGGAAAATGGAAGAATGTGAATATGAGAAACATCTGGCTTAGAATTTTTCAACCTCAGCACAATGGACATTTTGGGCCAGAAAAGTGTTTGTTTAGGGGGCTTATCCTGTGCTTTGTGGGATATTTACTAGTGACCCTAGCCTCTTCCTCACTAAATGCCATTAATACCCACCCCCCATATTTGTGACAACCAAAAAGCTCCCCAGACAGTACTAAACATTTCCCTGCGGGCAAAATTGGTCCTAGTTGAGAAGCACTGATGTAGATAGGAAGAATAAGAAGGAAGGAGGAACTTAATCCAAAAGAAAGGATCTAGGTTTCTAGAAAGAAACAGATTGCTACTTAAACTAAAGGTTAAGTAACCTCTAACTAAGCATTTTATTTTTATAGAAATTTATCAAATATCTAATATACATTATAAAACCTGGCATACTTATGTAATGAACCTATATTGCAGAGATGTTGGAGATAAGTTTTATAACCTAGTCCTGGCATTAAAGGGCTTTACGTGAAATAATTGTAACTGGTGACTCTCCTTGTATCCAGGTATTTCTGATAGTTTGCATCTGGTGTGCTTACTGATCTTAAAAGGCATAATGACATCTTGTTTACCATAAGAAAGCAAAACCTGCCTTTTCCTTATTCCTCTTTCCTCTACCTTTACCTTTGTTGTTGTTTTCTGTGTTTTCATTATCTTAGAGAAATATATTTGAAGACTTGCTGTGTGGGTCCCTCTTGACCACTATATATTTATAAACTTTCCTTTTTTCTTTGCTCCAAAGAACCCCCATATTTTATTCAGAAATACCATTTAAAGTTTTAAAGAAAACACATGTATCTCAGAGTTGGATGAATAAAAATGAGCAATATTGTTATGAAAGGAAAGTTATTGAAATGACTTGTGGAGAAATAACATTTTGTATGCCAATTTCCAGTGTGAAGAAACAGTTGATGTGAAGAAGAGTAAATCCTGTGAAGCTGATGTCTCCAGTGACCTTCGAAAAGAAGTGGAAAATCATTATAAGCTTTCTCTGCCTGAAGATTTCTATCACTTCTGGAAATTCTGTGAAGCACTTGATCCTGAAAAGCCAGCTGGTGCGTTCCTTCAGAATCATTCCTGTTTCTACCAAAGGAAAAGACAGTAGGAAACTGGAGTAGGAGCTAAATATTTCATCGGAAAGGAACCTTTCAAACATGTTTTTAATAAGAGAAATAAAAAATAATGCTATAATAATATGTCACTATCGCCTGTTATCCTGGCAAAGGGAAATAATTTCAAGACATGCTTTGATGAGGGTTTTGAAAGAAAACAAGTACTTTGATATATAGCAGTAGTTTTTAATGACAACAGTTCTATATCTAGGAACTTGTCTTATGGAGTAGGTGAACCAAAAATTATGTTCAATGATATTTATTGAAACAAAAAATGGGAAATGGCTTAAATACCCATCAGTATTGCATTTATGCCATGAATATTCGTAATTTTAAATGAATGAGTTAGATTTTTTAGGCAATGATCAAGTATCGTGCAGGAAAGATTTTAAGTGAAAAAGAGTGTATAGAGTATGTTACCATTAGTATTAAAAAAGGGGGGGATACCCACACATCCCTATATACTTTCTATGTGTGTATACTACCTCTGAAACAATACACAAAAAACTGATTATGGTTGTGATGGAGTTTTCACTGTTACCATTTTGTACTGTTTAAATATTTCAGCATGAAATTGGTGGAGGGAAGCACTCTTGTTTACTTTTGATGGAGATGTATATTGGTAGAGAACTCTGAATTTTGGTAGTATATCAGAATACTTAAACTGTGTAGCAACTTCTCAAAATATTCATGGCTGCGTATAAGTATTAGCAAAGATGTTCACTGAAGCATTGTTTAGAAGAGTTAAACAGTAGGCGTCTATCAGTACTAGAATATGTATGTATAATGGAATGTTATGCAGGCATTTAAAATTATGTAAGAAAATTTAATAATGGAAAAATATTCAGAAAATTTAAAATAGCATGGTCTCCCTTTAAAATATATATGTTTACAACTGTTCATAGAGGAGGGAAATGTTATTATTGTATACCAGACTATTTATGTTGGTATCAGTGGCTAGTGAGATGGGTGGTTTCAGTTTTTATAATGCTTTAAAAATTTGTGTGTGCTATCCTAAGCTCCAGATAATATGAACCATTTTCCCCTTCCAAAGAAACTGGCTATTATTCACATTGTTACCTCTTCCAAGAATTTTCTTTTTCCATCCCCATATCCGACATATCTAAATTCTGCCTGAAGTGCTTACTTCTTCCAAAAGCGATGAAGACCCACCTGAAGTTGTAAAAGTGTACATTTGAACAGTTCATGACTCTAGTTTTATTTTTCACTCTCTTTCTGTGACCTGTGAATGGAGAAAGGAGGAATCATTCAGTTTTAGGGCTGGCCAAATAGATTGTCAAGGAGGCAAAAGGAATCCCACAGTGATGATTAGCTGAGGTAGAGGGAAGGGGAAGGAAATGTTTCCATTAAATACATTTTTAATTAAGTTATTTACCTTACTTAATGTACAGTCATTTGTTATCTATCTTGTCTCGCCCTTCATCCGGGTGTGCTACAAGAATTTTATTGGCTCACAACTGCATAGTACTAAGACAGAGTAAGTGTTGGCAGCTTAATGCACACTCATTTGTTATCTATCTTGTCTCTCCCTTCATCCGGGTGTGCTACAAGAATTTTATAGGCTCATGACTGCATAGTAATAAGACAGAGTAAGTGTTGGCAGCTTTATTATGACCATATGAATATAAAAGTCTTACTTTGGCCAAACTAAGAAACAGCAGGAATATTTGAAATGTAATCAGTGGTAAATTTAAGAGGAAATCCTGAATGTAAGTGCCACATTTTTATTGCTCTGATTTATTTCCCCTTGAGTATTTATAACTTACATTCACATGTAACTAAAGATTTATTTTATTTTACTTTAGAAAGTTGTTTAAGACAATTGTTTTAGAAATAGTTTACTAACAAAACTATTTTTTTTTCAATTGACAATCCATTATGTCCTATCTGCCTCCAGAAATTTATTATCTAAGCAAAGTTATTTAATTTACAGATTCACTTTTTGCAAGCCTTGGACTTCGATTAGTGGGTCCTTATGATATCCTTGCTGGAAAACATAAAATGAAAAAGAAACCAGCAAGCCTGAATTTTAATCTTCACTGGAGATTCTACTATGATCCTCCTGAGTTCCAGACAATTATTATTGGAGATAATAAAACTCAATTCCACATGGGGTATTTCAGGTAAAGGATCTTTTCCTTTCCTCTAAAATATAGTTACTATCTTTCTGATGAGTATAAATAGACATTCACTGGTCTCACCCAAGGTGAAGGGCATGCTTTCCCCATATGAGTGATGCATAAGCCACCTGTTGTTCTGTGGTTGCCATTCTAACCTACCCAAGGATGGGTGAGCCCTAGGTTTAATTAACCTCACTGGTTTCACCTTCGTGGTTATAAACCTTTTTTGGTTTTTGTTTTATTTTGGGTTCAAAAGAGCTCTTTTAGCCCAAGAAAGACAATTTAGAGTAGCTGCCGTGACTTAAATTAGCTATTTGCTTCCAGGGGGCATGCAATCAACCTGTAATTAAGAATGTGCTCTGGAGTCGGACTGGTTCTACTATTCCAGTCAGTAGTGACTGAATTTCTGTGACTATTTCCTCTCTTGTAAAAATGAGGATAATAATTGTACATACCTAATAGGAATATTAAGGGGATTAGATGGATATATGCAAGATACTGAGAATGTTAAATAGAAGTAGGTTGAGGGGAAAAATACCTCATGCACTTGGACCAGTAATTTAAAGTGAAGATGAACTGTTAGATAATAAACTAGACGGATAGAGGAAGCATGCCCAGTAGAATTCACACAGTGCTGGGTATTGGGTTAGTTACATGGATTCTGCTTCTTACTTTACCATTAACTTACTAGGACCTTGGCTGAGTCACTTCGTCTTTGTGTATTGGTACCTTCAATTGAACAAAAAAGATTTATATATATGAATCAGATTCTTTTACCGCTAATGTTTTATAATCTGGTCAGTCCTGTTTCTGTTTTTCCACCTTTTAAATTTTTTTCACAGACTATAAAACTAGGGTTGAGAAGATAGCATATAATCTCTACTTTTGATAGGCCTATTTCCCTTTGTATTTAGGTATAAAAGGAACTAGGTCCTAAGAATCTTAATTTTAGGTTTTGTTATATAAATAGGATTTGGCATAGATAGTTATAAGAAAGTTAGAGTTTAAACCTGGCAAATTCCAATTAAAAAAAAATGCAGATACAAATTGTTGTCTATAGACCTAAAATTCTACTTGCCTAATAGTATAAATTATGGGCAGCTAAAATTTTAATATCTTTTACTTAAACAGGGATTCTCCTGATGAACTTCCTGTGTATGTTGGTACAAATGAAGCAAATAAAAACTGTATAATTGTTCAAAATGGAGATAATGTGTTTGCTGCAGTCAGGTAAGAAAATATATTTATTTCAGTCCTTTTTCTATTTATAATATTTGTTTATAATTATTGTGCTATAAGAGAAATTAAGGTAACCTAAAAATTTTAGATTTCTAGAAATCATTTCTGACTTTTGCAGAGTCCTAGTCATTCTTCTTTACTGTTCATCAAAAGAATATACCTCTTATGTAATTATGTATTTTATTTAAGGAAAATATTACTTAATCTTGACCTCAGTCATCTCATGGTAAAATCAAAAGAATTTTTAAACATCTTATTTTAAACTTCATCATTAAGAATTCATTGTAAGAACTCACTGTATATAATTCAAAGATTTAATACAGTAAAGCAGGTGCTCATTAATATCCTTGGAAGGGCTAATGGAGCAGCCCGAGCCTCCAGGAATGACAGTTGTGTGGCAGAAATGGCTCACCAATCGAGTTTATGTCTCTGCCATCATCAGGAAACTGGAAAATCAAGAACTGCTGGCCCAGCGTGTGGCTTCAGGACCACATTGTCTTTGATGTAATTCATACCAGTAAAATGGATGCCCTGCCTTCTTCCTCTTCACCCCCATGAAACTAAGGACCAGGTGCTGAGATCTCAGGTACAGCTGCAGCTGCAACTGCTACACAACAGATGCCTCAATGACTGCTTCCTGGAAGCACAGCCTCCACTTGGTATCACTTCTACTTTTCAAAGTTGCATCTGCAGAAGACCTGAACAGATACTTTTCAAAGGGGAAATACCAATGGCTAACAGACATAGGGAAAGATGGTCAAGGTTGCTAATCATCAGAGAAATGCAAATTAAAACCATAATGAAATAGATATCACCTCACACCTGTCAGAATGGCTGTCATCAATAAATCAAAAAACAGCAAGTGTTGGCGAGGTTGCAGAGAAAAGGGAACACTCACACATTGTTGGTGGGATTGCAAATTGGAACAGCCACTATGGAAAACAGTATGGAGATTTCTTAAAAAATTAAAAATGGATATGCCTTTTGACTCGGCAATTGCATTTCTGGATATTTATCCAAAGAAAACCTAAACAATAATTTGTAAAGATCTATGCACTCTAATATTCATGACAGCACAATTTATAAAGCCAAGATATGGAAGCAACCTAAATGCCCATCAACAGATGATTGGATAAAGAAATTATGGTTCATATATACAATGGAATATTACTCAGCCATTAAAAAAAATAAAATCCTACCATTTGCAACAACATAAATGGACCTAGAGGTTATTATGCTGAGTGAAATAAGTCAGAGAAAGGTAAATACCATATGATTTCACTTATATGTGGAATCTGAGGAACAAAAAGAACAAACCAATCAAAAACAGACTCACAAATTTAGTGGACAATTTGGTGACAGAGGGGAGGGAGTTGGGCCCCCTGAGAGAATGGGGCAAAGGATTAAAGAAATATAGATTAGTAGTTGACAGTTGGGTATGAGGATGGGGAGCATGGCAGAGGGAATGCAGTTAGCATTAATATGATGGCTAGGTGGAGGGCCGAGGGAAGGAGCAATTGGGGAATTTGTTTTATGAACAATAGATGTCTAAACAATGTACTGTACACTTGAAACTAATTTAATTTATTTTTAAAAATCACTGGTCTATATAACAATAATGCTAGAACACACACACACACACACAAAGTTGCATCTGCTTAAGAGAAGCTAGGTCCCATGTGCAGTCTGAGCAGAAAAATAGTATGGGAAATGCATCAGTCTCTCATATGGAAGGGGCGTGGAATGGAGCTTAGTGAGCCTGTCCACAATGTACTAGCCACACATAATTGGAAGCCATTTGTCGGCAGTTATGTAGTTTAACTAATAAAATGAAAAAAGCATTCTTTATTATTTTAAATACAATAAGTAGATCATGTTTTGTGGGACCTCTTCTAATACCCTACTTTTAAAAAGACTTTTATTTCCTATGATTTAATTGTGGCAAATTTGCATTAACAATTCGAACTAAGTCAACTTAGGGTAGCCCCTAGACTGCTGTGTACATACTGGTATTTACAGAGCAGCTCGTTATAGATATCTGAAAAAGGCTCTTTCTCTTCTGATGGCACTGAGTTTTCTAAAATGTTGCTTATCTCTGTTAAATAGCCCTGAGAGTAACTCTTATAATTTATATAGAACTTATAATTGATATAGTTCTTTTAAGCCCTTCAGACTTGTTCTGTTGGAATTGGTGCCATCTTTATTAGAAACTGTAGTTCTTTACTTGCTTATTGTCTGTCTTTTGTACTAACATGTAAGTTCCATGAAGGCAGAGGCTTTCTCGTGTCCAATATCTGCATCATAGTAGCTGTTCCATAAATTTCTTCATTCCACAATTACTTTGGCATGCAAAAACACCTAATTTTTCATTAGTCTTATTAAAAATCTTGTTTAAAAAGAAAGTTTTAGTGGTTATCTAAAATAATCCAAGATTGTTCTGGTATTTTTTTAGCTTATTGGAGAACACAGAAAAGAAAAAGAAAAAAAATTGATGGTAAATTTATAATTTAGGTGAAGACCAGCAAGTAAGTATTTGAGTACCTGTTTCACTCAGATGTTTTCTACCTCTAATAATTTTTATCAAACATAGAGGTAAAAAGATTATAATACTTTTCAAGTATGACAACTGTTTTAGTTTTTTGAGACTTTTCTTTACTTAAAAAGCCGCTTAGAATACTTTAGTTTGTTTTTGTATCAGCCTGAGTAAGGTCTTTTAAGGCAGACGATTTGTTAGAAACTCATTATTTTTATGCCTATGGAAACTACTAGTTTGCTGTGTGCAAGGCTGAATAGTAGTCAAAGAAATATAAATTCAGCCAGTGAAGATTATTAAAGATTAAAGAATGGTAATACCCAATTAGGTTAGGGTATAAAAAGCTTTACTGATGTGTTAATTGGTAAAACCTGTATAGAGAGCAGTTTGAAAAATATTTAAACAACCTTATTACAAAATTTCATGACAGATAATTAGCATTGCTAGGTACTGTGCTAAGTGAACATTTTTACCCTTAAGTCAACAATTCCATTTCCAGCTATTTATCTAAAGATATTTTGAACAGGTACACAAATATGTGTGTCTACTACAGATTGGTAAAAATGAAAAATTGGAAACAACATATTCAGCAATAGAAAAACTTATATAAATAAATAATAGAATGTCCATACACTATAATGCCAGGATCTGATTTGTTGATTTGGAAAGATATTTGATATATGAACAGGGCAAATAATAGAAGAGTATAGAATGATTCCATTTTTATATTGTGTAATACACATAGAAAAAAAAACTAGATTACCTAGTTTTATCATTAGACAACAAAATTAGTGAATTTTTCCCTGTTCTGTTGTTTTTTATTTTTATTCAAATAACTTCAGCAATGCTTTTGACCTCATGGACCTCCTAAAAACATATCAGGGATCCCTAATGGTCAGTCTGCAGACTCTTTTTGCTAACTGCTATTTAGTTAATGGTGTTAAACATGACTTCATATCAGAACCTCTTGGGTTACTGCTTTTAAGTACTTGATCATGAACTCTATACGTTCTGCTTCTAGAGATTTCACTTTCAATACATCTAAAACAGGATTCAGGAATATTTTTTTAAAATACACATTCCAGGTATGTCTAAATGTAACACAAAATGATACTTCTCTAATTTTAATACTTAAAATTTAAAAATCCATTTACCCTACATTTAATGAATGCTTACTTTGTGCAGGGCCCAAAAATTATTTAAGCAGATTTGGTACCTAGTAAAGGAATAATTTTTTTTTTAATTTAATCCAACCTATTAAATCTTGAGTGAACCTGTTTAAATAATTTTTTTCTCTTGCTGCCACAACTTTCTCTGCCACTCTACCTCACTCTATAGAGAAATGTGGATTTATTGCCATAGACAATGATTTTTCAAATACTAGTTCAAAGTAAAGTACTTAGTAACCCAGGAGGTTTTTTAAAATTTAATTTAATTTTTATTTTTTCTCAGGAGGTACTGAAATATAGTCAGGTTTAAAACCATTAATTAAACAGCAATTATCAAAGAATGATGTGTGGACCCTCATGAGTCCCTGACACCTTTTTAAGGAGGCCTGTGAGTTCAAAACTATCCATGATACTATACCATTTTTGCCCCCCTGGCTGAAAGGTAACAAGTGGTGGGTAATACTGTTGGTACCCTGACAGGAATCAAGGCAGAGGCACCAAATTAGCAGTCATTGTATTATTCATGGCAGTAATATAATGCAAGTGTCATTTAAGGATGTCAGTGATCTTTTTAACATGCTGTGTGATGAAATGGGGTGGGCTTAGAAGGCACGTCTGCATACTCAAGTATTGGTTTGTCTCAAGGAAAAAGCTCTTGAGTGATAAGAGTTGTAAGGTAAACTTTTTTTCACTCGAGTGATTGACAAACTCTGGTATTCAGACATGAGTGTTTGGCAGACATTTTCTCAAACGAATCAAAGAAAACGATTGTATTTGTTGCCTGTGATTAAAATTTGAGGATTCAAAAACAAAAATTAGAATTGGGGAAACATAACCACCATTGTGAGCTTGATAGCTTCTCACTACCTAAAGACTTTTCTAATGAGACTGGTGGTAATATTAATGAAAGTGATTTTTTCATATTGTGATATATCAGAGTGAATATGGTACAATGAAAAGTTTTAGTATTTGGAAGAGCTGCATGACTTAGTGAACCAATATGTTCCAAATGACCATTGCAGGAGTCATTCAAAGTTCAAGGTATCCCAATGGATTGTAATGTAAGAGTACAGAATGTTCATGGTTATTATTTCAGTTTGTAACTTTAATTATAAGAAAGCAAATCAGAGAGTAAGTCTGAAGCTGAGAGACAAAAGCTTAATACACTGGTACCAAGATAATCATACTTGTAGAAGACAGCTGTTAGGTGCCTTAAATAGTGGTGAAAATCTTCATAGAGACACTTTAACTAGGCCATGATGAATGCATAAGTACTTATTGGAAAGAATGGGAAAAATGGGCAGGGGAGCAGTATATGCATGGAAGTAAGAAAACAAGTGGCAGAATATTTGAAGGCCTGTATGTCATGCCAGAGAGGTTGAGGACTATAAAGATTGATTCACTTAGACTTGCCATTAGTTAGCTTTTTATGATTCATATATTTTCTTGATACACAAATGTGAAGGTAACTTTTTTTTCCTATTCCCCATGCTGTACATGATATCCCCATGACTTATTTGTTTTATAACTGAAACTTAGAACTCCTTATTCCCTTTCAGAAGGTAATATTTTAAAAGAGAAGCTGATCTTAAGTATTGTATAGTGTATCCTAGCTCTTTAAAAATAAAACATCCTTTTTGTGTCTACATACTGTTTTTTTTCCTCTTATGTCAGGCTTCTCCAGAGCAGCCTATATCTTAATATCATTTAATTTAAAACTTGGCTAAATCTCAGCTTTTAAAATATTCTTTATATCTTTATTGTAGGCATTAAGATACACAAATTTGATTCATGTTTGCTGTTCTGTGGCTGAAAGCTTTTTATTAATATTACCTTTCCCTTGTTTGAAGAAATGTATTAGGGATTATGAGAAAACTGTTGTAATTATTCTATAGTCTTTTTCTTGTATGGAATTTGATATTTTTTAACTTAGCTCCCTTCACTTCCCAAGGTCTGTGTGCTTAGTATAGTGGCCTGTAATATAACAGGGTTTTTACTTCTTTTTCAGATTATTTTTGGGGAAAAAACTTAAAGAAGTAACAGATAAAAAGAAAACTAGTCTCTTGAAAAACATAGATGAAAAACTCACAGAAGCAGCCACAGAACTGGGTTATTCGCTGGAGCAGAGAACCGTGAAGATGAAACAGAGAGATAAGAAAGTATGATTTAAATCTTAGTCACTATTTTGCTATTTAATAGGGTTTTTTCCTCTTGACTCCTTCCCCCCTGCACTTATCCTTCTTGTCTCCTGCCCCATCCCAAGGAGCACTAAACGCCACCCTCAGGGGCTCCCTACAGAGCTGTCCAGTACCTGGATTGCTAGAAGGATGGCACTGGAGCAGGGCTTGAGTGGCTTTGTAGGTTTAGACAGGCCGAGTCATGTGACATATCACTGCTGTGGTTGCATAACTCATGCCGGTATTTCTTTTAATCTTGTTTTAACAGTTACTCATTTTATAGAACTGAGCAAAAGCAGCTTTGTATGTAATGTTTACTTAAATTTCTTTTTTTAGTGGCTGAGATCTGTGGATTTAGTGCAAAGTATTTTTTGGGAGGGGGAGTTTTATAAAGATACACTGTAGAGTGCTTTAGTTAAGGGCCTCAAAGGTGGTTCCCTTTTGAGAGACCGTATTGAGTTGTTAATTTCCTCCAGCAAGTGTGGGTCTAAGCAGTCCCCTTGTTTTCCTTATTGATTCCATCAGCATTCCTTTTACATCTCTCCTAATGCCTGGACTGTAGGGGGTGTTTTGTAAACAGCAAATACTTTCGGGTTTTGGAACCTTTTGGTTTTTCACTTATAAATTTCAAAGTATATTAACAGACAACCTAGAATTCTTCTGCTTTGGGGTAAATGAGAATTCTGTAGGAGTTTGTTCTTAAAACCTTTGGGGAGGAAGGACATTTGCCACTGTGGAATAAAAGTAGCCATCTCCTCTAGCCTCTCACCATTGCCTCCTGTGGCTGATTGATCTGAACGTTCTAGGCCAAATAAAGTACTGGTTATTCCTGAATAAGCTAGTACTGGTGACTAAGTACTTCAGCATACTTAGTTATTGAAAATCCTACTTCAGTTCCTTTTCTGATCTTGACTCAACTGTAGGGTGATGTTCTGATAAGTTATAGTCACTAAATTGCAGTGTTAACTGTTCTCTTTAGTCCTAAAGATCAGAAATAGTTTTTAAAATTGTACATTAGAATGAAACTTATTCCAATAGGACATTTTAAAATTACTTTAAGATTTTATGTTGCCATTTTACTTTTTAGTTTTCATAAGGAGCCTCTTCTACCCTATGAATAGGAAGGGTACCATTCTATACTTCTTTATGTATCTTAAAGACTGAGTTTCTTTGTGCAGAATAGCTAGCTGTTAGCAAATTCTTTCACCAGAGCCCTGTTTTATTTATTTATTTTTTTTTTACCATAAGCTATCATTTATTTCAGATGAAATTTCCTTAATTCTCCCCCATAACTATAGATAAGCTGTGATTGGGGTTTAAACTTCATTGGAATATTTCCCCTGGCCCCATCCCCTCTGAGTTTTGTTTTGTTTTAGTAGTCTTTTTATAAAATCAGCTAGTAAAAACAAATACAAAGCAAAAAAGAATGTATAAGACACCCATGATTTTATCCTCCCAAAGACAATGCATTGGTGATTATGCTTTCAGATCCTTTTCTATGTGTGTTCTCTATTGTTATTGTGAGATCTATATTTTTTAATCGTGAAATATTCAGTTCTAGTATGTGACTTTGTCTTTGTGTATAAAATTAATATCCGTTCTAGTATAATAGAGCACTACTTAATACACTAGAAATCAATGTTTTATACTGATACTTACAGTGCTTTAGAATGCAAAGTCCTTATGTGTCAACCTCTTTGACCCTTAAAACAAATCTGCAAAGTAGGAATTATCATCCTGTTTTAAAGATAAGTCAGTTGAGGTTTAGAGCCTTTGTTCCTTGTCCAAAGTCATTAAGTGAGACAGATCTGAGACCTAAATTCACATCTTCAATATTTAGCATTCTTTCCACCTCATCTTAAGAAGTGGCTATATTTCACTTTACCTTTTTTATACCTGTATTTCATTATTAAAAGTGAACTTTGATTTAACAGTATTGTAAAGTGAGGGTATATCATTTCATCTATCTTTGATTCTAATACCTTAGAATATCACCATCCTTGTACATGGTCTTCCTAAATTTATAATCCCATTCTTCATAATAAAATTAGGATTTTTATGCTTTGCTAATAACTGATACCATTTTATAGATAATCTGTACAATTGTCTAAAAAATATGAAAATACATACCCTGGTTTTTATGTGTCAGCTTAGGTGGGGGAAAATATGTCAGTATCTACATCAGTTTTTTCTTTTATTACTAATACTGTTTTATGACCTTTTTTATACTTAAGTATATTGTTTCATATTGCTAAATTTAAGATCTCATAATTTTGAGTGGCTGCATTGTGCTTATGTTCAAAATTTAAGTTAAAATTTTTCACAGACAACCCTGCCATAGATATTCTTTTTAACCTTTATTTGCACACTTATCTAAATATTAAAAGAAATTCCTGGACATAGTATTGCTAAGTTTGAAGTGGTTTAATGTGATTGTGCTTGTGTGTGCATGTTTGCTTTTTAATTTTAGGAAGATTTTTTGTTGTTTGTAAAACTGCCCTATATGAGTTCTAGTTCTACCAGCAGTGTGTGAATGCCTATTTCTTCATTTCATTACCAGTACTGGGTATTATCAGTCTTTTTAATACTTCATTGTTTTAATTAGCTTTAATTAGTTTTAATTCTTTGATTATAAAAGACATCAAATATTTTTCACTTATCTATCAGTCATTTTTATTTCTTTTGTGAACTATCTGAACTTTGCCCATTTTTCTATCAGGGTTAGAATTAGTTTTTTTTATTTTTTTACCTGTTTTACTTGGGTGTTACTATTTTAAGATTCTCTTATAGTTTAATGACATCTTTATTAATTTTATTGTTTATACATATTGCAGATATTTTTATCAGTTTTTCTTAATTTTGTTCTTGATGGGTTTTATGTAGTTAAATCTATAAGGCTTTTCTTTCTCTAATCCAAAATTATTTTTTAAATGTGACTTTTTTTCTACTAGTAGTTTTATGGATTTATTTTTACATTTAATCCTGAAATACAACTGTAAGTTGGCATAAAGAGAATCTAAATATAACTTCATTTGTTTTTTCCCAAATGATGAGCAATTGTCTGTGAATGTCTTTTGAATAATCTGTCTCTTCTGGTAGCTTAATAAAAGTAGTGAAAGCAAGATATTGAGAACATAATAGTAAAATAAGATACAAAGACTTGGATGGAGAGGACTTTAATAGTTTGTTTTGGGGGTTGGTTTCTCAGGCATATTCACTGGAGGAAGTGGAATATTTGAAGCAAACGTTAAGGAAAGACCTAAGGACAACATGACTAGTGTGAAAAAGAATATAGACTGGAAGGGTTATGACAAAGATTGTGATTATGTCTGTTGTCTTTGAAGATTATCACTTGATAAAAGTCACTAGTTACGTTATTTGCCTCCATAAAGGGCACTACAAAACTATACATTCCCCTGCTCTTGGCAAGTTTGCACACAAGCCTGCATTTTTCAGGTAAAAATAGTGGGCCTGACTTTGGCAAGATGGATGAGAGGAATTATGTCCTTACGTCCTACCACATCTTCCTGCTAGTCCTTCTATCTTCTTTTAGGTCCAGTTCCTTACTCTTTCTACCTAAAAAAAATAATAATACTTTGACCTTAGAGGAAACTGATATTCTGGCTTGCCTCCTGTAATATGGTGCATTGGTGTTCTTTCTTCACAAATCAGGATGCAGACCTCTAAATGACTGACAGAGTAAAAGCCAATTATTTCACTGTTTTAGAATTTCTTAAAGTGCTTGACTTTTAGGTAATTTTAAAGGATAGAAACATTAAATTTTTCCCTGGTGTACAAATATACTGAAATGGCAGAAATGTTGAGATTGTGTATGTTGCTTTTGTTTTGTCTGTTTACCATGATAAAATTTTATGTTTTTCTTTAGGTTGTGACAAAGACCTTTCATGGTGCAGGCTTGGTTGTTCCAGTAGATAAAAATGATGTTGGGTACAGAGAGCTCCCTGAAACAGATGGTAATATATTTCTTATGCAAACATGCATATGTGAATATGTGTTTATATATGTGTAGGAAGGTTTTTCTTATATTGAAAATTAGGTATATACATGTGCCTTTTTTGAGACAGTCACTAGACCTAGTGATGAAGGTTTTAGGATCAGTCAGGCCTGAATTAAAACTGTTTTTTTTTTTTAATCTGTAAAATGGTTAATAATGGTGAATACTGTTTATAGGGGTGTTTGAGGTATAAGATTATGTAAGGTGCTTAGTGCAGTGCTTGCCTCATAGTGCTTAATATACGGTATTTATAAAAGCTTAAGTAATTTTAACTTAGGTTACTTTTTCTAAACTTTCAGAACCTTTGACATTACACAACATACAAAACAGTAATTATTGAAGTAGTGTTTTTGTATATTCCTTTGTGAAATTTTTTTCGTGTGTATATAAGACTACTTAGTATTCAGGAGCCCAAGATCCTGAACTATTTTATCTAAGTATTAAAACACATTGAAAACAGAATATTCATACCAAAATCTAATTATTACTATGGTGAGAAAAGAATAAAATTACTTCTCAACTCTTTCCCCACCCCTTTATTCCCTATTCCTTTGATTGTCCCTGTTGGCATTCCCTTATTTACCAATCCTGTTCCAGGGAGGATAAAACTTAGAAGTCAGAATTAGCACTTCCTCAAGAATGAACCAAGTATTTCTGCCCAGCATATTTGGTCACCCATTTTTTAAAACAATCAAACAGTCTCAGCTGATTAGACAGGTAGCCCACGTTCTATTTGTTGGACAGGCTGATCTGTCCCACTGCCCCATATCTCCTCCCTGAAGCCAGAGGTAATCAGTCTCTAATGGGAAGAGCAGGTATGCTCTAGCTGCTTGCTGTTCAGTCTCCTGCTTATACTCCTTTTTACCTTGAAGATGGTTATAATCTTTTGATATCATTGATTCCTTTTAGCCAACCTCAAGAGAATTTGCAAGACAATTGTTGAGGCACCAAGTGACGAGGAGAGACTAAAAGCTTTCGCTCCGATTCAGGAAATGATAACTTTTGTTCAGTTTGCTAATGATGAATGTGATTATGGCATGGGGCTTGAGTTGGGAATGGATCTCTTCTGTTATGGTTCACACGTAAGTAAGAACATCACTGCCAAACCCCCTCCTGTCCCCTACTCCACATACTCATGGACACACATTATATCTGCAAGTTCTAGCATGTCTAGGATAGATATATTTCAAAAGGAACTCTTTCAAATGATTTTAAGCAGATGTTCTATAAATATTTATTTGACATTCATCTTGTATTCTGGCAAAGGAGAATAACCAAGATTATTTGTCTTCAGGTTTACCTTAAAGTGGTTTTACTTGTTAGACATATTATTGGGATATACATGTGTATGAGTGTGTCCACAGACTATTCTTAGGATTCCATTTCATTTTCTGTTATTGGGGGGTATTTCTTCCTGTGTTTATTCCTAGATGGAGAGCAAATAGTATTTTAAAATTGGCTTTAAATTATTTAAAATATGAGATGATACTGTATCATTAACTATTTGCTCATTAAATAGGAAAAACCTGCCTAACAGTTAAGTCAGTACTTAACTGTACTTGCCTCAAGGTCAAAGAAGCAATAAGGTGTAGTGTTTCTTGGGTTAAACTGGTTTTAAATCATACACTAAAAAGCTGTGTATGATTGGGCAATTTTCCCAACAACTGTGTATGTCTCCTTACTTATAAAATGTCTGAACACATGCACAGAGACCATTTTATTCTTATTTAACCTATGATGTCACCTACAAAGCACAGAGAGGTAAACCATCTTGCTCAGGCTCACATAGGCAGTCTGATTCTAGAGTCAGTGTCTAAATCAGTAATTCCCAAACTATAAAGTGCATAGGAATCGCTTGAGATGTTGTTAAAATGAAAACCGTTTTAGTGGATCTGGAGCAAGGCCTGAGATGCTGCAGTTCTGACATGTTCCCAGGTGGTGGTAATGCTGCGACTCTGCAGACCACACTCTGAGCAGCAAGACAAAACCAGCAGCTAACTTCAGCTGCATCAGAATCATCTGCAGGGCTGTTCAGACACAGATTGGTGTGCCCCCGCAAGTTTGACTGAATTCTTGGGTGGGTCCTGAGAATTTACATTATGACAAGATAACCAGGTCAGGCTGATGTCACTGGTTAGGGCAGTCTAATCTGAGAACTCTGCTCTAAACCACATTACTGCCTTTCTCATATATGGTTATCAGAATAGTCAAAATGTTTAACAGCCTGAATAACAGTCCTTAACCAGCCAGAATACTGCTCTGCCTGCCAGAAAATACGAACCAGCTTAATAGAAAATGGGATTCTTGTGAGAATTAAATAAGAATATACGAAAAGGTTTTTTAGCACAGTATTTAGCACAGAGTAAGTGCTAATAAATGTTTATCATCAACAAAAGCATAGCCAGTTTTTCTTCTAGTATATATATGCAATAGCAGTAGTCCAAGTCCTTGATAAACCTAAGGCAGCGACTGAAGGATGAAGGGGTTAGAAGATGGTGGGTGGAGGAGAGGAGGAATTTGAAGATAAAGGGAAGTGATTTAAAAACTACCATTCATCAACAAAGGAAAATACTGATTAAAAACTGGTGGGGATATATTGAAGAGAAGGAAGAAGCATTTGAGCATTAGGAGCAAAACAAACACACACATTGATAACCCTTACCTAAGGATATAGGAAAGCATAACTTTAATTTGTTTTTTTTTCCGATTTTTCTTTACAATATACCTTTAGTTTTTTAGAGCTAAAAGTTTACGCCTTGGACAGAATGCCAGACATGTCTCAAAATTCACTGTCCTAATCAACTGAGAAAGCGTCTAAAATGATTTTGGGAGTATGCTTTCTTAAACAAGTGCTTTCTCAATTGATTTTCTGTTACTAGAGCATCTGCTGTATTCTCTGCTTAATATTTATTTTTATTTTTCAGTATTTTCATAAAGTTGCTGGCCAGCTTTTACCTCTTGCATATAATCTGTTGAAGAGGAATCTCTTCGCAGAAATTATTGAAGATCATCTGGCAAGCAGAAGTAAAGAGAACATAGACCAACTTGCAGCATGAGTGAGAGTTGGCTTTGGTATACAGTATTTTAAAGCATTAATGTTAAACTTGATTTTTTTTTAAAGGAATACAGAAAATAAATAGGAAACATTTACTAAACCTTTTCTCTCTTCTGGACTGGTTTTCTTTTTCATGTGCAAATAAATGGCAGTCAAATCATCTAAATGGTAAGGCCCTGAACACATTCAAAAGAAAGTCATCCTCTAATAGGTTATAGGAAGCCACTGCCTAATGCCTATGGATAACTAGACTGTCCTCTCCTCCCAGTGAGTCCTGGTTCAGTATTTAACATGGGCATCAGCTGTAGTTTTAAGGACTGGATTTATGAGATATGGAGAAGTCAAGTCATGACACCGTACCCAGCACTTTCCCAAAGTCCTGACCCCAGACCTAACAAAACTTAATTTTAACAATATTTCCAGGTGACTCATCGGTATTCTCCCCACTAGTCTAGTTATCCCATTAAGAATATTCTTTAGAACAATTCTGTCTCAGTCTGTATTTACTAATCTAATAATATATCATAGTGATTTATAATTTAATACAGTATGTGAATCAGTATACCATTTAGATTTTTAATTTTCATTTACTTCACTGGATCTCCAGTACAAATCTGTAGATAGCTGTGTTTTACCAGATTAAGGTCCTCCTTAAATCTGACAAAATGGCCTTTACCTTAAAAACAAAGCATGAAATGCAAAATAGCAAACTCTGTGGATTAGACTAAAGAGCCTACAAGCTCTTTCCTCTTCATAAATTCAAGATAGAAATGTGCTCGTCATCTATTTTTAGCCCCCACATTTTATAGAAGATTGACTTGACTTACCAAATAACTGTTGAATAGTCAGTCTCCAAAATTACTTTGTCAGCTGTGTCCTTAAAACAGATTTGAGATACTTAATCCTTTTGATAAAAGGTATGAGTAAATTATTAAAAGGAAACACTTCTAGTTAAGGTTTTTGAGTAGCATGCCTCATCTCCAGTTACGCTGTAAACTTAAGAACATTTATATGTCCCCCTCAGTAACATAAACCATTGAATATATGTGTGTTGAAAAAAATATACAACCATGAAGACTGGTCTCATTTTAACTCCAGTTGGTCATGTTGCTGCCCATCAATCCTACTATTACATTTTTCTTCAAACATGCAACACCTTCCCCCATCCCCAGTTTATTCTGAGAAAACAAGCAATCAAAATAACTTCCACAAAATCTAACCACACTAACTATTCCTTATCACTATGAATGTTGCTTAATGTTTCAGTGTGCCCAAGATGCCACCCTTCTTAGCTACTTAAGGACCCCTCTCTCTGCTCTCTCAGATTGTCGGTTTTTCCTTAAGCATTCCTATCAGCAACAAAAACTATGATATTTTGGATCTTAAAACACTATCACGACTCCCTTTTTGGAAAAACTCAGGAAGAATAATAGCTGCCTTCAATTCCTTCCAATTTCTGTCAAACATACTCTAATCAAGCTTTTGCTTGATTCCTTTGAAACTTTGATCAAAGTTATGTTATCTCCATATTAGCCAAATTTCAGTCCTCATTCACCTATCAGCAACACCTAAGTCAATCCTCCTTTAAACTATTATTCATTTGGCTTAGGGGACTACCCGTCTCTGAATGGCACCACTCTCCACCTTACCTCACTGGCTGCTCGCTCTTGCTGGCTCATGTCAAGTCTAAACATACATATGCATCAGTGCTCAGTCCTTTTCCATTCACTTGTTCTCATAGTGACTTCATCCTGTCCCAGGATGACACCTCTCATCATTTTTTGATCTCTCAGGCTGGACTCTAGAGCTTCTCATGAACTTGAGTCTAACATATGCAACTGCCTACTTGACTTTCCCACCTGAAAGTCTAAAAGGCATTTAAAACGTAATGTCTAAAACCAAAACTGTACAAATCTATCCTTCCTGAAGTCTTTCCCAATTCAGGCAGTGGCCATTTCACTGTTCTGTAGTTACTTGCCAAAAACCCTACTCTCATTGGACGTTCAATCTGTTAGCGAATCCTGTCTATTCCACTTTCAAAACGTCTAGAATCCAACCACTTTCACAGCCTCCACCAACTCTGGTCAGGTTCAAGCCCCTATCATATCTTACCTCGATTAGTCCAAGAGCCCTCAAACTCATTTACCTGCTTCCACCCCAACCCCCAACGAAACCACCAGAGAGATCACGATAACAGATCATGTCACTTTCTGCCTCACTGGCTTCCCATTTTATTCAGAACAAAAGCCAAATTCCTATACTCCCAACCTTTCTTTATCTTCTACCCCTTTTCCCCTTCAGCCAGTGACCGAATTGGTGTTCCTTGTACCTGTCTTGATGTTTGCCTATATTTCCTCCTCTTGGAATATTCTTTTCACAGATAACTATGATTCCCTTACTTTCTTTAGGTTTATGCTCAAATGTCATCCCTGAGGCCTTTGATCATCCTCCAAAAAACAAAAAAACAAAAAAAACAAACAAAACAGCATCTTCCCCAGTACTTATTTTTCTTCATTAGAATTTTTGTCTGCTTCATGTATGCGGACAATGTGTGGCATATAGGAATCATTTTTAAAAATTTGCTGAACTAATTAATTTGTGATATTTATCACCATCTGACATACTATGTATCTGTCTCACTACCGGAATGTAAGCTTCAAGAACATAGAATAATGCCTAGCACTCAGTGAGTGTTCAATAAATACTTAGTGAATGATCAAATGAAACGAATGATGAATCCTGTAATTTTTTAGTCGTGTTTTCCTTTTTACTAAAAGTTTAATGTTAGAATGTTATGAAAACCTTTTAACAATTCAAATGTTACCACCTCCTTTTAGACAGTTCTATTAGCAAATATCCAAGGTATTTTTTAAAAATGTAAATCATGTACGTTTTCCCTTTGTGTGAATAACATAATTTTTCTTTTAAATTAAAAAAAATCATGTTTTGAAAGTAAACAGAAATCTTTCTGCAAACCTGCAGCTGGCAAGTTGGAGGCTCTAACTATTGCTGGTGGTATGTGCATCCTGTTCAATCCAGATCTATTCTTTTGTTGCTCCTTGTTTGCAAAGTACAGAAATGGCTTTGTAACCTCAGGGAGGCTTTATATACATCGCCCCTTTTGAGGCTGCATGTACCAGGCATATTGGCCTACACTGCATAGAGCAGCAGGAAAAATGAGAAGACTGTTACAGATATAATTAAAGGCCAAACCACACATTGTCATATAGATTTTAATAGATATTCTGATTAACTCATCACAGTAATCATTTTTACTGTAATGATATGCAGCTTTACTACACTAGTATAAATAAAAAGATAAATACAGCTCTAGGCGACATCACAGATTAACAAACTAAGCATTCTTCATGAACCAAAACTGAAAACAGTAATTAATAAGAAATGCTGACACCCTTGCCCATTCTCTTCACACCTTACACCCTTGCCCATTCTCATCATACCTCCTTAAAAAAGGGTACTCAAATAAGGCGCTCCACTTATTATATTGGTCAATTCATTTGCCAATTAGCCAGGCACATATATTTCATGGTCTCCTCTATTTCACAGTTTGATTAAAAAGCAGACACACCTCATTGTATCTAGAAAAAATGGAACAGATAGTAATGCCAAAGAAAATCACTGAATGCATAAAAACACGGCACTTGTCCTGTATTTGAGGAGTAAGACACATCAGGATTAGAAATATACCAAGAAAATTAATAGCCACCTTGAATATTCACCCTGAAATGTCAGTCTCTGAAGCAGGATGGGCAATGAAAAGAGGGCCTGAAATCAAAACGGGAACATGAAAAATGAAACCCATGAGAACTTTAATGTTATAAAGCTATCTGCAAAGAAATTCATTTCTCTTTGAAGGTTTGTAACTGAAGACCAAGCAAGTCAACATTCAATAGCCAGTGTTGAGGAATTCATATTCTAAAAGTGTCTTGCACAATGAAAATATACATAAGACAAACTGGAGATAAGATATATAGAACCATCATTTAGAAATTTCATTCTGGATGGTTAAATCAACTTTGAAGAGGTCATTAAGAAAACATGAAGTCTGCTAAAGGGTGGGAAGTAACGGGAACAAAATACTAATTTTAGGCAGATAGCAAAACTAAGAATGTTCCAAGAAATTCCTAAAAATTTTTTCAGCTTTCAACTGTCATTCTAATATGGCTTCATGATCTTATAAATCTTCAAGATCTTACAGATCTTATGGGATTTTACAGATACATTATCATTAACTATGAAGTGAAGAATCACTTCCAAAATGTAAAAACAGCTCATTGCCAGTTTCAGAAAATGCCTGTCTGCAAAAATTCATTTTTCTACCAAAATGCATAATCACAGAATATTGAGGCCAGTCCTTCAAGCAAATTGCCTTTGTCAGTTTTGACCATGTTTAAAACAGACATTTCAAAAAAAAAAAAAAATCCCAAACATACCTCATTACATTTTCAACTCATCCTGTAAAAATGGGTACTGTGAATAATCAATCACTGAACACTTATGGATGTGGCATACCCAAAGACTCAAAGGTTATGTTCAGATTAAAATTTTAACAGCTACCTTTGCAATTTTATTGTTTTCATTTTTTTTTTTTTAAAAAAGGTTAACTCTTTTTAACTTTTGTTTTTAATTTGCCAAGTGATTTGTAATGTTTCATCTTTCCAGTTAATGAGTCAAAATGGACAGGTCAGCAGACATAATCCAGGCGATGGCAGTGAAAGATCAGAAAAAGGTTTGTGTACACACTGGATCATAGAGAAATAATCACCACCTCTTTTAACACCCTTGTTGTTCCCACTGTAAACTTTGTTCACACCTCTGTATTTTTAAGTCTGAATTACTCTATAAAACACATTAAAAAGGTAAAATTATTTAAGTGAGATATTAACTGATCTGTATTTTATAAACTTTAATCCATAAAAATATAAATAAGAATGGTAAATTTTTAAGAAAAGAAATATACATTTAGTGCAAGTTATGAATTACATTTCTTCTTTAGTGTCAGCAGTAAAATATCTTGGGGAAAGAGAAAAAAAATGATCTAACTTCAAGAAAAAAAATTCCAGTGTTTAAACATGCAATTAATACCAGATACTGCTAAAAAAGAATACTTCCTTCTCTTCACTGTCAAAGCATCAGCATTTTGTTTCCTTATGCTGAACAGTACTTGTATATCATAGTAGTTTTATAAGTACAAAATATGCATAAGACAAGATAATATTATTCATAAAGTCTGAGAGGAAAAAAAAACAAAACAAAAAGATGTTTATCCTTACAAGTCAGGTTTCATTGTAGATTCTGAACCACACAGCACACAAGCTGAGAGATTTCATTCACACTTCAAGATTTTATCTGTTTGATCAGCCTTTGTTGTGGCGCATGTGATAGCTCCAAGCATTTAGTGATAGTACAAACTACATGGTTAATGGCACAAGAAACACTCCCTTCTTGTAATAAAACCTCAGTAATATCACAGTACATCTCAATATGAGAAAGACTGCTTCGAAAAGGTTCACCAATTTAAAGAGGCTTTGTTACAGAGAGAGAGAGAGGGAGGGGGAGAAAGAAAACCTTCTGGAATGTAGAAAGGTAATGCTGAACTATACAATTCATGAATTAAACAGAACAGTTTTGATTTAAAAAGGGCAAGACCTTGCAGTCTTATAGATGGCTCAATTCAAAGTAATCCCTCCAGAAACAGGGACTGATAACGCGTCTTTGCGATGTTGGAGTGACAGGCAAGGTGCTCCCGTGTCCTTTCCTTTGAAGCTCAAGCCTGCACTATCACAGCACATCCTCAGCTGAATGCATCCAGTGCAGAACAGGAGTTGATTGGCTGCTCTCAGAGGGGGAAATACCTCACTCATTTCCTCCTCTCTCTGCTTTCCCTCCCCAAACAACTCCATTCCACCAGCATTATTTGCAAACTGTGTTGCAAAAGCCCGGCTTTTATATTTCTTTTGTTTTTTTTTTTAGGAGAAAAATAAGTAGATGACTCTCTCAGGTTACAGAGTTGTGCTATGCAACAAATGAACTTCCTCTTCTGCCTCCTCTCTCTCCTCATCTATAGGATTCAGTTGAACATTACTGAGGCGGGGTCTTGGTTTGCCGTCTGGGCCATATGACGGAGGATATCTTTTTTTGTTATAATGCCAAGGAGGCGCCTGAAAGGGATAAACAGAAGACTGCTATTAAAATAAAATGGGGAAAAAGGTGAATTTATAGCTAAATTCTTTTTGTTGACAGGAATAGAGCAAAGCAAGCAGCCTGATTTTGTATTTTCAAAAATTATTTTATTGGTAAAGATAATGAAATTATCCAGCAACCATCTTTTGATATAAAAAGTATTATGGCCACTAATAATAGTACTATGTCCTTTCACTGACTCTCACTGAAGAAGAGCTATTTTGATTACTGCATGCTAACAAAAAAGTAACAAAAAAAATGGGAGGATATATGAACAAGTAATGATGCTGATCCCATTTGAGAAGGAAAATTCATTCCCACCACATTAAGAAAGCAGTAAAATGTCTGATGATGAAATCCCTTCGATATTCTACTTACTAAAAATGAAAATTAACTTAAAAAGTAATTTAGGGATTACCCAGTTGTATGCAGAAGCTTCATGAAAGCACATACAATTGAGATAAAATGGTCAACACGGAATTTGAATCAAAAACTTCCGAACCTCAAGAACCATAGGATAACCCAAGTTTCTAGTACACTCATCAATATTTTCTTCTTTTGATTTTAGCCAAAAAAAGGTTAAGATACAGTGCTTTTATGAAAGTGTTAGTTGTTAATGCTTACATTAAAAGACAGATGAAAATTCAAGAAGCGGTCCTAAAAGGTTATTTATAGGAGAAGCACAAAGCAGAATGAATGAGTAGCTACTTATTATTCTGGTTAGTAGTTTTTTAAAAAAGGATGCATGAAACACTTGTGAAATATTAGCATACAACAAGAATACATAATTGGTTATGTACTAAATAAACTGGGACAGGTTTTATATAGGTATGACAATTGCAGGACAAAATAATTACAGGCATTAATTGCTAGAGCCAGACAATTTTTAGGTTATAATTCAAAATTTATCTTTAGTCATGAAACCACTAGGACATTAAGCCAGTTAAAACAAATGCATATGATCACTAAAAGCTGTTTACAGCATTCTAGAAGCATCATACAAAATGGGCACACACATATTCTAGGAACAATTCGCTAATGAAATGGCAGGACACACATTATTGACTTTGAAAGTTTGCAAGGTATAGCATAAAAAGAAATAATGCTACGATCACACACACACATATAAATACACACATATATATGTATATACATATATACATACATACATATGTACACATTACACTCTAGTGTGCCCATAAAAAATCCATTTATCTGTCAGCAATTTAAACATTGCTAAGCTCAGTTAAGATTATTTATGAGCTTAGATTTCCCACAAAATTACCACACAGTTAGGAAACATTTAAAAAATAGGATTTGGGGTGATAGGGTAGACATTTTAACCAGTCAAGTGTCTTCTGAGACCAGTATAACTGCTAAGGTAGAGACAGATTTATTGTGTTTACTTTAAAAATGTCCAATAATATTTACTCATTCAACAACTAAACTCTTTACAGTTCTTAAATTGCACCTAATGATTTTGATGAGAGAGGTTAACTTTTGCTTACTTCCTATGAAAGAATTTAACACATATCTAATTTTTTGTTACAGACATATTTATGAGACATAAATGTAATTGGCAGCATGTAGGATTTTTTGTTCAGCAGGTATCTGGGAAAGAGAGAACTGAACAGTTCACAAGTTTCATGCTTCCTGACTTCTAAGGTATCTAATGAGGAGATCTGATATATCTAATCACCAAGGGCTCGA
Organism: Cynopterus sphinx; assembly: GCA_030015415.1. Taxonomy (NCBI): domain Eukaryota; kingdom Metazoa; phylum Chordata; class Mammalia; order Chiroptera; family Pteropodidae; genus Cynopterus; species Cynopterus sphinx. The sequence goes on along the minus strand of CM057390.1, from coordinate 63,214,626 downwards.
CGTGCTGCTTTAGTTGCTCGAGATGCTCTAATATGTTCTTCTTTGTGATGATCCCCAAGACAATCCTGAAACAGATGTTATGCTAATAACTGTGAGAAATAAAATTAAAAGAGGTTCCAATCATAACAATAAAAATGAGGGGAAAAAAACCCATAAACCATAAGAATGCTTTTAATGAACCTCAGAAAAATAAAAATAAAAATGATTTGAAGTCCCAGGTCCCATTTGCATAAATTCTACTGACTTTCAAAAGTGACAAGCTACTATTTTAAAATACTGATGAGCTGTTTTCCTTTTTAAATTAAAAATCAAAATTAAAAAAAAATTCACAATGGAGATGACTATAAAGTACAAAATATATTAATACACAGCTAGCTATAAAATTCTGGAATTTAATTTCACTTTCAGTGTTCCTTCCCCTGAAGAAAATATTTTTCTAATAGCTGTAATGTCACAATGCAGCAGCTGTTATCTGGATCTACCTCAGCAGTGAAAAGGTAGGAGGCTTAGCCTTTATTGCCTATGAGGAGACGTAAATCCCTTGTATTTCACTATTATTTAGAATTAAAATTAAAGGTAATGTGCACTAAATTAATTTCAGTTACTGTATTAGTAAGCTCTGTCAAATCACATGGTACACAATGAGAAAAAAAAAAGACAATTTTTAAAGGACCAAATGGCAATTTTAGAGATTTACAAAGCAATGTTCATATTTATAAAGTAATACCCCTAAAAAGGAGGATATACTTTATTTTCTCTCTCTAGCTAATGAAGAGTGACTTAAGAATAATAAAGACAGATTCAGTGTCACTTTATTAATTTCAGGAAGTACCAGGAAACTTAATGTGACATGTGACTCATTTCAAGAATAATTTGCTGTTTCCTTGTAGGCTAAACAAGTAATTAGTTAACAGAACATGACCCAACAGTTTCCCAAACTACACTCCAAGAAACTAGTCTCAAGAGTTTTTCCCTCTCTCCTCCATAAAAAAAAAAAAAAGGTTTCATATTCAAATAAGTTTGGAAAACTGTTTCCTATTATCCTGTCTGTGAATCAAATAATGTGAACATTTTATAAGTTCTAAGAAGTTCCACAGTAAAGAAACCTCAACTGTATAACATACAATACTTTCCTCACTTATATGATCACAAAACTCTTTTGAGCAATGCCTATTAACATCCTGCTAATTCTACTAAGACTGAAACATTTTGAGAAATTCTGCTAATTAAAATTAAAATGTGGGACATCTTATACTAACATCTTTAAATTTTACAGACACTTTTCCCTTATCTCTGTTCTCATTTTCTTCTTGCACCCAAGGTACTAGATTTGTTATATCTCTTTCCCCAGTTACTTCCCACCTCTAAGTACATAGTAAAAACTATTAAATATTAGCAATTGTCCAGAACTTCATACTCTACACTAAAAACCTGATGATATTTCTCTTCTGGGTTTAAATCATTCCTTACTTCAAAGAACAAATTCCAAAAGCCAACACACCAAATGATCTGTTCTCTTTCTATGTCTATCAATCTATTTTCTTTATAGGACAGAAATAAGCAAAATATAATGAAGGTACCCATCACACCAAGCTTATAAACAGGCTGTATCAGGTAAGATTTTAATTAGCTATCTTCCCTCCCCACCTTCGTTATTTTTACACTTTCTTTTGAACAGTTTCCTTTCCAATATCTGTACTGCCCAAAACCTGGGAACTGATGAGCCAAATGAAATATGGTAATCCGTATAGCTTTCTGATCATAGATAATCATAACTAGAGAATGATGTTTATATTTAGTAGTATATAAAAGGACAAACTATGCCAGGCAATGGGAATAACTCAAAGAAAGTAAAAGTTTATAACACCTCCGCTTAGCTTCCGACTGAGCCGTTTATAATTTAAAAAGCCCAAGAACAAGTAAAACTTCACAAAGAGTTGCTCCATTTAACGTGCTTATTAAGTTTTTAAACAGTGAAGTTTGGTACCATTTTTTTTTTAAATTGAATGTTAAACTAAAAAGTTGTTTTACTATATACATCTCTTCTCCAATCAATATCTGTAATATTAAATAATTCAGAACTCCCTGCCCTTAATCAAGCGCTTTAACCCTTTAATGATTTATTTCATGTTACCTATTTTACCTGGTTAGCACAGTGAAAACCTCAACTTTAATGGATCTAATACTCTAGCTTTATATTTCTATTTCTAATCCAATACAGTCTAATATTGTCTAAGAAAACAGCAGTAGCTTAAGAAATCACAAAGAAAGATATATTCTCTCAGTCAATTACAGAGTAAAACAGTAGCAAGCTATCAGGTTTTAAACTTAGAAACACATTTGAGTCCCTGATATCTGACTTACTAACCTCGTGGACAAATTATAAAACCTCTTTGAGCTCAATTACTTTGTCAGTCAAGTCTGGTCACTACCTCCTACTCTGCGGAGGGGCTACAAAGTTATATGAGAAACATGAAGAAGGTGTTCAATAAACAAATTTGCTTCCTTTCTGTTCTTTCCTCCTTTCTTCTCTAGATAGGGGCCATGTATTTGGTACAAAATATCGTTTTAAAAAACCTGCTGATTCTCTAAGTGTTTCTCAGTATTTCTCTAAGTGTATCTCTTGGTATTTCAACCAGCTTCACGCTGTGCATGCAGTTTAAGCATAACTCAAAAACTCCCTTTGTTTCTCATTTTTAGCCTTTCTGTTACAAGCTTTTAGGTGAAACAATGTTCTTAATTATGTCAACTAGGAACAGCAATAGAATGGGGGGAAAAGGGACTAGAGAGAATGGGTGGGGAAACAGATTCCAGGACCGGGAATGGAGGAAGCAGTGGCAATGAAGGGGCACATCTGCCAAGGCACACTGAGCATTACAGCTCCACTATCTCTGTGACATCAGCCAAACAAAACTCTCCTCAACTCCTTTTTCGGAGAAACACTGGTGGTTTATGTGTAAAGGGCAGAAAAATAAATTCATCAATTCATCTATTTTAAATACATGTGTATTTATTTGTCATTAGCAGTTTATGTAAAAGATTTGTGAATGCAGAAGGTAGAAAAGTGGAAACAAAGCTTTTGCCAAAGGAGGTTTTCAGCAGTCACAAATTTCATTTAATCTTATGTTAATGCCCTCATTACATGACAAAATGAATAATGGCTGAAATAGTAAATAGCAAAATATCTATAAAGTTTTTACTGTACTAAAACTGAAATACTTACAAATGGGAACAGGTCTTTGCAGTGCTCCCTCCAGGTGAGGCCCTCATGTGGGAGTAGTTCAGCATCTCTTTGCCAATTTTGAAGTGTTGCTGACAAATGTCACCTTATATTTTGGCAAAGACTGGGCAACTAACATTTTTCTTATTCTTGGTGAGTGTGCATCTGAGTGATTGATCCTGTATTCATAACCATACTAAAAGACAGACTTTCCCTCTTTGGAGCTGATTACACTCTTCTCTAATAACTGCATATGAATTCCACTAAAAAGGATAAAAAACTCTGTTAAGTGAACTGATTTCTTTGACCAAACTTACCCATTGTGCGTTACAAGGCACTGCCTCAGACCCAGCTTTCGGAAAATATCGACCACGATCTCCATTGGGGTGTGATCTGTCACTGTGAAAGGGCTCATGTCGAGGATGCTGCGAAGCTTCAAGGGCCGAGGACTTTCTGCCGGAAGAGACGGGGTGTGCTGTGCAAAACACACACGAGAACTGCCCACGATACCTTCTTGTTTTTTTCTGGCACTTTCTGAAAAGAGACAGAGAAGGCCAAAAATTAAAAATTGATAAGTTTGTTTTAGGTGTTTTAAGGGCACCCTTCTTATTCAGAGATTAAAAAAAAAAATAAATGTATCTCATGACTTTCAGTCCCTTCATATTTTCCTATCTTCTTAAGGAACAGACTGAAAGTCATTTAGCAACTTCTTATATTTGACAGAATTAGAATCCAACAGCAACAAATCATCTTCTTGCAAATATGTTATTTTTGGTATAATTATATCATGGTACTTTCTTTCCTGGCCCTTAAGTTGTTTTCTAACTATGACGGATCAGGAAGCATGTTTGGATATGGGATCTTGAAATCTGCACACATCATAGGAATCCGTCACAGAATAACACCTTCCTGAACTGTCCCTTACCCTGCATTAGAAGCGGGACTAAAGAGAGCTTCATCCTTGCTTTGACTATGTTCTGTACGCTACTGCTATGAATTAGCTAGTTCTTCCTCTTTTCTAATGTTAAAGTTTAATTTTCTAGGTAAGTCATGAGCATTAACAGGTGGGTTGAAACTACAATTATGTACATAATGGGCAAAAACTGACTTTAGGTTCTATTTCTAAAGAATAAGTGTGCTCTCCATTGTGCTCTGCCTCAAATCCTTCTGTCCTGCCTACTTCCAGCTTTGAAAATGCTAGATAAAAAGTGGCAAAGATGCAGAAAACTGCAAAAGAAGAATAGAGACCATGGAAACAAGAAGGAAAATCATTAAACGGAGAATATACAAAAATAAAATAAAAGTCACCTTTATGTTTCTATTTTGAGTTAGTAAGTATTCAAACTGTGTGTACAAATATAGATTTGTTATACTGAACATATTTTGAACAAGAATGAATTTGGCTACAAAAAAAGTTAAGTCAAAAGAAAAAGCATCAGCCTTAAACTGAGAAACAGATAAACATACAGCTCATAAACAAATACTGCAATGCTTTTTACTTCTGACCACCAAAGCCTAATTTAACTGTGTTGTAACATTCAAGTAGTAAAGCGAGAAGTGAAGTTCTAATGGTTAAAACTTACTAAACCACCTTAAAAGCATGATCAAAATATGGAAAAGAAGGAAATCCATTAGCAACTGACATAAGTGATTTTTGAAAAATGCTTGCTAAGTTGCTTTTAGCCCACAGAAGACTCTAGCTGATGGCCTGTGAATGAATGGTGGAATGTAAATACTGTTAGCCTGTAGGAAAGATGTTCTGAGTTAAAACTAACTCCAATTATCAGTCTGAAACACCTTAAAATAACACGTTATATATCATCAATGAAAATATGCTGAGACTCTTTAAATAAGCATTTAAGGGCAAAACGATTTTAGAAAATGTTAGAAAGAAAGTTAATTAACCTATATCTTTATTTATATTACAACGTTCCTTTGATATACAAGGCAAAAAGCTTGTGAACACCTGGCCTGACTGAAATTTGTCATTTTAAGACTACCAATTTTATATACAATAATTATTTTAATAAGCATCATTTATTGAACACTAACTGCAAGGACATCTTGCATTTAATTTTTTTTTTTTTTGAAAAAACATTTTTTTGAATATCATTCATTCAAAGGCCTTTGAAGTGGAAAACAACATCCTAATTTTCATTTTCTGATAAGATTCACTTTTTTAAAGTATGCATGCAAACAAAGAGTTACACTTCCTGAGGATGGGAATGGTTCTTTTCTAACATAAAATTTCCTAAAGTAAAAATAAATTTTACCTCTAATCTTTAATACAGTATTATCTGTCTTTTTTTCCTCCTAAATTTTTATGCTTTATCTTTCCTATTTGTGTTAATACACGCTCAAGAGCTTAATTTCTCAAAACTCATCAAAAAAGAAAGACACAAAGGCTGTCCCCTTCATTTTTGACTGTGTGAAACCTGGTAGTGGTAGATTCCAAAAACATTCCACAGGGGTCAAGAACACTTGTGTTAATTTTAGAAAGCAAAAACGTCTCTAAATAAAATGGTATTTCAATTGAGCAGGTATAAAGTTTAACCACTACTAACAGATAAACAAATGGCTAGTTCATTTACGGTTGTATTACTAAGTAATTTAAACTCTATTTCAAGGTCTAAAGTTGATAATACTGTTATAGGAGGGGAAACTTTAAACAAATTAACTCTTCTAGGTACTTTATTCTGAATAAAAGATCTTGAGGAGATAGGAGAAAAGTACAGTTAAGGAACAAAAACAAAAAAAAAAGTCATTTGTGACATGTACTTTTCAATATGTCAATGATGTTAATGTTTTCATACCCCGAGTCACCCTGTAAAACTTACAGCTCTTATTACAAAACTAGAAACAAATGAGTATACTTTTATATCTGAAGGTGGAAAATAGAAAAAATGATTCAATTCATGCTATTAATATAAAATATGCTCCATTATAAACAAATCTATAAAACATTCAGCCTCAGTTTTATATCCTGACCCAAAAATGCAGAAGGAAATTTCTCTCCATTTTGACTAAACTTTAACAAAGTAAACTGTCATTCACTGCTTGTGGATATATATGGTTTAACCACTACTCAGTGCAACTTGGAAATATCTTACAAAATTACAAATGTGCCTACTCTCAGATCTAACAATTCCACTTCTAATAATTTTAGTACATTTTCACATAGGCGAAACAACAAATATACAAATATGTAAGGCAGCAATTTTTATAATAGCATAAGATTGGAAATATCTTAAATGTCCATCAATGGGGAAGTGATTTAAAAAAAATCATGATGTATCCTCATAGTACGTTTACTCAACAGAATACTATGTAGCTGTAAAAAGTATATAATGAAACTCTACAGGCTCATCGGGGAAGATATCCAGGAAGACATTGTTCAGTGAAAAAAAACAAAACTAAGGTATAGAACATGTATGTAATGGATAGAATGATACAATTTGTTTAAAAAGAGGAAAATACACAAACACACACACATATAGGTAAGCACAGACTATAAAATACATGAGAAACCATGGAGATGGCTACCTACAGAGAGTTAAAGGGGTCATGGGTGATATTTTTTGTTATATATTTTTACTTGAATTTGAACTATGTGAATGTACATCCACACAAAAACCTCTTTTAAAACTAAAACTCTTTTAAAAATGAAAATGCAGAGTTTATAAATACATTTTGGGAGAAATGTTCTTTTAAAATCTTGTTTTCCCATTTCTGGATGTGGTATTGAGCTCACCACTTATAAAAGCATTCTTTTTTGTCCTTTAAGTTGCTTACATATTATACACATAGAAAACCTAATGTACAGGTATATTTTTTTCCTCATTCAAAAACTAAAGTTTACAAAAATAAATGGGTAACTATTTAAGATGTGCTCAAAAGCCATCATGAGACCAAGACTTCTGATGACATCACTTGGTATCTCATATATCTAAAGTATCACTGTTCCCTTAAACTGACAGTATCTGTTGACCCAATAATCTATTTCTCAAGGGAGTAACAAAACGAAATAATATATCCACAGAGTCAGTGGAAATGTGAATAATTCCTAACTTTACCACTTCCTTAATCTTTTTAAAATCTGGCCTTCTTCCTTTAAACATCCATGTCAGTTCCAAAATTTTGATCTTTTTCTTTATCTGGCTATAATTAAAACCTAAATAATGGTAATCTAAACAGTAAAAGTCTTCTCTGACTGTAGGTTTGGCCACAGTAATTGCTTAGAAGCTGAAACACTTGAGGCGAGCCATATCTGACCACATGCTCTGCCCACTCTGGCAACTACTGTTTTGTCACCTAAATCAAAACTTGGAATGACAGGATTGTTAGTCTTTGCCAACTAAATAGGATCTTTCCTTTTCTTCTTTTTGCTTTAATATTAAGCTTTTGTAAATTGAGTTTCCAGTTTGATTTGGTAAATACTCCCCCCATCTACACAGTCCAGTCTTCCCTCTTCAAATGGCACACAAATTAAAATATTTTATAATTTTTTCGCAATGGCCACAGAGATAAGTTGGAAAGGACATGACAGGCTCACAGGAGTGAATTTCAGAAACAGGCCAAATGCTTGACATTTTCAGCTCGAAGAAATGGCTTGATGAAAATATCCTCTACCACCTTCAGGGGCTGGGAAGAGCAGTCAAATTGTATAGAAAAGGACTAGAAACTCTACTGGCCTCCTCATATTGAAGGACTATAAGGTAAAGTTAAACATTAGTTTTGGAGGAACACAATCGCTCCCTTCTCAGAAAAAGTTTATCTCCAAGAAATATCACATTATGGTTAATGCCTTTAAATGGAATTTTCAGGAATGTCAGCACAAAATACAGACAGACTTACATACTTTTTCAACCTGGGATTTGACCAAAAATAAAATCTCAATGATTTCCTTTTCACTTTAAACTATGTATTACAAGTTGATATTGTAAACCTAAATCCCAAAACTAAAAAGGCAAAACCATGTGAATCTGACATGAAGCAGACCAATAAAGACTGAATATTCAATAACTTGCATTCAAACAAGCCAATTAGCTGAATGCCCTGGAACTTGCAAAGGCCTTATATCACATGCTATTAAGAATATCAACTTAACAAGGCTTATCTGAATGAGAAAGAAGACTCTGACTCCAGTCTCTTATAACAATGCCAAAGCAAAGATAAAACTATGTTCAGCAGGAAAACAATCCATGAAGCATAAGCTCTTTTCCTAAAGAACGTAAAACTTTAAAGGGATATAAAATATACCTCGTGTCCCCTTCAACACAACCCACTAAATTTTATTCCTTTCCTTTCTTCCAGAAATCTATGCTATAACTATCTACCTAGATATATTCTGATATAGATAGGTGTGTGTGAATTTTTTTAAAAAGGTACCTATTGCAATTGTCAGGTCTCTTCTGAGGGCAAATCCCACCAATCGTTGAGATTCTTTTGACATTATGACAGGAAAGCCATTGTAACTGGTTTCATTAATCATGTTTTCTATATCATCCACTGTCATATTGTCCTGTGTCAGGACAGCTAAGGGAGGATCGTTCCTTCGAGGTCTCATGACGTCGGCAGCCAGGGTGGTATGAGTGAATTCTTCCTTTGCATCCAAGAAAGGGTATCCATTTAACCGAATGTGCGCTTCATAAATGCCTTCCCTACCAAAGGCATCTCCAACCCATTTACTGGTCATTACTGCAGCCATAAGGGGAACAATATATTCCAAACCTCCAGTAAGCTCAAACACAATAACCACCAGGGACACAGTCATCCTTGTTACACCACCTGAAAAAAAATAAGCATCATTGGTCAGGAAAGACTGGATCCTCATCAAAACATGCTAGTAAAACACTTTGCAGTAGGTGGTGAAAAACAACTTGTAAAGAGAACTCAGCAAATTATCACTATTTTAATAAGATCTAGAGAAAGACCAATCTTCTTTTTTATAACACAGAAGACTTTTTTGCTTCATATAAAAAAAGCACAACTGGCCAGCTAAAATAAGTTTGCCAGTTTTGATTTATTGCTATAGCAAAGACATAATTTCACCCTTTAAAAGCTTATCATTAATTCTTAAAGAATTTGGTGAAGCATATCATAGTTATCTTGTTTACTATCAGTTTATAAATTAAATTCATATGCGGGTAGAATCTCTAAATTTTTTCAAAATGAGTAAAATATTTTGACACCTTGTGATTTGTTAGCAGTGTAATATTCACCTTCTCTTAGAAAACTCATCTACTCATTTACCCAAATCATCATTCTGAACTATCATCTCTTTGTGGATGCTTCCCACACAGCTCTCTAGCTACCGCTGCATTTGGCCCATGTCTCTGACTATGTGCTCCTTGTCTTATTGTGTATGTCTTGTTTTCCTGTAAAAAGACTTCAGATGACCAGTGTCCCAGAACACACCACACACTTAAAACCAAACTCCTCCTCTTCCCCCAGAGGGCTCCCCATTCCAACTTCCCTGACTCCAACACTGGGTACCACATTCTTCCTGACAACCTAGTAGTCATCATTTTTGGTTCAACCCTTCATTTTATCCTAACATCTAGACTCTCACCCAGTCCTATTTGATTTGCTCCACAAAATATCTATCTGTGGGTCCCTATCTCAATATTCACCCCATTACCAACCTAGTCTGGACCCTCAAGACTTTGGTCCTTAAATTTAATACTATTTTATCTTACCTCCTTGACTTTAGGCCGCATTACGTTCAATCCACTATCTAAGCCTAAGCCATGTTCCCAAGTTTCTCTTTCATAAGTGACACTTTCATCATGTTGTCCCCTAGCTCGAGAACTTACCAGGGCTCACCATTTCATACCACATTAAGCTTAAACCCTTCCTTCTTGTTTTTTAGCCTAAAAATACAAGTGAATAAGAGCCTACTATATATTATGTATCTACTCTATGCCAGACACATCCTAATCAGTTTACAAAGGCCATTTTTAAAAGTATTTTTTAACTAAGCATTTCTTATTTTACCAAGCATTATGCTAACAGCTTTATATAGCTTTACATTTTATTTCATACTGTCCTCAAAACAACTACAGATTAGTTATTACTTCCATTGTAAAGATTTAAAAAAAAGTAAGTAAAGGAACTTTCCCGAAGTCATCAAGCTAAAAATGTCAAAGCCATGACTGTTACTAATCTGGTCAATTCCAAATAACAAATTCATCCTGATACAAATCATTCCCTTCTCACCATCTGGCTCTTTATCACCAATCCAACCTTGCTTCCCAAAAGTATTCAAAGTGCACTCTCCACTTCAACATTATCAGTTTCTTCAGAGTCCCATGAATGCTAAATCTATTCTTAACCTAAACTACTTTGTCTTCACATTATATTTTTCAACAAAGTCCTCTCTTTTAAATCCTATAAATATTTTAAAATAGAGTTCATGTTCTACCCTACCAGAACTACTTCAGCTTTTTTTCCTCTAGATTCCTGCAATTTTCACACTCTCTCAATACTGTATATAATCATTATTTGTTGCTCATTATTGTCTTCTCAGTGTTGGTAAAGAAGTCTTCTACTGAGGCTGAAAAGAAATCACTGTAGAGCCCAAAGTAAAGCTATTCTACAGCTTTGCTAGAATGCCAATCTTAGGAAGCAGGCTATAGTTGGTATAGGTAAGTCAAGATCCTTGACAATTAAAAAAACAAAAATCTCCTTGGACAGGATTCAAATTAAGCCTATGAGATGTTTTCTGTCATAAAGCATTACATGACATTAAAAAGGTGCTATTATTAAATTTTTGCATTAATAAATGTTCAGAGACAAGTAAAATGAAAACTAGTGCTGTGTAATACCATATAATAGTAGTTACTGTCTTATTTCTGTTAAAACATTCTCTTCCTCTGTCCTGTTTGTACCTTCCTCCCCTTACCTCACCCTAACAATTAAGCATGAACACTCCCTCACTCACTCTTTTCTCTCTCACATGCACGAGCATCCAGACACAGTGACATTACCTAAGCATGCAGCTGCACCAACCATGGCATAAAGGCCAGGGGTAATGCAATCGGCCCCAACCTCACACCACTCCTTAAAGATAAACCAGTCATGGTGGTAATATGCGAGCTGCTCCACTGCAATCCCCACAATCCTCCCTGCGATTGCTCCAATGGCCATGCTGGGGATGAACAAGCCCGATGGAACCTATAACAAAAAATAAAATGTTTAATGAGGCAGGATGCTTAAAATGGAATTCTTTCTAACACTTTTGAGTCTTTTCACATATCAAAATCTTAGTACATTAAAACTTGAACAAAATCATGTCATAATACTATTTTAACAATTCCATGACTTCAGTTACAAAGTAACAAACCACATTTTCTAGGCCAAAGAGAAAATAAATAGGGTTTTTTATCCTTTAACTCAGGGGTTCCTAATGATAGTCCCTAACAAAATTTTCATCAGTCTATGGGGAACTGTGAAAGAAAAAAAAAAAAACAAGACAGTATGAAGAATTTTTCATAACTCTAAATCAATTCAATTTGAAGTGATTTAGTTATGAAAAATGTCCTTTACTCCAAGTTTATGTCCTTCCTGCATATTTGTTGTTTATCAAATGACAGAAATAGTAGATGGTATTCCTCTTAAGTGGTACAATGTAGAGTGGGTGATCTTATCAGGTTCCCCAACAATTTCTTGGTGATTGTGTATGTGTGTGTGTGTGTACGTATCTCAAATTTAATAAAGATAATGGAAATAGTAAGCATCCTATACAAAATCATTTAAAGACTATTAAAAGTCTAACAACAGCTCTAAACCATTATGGATACAAAACAAGCTGAGCACAAAGTGATGGCATGTTGAAGGTGTACCGGTATCATTAAATGCATATCCTAACAGAAGTAATCAAAACATTTTACACTTTCCTGCCAACCAGGATGCCTCAGCCAGAGAGGAGGGTAATGGGGGACTTAACAAAGGCCTGCCAATTACCTATGGCTTCCTATAGTTCACACAACGGTGACAAATTTGGGCTTTACAAAAGAAAACTTACTATAGAAACGGGAGCTTTAACAAATCCTTTAAATAAATTAAAGGAAAAAAGTAAAATTTCAAGGTTTTTCTATTGTTTAACTCTTATATACAGTGAACTAAACATGGAGGATGACTGAAAAAAAAAGAGCATATTTTAAAACACCACCCAATTTCACTGAAGTTAAGCAGTTATTCCACATAATTACATCTGTGAAAGAGCATTATCACTAGAGAATGTTAACTATTCTATGAACTATAGGTGCAATAATTTACAGAACAAAAATTAGCTGACATCTGATTCCCTAGACGCATCACTGAGAGATTCATATTCTAGAATTATGTTTACTGGCAAACACTAATTAACAAATGTTATTTTCACTTTTGTAAATTCAATAGAAGCAATAAGACTTTAAATCCTTGAAGGAAAAAGGTATGGTGTTCCTGGGCCTAATGATTTAACTCTGAGTCTGCAGTATCTTTTTAAGCTAACACCCTATAGGGATATAGACAGAATAATGGCTCTCCAAAGATAAATAGCTTGTTATATTACATGGCAAGGAGGAATTAAGGTTACAGACAGAATTAAGGTTGTTAACCAGTTAATCTTCAAACGGATTATCATTCTGGATTATCTGGCTGGGCCCAGAGTAACAATAAAGGTGTTTTACATGTTGAAGAATGATGTAGACTAGTGTTAAAATGATGAGGTAAAAGATTTGCCCAGCCATTGCTGGCTTTGAAGATGAAAGAAGGGGGCCATGAGCCAAGGCATGTGGCTCGCCTCTAGAAGGCTGAAAAAGGCAAAAAAGAAAAAGGAAAAAAGAGAGAGAGAAAGAAAAGAAAAAAAAAAAAAAGAAAAAAAATGGACTTACCCCTAGGATCTCCATAAATCCCTGTGAACACCCTGATATTAGCCCTGGGAGACCCATTTTGGACTTCTGGTCTTCAGACCTATATTTGTGTGATTTTAAACTGCTAGGTTTGTGGTAATTTATTATAGCAGGAATAGGAACCTAACATAAATGGTTTTGAAGCATAATCATGGATTCTCTGACATTCCTCCCACTAAGAGTTAGAGTGTACGTCCCCACCCTCTGAACCAAGGTGGCCTTTGCTGCTGCCTAGACAATAGAATGCAGCAGAAGGCATGCTGCATGGCTTCTTTGGCTAGGTTAGAAATGGTCTTCTTTGGACACTTGCTTTAGGAATCCTGAGCTACCGTGTTAGATATCTAACTTCCCTGAGGCCACCATACTGGAAAAACCATAGACAGAGAGGTCTTCCAGGAGCCCAGATGTTCTAGTTCCAGTTGCCTGAATCTTCTCACACCAGGTGCCAGACAAATGAACATCTACGAGCTGACCAGTCCTAGCTGTGTCTGATGACAACTGTATGAGACACCAAACAAAATATACCCAGCTAAGTATTTCCTAAATTACTGGCCAATATCAAGTGCAAAATAAGTACTTATCTTGCTGCTGTTTTGGGGTAATTTATTACAAAGCAACAGATACCATGCTCAACAACATAATCTAAGGAATTTTTTTTCATTAAATTAAACCCAACAGATAAAAATTTTCCAGCCTACATTTATAAAAGCACCTTTAGATAAAAATTTCTTTTCTCATTCTACATGTTTTGAATATGCCAAGATTACTTACATATCACCCCACATCAGCACTTACCTTGATACCAAAAGTGAACACTGTCATTATGATTTTAAATATGAGTGCTAAGCATAACTGCCATATGGCTGAATATACTCCAAGGCCTGCTGGGCGATCAGGGATATCATCAACAATTTTACTGGCATTCATGTCATTTCTGTAGTCACAAAGAGAAGAGGATTCCAGAGGTCCACAGTCTGTAAAAAGCTCTTTAATCAGTTCACTGGTGTTGAGCCTGGTATATGGATTAGGGAAGGCTATCACAGCAGTAATGGCTGCAACGATAATGACTTCAAGAACAGGATACTTTCCAAATTTGGTGGATTTGCGTCGACGACACCAGGCAATATTTGCCCTAATGAAAAAGGCTCCCCAGAGCCCTCCAAATACCCCAAGGAGAATAAAAGGAAACAGTTCAAAAAGGTACCATGGTGTATGATACTCCACGTAAAAAAGGACCAGACGGCTATTACCAAATGGATTAATGGATCTCAAAACGAACGCAGCCACTAAAGCAGCAAAAAATGATCTCCATAAAGTTTTAAGAGGAAAATAATAGCTAACCTAAAAAAAAAAAAAGGAAAAAAAATTAATGATATAATTTTATAATTATATAAGATATTTCTGACAGGTCATAACTTGGATGGTAAATAGTATAGCTCTAAATTTTGCTGCAGTTAGAATTTACATGTAATAGATTTTATCGTGGAAAGAAAAATATTGATGTTTTATTAACCTGACTATCACACCAGTATACGTACACAATATGAACTGGTCATAAATGTCTAATAATTATTTAAAATATCTAGCATTGTTTTATTTTCAACATGAATTTCAATTCCAATTCAATCATAATAGTTAAGAATAAATATACTGGCACCAACTCATGTTAGCTCAAAAAGAACTATTTAATTTACCTCTTCTATATTAAGTAGAAAAGAGAAAAGAGCACCAACAACTGGAAAAGAAAACTTTTCCTGTTTTCTAGTCATATTTTTGTGTAAAAGTATAAAATGTCTTAAGGACCAAAAAGAAAAAAAAAATAATATACTCCACTGAAGCAACTAAAATGATCTCCTTAAACATCAATAACAGCAACAGAAATAATCACACAAGAAAAACTTACAAAGACCATTTACGATTCATCAAAAACTTTTAAATAAAAACACAGGTTATATCTCAGCTAATAGAGACAGATTGTTTTAAGTATTTTTCTAAGTCAAATTCATATCTGGTTACTTTAAATACATCAGTTAAATTTTAAATAATCACTAATATTTACACATGAATATTTTTAAAAAGATTTTTCCCAAGGCAAAGAACTATATAGTATACTACATTTTATTAAATAAAATAAATTCAAAATCTTAAAAACAAAATCTGTACCTATTAACATTACACTAGCTATAAAACTGGAAAGTGTGCCAAAGTATATTTGTAACAGTAATTATACATCATTTTAACTGCTGTATTTTTTCATACATACCTCTTCCAGGCTAAAAAGAACTCCTCCAATTGGTGCACCAAAAGCTACAGAAACACCTGCAGCTGAGGCAGCTGATAGCACCTAAAAAGAGGATGTGGCTTATTTCATACGTTCTTATAAATTCAAAATTTTACCAAATAAAAATTCTTTGTGTTACTCTAATTTTCAACAGGCCTCTTCTGAATTTATCTCACATGTCTTCCTCCTCCACGGGCAAAGGAAAATATTTATTTCTTCTAAAAATATTTTTTTCTCTTCTGCTTTAATTGAAAGGTCATTCACATATTCAATATTCAGTCAAAGAAACATTTGTGTGGAATATACTAATGTAAACAGGACATAAAGAAGAGGCAATGGATACAGCCAATTTTTAAGATATTTGTGAAGACCAGTGGGGAGAGAAGTAATTGGAGTTTGAGGGGAAAGTTGTTTACTTATTTTTAAATAGGACATTATTTCTTTAGATTTTAGAGTTAACTGCATCATCATTAATTACTCTATTCCATTTCCTACAAAAATATCCAGAGAATTTAAAACCTATTTTGTTTCCCTATATTTTCACTATTCTAAGTCTTCTGAAAATACTGGTTCTGCCAATACAGTGAGCCTCACTCTGAAAGGCTACTCCTTATGATACAGTCTCACCAAGGCAAAGCCCTAACAAGCAAGTTCAAGGAAGAGAAAAATCCACAAACACACACATGGAGCCTCACTCCAACTCCCTGGTCTTTCACTTGGACATTGCCCACTTCCTGCCAGTGTGAAGCCAGCTACACATATAAATCCACTGGGCAATTATTTTAACTACTTTTTTAAGAGTCTTTATTCCTTTTACTACTTTACTCCAGGAAATATTTGAGGCTACCAAAACATTTCCTCAACTGGTAAATTTTTACATTCTGAAAGAGAAATCAGAAATCATCAGAATCAAATTACGTGGTTTAGAGCACAAAGTACATAAGCTTTGTTTGGTATATTAAAAATAAACAAATATTTGTTCTAATTTAATAGTTTCTGACTTTAAGAATGCAGACTGCTTACTTGGGGAAGGATGGAGAGCAAATTTAACTTACTATTTTAGATTTTCCCACTAATAGGACTGTAGACAACAGGTTTAACTAAACTCTGATTCTACATTTAATGTAATAGAATTTTACAATCAAGCTAACACCCATCCATGTGTCTATAACTCACACATGTTTTAATCTGTTTTACAAGTATCTAAAAATCATTTAATTAAAAAACATCAAGGAAGAGGGCACAGGAAGAAAGCCAAAATATGAGGCCTTAATGCTTTCAACTCAAAAGTGAACTCTAGACATATATATATTAAGGTAACAGAACAAAATTAATGTTATAAATCTTACAAATCATCAGTGTGTATGTTAAAATTTAGGTGAATTTAAATGTTATAACAGATCTAATAAACTACGTTTTTTCACTTATAGTGAATTAAAAAAAAAATCTTATCCCCAAAAAGGCAAGGTATGATAGCAAGGGAAGGAACTGAACTAGAGAGACAAATGTTATAGTTCCATCTTAGCCACTAACTTGCCACATTATAGTTTTAGGTTTTGTTTTTAACACGCAGAGATATATCCACACAGTCATAGTAGCAGTAATATAATAGTTAAGAGTATGGACGCTAGAGTAAGAGTAAAATAAATTTTAATCCACACTGACAGTCTGCTTTGTAATCTTAGGCAAGCTAGCCACTTTAATTTCTAGTTTCCTCTCTTTAGATGAAGATAATAGTGCCGAGTTAAATAGGATTACTGTGGAATTAAATTTTAAGACGCAAGTAAAGTACTTGCCACAGAACCAGACACATAATAATTAACAGTAGTTATTTTTGTTTACAGGATAATATTGGAATCACATTGTCATTCAGAGATGGAACAACGATGCTCTAAAATGTTCCACTTTCAGACTATCTACTGCCAATGTAAGGACAATGTTTTAGAGCTACCATTAAAATAAACTAGAATTATATCAATTGAAGAATTAAATAATTTGATAGAAAATATTTTTTTTCATTGTATTATAAAAAACAAAAGGATAAAAGGATCTGTCTTAAGTCCAAAACTCCTGAGTCCTCAGCATTTAATAACATATAAAAATATCATACCCTACAAACTCAAAGAGCTCTGCATCATCTAGGGCTGAAGATTAGATAAGGAAAACAGGAAGATATTGGGCCTCCAAAGTTAGAACTAACACAGAAGATCTCAAGAGCTCACTTTCCTTTTAGAAAATATCCAAAGCAATCTAGAACATCAAGGAAACTCTATAATATATAAGGTTTAAATATCTAGATGGTCTCAGGTTGGCCTTAAAAAAAAAAAAAAGAAAAAAAAAAAAGGTGAAAAAAACTTCCCTAAACAGCTCAATAAAGAGGAATTTCTAAACCCCCTTTAATGAGAAGTTGTGATTTAAACCTTAGAAGGTCCTAGATGCCCTTAGAACTTCCCCACGGTGCCAGATACCTCTCTGCAGATGACACACCACTCACTTCTTCCAAAGGAAAACACATTGTTAAAATTTCTCAACCCTGGAGAAATACCAAAGGTCAGAAGTAAGAGTAAAAATAATGCTACATTTCAGAAACACTTCAGAGGAGAGGTGTAAGGCAAAGCAGAAACAAATGCAAAGACCTTTGTGAAATTCATCTGAAACCAATGGACACCAGAAGTCAATCTAAAACTTCTCAAAAATATGCAGGTAACTGAGCAGCACTGGGGATGGATTCTAGAAAGACACCAGCAATTTTTGGCAAAGGGAAGAGAAGCAATTTTCACATTAAATTTTCATCTGAATATAGAATTTATCCAAAAAGGAGAGTAAAATGTGATCTTTACACTCAAATTCTTCACTGATATAAGTCTGCATATGTCATATAAATTACTAAAGACACTTACCTCCCTTTTTTTAGCTTCATTTGTGCTATACTTTGGAAAGAGGTAGGAAAAGATATTTCCACAGCAACAGGCAACATGTACCAGAGGACCTTCTTTTCCTAAACTCAAACCTGATGCCACAGCCAGTACTAACGTGATGGTTTTGATCATTAAAGTCCATTTTCCCAAGTAACCTCTGATGATAAATCCACTCAAAATAGTTTTAATCTATAAAGGAAAGATTAAGGCATCTTAATTTCCTTTAAGAAACAAGCAAACTTAAGTTACTCTCTTGTTTAACTCACAAAACTACCTTGTAAATTTTGGTGGACTATAGAACAAGTTATAATTAACTTTTCAAAAGCTTTAACTATTATGACACCTATAATAAACCTATTTCATATTCTAATTCTCTTCTCGAGCAGGAATAGAAAACAACCCTATCTCACAAGTAAAACTTAAATATCAGGTCACATTACAGGGCAGACCTTAATACAAGGATCATAATTACATAACCATAAAAAAAGCAAATTTGAATATTTCTGTGGTAGAAACATAATATAGTTAGGTACATTTCAGACATTCTGTGTCAGAAAAAAAGGTATGCCTTCTCAGAGTACTACAATTATGTGTAATATTTTCCTGTACATCAAGGATGAGTGACAACTGCTAAATGCTGCATGATATTGCTCCTTATTAATGATATTCCTAATACAGTTTTAAAAACCACTACTATTTAGATATTAAAAAAAATGAACTAAGAAAAACTGGTGAGTCGGTTTAGAACAAAAATAAAAAGGAGAAAGCAATGAGTTAACATTATGTTCAAATTAAGTATATTCTCCTTTATTGGTGATAAACAACAGTATAACCCATGAGTTTGTGCTACCAACCTGCTATGATCAAATGTTTATTTGAAAGTATAAAATGGTTGTAAATATTATCTTCCAAATTCAAGATTTATTAACTTATCTAATTAAAAGAGAGCTATAGAAAGTGAATGAATGTAACCAAACTGAATTCATAACAGCAAAATATCAACTAATCCATCAAAGAACTTTAGGCCACAAATATTTTTCCAGGTTCATAGGATTTAACTAAGTCTTCTGATATTTGTTTAGACATGTGCTAAATTAGTGATGAGGGAAAAAAAGAGTCAATCTCTATAGTAAATGATGACATGACTTACAGAGAAGAATTTCTTTCAATGATGTCTACAATAAGCTTATATATTTTTTAACTTTTCCTTTTCATATTACAAACAATTTCTCAAGAAAAACAACCATCCCCCTCCTCCCCAAAGGCAAAAAGATAAGCATAATAACATTTACTAAATGTTTAAAGTTACTAAATATAGCATGGCTTACCTCTGGAATTCCAGAGCCACAGGCGTATGGAGCAAACACCTTTACCAGAGAAACAGCAAGAAAGGCAAAACTCAACGCCCAGAAGATGTACAATATATAGTTCATGATGTAAGAACCAGGACCCTAAAAATAAAGAGTTCAATAGGAAGAATTTAATTTACAGTGTACCTATACTGCAAATGCTTGCCTCATAAGAAACTTGGGTAAAACATTTAAAGGCTCCTGGTTCAATAATAAAAGCTTTACATGAATAAAATACTTAAGTAGAATCAAAAGACATATTTGTATACACACTAAGGAGCCTTAAGCTATTTAAAGTTTTTCCTGACTCTTTCCTGATCTCTAAAGACTTGTCCAGAATGTCAGCTATATTTCAATCTCTAAAATTTAGCTGTAACAAAATTTAAAAAACATATCCATATATAACCATGTAATAGTATATGTATATATTATGTAATATTCTAACTTCTAAAATGTTCATTACAATACATCAAGAACAGTAAAATAATCATTGCAATACTGTAATGGCATGAAGAAAAAATCAATGGGTTAATTCTAGTCAGAAGACTTATTTTACTGAATGTTTTGATAATTCGTACTTCCTGAATAATCACAATTTAATACATCCAGTTTAATAACTTGACTTCATAACTTTTTGTGGTTACACAGATCCTATTTCACTTCTTTTCTATAATAAGAAATAACATTTTCATCATAACCCATCAAATTCGTATGTGACTATGTAACTAAAAAAAGAGCTTCTTGAATACTTGTATTTTACTTGCTGCAATATATATTCTCATGTTTTCCATTCTATCCTATTCCATTTATTTCTTTTTTCCTTTAATTAAAGTTGCAATCATCTAATGAATTAATTCTATAATTAATTTAAGTGCTTATTTCACTATATTGATTATTAATTAATCTTGAGCAAAGAAAGACTCACCTCTGCTTGACCTATGATTAACTCTGCCCATGTTTTCCACTGTGGACATTTATCCCTCTCTTCGAATGTTGTTTCATCAGATCCCCAACAACACTGTTCATGGTTGTACCACAACCCACTAAGGCAAATGCCCTCCTTCAGGTCAGTCATCCAGTCAGCAGCAATGTCTATCAGTCCAGCCAATGCCCCTACAAAAGCATGTTGGAGATAGCAAAAAAATTAAGCCCATTTTTAGAGAATTAAGAACTATCAAGTTAAAAGGATCAAGGAAAGCATGGGACTCTATAAAAAAAGGGTCACATAAGGAATATTATGTGAATTTAATATTGTCAAACCCTACTTATCAATAAGTTTATGTTACTTTTAAAAATGACAAATAGCTATTCTTGAAAATAAAACTCTCTTTGGGATTAAAACTAGTTATACAATTAAAATTAATTGTGAGTTTTAAAAAAGGGTGTTAAAAAGACTAAAACATCTTCAAAAGACAGCTAGCTACCTGCAGAAGGTTCACAAATCTGGTTATTGAAGTCAGAGTTTTTACTAGTACATTTCAATTCAAAACTTAATAGATTTACAATCTCATTAAATTTAAGATCCATTAAAAATAATTATTGAAACTAATACCTTAATGAATTACTGTGATCAGCTTTCATTTCCTCAAATAAAAATCAAATATACCAAAGATCATTTTATGGACAGAATACTTAACATCTCTGTGCTTCAGTCCCCTCATCTGTAAAATGGCAGAAATAACAGCACTTGTATTACAGAATTGTCATGGGGTTTACAAATACGTAAAGCTTTTAGAATAGGCCATGACACATAGGAAGCACTCAATAAATATTAGCTATTTATTATGATGTTAACACTAAAAAATACTTTATTGATCATCTGGTCCAAACCACATACCTTACAGATACAGAGACTGAGCTCAGAAAGATAAAAAAATAATAATTGGACAGACAGGTAAAGTGACAGAGCTAAGACTAGATGCAGAAGCCTCCTGCCTTCTAGGGTTATATTTAAGAAGAGTTTTTGAAGGAAAGAAACCAAAAAATACTTCTTAAAAATCCAACAGTACCTAAAAAAAAAAAAACTATGAGCAAGAGGGGAGAAATATTTATTGCTCTGTTAAGCAGAAAAAAATTTCATTATAAGTTTTCTTTACCTGATGCCAAACCTGTTAGTGTTACTACCAGCCATCCTGACCATGCATCATACAAACTTTTTGTCATTTCCCATGCTGATTCTTTCTTTTTGCTGTTGATCTGAAATTAGAAATGTTTATGCTTCATTTTCAAATTAAAAACAGAAGCCACAATTCCAGAATCTAACAATTTTTCTCAGTTACTCTCTACAGGACAGTTCCTTCTAAACTAAATGATAGGAAGGTGAGTTTGGGGCACGACTACTATCAATTACTATACCTGTAAAACAGATGACAAATGTTTACCCAGAGAGCTGCATTTTTAACAAGAACCTCAGACTTTGAGTTTTTTTGTTTTGTTTTGTTTTGTTTTTCGATCACTGGGGATCAATGAAGAAATGTCCTCTACCAGAGTAGAATTAAGATTAGCAGGACGTTAACAAATTTGATTTCTGGATCTCACTCTACTAAGACAGAAGAAGCCAAGTCTTGTCTCTCATGAAGAATGCATGTCTAAACCTAAAACCTTAACCTTTTCTGTTTTACTAAGATTACTGTTTTTAAAAAGCCATATTCTAGGAACTACATTACCATCAGCACATAGATAAAGCTGGGTAAGGGAAAAAAAGAAGCAATATTCTCAGTGTAGGACTCCAGTGCTCAGCTATCCCACAGGAAGGTTACAGCTGGGAGTCAATGATCTGGTTTACTTCAAACAAATGATCCATTTTAAGCCACAGGGTCCCATTAAAAAGACTGAGAAAGTTCTAAGTAGAATGAGACAATTTTACCCTTTCTTTGCTATCAGCAATCAGTCATAGATATTAATCATTCTTTAGGATTAAAGAGAGATCATTTCTTTCAAAAATAATCCTTAAACTCCATGTTGCCTTTTCTCAATAAAAATAACTGATTATTTAATAAATGATAATATTAATAAAAACTTGAAAATCATCTAAATGCTCAATAATATAGTAATGGTTAAGTAACTTGCAGTACATTTAGTTAAAAAAAATTCTGCAGCCATTAAAAAATGAATAGGATACAGTATGATGCAAAGGAAAAAGATACAGTGTGATGCAGGTAGATAAAAGTAGGTATAGTATGCTACTGTTTATACAAGAAAGATAAGTATATAAATACATAGGCTTACACTTTAAAAATTAAAGGAGTGACCATAAAATTTAAAATGTAAATCATTACTTAGAAGAGGAGGAGGAAGGCAATAGGTTGAAAGTGATAAAACATAGACTTTAAAACAAAGTAATTAGTAGGCATAATTCTAGTGGGATAAACACTAAGGGCTAAAAGTACTGTGAAAAAAGAAAACACTAAAACTTTTCAGTAAGCACACTGCTGGGGATAGTGTTGGTAATATTACTCTGAAATTGTTGTGTGTGTCTTGTGAGGTAAATCAAATGATTATGTATATATATGATATTGAGATTTTGGTCATGGCTAAAAGGAGATACAGATTTTAGGACTAGAGGTTAAATAAAAGCCTTATAATATTGAATTTAAATTGGAAGGTTGCTCTAAACTTAAGAGGCTAGCAATGACCAACCTAGAAAGAATAAGTATCTCCAATGTCCAGACTGCCTATACACCATTTTTCTCCAAAGGAACCAGAGCTCTTGGAAGAATGGCTGACTCCAGGTTTGGTTTTAAATCCATGAGTGCATAAACATAGAAACCAAAACCAAACAAGCAAACAAAAACCTCATCAGTGAACTCTGGGGATACTACATCTTTCTCCTTTTCTCTAGAATTTGAACTTGAGGAAATCCAGATAATGTGTATGGGGTTCTCTTTATAGAAATATTCAAGCTATTAAGTAAAAGAGGACTAATAATTAGGTTACCACCACTTTGCAAAACACTGAAGTAATATCTAAAATTATATAACAATGTTGATTTTCTTCAAAATAATTTAGGGTAGGAGAGCTACACGTATAATAAAAAGCTTAGGGAAAAACGAATTAGGTATATGCACACTCACATAGTTTTCTTTTTAATTTAATGTTTCAGAACCAGAGTAAAAACATATTTGTAGAGTTTCCTAGCTTTATAAGATTTATGTTAATACATATGAGCATGGCTGAAAGTATTGAAAATGTATGACTTATCTAGAAAGAGATGATTGATATGATTTACTTTATATTGTTACATTATTTAAAATGCTTTCACGAACTGTGGACTCCTTTTATCAGAAAAAAATGGTGTGTTGTGGCTTCTTTTAGTTTTAATTTCCTCTAAAATTTCATGAACATGTTATCTTATGAAACTTTCACATAATCTCACTTTAGAAGACATTTAAACCCCAACCTGCATATGCTAATGACTCCAAAATTGTATACACTTTGAAGTATAGTTGTAGTCACTTAACAATCAAACAAGATACAGGATTTATAGTGTGTCTGATTTAGGTACACTGGATTAAAATAGTGTGGACCACACACACCCCAATGGTTGCTGAGGCCTTCTCAAGGGTCTTCAAGGTCAAATCTATTTTCATAATAATAGTAAAACATAACATGCCTTTTTCGCTGTGTTGACATTTTCATAGATGTGAAAGCAACAGCTAAACTGCAGGCGCCTCAGTATGAATTGAGGCAGGAGCTTTAAATGTACTGGAAGTCATTACGTTCTTCACTGCCATGGAAGCCAGTAAAAATAATCAGTGCCAGTTTCACTTATTTTGAGAAATATCTTGATTTAAAACCAAGAAAAGTGATAAAACAGTAAAACTCCATAAAACTGTCTCCCAAGTAAGTTTCTTTTTGAATAAATATAATTATGCAACAAGTTTTCTCTTTTGCCTTAGCTGCTGTGCTGATCCTAGCCAAAAATCATGCTGACTTGCAAATCTTGAACTTGGCTCAAACTCATGTGCCCTCTTTTCCCTTTCCTTCCTATTTCGTCTTACTATATACTTTTTTGATTTCAAGCAACCTCAAATCCTTTTTGGAAAGATATGGGATATAAATAAACTAAAAAAATGCTTAAATGTATTTTAATGCATAACATATATTTTGGCAGCCTGAGATCACTGGCATAAATATATTACTAAATTCTCTCATTATGTACCAGATTTAAAAGTTTACTGAAAACACTTACCCGTCTATGCCTTTCCCTGTCTTTACATTTCTCTCGCACCCAATCAATAGTATGGAAATCATCATATGTACCAACACCCGGAATTGGTTCATCCAAAAGATCCAGTAAGTGTGTAGAACTGTTAATGCTGCCTCCATTTGTCATTGTATAATGAGTTCCTGCAAAGTAAAAGACACAATGAGTATGTTTTATAAGAAACAAGAGTGAACTATGCAACCTTCTTAGAAGTTCATTAGTAATAGCATCACTTGAAATAATTACAATAAAATAGAAGAAATAAAGAAAATTATCCAAATTAAAAAATATTATACAAAATTTGGAAACAAGGCAAAATGATTATGGCCTGTCCTTTTAAACTCATACTACAGTATCAAAAATAATCCTGTCTCATAAATCTAGTCCTACAAAGCTAAGTAACTTTAGACAAGTTATCTTTAAAAATTAAATATCTATATGATAAATGCTACACCTTATAATTAAGATATATAAGGTAAAGAAGCATTTGAAATTTTTCTAAAGCCCTAAGAATTTAGAAAAGCTAGTACATAATTTCAAATAGGTGATTTCTGCATAGTGATTACAAATTACATCTTCAAATTATGTAGTAGTAATATAAATTTTATATAAAAAATACTAATCTAGAAGTGTGTCATTTTAATGCAAACACAACTAGTTGATATAGAATATAAAGAGTGGCACTATCCTAATTTTTAAACAAATACTGTAAAAATAAAACACAAGAAACCTGTTTTTTCATTCTATGACTTTAAAACTCTTGAGGCCTGATGGTTTAAAATGACTCATTCCCTTTCATTTACAGATAAATAAACTATCATAAATGTTAAGTCACTTCTCAAAACTATTCTCTGGGAAAGCTAGAATCTGAACTATCCTCAGTCACTATAAACACTGCCTACATTAGAGCAAGAGATTATCATAAATCAATTGGCGGGAGGGGTGTGAACGGGAAAGGAGAGTTGTACAAAGATCCACCATGCCAATACTATGAGCCAAACAAATGATACCGCAGGTCTCAAGGTCTTTCTTTCTCAATAATTTAAAGACGTAGTAGGAACTAGAATTAATACAGAAAGGGTTAATATTCTAAACAACATAGTATTAAATACTGTACTAATAAACTTAATGTCTATCTACTTCTACCAGATCAAACAGGGTTCTCTCTTATCTATTTAATTCATTTGAATGTTTGCCTTGGAAAGGTGTAAAACTTCTAAAAGGAGAGTAGTATATTGATTTCAGTGTTCTGGCAGTACTCCAGGAATAATTTTATCATTCTTGGCCGAGGTAAGTTTTAAGGCCAAATCCCTGCAATAACGCATGATCATTCACATAAAACATACACTTTAAATCTTATACTTAAAACTTTGAGTACACTAGCTCTTTCTTCCTCCCTCTACCCTGATTTTATTCAGTAATTTCCACCTTGTAAAAGCTAACTAAAAGGCCACAAATTTTCTTAAGAGAAAGCACTGGAGAATAAATTTAGTATGAGCACTTATAATAGTTTGACAAATTTGAGAATCTGATTCTGCTTTCCATACAATATTAAAAAGTAATTTTAAAACAGTTTTTGGAGGGAAGTGTCAAAGGCCTCTAGACTTCTGGTAAGATGACAACATATCTGTTGTACTTTGGCCAAAAATGCATAAACTAATCTCACAAGGAAAAAACAATATAAACTCAAACTAGAGGAAAGTCTACAAAATTCGCATTCTTCAAAAATGTCAGACATGAAGACAAAGACTGAGGAACTGTTCTAGATCAAAGGAGACTAAAGAGACATGATGACTAAATGCAACATTATTAGATTATCAGATCCTGGACCAAGAAAAAATGTCTTTTATATTAAAAAATACAGTAGGAGAACTGACAAATTTAAAAATTGCAGATTGGATAACAGTACTAATGATCGATGTCAATTTTCTGATTTTGAAAATCATACTATAGCTATGTAAAGGAATGTCTTTTCATCAGGGAATATTAAAGTATTTAGGAGTAAAAGTGCATTATGTTTACATTTTACTTTCACATGGTTCATGAAAAATTTGGTGGATGTGTGTATTTATTAATATATATTATTATATTAAACAGATAAAAGCATATATAACAGCAAGAGAAATAATGAACAAATGTGGTAAAATGTTAACACTTCAGGAATTAAAGGGTGAATGGGGATTCTTACACTATCCAACATCTATAAGTCTGAAATTTAAAAAAAATATATTTTAAAGAGTACTATAATATATTTTGCCAACTTTCCCCCTTATATTGCCCTTACATAGAGCTGAATAGATGGACTACTGATCTTAACTATTACTTTCCATGCAAAAAAATAAAAAAGCAAAATTTCTCTACCACTTAACATGTATCCAACACAATGTTATCAGCCCCTTGATAAGATTTTCCAAGCTGTTTGCCCCAATGTAGATAATTAGCTAACGAGGCAGGCGTTCCTCCAACAGACCTATGAACTAGGAAGTAGAAAAGTAAAGACTATTATTCTTATTTTATAAGGCAGCAAAAGGTACAGCACCATAATAAATATTTATGTTAGCCATATGCCTTGCCTTCAGTGACTTTCAAATAATTAAATCTGTAGAAACTACTTTGACATGTAATTAACAAAACTATGTGAAATTGAGGGTTCTGGTTTAATGCATGATTTTAATGTAACATGTAGCCCCAGCGCTCAATTCACTTTCTTCACAGCATGCTCCATAAGCCTTGGCCTGTCCCCTTCCATTTACCAACTAACTGAGGCAGTAAGAAACAATGGGGAAGCCCACAGAAACAGATCAATGTTTCCTCAAAAAATTATTTCTAAAAGAGGTTTGGGTTCTTGTAACTCTTGCTATCAAATTGGCTTGGATAGTAAACAAGATTGATTTTGGTATAAAAAGAAAATAAAACCTTCTTGCTAAGACAGAGCTAATTCCAGTATTTCTTGGGGTCTGATAAATATAATTAAATAAAAATCTCTAGAAGAAGGCAGATATATCAATCTTTAACCTCTTTTTATCTTGTTTCTTCCCCATTGTATAGAGTTATTACTGACGAAAGATATCCCATTGATATGAAATTGATTAACATGTTTTAAAAAGTATGTTATTGCAAAAGAAATAGTATATAAAATATAAGATAGGTCGGCCATTAAAAAAAATTCAAACTATTACCTTAATATGTGTGTGAAATTTCACATATTTTCTTTTATAGATTGTTCTGTGGAACACAAAAAGCTGAGTAAAATAAAAAAGGAGAAATTGAAATTTTTTTCTGTTCTACTCTAAACTTGGTAGGCAACATTCATTTCTAATGGGATCATAGAAATGCCTACATATCCCACATTAGGAGTAATTTTTAATTTATCATGTTTCCTAACAGTAACAATTTAAAAATATTCATAATATATCATTTCTCTGTGTATAGTTCACTGAAAACTAGGTTTATACAAAGTTTTACTTACATATGTTAAAATGAAATAAATAAAAGTAAATTATACATGTTAATAAAATTTTTATAAGAACAGTATAAGTTATCCAATTTCACCTGTCAACTTTATCTTCATGAGTGAAGCATATATCTTGTAGGTTATGCCAGAAGTGCAAATTAAAGTTCTCTCTCTTTCATAAAATACTATTTCAAAGGTTGGTCAATTAGGAAACTGTAATAAGGCTTTCCTAAAACAAATATATGGAAGGGAGCTCTAGAAGACCAATAGGTTTTTGGGATGAAAAAGAGGTTGTAAGGCTACACTTCCCTCATTATGCCTTTCTTTGTTCTTAGTAAAAGATCTTCTTATAGTTGTATTTTATTAACACAAAATGATGTGATTTACTATGGACTTTCTATTTCTCAAAGCATATGCTCTTGTTTATTTACCTGTGAAGACAGAAGCAGAGAGAACAGAATACCTTTCAAACTACTAATCAAGTGTTCTCATTCAACACTACTTCCTTGTCCTCTCCACACTTATTCCCCCGACCAGTTCCGTGAGAAAGCCAGTGCCAGAGGAAAAGACACACACAGCAGAGAACAAGACTCAGTATTGTGGCTTCTGAGTTTCAAATTAAGGCTTTTGAACCTCATGTAAAAAAAAAAAAAAAAAAAGGCAAAATCTTAAAAGCCCATACCTTTGAGTTGTAAGTGATGGGTTTCTGGGTTTTAAAAGCTTTAAGTAAAAAAGGCTTATTAAAGATTCTACAATAAGCCATGGATTGAAAAAAAAAATAGTTGAAGAATCAATTCTACATAGCTACGTAAGATTTGCTGGAGAAGTAAGGAGAGGGCATTGAGTAAACATGAGAGTTATGATAGTTAATTTGGAGATTGGCTTCAGTCTTTAACATTTTCTATAAGTCAAAAGTATAGATGAGCTCATACTAGCCACACTTAATTATAAGCTTTTCATTACTTAGTATATTTTCATTACTTAGTATAAGTCTTAAAACCATCTCCTATCATTAAATGCATATGCACATCACTTTTGATGTTTTTCAGATTACTATATTTACCTGGTGTGACACTATAATTTAAACAAAACTTTAGGTTAGTTTGCCTTACAAACAATACATGCAATGAACATATGTATATTATACCTACTTAGTTATCCTCTTTTCCAATTAATTTTTTAAATTAATTTTTTCCATCCCTAGATATTCAATATTAAAAACTGGGTTAATCTCCAAACTTAAAATAAACACATTATCTAGTAATTGTTTTAAGATTAGGGTTATTATTCATGTAATAGACCCTTATCGTTTCTGCCCACCTGGTAACCTTTCTCCCTGCTTTCTGTAACAGAACCCAATTATTTTTATGAAATTTCTATCCCTCATTGAATGCAGTCTTGATGAGGGTGTCAATCAAGGTATCCTCCCTATCCCGGCCAAAAAAAAGGCATGTGATCCAAGTTACATTAATCAAGCTCTATCTCTTGGAAATGTAAATCTTGAGAAGGGATATAATGATAGAAGTTATTTATTAATTATAACAGAACTTCAAAAAAATATAGGATAGTTCCTGCTACACAGATCCCCAGATGTTGGATTGTAAGAAAGTATGATCTGAAAGTAGTAGCTCCCAAATTTAAGACAAGAAACAAATCAAAAACTTTTCTGGAGATCTGACTACTAGATGACTATCCTTGACTACCAAATCACTGAAAAACAGTAACAAAAAAGACTGGAAAAAATATCACTTTCTTTCTGGAGTGTCCTATTAAAGAAATTTCATGACCTTAATGTACTTTGAGATTAGAAAAACTTAGAGTCACATTCCAGCTCTGCTACCTATTTGCTGCTATGTGATCCAGGACAGGTTACTTCCTAACCTCTTAGAGGTATTTGGCTTTTCTCACCCACTTTTAGAGTATTGTATGTGAACTGGAGCTAAGTCATATAATAAATCTGACAAACATTAGGAAATCAATAAAAATAAGCTATTGTTTCTGCTGAAATATTTCAGTATTTAAAACTTCATCAGGCTGCATTATATTACTCATATGGTATTAATCTTAACCGAAAGACTGACATTACAAAGGGGAGAAAGGAAACTTATAAATTTGAGCAATGACGTCTTCTACAAACAACTGTATGTTGAGAAAAAATCCTGTAAATTTTTAACAGAAAAGTATGCCTGACACAGACACAAAAACAAATTTCTAAAATGCATGGTAAATGACAAACCTTTCCATAATTGAACATTTTTAAAAATCAGGTGCAACAAACAATATTTCACTAAGTATTGTCACCACTAAAATACTAGAGCAAATAGGAAAAATTATCCAATCAATACAGCTTTTTTTGCAAAAATAACTTCACTGATGAGAAGAATTTTTTCGCCAGAGAATTTTATAAAATTCATGCATACCTATGTAAACACAAATTCATTATTTACTAATGGCTGTAATCTATACAAAAAAGTTTTAAATTATCTGCAGAAAAATTTAAATTATACTTTATTATTTAAAGCAATACTTTCACCAATTGGAAAAAGAATAGTCTTTTCAACCAGTGATGGACAACTGACTATCCACATGCATAAGGATAAAGCTGGATCCCTACATCACACCACATATGAAAATTAACTAAAAATGGATCACAGACCAAAATTAAGGGCTAAAACTATAAAACACAGGAGTGAGTTCTGTGACCTGCGTTAGGCTATGCAGATAAAACACTATAACCATATACTGTGAAAAAAGAAAACACATATAAACCAGACTAGATCAGAATAAAAATAGTCTTTCCCACCTAGAGACCAGACATTGTTATCTATCTAGTGTCCAAAAAAAAAAAAAAAAAAAAAAAACCCCAATAAAACTAACATTTATTGAGTACTTACTGAATGCCAGACACTGTTGTTAGCATTTTATAAATATTAGCTCATTTAATCCTCACAACCACCATGAGGAAGATATTATGATCTCTATTTTATAAATTAGAAAAACAAGGCACAGAGAGTCAGGAAATCTGCCCAAGGTCACGTAGTTAGTAAGTAGTGGAACAAGAATTCAAATTCAAGCAGTTTCATTCTAAGGCATTTCTTAGCACTATGCAATACAGCATAAAAGATAATGCATGGTTTGCCTGTATATTTTAAAATACATGGACACTCTTTTTTCCAAGTAGGTTAAGAGCTTGTTAGGTGGTACCTTCTCCCAAAACACTTGTACACATGTATTTAGCTTTCAGACAATTAATGCAATCCTACCCATCACCATCATCATCTGTCTTGGCCTTTGGTTTCAGACCACTTTTTCTATAATACTTAAAATGTTGCAATGAAAAAACATTGCAATAGTAGTCATGGGCATTGCTTTGCAACAGCATTCACATTCCTATGCTTTAGCAGAGATCTATGGAAATAACACATCCGTTTTCATACTCAGGTTTTTCCAGACTCATTTAGGCCACAGGAAGCCTATCTTTTCCCCCAGAAAGAACTAAATGCCCCTCTAGGTATATACTTAGAAACTGGTTTTCAAACTTATTTGACTTTGGTCCACAGCAAGAAACATTTCTTGATATGGTAAATATACAAATATTTACCTAAAACCAAAGTTTAGTATACTTACTATTTGACATATACTGTAATATTTTACTCCCTCCCCTCTCCCTTCCCTCCCTTCCAGTCCCTCCCCCTCCCTTCCCTCCCCTCAATAATATTGGTCACAACCCAATTGGTTTCATAACTAAAAATGTTAAAACCTGAAATTTGAGAAACTTTGAACTGGAGGATACAAACATTAATGAAATTATCTTTCTCATAAATAAAAACCTTTATAGACTTCAATATATATTTGGTGAACTGAGCTTAAAAAATGTACTTAACTGTTGCACCTAAGGCAGAGCTTGTTAGTAAATTTCAAAGTCATAAATCTTCAGCAGCCTAAGTCTTTTATCAAAGAGGAATATCCAAATAATAGTCTTACATGAAATAATAGGTATATATTTATTAAATTTATGATAAGACTATTACTTATTACCTCTGGAGTTATTTCAAAAGATGTGACAGTACTGATTTCTATCATTTAAGCTCATAATGCAGGTAACTATCCCATTGCACATGCATAAAACATATACAAATTTTTTAATTATGAAAGAAAGCAGAAAGAAATCTGAAACTCTACATATTCTCCAACTACCCAGTTTCTTCTGTCTATTAAGAGCAGGAATTCTAGTCTTCAATGTATTTTTCCCCTCCCTCTGTGACCTTACTGACAAGAAATGGTCATCCTGATTAGGGAGGGGGAAGTATATGTTGTAAATTGATAGTGGAAGTTCCAAAATGTTAGTAGACTCCCAAATGAAATATTAAAAGGGTAAAGGCAAGCATCATGCCTAGTACTTAGCAGGTGGTCAATTAAATATTTCTTGGATAAAAGAATAGGATAAATGAAGCATTTGCTCTTTAAATTTGTTCTGCCATCCGCAGTCATATTTAACTGCCATCTATTTAAACTGCAAAGATTTGGAAATTAAACAAAATCCCCAAAAAGTTGACAGAAGACAGAAAACCAGTCAGTAGCAATGCTAAAGCCCATTAGCCAGTTCACTGTTTTCTTTATTCTACTGCCACCTCGAAATAAAAAGGCAGATGTGATGCAGTGGATGTTAAGTCATCTGTATAACTGGAAACAAGTCCCATGTTTATTTACTATTTCTGCATATAAGATGATTTATATATTACATGAATAAAAAAATTCATGAAATCTGTTCTCTTAAATGGCATGAGGAATAAATTAACAAAAAACTAAAGTAAATCCACTTTTACTCTAATTTTGGTTGTAAAGAACTACCAAAATTACAAATTAGAATTGTTTATTGAAAAACAAAAACTCTAAAATACAAAACTCTAAAAACAAAACTCTAAAATACAATTTAATCTACTAGTCTCCTGTGGCTTTGTGCAGGCACAAAGAAGAGACCTCAATGCTGAAAAAATAATAGCCAAATTTGAAAATCTAATCTCTGTGGTAGATCTGTTCACACTATGAAATCCTGATACACAAAGCATTTCTGACTTACAACAAGCCATGAGATGGTATAAAATTAATCATAGTGAAGTGTAGGTTATTTTTAGAAAATAGAGCTGGAGAAAGTAACATGAACCAGATTTTACTAGATTTTAAAATCAGATACTGTGGCAAACAAATTTAAAGACAGGCTTTGTTTTATACTATTGTTTTAGAATACAAAGAGTTTCTGACATCAAATAAAGAATCTCTATTTGCTCTTTTAATTTTCAGACACTTAGATGAATTAATTTGCAAGAGTAGATTTAATTTTCTAGTTGGCTAAAAGATTAAAGGTAATAGAAATGCAATAACAACATGAATCCTAAAATCATTTTACGAAGAGCCTACAGAATACACACACATACACACACACACATATAGAATATATCTCGATATATTCTATCTGTCTAATCTATCTATCTATCTATCTATCTATCTATCTATCTATCTAATCTTACATCTGGGATTTCCAAATAATGTGTGAAAAATACTAACTACTGATATTTTTTAGAAGAAAATAAAAATGAACAAATTCATCCATTGTAATAGAAACAAAATAGCTTTACTTAAACTTATCTCTGAGCTAATGAATGTCAAGAAATGATTTCAGGTAGAAACTTAAAAGAATAAGATTCCAATCTTTTATTTCAATGGTAAGGCCACACGTTTTTGGGCTTAAAACTGTTATTGGTCTGGCATTCAAGTTTCCTTTAGGATCTAGCACTCTTGTACCTTCTACCTTTCTATATTAACCCTTTTACTCACCCAAAGATAAAATAAAACTAACCCAGGAACAACGTACGAGGGATTTACTCTACCAGAGCATGTACTCTATCTATCTATCCTCTCCCTCAGGAATGTAATATCAAATTGCCTTGTGTACTTGGAAGACTTGGCCTACTTCGTTTGATACCACTTGTCAAAATAACTGATCTCCTCCTCCTCTAAAGTCCCAGAGAATATTCAGTCTATACCATTCATTACAAATTTATTAACTTCCTGAAGACTTTGCTTTTAAACTTAGGAAGCCGCTTTATGCCACTTCCAGACTCAAAATGCCAAGTTATTACAGGGATATATAGTAAGACACAGGATACCCTCATGATTACAGAGTATGAGCCAAATCATCTGAATCAAATCCTGACTTTTAACATTTCTTTACTGAAGTTTTGTGAACAGGAAAATTGTGATTAAAACAGTACCTATTTTACAAGTCTGTGATGAGAATTAAAATTATCTGTTACACATAAATGAACTGATATGCCTAAAGGACTTAAAATAGTATCTGGGAAAAAGTAAATCCTATACGAAGTATTAGCTAT
The DNA here is from genome assembly GCA_030015415.1 of Cynopterus sphinx. Lineage (NCBI taxonomy): Eukaryota > Metazoa > Chordata > Mammalia > Chiroptera > Pteropodidae > Cynopterus > Cynopterus sphinx. Next base: position 63,179,910 of record CM057390.1, on the reverse strand, counting down.
TATTAATATTACTATTACGACCACCATCTTTCTCCACAGCACCTAATAGTGCTTTATATATACAAGAACTCAATGAATTCTTTCAATGAAACAATTAATATACAAGTAATTTTTAAAAGTCCCTCAGAATAAATGGAGGCTCAAGGCCCACAAGATAAAATCTGTGACAGAATCTGGTAGAAACAAGAATTCAGACTCTGAAACTACTTAAAATTCATGAACAAATTAAGAAAGTATAAAACTGATAATCTAAATAAATATTTTTTTTCCTTGATAAAAAGGGAAGAGACATTTTATGAAAAAACTTGATAGTTTCTGTATAGGAAATTTACCCACCCCTCCCCCAAAATGGCTATTTCTCAAATGTTATTTTAATTTTTAAACTATCAACAATATATTAACTAATTCTATTTTTAATGTGTTGACATTTCCAGTCTCTGTATTATTCACGTAAGTAGGAAACTATATTATTCACCATTTCACCTAGAAAAGTAGTATTAAATTTAATTTAGTCTTCGAAGGTAATCCTTAACTCTAACATCCTGGGTTTCAGTAGACAGATTTATGTCTACTTTCCTGGTATCCTTCACAATTTCATACTTCGATTATCTGCCTATTCACCCTTTATCAGGTTTTAAGAGAAATTTCTACTCATTATAATTTTGTCCTCATATAGAAGCTGATTTATTATTCTTGATTTATGTTAGCTGCTTATCTCCATACCTCCAGTTCTTTGTGTTGACCCATGGCTACAATAGATAATTATGGAAAACAAATAGTTTCTTATCCACAGATAATAAAATACTTTAGTATAGTCAAATAAGCATTATAACTGACTATTCAGTACTGCAAAGGTACAATTTACTTTCAAATAACGCTGGTTTATGTTAATTATAAGTCTCATCAAGGGACAAGGAACCTATTTGGGCTGCCAAGCATAAGATCAATTTAGTCCTTAAGCAATATTCCTAAAGAATTATTTATAAAAGTATAATAAAAATAGTTTATATTTTGGTAATAACAATATTATTAACCATGACTACTTTCACATAAGCTTTGGCTTATTTCTTACTGTTTGCATATCATACAAAGAAGGAGTCCATAAGGAAGTTCTGTCAAAGACTGTCAAGCTCAACACCGAGAATTTAAATTTCCCAAGCCTAGGTCTTCTAGTTTATTATCACCAACAAACAAATGTTGTAATAGCTCAGAGAAAACAGTTTGTCTGGTTTTGCAGTTTAATTACTAATTAGCAAATACTGTGACATTTGAACAGTCACCATTCATCCATGTTGCTTCCTGTTTAAAGAAATCTTTACCAGCAAAGGAATGATGGGAACATAGGAAAAAGCAGTTTATGAACACATAAAGATCTAGAGGAGAAAAAAAACCCAACAAATCTGGGTGGTAAGATTATGAGAAATTTTTCTTTTCTTCTTTATGCTTTTCGGTATTTCCTCAAATGTTCTAAAATTACATATATATACGTAAGTATGTATTATATATATGTATTATATATATAATATACACATAAAATTATGTATATAAATTGTATTAGGAGGGCAATTCTGTATGAGAAGTGCAATACTGTATGTGCAACATGACCTCCATAGTTTGCCCCAAAATCTGAAAAGAGAGCTTTTACTAACAACAGAATACTATGGGATATATAATGTTATAACTGTTCAGAGCCTAAAATAGTGTCTAGTAGGCCCAATGCAACCAAATATTCGTTGACTATATTCACTTTTTAATTCTTATGAAACTTAACATTTAAAAAGTGTTGTGAGATTATAAATTACACTTTAAATAAAACAGGCAAAATTTGCTCAGAAAAATCATTACTTCTTTACTTCATAAATAAAAGTTTGGGCTACATCACAAAATGAATTTACAATACCATGCAGAAATTCAATTAATGTGGCTCATAAATGAAGTTGTCTAGCTTAAAGATTTTCCTTGAGGTTCAATTTTTTTTCTAGAACAATAGCCAGTCTATTTTTAGAATAATCAGTTAAAAAAAAATTTAAAGCAGTTTAATTAACATGTAATTAGTTTTAAGAAGACCTTGGCAGTACCTGCCAAAAGATTTGCATGAATCCTGGTTACTTTCCTGGATTTTACAAACTATTAACTATTATTTTTTCTGATGTGTAAAAATTACCCTAAATGTTTTTATCATATCAATTTTTACAAGATACCTGTGTAAGACAATGTAACTCATCTTAACCAGTTGAAATGCCTATTAAATGAAAAACAGTAATATAAAAATGTAATATAAAAACAGTAATATAAAAATGTCTTCATCTTTATCGCCATTTCATAGTGTTCTAAAATGTAGATAGAGCTTTCACTACAAATTTACATTGTGGTGTGAAAGCTACATGGTAATTGGCAGCAGCTGAAATATAATGGTACACAGACACACACTTGATTTTTCTGTGTAAATTAAAAGAAACAAGTTTTTCGAAGGAAGAAAAACATTACTTTTTAGATGCCAACCAACACGACTTCAGCTGTAAAAGAGGATTAATTCATTTTCGCAGTTAAACAGAAAGAGGATTTCACACAGAAGATGGAGTCGGAGTCCAGTGTGATCTGAAGCAGTACTAATCTGCACAGAGAAAACAATCAGAGACGGCGACTACAACATTCAGAAGGTTGCATTTACCCCTTACATTTGCCCCTCACTAATGACCCAGGACAACTAAACAACACATTGCAGTCAGTAAGTATTTAAAGGACGACTGAGAACCTGCTTAAATCAGAGAACCGCCCAGCAGCATGCAAAACATACCAACAGAAGATTCATAGCAAGGGGATGGTATTACCTCTTTTATGTAATTCCCTCAGGGGAATATAGTCTCCTCCCCCGTCATAAGGCAAATAGGGATCAGAAGCAGCATCCATGATTAGAATTTTTAAAAAGAAAAAGAAAAAGAAAAGCTTGCTAGCTTAAAAAGACGGTGACATTTCTTTCAGCCCTGCTGCAGCAGGCAAGGGAGATGCCATATTTGACGAAGGCTAGAACTGTGTGTAGTTCGACTCGCTGAAGCAACTGTGTTCTTCCACAGTGGATGATGTCATCAAAGGGAAATTATTGCAGCCTGGTTGCTAGTGGCTACAATCTAGCAGGCTTAGAGGCGGAACAGCCTACTTAATCAGGTCCTGCTACGTATGACGATGACTAAGCTCCAAGTATAACTGACAAAACTGGTTTGAGAATTTTAAAACACTCACAATATAGCTTCTGCAGTAACACTGGCAACTACAGTAGGACAAGAGAAACATTATTTCTTTTTTATTTTAAGATAAACGTACTGGGGACAAAGTAATTTAGAGCTGTGAAAAAAAATTCTGGCTGTGAAAAAAAAATTCTGGATGTAGACAAGAACCTTTTATTTTTAGTATAGAAAAATGGGAGCAACTCTCTAATGAAGTTGTGTGATTATAATACAAATGTACTATTTTTAATATAGTAATGTCATGTGGGTCATAAAGAGTTAAAACATATCAAAGGCTTCAAGGGACGTAGTTTTAAAAGTCTATTCTTAATTATCTAAAATGTACTTCGGTTTTCTATTGTGGGTTCAAAAAACTTAGTAACTGAACAGTTGAGTAGTATTTCATCTCACTAATCTTAAAGAGACTTGTTTCCTTCTTTCAAAGAACCACCTAGTAAGACATTACCTTTGGAGGAGAAAGAAAACTTATCAACATGAAGTTACTTAGCTATTGTTTGTAAAACAATTGAAAAAAGACTAAGTAGATTTTCCTATCTTCCTACTTCACAAATATTTTGAGCTTTTTATTTTGTTTTAAAAAAGGCTTTTAGTAAAATGTCTCAAAAGGTACTTCGATTCCCTTTGCTAGAAATTTTTATGAAATTCAGAAATAAAACAACTCTTTTTGTCTCTAACTCACTACCCCTCTCCCAAAATAAACTGATGTTCATAATTTTTACAGCTAGCTTATCCCTAAGGTGATTCCTCTAAACCAGGGAATTCTCCTTCTGAAATAGCAATATTTGTTGCAGTGTCACTAAATAAAAATGTGCTATTCATTAGAAGCAATTCCGTAACGCTCAAGAGGTTACGTAAAATCTGTTTTCCTAAGTAGCCAACATTTAAGCCAACATTTAAGATTCACTCCAATTCAAGACATTTATATGAGAATTGAGGGTAAAGAAAAAAAAGACTCAAATGGCAGTAAAGAAGAGAAATTCTATTCAATTTTTCTACTACATTTAAGTTATTTAAGGATTTTTTTTAATTAGGTTGAATACAGTTTTTATACTTCAAAACGTCTGAACCTTAGAAAGGCCTTCTTATAAAATGGCAACTGGGATTTGGTAAAAAAAAAAGGTTTCAGGAAATGAACATAGGCAAGAATTACTGCCATAGGAATATTCTAATTATGGTTCTGACTATTAACTTTTATGATAGAACCATGTGTGATTTTTTCTTTCTGTTTTCTGTATTTTTCAAGTTTCTTGAAAAAGAAATTTTTGAAAGAGGTTTCTTTAGTTAAGAGCTAACTTAACTAAATTAACTAAATGTAAATTTGGTCCTTTGTGGTCCTTTGGTATTAAGTTCTACAATTATAAGACTTTTAAGAAATATATGCTATATGGCATTCATAAATAGTTTTTTATGATACTGTTTATGTTTTGTGCCTTTGTATAAAATGGAAATCTACTATGAGTTTTCCTGGTGTTTGAAGATACTCTCTTAACTTGTTTTTCTTGATTTACAACTTGATCATAATGGAAAAATGAAAATAATAGCTAGCATTAACTAGAGGGGGAAGAGCACCTTCCTTAAACAATATATTCACAATGTTGCATAAGTAAAAGTCTTGTATCATAAGTAAAAAGTTTTAAATTATTTTTACGTAACAAAATTTTTGTATTTGTGTGATGTAAATACAATATATAAATTAAACATATTCTTATAGAGTTAAGTTCAGAATGAGACACACAAAATCCAACAATTGTTATTACTCAGCAAGAAATGAGGTGGAGGGAGGAGAATAATGGTACACTTAGTTTTTACTCTATATAGTTCTACATTATATAAAAACTTTAAACAAATATATTACACATTTAATTTTTAAAAAAGATTTTTAATAATAAATTTGAAAAAATGTTAATTTCAAATCTCTCATGCTTATGGGATCCATGGCTGCCACTTTCTCTTAAAATAATCATTACTCAGACTATAAGTGCTTTCCAATTCCACTTTAGAAAAGGATAAAGTAGATTTGAAGATATTTTGACACTGAGTAGGTATTACCAGATTAACAAACTGAATTACAATTAGAGTGCGGCTGAAGTGGAAAGAAAATAGAAGACAAATTTAAGAATTCCTAGGCACAGCTGGTGGCGGAATGTTCAGAATGGAACCTCTAAAGAATAAAAACACTAAAGTGGCAGCACACACACACACACACAGACACACACACAAATTTTAAATTCAAAAAGGGAAGAAATTTCTACTTTCAAGTGCACCCTAGATTATAATCTCAACTCCATGCCATAACCTGTCTGAGGTGTATTGCAGGTAGGTAGAATAGATGATTACAGATGACTACAGTTTAACTATATAACTATGCATATATAACTATATATAACATACATTTTGACTATAGTATTATAATGTTCAAACTTTAAGCCCTTCTTAACACATATGATCCAAGAAATCTATGACATTAGAAGTACTTGAAAATGTTATATTTTTGCATTTAGATGTAACTATCAATTTATTGGAAATACAGAAAACACAGAAGCATGTTAAATGACAGCTCAGAAACATGATTAGGAAAACCCAAATTAGGAAAAAAATGATCTATTTCTTCAACAAATAAATAGTAAGGAAAAAGAAAAAGGAAGGAGGGAGGTATAGAACTAAAAACAAAACAAAAGAGACTTAAAAGATATATCAATCAATTTCAACATACAATTTTGTACTAAACAATTACGGTAATGTAAAATAGATAAGATATTTAAGAAATTATTCATAATTTTGATGTGATAATAGCCTTAAAAGAATTTCTTTTAGAGATACAAAATGAAATGTGTGTGTGTGTTGTAAAAGAGACCTCAATATAGAACTTGGATCAATTTCCAATACAACAAGGAAGAGGGAATTTATAGCCAAGTAGATGATTGGGGGTGTTGGTCAGTAAAGAATTACTAAAACAAAATATTTGGAGTAAGGGGAGACTCTGGCTAAATAGATTTAACAGTATTCTTGCTAAAGGTAGGCCAGGATGATGAGATACCACCTGCAGGATGGTAGAGGATGAGGAAGCTGGGGGAAGGGTGGTGCAGGGGTGGTGGTGGTATCAGGCTAAACCAACTTGACAGGATTCTTGCCAAAACTGAGCAATACAAAAACAAACCAGTCCAAGGTTGAGACACCTAGTTCGGAAGAGATTTCAGAGGAGCCTGACTAAAGTTTGATCAAAGAGAAACTCTTTATCAGCATATCTGTTTACCTAAAATGATACAATGTTTCAGATTTATTTCAAAATAATTGGGAGAAGGTAGCAGAAATAAAAATTGACCATGAGTTGGTAATTGTTTAAGCTAAGTGATGATACTAAGACGATACATAATACTCTTCCCTATAATTGTATAAGTTTCAAATTTTCTATAGTATGAATATTCTTTTTAAAAAAATGCTTACAAATAAAATCACTTTTATGACAAGCATTAACAAAAAATTACAACCTTTACTCTCAAAACTAAATATATTACTATTAAAAGTGTCAGATTAACTGTAGTTTACCCATTAAATATAGCTGTTTTATGTTTACATTTTACAAATGTTTACATTTGGACACATTATATATGAAATTTTTACTTGAGTTGTCAGTTCTCCTCCCTAAACAAAAGCATCACAGGAAAGAAGAAAAAAAAGAAACAGCAAAGCTTCCAAGGAGGACAATCAATTCATGCTACAGTTACAACACAAAAGAAAGAAGACCTAGAAATTCTCAGAAATGATAAGCCAGAAAATAAATTTAAAAAACAAAATGCAATAGTCACAAACATAGGATATTTTAGCTATCAACAGGGCTGTCTGGTTATTCATATAATGTATCATAGAATTAAAACATGAAAAAGTTTCTTTTATAAGCATCGCACAATGATCACTTTTTCAAAATCAGAACTAAAAATGGCTAAGCAATTCCTTTTCAAGGAATTTGTCAAATATACTCATGCATGAACACAAGCTGGTATAAGGACTGAATAAGACTACTTTAATAGTTCCAAGTTTTAGAAATATTGAAGTAAAAATATATTAATATTTATAAAGTGTAAATATACCAAACATTCCAAATAAAAGATACACATTAATGAATTTTTAAAGTCCAACTATATAATTAAAACTTACAAAAAACACATATATACAGAAAGGCTGAAAATAAAAGAATTTTTAAAAATGGAGCATGCAAATAGTAACCCAAAGAAAATTGGAGAGCTATACTTATAACAAAGGAGATCTGAAAGTATAATTTGAAATAGATTCACTTTGCAATGAAAGTAAGATGGTTCAATTCACAGGAAGATATAACCAAATAACATGAGATCAAGGTATATAAAAATCTAAGAATGTCAAGAAACAGCAGGAACTGGATAGAAACAAACAATTAGAAAAATAGTAAGTAAAAAAAAAAAGAGTTCAACAGAAGATTAACAAACTTTACCTAATGGACACACAGAGAATATCATTAACCAAAAACTCCATGTTAAATATTTTCCCATAGCATACAAATATTTACAAAAATAAACTTTTTCTTAGGTCACAATGCAAGTCTCAAAAAAATTCAACATGTTGATATTACACCATATATGTTCTTTGACAATACAATAATTTTACAAATCAATTAAAAGCATAACATGAAATTTCTCATGTTTGGAAATTATGAACCTCACTTCTAAATAACCTGTAGATCTACATAAATATCATTATGAAAGTTAGAAATGATGTTTAATTAGTGACAGTAATACTAAGTATCTGGAGAAAAGTTAATAGCTTTAAATGTTTTCACCTGAGAAGAAACAAAAATTAAGTAACTTATCATTCACTTTTTGGAAGGGAAAAAGATACAGCAAAATAAATCCAAACAAAGTAGAAGAAAAGATGATCAGAAATTAATGATATAGGATACAAATATATAATAGAAAAGAACAATAAAGGCAAAATTAGTTCATTGGAAAGACTAATGATTACTAAATCTACACTGACACTAATTATTAAGGTCAGAAGGGAGAGAGGAGGAAGGGAGAGGAGGAAGGACAGGAGAGAAGAGAACACGACACAAATATTATCAAGATGAGAAAGGTGATAAAACCTACAGTCATTAAAACAACTTTTCATGCCAACAAATTTTTAAATAAAAAGAATGAATTTTGAGAAAAATACAACTTACCAAACATCTAGAAACATCAAAATAGTTCTATGACCATTAGAGAACTTGAAACATAATTTAAAACCTTAATATGAAGAAAATTCTAAGACTAGAGTGTCATTGGCAAATTCTATCAAAATATAATAATATCAACCTTATATAAACTTTCCCAGAGACTAGAAAAAGAAGGCATCACTACAACTCACTTTATGAAGGGAGTATGTATAATTTTGATACCAAAACCTAATAAGAACAGTACGAAAAAGGAAAACTATCATCAATTCTCAGTGATGAATATATATTCAAAAGTCCTAAACAAAACCTAAGCAAATCAAATCCAGCAATTTATTAAAAAGTAAAAATGCATTAATTCATCAATGATCAAATTGATTTATATAAGGATAAGAATCAACTAAAGTTTATTAACAGAAAAAAAGATATAAAACAGGTAATCATTTCAGAAGATGGTGGGGAAATGATAAACTCAACATCCATTGATAATTTCAAATCGTATACTCTTAAATAAATTAAGAATAGATGTGAGCCTGTTTAATCTGATAATAGGTAACACAAAAAGTCCAGATTAAACTTTGAGGTGAATACTTTAGGATTAGAATAGAAAGATAAAAGATGCGTACAATTACTATTTCCTTTCAACAGTTTACTAGAGGTCCTAGCAAGTGCAGTAAAGCAAGGGAGGCTACGGAGGAGAAATCTATAATGATTAGGAAGAAACAAAATTGTCACTATTTGCCAATGAAATGACTATATTTTAAAAGCTATCACCAATAAATTATTAGAATAAGAGTTAAGCAAGGTTGAAAACTTTTAAATATTAATATTCAAAAATACTCTCCCAAGGAATTTCCTCTACATGTTAGCATTTTAGAACTATTTAAATAGTTCCATAGACTCCCTGTGATTTTATGTATTTACTTCAGCTTATGATTTTATAGGCTTAGCTCACAATTACTGAAGCTTTTTCAGCAGAAATTCTTAATTGGAACCACAACACAAACCATGATTTAACCAACTATTTTCTCAATTCTTACAGTACAGTTCATAGGTATAATGTTTTATATGCATAGGAGAAAAGTTAATTCATTATTTTATGACATTAGGCTAAGAAGTAAAATACATATACAAGAAAATTATTCATTGACTTAATAATTTTAGTTCACTTTTTGTGGACTTAAAAAATAATTTAATCCTTTTTGCAGAGTAATGACAATAATTAAGAGTAATAATAGTCGAGGTACAAATCATCAGGTTCTATATATCATAATTAAAACTAATATTTTTTTGAATATGCCTCCTTGGGCAATGTCAACAAAAGCGAAAATAAACAAATGGGACTACATCAAACTAAAAAGCTTTAAAGCTTTGGCACAGCTAAGAAATCCATTAATAAGACAAAAAAGAAACTTACTGAATGGGAGAAGATATTTGCAAATTATATATCCAATAAGAGGTTAATATCAAAAATATATAAGGAACTCATATAATTTAACATCAAAAAACAAACAATCCAATTAAGAAATTGACAAAAGTCCTGAATAGTCATTTCTTCAAAGAAGACATTTAGACAGCCAACAGACACATGAAAAGATGCTCAACATCACTAATAATCAAGGAAATATAAATCAAAACCACAATGAGAGATCACTCGCACCTGTCAAAAAGCGATGGCGAGGTTGTGAGAAAAAGGAACCCTGGTTGCACTGTTGAGATGGTAAACTAGTACAGCCACTATAGAAAATGGTATGAAGATTCTTCAAAAATAAAAAAATTGTCTACAATCATGCCACCCGTAACAAGCCTGATCTTGTCTAATCTTGGAAGCTAAGCAGGGCCAGACCTGGTTAACACTTGGATGGGAGACCACCTAGGAAGACTAGGTGCTGTAGGTGAGAAAAATAAATAATAAGAGATTGTAAGCTGACAAGATCCTTGCAACTTGTGAGGTCAACTAAGGATTGCCTCATCTAAAATAATTTTTTTAAAAATTAAAAATTGAACTACTATACAACCTAGCAATTCCACCTCTGGGTATTAATACAAAAACCCAAAACCGCTTATTCGAAAAGTTACACACTCCCCTATGTTCACTGCAGCATTGTACAATAACCACAATATGGAACAAGTCTAGGTATCCACAGAGAGCTGAATGGGAAAAGAAGATGTAATATATGTAAACAAAGCTATCAAAAAAATGAAATCTTGCCATCTGTGACAACACAGACAAACCTAGAGAGTATTAGTAAGTGAAATTAGTTGGACAGAAAAATAAAAATAACCTATCATTCCACTTACATATGAAATCTAAAAAACTAAACAAACTAAATGAAAAAAAAAAAAAACAAATTCACAGATACAGAGAACAAACTGATGGTTGTCAGAAGGGAGGGGAGTGGGAAAATGAGGAAAACAGCAAGGAGATTAAGAAGTACAATCTTTCAGTTATAAAATAAGTCATGAGGATACAATGCACAGTGCAGAAAATGTCATAATAAGTTATTATCATAATAACTGTATGGTGACATATGGTTACTATGTTGTGGTGATCACTTCATAAGGGATAAAAATATTGAATTACTATGTTGTACACTTGAAACTAATATGTCAACTTTAATCAAAATAAAATTTTTAAATATCGTAATGCTAAAAAAAAAAAATTAAGATTGGTTTTTGTACCATAAGGCAATGCTTTCATTAAGTAACAAACTCCCCACTTGGTAAATGACACTACCAGCTTCATATACTAGAAATATTAACACTTAACTCTCTCTTTTACCCCCGCCCCAGCCCACATCCAAACAATCTGCACGTCAGGCTGATTTTACTCTAAATCTATTTTGAAGCAGTATACTCCCTGCCACTATGTCAGACACTATCATCTCTCTTCTAAACTAGTTACTACATTTACCTTCCTACCAATCCATTTGCTCACACAGAGGCTGAATGAGCTCTTAAAATTACAAGGATCATATTACCCCCTTAAAACCCTTTAATGGTTTCTCATAACTCCTAGGAAAAGAGTGGTAAAACCTTAAAATGCATGACTTTGACTTGCTTACTTACCTCTTCAGTCTTAGTTTCTCCACTTTCTAGCTCCATTCTCTACATTCCAGCCATTGTTCTAAAGTTCTAAACTCCTTCTTGAGGGTTTTCTTGCAAACAGTTCCCTAACTGCCTGTGGCTGCACCCTGCACCCAAGCTCCCAGCACTCCCATTCTACCCTTACCCTCACGGGCCAGACTTTTCATTTTGATACATCTTAGATTCTCCCACCTATATGTTCTCACACCCAAACTTCTTCACAGCACTAACCATAGCACAGCTGTAATTGTTTTTTGTGGGATTATTATTTATTTTAATAGTTTTCTCTCTCTCATTAAACTCCATAAGAGAAACACATCATTCTTGTTCAATGCTCTATCCTGAGCACTGAGCGTTGTGTCTGGCTCATAAATGAACCTAATAATTATGTGCATAGGATTAAATCTATAAAAAAAATATACCAAAATAATCAGTTATCTACAGGTAGTGAGATTACAGGCAATTTTCATTTACTTCCTTTTATTTTTTCATCTTTTTTTCCACAATAAGCACATTTGCTTTTATTATTTAAAAGTTAGCTCTTTCCACCTTATTTTTTATAAAATAAACTATTTCGGACTAATGTTATATTTAAAAAAGGTACAAGGACAGTACAAAGAAATTCCGAATACTTCTCAGTTTCCCCAACTGCTAGCATCCTACATTTCCATGGTGCACTGGTCTAAACTAAGAAACAGATATTGGATAACTACCATTAAGGAAACTCTAGACTTTACATTTCAATGGTTTTTATATAAAGGTCCTCTTTCTCTTCTAGGTTCCAATCAAGGATATTACATTGCATTTAGTTAACTTGTGTCCCCAAACTCCTCTGGTCTTTAACAGTTTCTCAGTCTTTCCTTGTTTTTCATACCTTGACTAGTTAAATATCCTGTATAATGCCCCCTACCCCTCCATTCCCCTGCCCTGACCAGTCTAGGTTTGTCTCTTATTTTTCCTGTGGTTAGACATGGGTTACAGGTTTTAGCAAAAATATCACAAAGATAAAGTGCCTTTTTATTATCTGTGAAGGGTATACAATATCCATATGACATCACTGGTGATTAACCTCCATTACCTGGTTATGAAAGTGTCTGCCAAATTTCTCCACTGTAAAATTATTATTTCCCTCTTTCTCTTAAACACTAAGTTAGCCTACCCTCAAAGGAGGAGGAGGAAGGAATTAAGCTCCTTCTCCATGAGGCTGGAATATCTACATAAATTTTTTGGAATTCTTCTATAAGGGGGACTTGTCTCTATTTGTTCAATCAATTTATATTAGTTTATTTGATTTATGTCACATATATGTGCTCACTATTGGATTCTACATTATTTATTTTGTTGCTCAAATTGTTCTAGTTTTTGCCATTAGGAGCTTTTTCAAGTTAGTTCTCATGTTCCTTAGACAGTCCCTCATCTTTTTCTGTTTTGTTGAGTTTTGTTTTTGAGTATACTTCCTTACTTCTGATATGACACATACCCTGGAATCATGTTGTGTTTTCTCTGTCCCAGTTCTAGAATCAGTATTTCTCCAAGACAATTCAAGTAATTACTAAGTTCTGAAGTTAACCATATAAGATTTTTATGAACCCAGGATAATCTATCTGAATGTCATGATGTAATGTGATTATACAAAATATACAAAAGTATAAATAAGTTTAAACTTTAAGCACCCAAGCCAAGATCGCCACAAAGGACTCTCAATGTACAATAGTAATATTTCCTATACTCTTATTTACTATATTCTTTTGTTTCCAAAACTAATCTGAGTTGGGTGGGTAGAAGAAATAATTTTCATTCACTTTTCAGATAAGAAAATTGAGAAACAGAGTAATGACACTGACTAATGTCAGGGAGCTAGATGTTAACACAGCCAATAGCTTCCATCCTGTGCCTTCTTCCTCCTGATGACACTACCATTTCTGTGGGCCCCTCTGCAATACAGTTGTAATAATGTGGGTGAGTGACACAGTTCCTGTCACTGCACTACATATCCTATCAGCTTCATAGGTGTCCAGTTAAACTAAAACTTTTCTCTATATAGCCATCCTAGTTCAATTTAAAAAAAAGGAAAAAAGACTCCTAAAAATTATAAAATATGACTAGCAATATTTTAAATAGATGAATATTTTACAGAATAGCAAACTTTTAATGAACTTCTATCGTGTGCATGCCAATATATTAGACATTGTAAGAAGGAAGGATGGAATAAATAGCATATGTGGCTGTCCATGATATACTAATATCCCCTCTCCACAAAGGTTAGAAATAAGAAAAACAAGATTTCTCATCAAGAGATAAAATATGTAATCAATACATAATGAGTCAGCTCTCAACAGAACTTGACTGTAAAATAGATGACTTAAAAACCAACAAGAATTACTAGGATAATTATACTCAAGATAATATAGCTAAATCTAGGAGGAGGGCAGGCTATAAACAAATCAGACAAATAAGGAAAGTCAAAAAGGCAAACATAACAGAAGCAATACAATTTACTACATGGGAGAGGCTCCAACTTGACAAACCTGAAATGTCAGGTAAGGCTTTCTAGAGGAAGTGAAATCTAATCTCAGAAGCAATGTACAAGTAATAATTGCTATTACAGGCAAAGAAAACAGGTACAAAGACCTGGAGATATGATCACCAGACACAAGCCCAGACTTAACATTTAAAAAGCTCAGAGCAAGAACAGAAAGGAAGGCCCTATCTCCAAATACAGTCACATTTTCCATATCACTAAATATTCAAAAGTTAAAGCAAGTTAACAAGCTATTAATATGTTCCAGCTTCCTATACTGACAAATATGCCTTATAATGACATGGAGGTTTTGGCTAAGTTTTATAAATCTGCAGTTTTAAAATTTAGTGATAATTTAGAAAAACTTCCAAAAGCACAAAGAAAAATAAAAAGCATCCAAATTCTACCACCAAGAGAAAAATCATTACTTTGTTGTATTTCCCTCTAAATTTGTGTGTGTATGTGCACACACACGTAACATTTTAAGAGAACTGGGATCATAATATATATATACAGCTTTTATCCTTTTTATATAAGCCCTTCTACTCTTATAGCTTATAATACAATACAGAAAGTCACTTTATTCAATTACTCAGTGTATACTTTGCAGCTACTTCATCTTAAAACAGCTCTCAAGGTGTGGTCAAGTGTATTCTACAGACCCCTGGAGATCTCTAAGATCTTTTCTGGGGATCTGCAAGGTTAAAATATTTAATTAAAATATTATTATGAAAATATTTTAACAGTTTCTCAATGTTACTGTAGTAAATTACCACAAACTTAGTGGTTTAAAACAATACAAATCTAGTATGGTTCTGGAAGTCAGAAGTCTAAAATCAAAGGGTCTGCAGGCTGGTTCCTTCTAGAGGCTTCAGGAGAGAAGTGGTTTCCTTGCTTTTGTCAGCTTGTGGCCCTGTCCTCTTACAACTTCAGCTTCTTACTTCAGACTCCAATCCTCCCGCTTCCTTTTTTTAAAGACCCCATGATTACACCACAGGGTCACCCAGATAATCCTGAATAATCTCGCCATCTCATGATTCTTCAGTAAACCAAAACCACTAAGTCCTTTTCATCATCTAAAATAACATATTTACAGGTTCCAGAAATTAAAATGTGGAGGACAATTATTCAGCCTACACAACATTCTTTACCTTTTTCATCCTATGACGTGGTACCAATGCAACAGTAGTTAAAATGGCTTGCATCTAGTGCAAATCAAAGCAGTGGCACAAAATGTACTAGTAGTCATTGTATTCCTTCCCCCGTGTACTCCCAGAAAACAAAAGGCCCTATTGCACTTCCAAATATCCTTCATAAAAAAGTAAAAATTAATTCATTTTACTAAATTGCAATGCTTGAAAACACATCCTTTTAATATCCTTTCTGATGAACTGGGAAGAATATATACAGCACTTTTGCTTATATTGTTGAACAATGGTTCCATCTAGCGGAAAAGCATTTATCTAAACGTTTGAGTTGTGGGTGAACTTTTTTCATAGAACACTATTTTTATTCAAACAAACAACTGATACACTAGTATAATTATTTAGACCTTGGTATCTGGCAGACATTTTCTCAAAACGCATCAAGTGAACCTGTCTCTTCAAGTAAAACAACGAACAGTATTTGTTGCCAATAATAAAATTTGAGCTTTCAATCAAAAATTAAATTTGGAAAACTTTATTCACAACTGTGAGTGTGACAGCTTCCCAATAGTTAAAGATTTTTTATATAGGGTTGAGATTGGTGGCCATATTAAAAAATAAGGCTTTGCTGATTTTGTGTAATAAAATGTGTGAACATTAGAAAGATCTATTATATGCTGAGTTGTGCCCCACCAAAATTTATAGAGAAAAGCCCTAACCTTAAGTACCTCAGAATGTGACTATTTGTAGATAGTGCCCTTTAAAAAGGTAATTAATGGTAAATGAGGCCATCAGTATTGGCCCTAATCCAATTTGCCTAGTATTCTTATAAGAGATCAGGACAAATAGGACCATGTCAAAATACAGGAAGAAGACAGTCATCTTCAAGCTGAGGCCTCAGAAGAAATCATCCTTGCAAAAACCTGGATATTGGCTAAAGCCTCCAGAACTGTGAGAAAATAAATTTCCATTGTTGAAGCTACCTAATAGGTGGTACTTTGTTATGGCAGCCCCAACAAACTATACATCAGTGAGTAATTTCCAAAGGACTAATTTGTGATATCCTAAAATCATGCACGGGTAGTAGATCCACTCGAAGCACAAGACAGGCCAATGATTTTAAGACAGCATAAAATGTTCATTAATACGGTTTCAGCTTCTACAGTGCAATTAATCTTTAAGAAATTATAATTTATCAAGTTTTGGTACAGTATCAAAGAAAAATATCACAATGATATGAAAGGTTATCTAAATTATGTCTTTCTTTTCTAACTATATATTTGTATAAGGCCAAATTTTCTTATATATTTCTTATATATATAAGGATATATATTCTTATGCAGTTGGCCTCGAACTGCATAAGAATATATGCAGTTCAAGGCCAACTGCATAAGGATGTTAGGGGTAGGGGCACAGATAACTGCCCACCCCAGAGGTTGAAAATCCATGTATAACATCTAACTTTCCAAAAATTTAACTAATAGCCGACTGTTTACTGAAGCCTTACCAATATCATAAAGTCAATTAATACATATTTTGAATGTTATAGGTATTATATATTATATTCTTTTGATAAAGCTAAAGAAAATACTAAGAAAATCATAAGAAAAAAGATACATACTTTTTATGCATTCATGACATACATTTTTTAAAATATTTCTAGGGCATATAGTTTGCAAGTTTTTTTAGAATCTCCAAAATATTTTCCAATATAATTACTGAAAAAAATCTGTGTATAAGTGGACCCATATAGTTCAAACCCATGTTGTTCAAAAGTCAGCTGTATGTATGTATGCATGTATGTATGTATATACACATAAAAACATATATTTCTTATATGTTTCAACCAAACAACGTATCACAATAGACTGGAGAACAGCAGAGACTCCAGGGGTTTTCTACTAAGTCAGATGTTAGAGTTATTTATAAAACTGTGAAACAATGCCACTCTTCTCACTGAATTTATTTTTATTTTGAAAAATGATTATTCATAAAAATATTATTGTTACAATGTAATGAGTTATTTTTAAATGAATTAAAGTATTAAAAATTTTCTTTTAATTTTTAATGTGACAAATTTTGTAGTCAGTCTCCCCTTAGAGGGTATATTGCTAATATTTTTTTATTGGCCTCATTCATCTCTCCACTCTAAGTCACTTCGAGTGGTTTTCCCTTTGCTTCATCTTTCTCAAATAATTATGAGATTTTTGTGTCTTCGTCAGCTGCTTGACATACTTTCTTTCAAATGAAGTAGAGCATTAGCATATTTCTCACTGTAAATATGTTTGCATTATTTTTTTTTTTACCTAACACCTAAAATCTTAGTTAATATGAACTATTAATAAGAGACAGCTGAATTTCACAATGATGAATTCATATTCCTGTGTCTGCCGAACTAAAGACTGAACCCTGAACTGTGACATTTGGGTAAAATCAGAAACATACTGAATAAAGCTAAATCTAAAAACATATTCAAATGAAAATGCTGGATCTCTAGAACCTGAGAAGGTAAATTTAAGCAGAGACAGAAGGATTACAAGACCTTGAACTGAACAATCTACCTCTTAGTCTCATGCTATGCAGCCTTATGTAGTTTGTGAGTTCTGAGGCTCAGGATGAGATACATATATGTAAAATATAATAATCTATGTTATGTCTCTGTATTCTATTCCTGGTTACCACATGCCCCAAGATTTTGGAAAAAAAATAACATCTTACATTTGAATTTTAGTATTTCCAAAGGTTTTTGTTTTGTTTTGTTTTTAAGTTATCTACAGATAGGGATTT
This sequence comes from Cynopterus sphinx, assembly GCA_030015415.1. NCBI lineage: Eukaryota > Metazoa > Chordata > Mammalia > Chiroptera > Pteropodidae > Cynopterus > Cynopterus sphinx. Next base: position 63,161,940 of record CM057390.1, on the reverse strand, counting down.
GAAGAAATTAGAAGTGAGCCCTATCATTCCTCTCACATTTTCTCTCCGTCTGTGATCTTTCATTTATACACAATCTAGAAGCCTGGAGTGATTCCTGATAACCATATCATTCACATTTCAGACATGATAAAAAGGGATATAATAACCTAGGTTTTGAACTCATTATTATAATTAACATAATTGTTGAAAATCAATTTGCTAAACAAGTGGCTAACTAATTTTCACCCTACCAATCTAAGTGTTTTCTTAATTCAAATGAAGATTGTACTAAGAACAATAGTAAACTTGTACTGATGAAAACTCACATGTTTTATTTTCAATGAAGACAAGAACTATACAGTTCTCTATGACTACAGTTCTGACAAGAAAATTTTGGCCCTCTCTCCCTCTCTTCCTGCTACTTGTAATGAAAAGTTTTGCATTTCCAAAGAAGTTGAATTATAGACCTAAAGTGAATCACTCAAATTAGATATACTTAATGTAAATACATATCAAGTCCAATTTTTCAGATTTTCACTTGTTTAAATTTTTAACTGATATTACCAATGAATCATCATTTTTGGAGCTAACTTCTATTTTTTTTTTTTTAATCATTGTGTTCTGGATTACTTAGCATAAACTCTGAGCAGATAAGGTTGACTCTATTTTAAAATAAGTAGATCCATCTTTTTAAATTATTTGAGAAAACAAGAGCTGTACAACAACAACAACAAACTCAATTACCTAGTGGAGTCTGTGAAGTCCAAAGTGGTTTATCCCTACAACCTAAATCCTAATACAGAAGTCATAGTTGAATTTTAGATCTATATCCTTTTTCCATACCGCGGGAACTATTCCTCACATCTCACTTGAATGCTATAGTAAAAGAAATTTGCTTAAGATGGAGGTCAGAGTTTAATACATCCAAAGAGGAAGGAACACAGAAGAAAATAGAAGCAGCTAGCATACACTGAGTCCTTACCATGAGCCAGTTACTGTGCTAAGATGCTATATACAGACACAGAAATGAGGTCTTCAGCTGACATATGCCCCAGCCCATGAGGGTGTATTTAATCTGAGGCCCCCACTTCTAGGACATTCCACTTCCAACTACTGTTAAAAGGACCACATCAGCTTTGCTGAAAGAAAGGATATCACTATCTTAGGAAAGGGCGTTTCACAACATGATACCTTTTCCTACTTGAGCCTTCATGCACTATCTCCCCTCCCAGAACGCTCTAAGCAATACTAAAGGGGTATCAAAATAATATCCTTTTATTTCAAGATGTAACATTTAGAATCTACACCACCCAATTTAACACTTACATAGTTGTTGTCAATTGTTGTTTCACATCTTGGTCTTTCAACTATACTAACTTGAGGACAGAATCTGTAATGGAAAGTACCAATGGTTGCTTTAACCTGCAGTCATGCCAAATTCTTCCTTGCTATCTCCAGGGAATGAATCATGATGGTTTTAACCAGTCAGTAATCCCATCTCTCTTTGTCAGCTGTCAGTCAGTCTAGGTGTGGGCATGTAACCAATTCTGTCCAGTGATAAAAGAGGATGTCTATTGCTAAGGTTCTAGAAAAATTATCTTACTTAATAAGAAAAAGAGCAACAAAAGATCCTTTCTTATATCTTTGCTCCTTCTTCCCACTTGGCACTCTACCCTACTAAAGACCACAAATGAAGACAACACCAATACTTTATGGCCGTGTGTAGAGATAAAAAAGAACTAGCTCCTCCTTTGTCTTTCTACTTCTCTGAGTTAATTCTTTGCCTCACATAAAAGGCCAAGGAACTTCCCAAACACAGAAAAATTGGTACACTGTTAAATTTCACCTGATTTTTCAAATTATGAACACATGTGTTTATCTGGTTTATAACTCTATAATTAAAATCAGGGGGATAATCCCACCAGTGATGAAGAGAGTAAACTACTAATAATAACAAAATACGGTGTATATTTTTTTAAATCAAAGAACATCCAAAAGATCCAGAGGCATACAAGGCAGGAAGAACTGGAAGTGCCAAGATTCTAAAAAGAAGAGATAGAGTCTCAACGACTTTTTGCCCCTGAGCTATTTCTTGATTGGTAGTACAGTGACTGAGGGGCCCAATAGAAAGAGAAGGTTGAGAGCTTTTGGCGGTTTCAAGGCATCAAGGAGCCAAAATTTGAAGTTCAGAACCACCAAGGCAATAAGCATGTGAATGGACAAATACCTTGGAGGAAAGAGAGTAGTTTATTCTATCATGCTTTTCCCCTAAAAATATTACGGTCCCTAAACTTCATAAGAGGCTGAGAAACCAAGCAAAAAGCAGTGGTTAAGAAACTAAAATGACAAGCAAAGCTGTCAGCAGTCTCAAAATACCAGGGAGACAAAATCTGAATTTCAGTACCCACCAAAGAGAAGGAGTCTTGGTAAACACACTAAGCTTTCTACTAAAATCCTCAAGGGCTGTGCCCTAAAAATAAAGTGAGCCAAAAATAGACTAACTTTCAGAAAGTCTAAAACGATATTGCAATTCTCTCAACCTTCGATGACATCAATGTAATTTGCTTCAAGACTATCTATAGACTAAGAAAAAAAAAAAGAAAACACTATGGTGACAATATCATCACCGAGTATCTACAATTTTCTTTTTGTATATGATACAAAAAAGAATTCTTATAAAGTAGGCAAAAAGATTGACAAGCACTTCAAAAGAGACAATCTAAAAAGCCAATAAACATACAAATTAGCATTTAAATTCATAAGCCACCAGGCAAATGTAAAAACCAAATTCAAGACTACTGTACCTACACTAAAATAGCCAAAATTTTAAAAACTAATGATATTAAGTATTGGTGAAGATGTGGGGCAACTTATAACTCTCACACACAGGTGAGAGAATGTCCATGCTACAGCTACTTTGGAACTAACTTTGACAGTATCTGGTAACACTAAGATGCACATATCCTATCATCTTAAAAATTCGATTTTAAGATATCAATTCCACAGAACTATGTATATAATGTGCACAAAAATACATGTCCATGAAAATTCCCAGAAGCACTATTATTAATAGCCAAAATATGAAAAAAAACCTGAATATCAACAATATATGAATAGAATAAATTGCAACATGTTTATACAATGGTAATGAAACAAATTACTGCTATATGCAACAATATAGATAAATCTCAATACTTAAGTAATGATGCCAGACACAAAGAATATATATAGTGTCATTCCATTTATATAAAGTTTAAATACCTGCAAAACTAATCTACAGTAATAGAAATCAAAATTAAGTTACCTTTGAAACTAGAAGGGGAAACAGGAGTGTATTCTGGAGGAACTGGTAATATTTTATTTCTTGACTGAGGGGTAGCTATATGAGTATGTTCACTTTGTAGAAATTTATCAATTTCTACATTTATGATTTAATAATTATTGTGATGGCTAATTCTATGTGTTAACCTGACTGGGCTAAGGGATCCCCAGATAGCTGGTAATTCATTATTTCTGTGTATGTGTCTGTGAGAGCCTTCCAGAGAAGTAAACTGAACAAAGATGCTTTCACTGATGAAAATGATCATCATTCGATTAGTTGAAGATCTGAATAGGACAAAAAGGCAGAGAGAACAGGTGAATTTGCTCTCTGCTTGAGCTTGGACATCTATCTTCTTCTGCCCCTGGACATCAGTACTCATGGACCTGAGGCCTTGAGACTCAGACAGGACTTACACCATTTGTTCCCCTGGTTCTCAAGCCTTTGAGTTTGAATTAGAACTATACCACTAACTTTCCTGGGCCTCCAATTTGCAGATAACAAGTTGAAGGACTTCTCAGCCTCTACAATGATGTGAGCCAATACTTCATAATAAATCTTTCTATATATTGCAATATATATCTATTAGTTCTGTTTATCTGAGAACCTCAATTACAGTTGTACAACTCTCTACATTATGTTATATTTAAATTTTAAAATTTATCCAAATACAAGGTTTTCTTCTGGGGTAATAAAAATGTTTAGAGCTAGATAGATGTAGCAGTTGCACAACACTGTGAATGTTCTAAATGCCACAGAAGTGTACACTTTAACAAAGGCTAAATTTACATTACATGAATCACCTTAATTTAAAAATAAGTTACCCCAAAATGCAACCTCAATAAAACAATATATATACTGATTAGTAAATATGCGTAACTACAAATACTAAAACTTGCAATGCCAAACTTACCAACTACTGTGTCACCATCTAACAAATTGTCATCTTCAGAAGTTTGAAAGTCCATAATAACACCAGCTCCATCTAAAAGTTCCTCATCACTACTTGCACTCGTTATACTGTTGTAGCTGTTTCTATAGTAGCCTCTATGGAACAGCTGCTCAGACTCCATTGAGCTGGCTGGTTATCTGAAAAAAAAAAGGGAAAAAAGGGTTTAAAAATTTTCCCAACATGAAATCATCTAGTTTAATAGGTCAAAAGGAAACTTCTGATCTCTGTATTAAAAAAAATACTGAATTCATTCACTGTAAGTTAAACATCTATTATGTTAGGTATTTTGGTATGATTTAATAATTCTATTTTTACTATGCAGCTGTAAAAAGGAATGAAGAATTTCTTTATGTAGTGGTATCAAACAGTCTCCAATATCAATTATTAAGCTGAAAAACAAAGTATAGAGAAGTGTTTAGAGTCTATACTGTATATGGGGTTTTTTTCCACAAAAAGTGTGTATATGGAAAAATACAGTATGTAATTGCTTGTGAATGTATAAACTGTCTGGAGTTATTTCCAAGAAAGTTGCCCGCAGGAGAAAGAAGCAAGATGGCTGAAGTACCAGGTCTGAAAGTGAGACTGTCCCATTTGAATATTCTAGCAGATGTAAGTACTAATTTTAAATACTGTAATTTAAATTTTAATATTAATTTCATTCTCCTTTCATCATTTTAAACTTTGAATTTTCAAAACATGTGATTTGAAATATCAGCCATGGAAAATATGATAACAATTCTCAGTTTTTCAAAGCAGATGATACCAAATAAACATACATTTTCATTGTTCTTATTTTATACTTTAAAAACAGTATTGCTCCTACAGTTTGATTTTTTAAAAAATACATCTACTTGCTCAACATCAATATTTGAGTTCATCTTAAGTGTGGTAGACATTAGCAATAAACTTGAAAGGTTCATCTGCGGGACTTGAAAGATTGTCATAAAAGTAGTTCCACTAAGCCTTATAAAACAAGACCTACTGGACATGTCAAATAAGTACATCCAGAAAACAGAAGTCAAATGGAACTAAGCATACTCTAATTCCAGTGCTGAATTCTAGTACTGAAGACTTGGAACGTTTTAAGACAATCTCTTGTCCTCGAAAAATTTTCCTTTTCTAGATAGAAAAATAACTTCAAAGAATTATAACAATTAAAAACAATTCGTAAAGCTTCTTTCTAGAAAAATATTACTATTTTTAAAAGATTTAGTACATAAATTTCCTAACATTTAGACCACTTCAGAGAAGTTTTGAGAGTTCCTTGAGAACAAGTCTCAATTCTCAGTATCTGGCATACTGACTGGTATGGATAATATACCCACCCATAATATATGAATAATAAATGTCAAATGTTATACTGTTTATTCAATCAATGAGGTAAAAAATAAAAATGTATTCAATGTTCAATAAACAAATACTCTACACAACAGTATTAATCTGGTCTTGGGAAAATAACCAAATAACTAGCACATAAATTATAAAGAAAAATTTAAATGTGTATGGCTTTGCAACTTTATTAATGTTTTATGGTTACCTCTACCAAATGGGCTATTATAACATACTGAGATTTGTTAGAATGTACTAGAGTTTTATATTTAAGGTAAATGTTAATGTAGAATAGAATGAAAATAATTGTTTAAGCTAAGAACTTTGTGGTGTCCACAGAAGCAACCAAATTAAATATTGTGGCTCTTGAATAAATAACCAAAGGCTTAAAAAAATTAATAATTCAAGAATAATTTTAATTTTTATATACTAAAGCATATGTGCTAAGATTTTGCAAAAAACGCAAACCATTCTATACTTCACTTCTTTAATAATTAGACTAGACAGGTTTAATACATATGACAACAACATACAACAATAGTTACAGGGCTACACACCACTGAGAAATTGCCCTAAAATAATTAGATCTTTCTGTATACTAGGACCTGTCAGCAAGTCCCAACATATGTCCTCTATTTTATCCCCAAAAGTCCCTCAAAAAACTTAATTTCATTAATGCCTCTAAGACATCTAGATTGCACACCTTTCTTTTAACAAGAGCAACCAACTCTGTTCCAAAAGTTTAAGCTCAGTCCTGTGTGGGCTACCATTTCTACAAATTCAATAACATTAACAACAACAACAAAAGAAAACCATTCTTCCTCTTAACTCAGAAACCTACAGAGCTGTCCTGTCTGATCAACAGCTACTGGCTCAGAAACATGGCCAGTCCAAGTTGAGATGTGCTCTAAGGTAAAACACTTACTGAACTTCTAAGACTTAATAAGAAAATATTTCATTAATAATTTTATATAGATTCATGTTAAAATTATACTTTAGATATACTGGATTAAATATAGTATTAAAATTAATCTTACCATTTTCTTTTTACCTTTTTAATGTGGTTCTTAAGAAATTTAAAATTACATATATGGCTTGCATTGTGGCACAAATATTTTTATCAAATAGCACGGCTATGAAGTATTCAAAATTCTACGGCAGCATAAAGGAAATACAACACTGGATACCAAAGTTAAATCTTCTTAGGCTCTAAACTCAATTCCAGGTTTGCCCACAAAAGGCTATTTACAGCATAACAGCTGAAATTTTGCATATTAAAAAAAATTAAAATAGTACAGTCACCTTTTCCTCTTTAATTGTCAAAAATATATTTAAAACTATTTCAAAAGATTATAATGGACATACAGTAGCTTGCAAATATATTCTTACAGAGTTATGAAGATTAGTGTGACAACCTATAAAAATCTCCAAGGGTAAAGTCTGGTGTATCTCAGTAAATTCCTAAATGAGCTATGTGGAATCACCTTGACCACCTCTAATCTGATTTCCACACGGCAGCCATGATGGTCTTTTCTAAAAGTCAGTCTGATCAGTCATCTCTCCCCACTTCATGTATTAAAGTGTTAACCACTTCTCACCACCCTTAGCAGACAAAGCTCTATGCAACCTTGGCCTCTGCCTACTTCTCCCGCTTCATTCTGTAGTGTGTACTTGTTGCAGCACTCTTAACTCACTGATCTTCTTCTCAGGCTTACCAGGATCTTCCTGTCTCCTGCCCCAGGGCCTTTATTGTTCCCTGGGCCCAGAACATACTTTCTCCTCTTCATCTAATCAACTATCCTACTCATTCTTTAGATCTCATATCAAGTATATCTTTCTTTCTTTTTTTTTAATCCATCCATCCTTCCTTCCTTCCTTCCTTTCTTCCTTCCTTCCTCCCCTCCCTCCCTCCCTCTTTCATTAACAAATTCTTAAACAGAGTTTACTATATGTTAGGCACTACCCTAAGCATGTGACAAATTAACTCGTTTAATATGTGTTAAACACAATCTCAACCCTAAAGCTTAGGTAATATTATCCCCACTTAACAGATCAGAAAACTGAGGCACAAAGTGTTTAAATAACTTGTCCAAAGTCATGCAGCTAGTAAGGGAAGCCTCCCTTGACCTATTTACTACCTGGGTAAATCTTTCCCTACTAGGTCAAATTTTCATTACTAGTTCTTACATCTCTTCTCACTTTAAGCATTCATCACAGTTGTAATATTAAACTTATTTATGTGATTATTTCATTAGCACCAGACTTTACTTCTAGAAGGTATCATGAGGACTGTTACTGCATCAATTTTTGCTCAGCATAGATATTCAATGGTTAGCACAGTACCTGCCACCTATTGTGTTCAATTTTTTTCCTAAACTTTTTTTGAAAAAAATTGTGATTTCATGTGCATTATAATAAATAATGGACAGATCCTTGTACCTTTTATTCAGTAACCGATAACTTGTAAAACTATAGTACAATGTCAAGATCAGGTTATCGACATTAATACAGTCAAGAAACAGGACATTTCCATTGCTAGGAGGATCTCCCCTGTTGCCCTTTTAATAGTCACACTCAACATTCTTCCAGGCCCCTCCAACCCCTGGTAACCCATAATCTTTTCTATTTCTATAAATTTGCTATTTGAAAACTGTCATATAAATGGAATTATATGGTATGTTACTAATTCTCTGGAGATTCATCCTATTTGTGGTATCAATAGTTTCTTCCTTTTATTGCTGAGTAGTGTTGAATGATATGAATGTACCATAGTTTTTTAACCATTCACCCACTGAAGAATATCTGGCTCTTTTCTAGGTTTTGGCTATTATGAATAAAGCTGCTATAAATATCCACGTGCAGGTTTTGTGTGTGTGTGAATATAAATGTTCATTTCTCTGGAATAAAAGACAAAGTGTAAAATAGGTGAGCCATATGGTAACTGCCTGTTTATTTTTAAAAACTGCCAATTTTACATTCCAACCAACAGTGTATGAGTGCTCCGGTTTTCCCACATCCTTACCAGCCCTCAGTGTTGCCACTATTTTTAATTTTAGCCATTCTGATAGGTGGGTAGTGATATTTTATTGTTTTAATTTGCATTCCTCTAATGGTTAATGATGTTGGAAGATCTTTTTATGTCCTCATTTGCTATCTGTATATTCTCTTCAGTAACATGACTGTTTGTATCTTTTGCCCATTTTCTAATTGGATGGCTTTTTTAATGCTGTTTTATATTTTAGAATATATGTTCTAGACACTAATCCTTTGTCAGACTTGTTTGTAAATATTTTCTTCCAGTCTGTAGCTTGATTTTCTTCCTTTTAACAGGATCTATAACAGAACAAAAGCATTTAATGTCGGTGAGGTTCAATTTATCAATTATTCTTTCACGGACTATGCTTATCTTCCTTCCACTGAGTTATTTTTGTGTGCCTATCAAAAACTAGTTGAGCATATTTATGTGGGTCTATTTCAGAATTCTCTGTTCTGTTCCATTTATCTATATGTCTATACCTACAACAATACCAGCATTGATTACTGTAGCTCTATATTTTGAAATTGGATAGGCTGACTTCTCACACTTTATTCTTATTTTTCAAAACTGTTTTACTTATTCTAGTTCCTTTACCTAACCATATAAATCTTAGAATAATCTTGTCTATATCTACAAAATTTATATTTATAGTATGAATGAATAACAAATGCTTAACAAATTAATGCTACATTTCTCCTTGGAGGTTGTATAACTCAAATTCAAACAGACCAAAACTGAATATTTTCCCCAAACCTGCTTGTCCTCCCACTCTTCTTATGAGTTTACAGAATCACCATCTACCTAATAGCCAGTGTTAGTTTTCAGAGTCACTTATTAATTTATTCAACAAACATTTACTGAGCACCTAGATATACCAGGCACAAAGCCATGTGCTACGATAATGAATAAGATATGATACCTATTTCCAAGGCAGTAAAGGAGAAAAGACATACAAATAACTATAGTATGGTATGATAAGTACCATGGGAGAGGTATGCACAAGGTATTTGATAGTATGCACAAAGTATTTGATAGTACTGAAAAGGAATAAGCACACTGTCTAGGAAAGTCTATAAACACTCAGTAATAGAGGGAAGGTTTTAGCTGAGTATTCAATGATTAAGATGAGTTGACTAGGCTAACTATGAGGTGAAAAGTCGATACAGTAAAAAAAAAAAAATATGTGCAAAACAGAGCAGCATAGTAACAAAACCTGATTGGGCAGAGCTACTGGAAGAGATAGGGTACCAGAGAGTAGCTGGAGAGGTGAACATAAGGCAGATGAAGAAGGGAGGGGCTCATATGTCATGCTAAGGAACTTATTATCTAATTTACCATATGCGAAAGCATTAATAGTTTTAAAAGAGAAACCACATAATCAGATGTGAATTTTAGCAGGCCCGTGCTAGCAGTACTGTGGAAGATAGATTAGAAGGGCAAGAGACTGAAAGGCTAATGATAGGGAGAGGAGTTAGGTGACCCTTATTAGTAGATGCTTGAACAATTTTAAATATAATTTAGTGAGGACATATTGAACTAAGACATAGCAACATAAAGGAGTACAAAAAGTTTTGAGAAATATTTAAAATAAAGTGGTAACATTTAAAACGTGGGGCATAGTGAAGAAATCTAAGACATCCGCTAAATTTCTGACTTGACTAGTTATTTCAAAACAGGTGGAAGAAACAAATTTTAGTCTCTTACAGCTTAAAAGGCTCAGGACCAGAGTGTTCTTTCCCACCGTAGTATTATACATCCAGGTTTAGTCCTATTCAAGACCAGACAGACTACAACAAAGTGAACGTTAACTTCAGTACACCAATCTAGCCTCCAAACTGCAAATACTTAGTACACCACCAGAATTCAGCCAGTAGGAGGAGTGAGGAACAGAAATAGGAAGACCTTGGAAATGGGTGAATAAGGGACTGACAGCCTGAAGTAGTACACTGATTTTTCATAGCTCCCCCAAAAGTTTTGCTTCTCTTGTAAAGACTGGTTAGGGCTGAGGACCATGGCTAAGCGTTAAAGGTTTGTTTGTCAGCTACCTGGCTGGCCAGTAAGCTGACAGAAAAGTAGGTACAATCTGAGTGACCCTTATTAGTAGATGCTTGAACAATTCTGAGTGAAAAAAAGAAATGAAAATCTCAAATAACAGCAACTACAGAGATGGACAAAAGTCTCAAAAGCAATAATGGCAGTGAAGTGAAACTGATCTAGCCTTTTGTATGTAAGAAGCATTTTCATATAAATATTTAAGAACTGTTGAGAATTAAAATATGACAATAAATTTCAACATTTATTAATTTATTAATATTTATAGGATAGCTACTAATGTACCAGAAATTGTTTAAAAAACATAATTTTTATTGATTGACACCATATTTCTATAGGGCTAACAGCTTTCAGTAAACTTCGGTATAAGTTACTTAATATACTGTTCTTGAAAGAGATGTTTTCCTATAAATTACTAAATACCTATATAATAAAAGACATTACATGACAGATATCACAGAAGACATATGAATTGTTATAAAAGCTCATAGAAAGGACCACATCCCACTGTAATTGGTGACGAGAAGCCTTCTTTGGAAGAGACACACTTGGGCTGGACCTTAAAAAGTAAATGGGATTTTATGGAACAGAGATAGGAGAAGAGGTTAACTGAAGCAAAAGTATAAGCATGAATCAAACTATGGAACCAAAAAGGCAACAAATACATTTGAAGATGGTGAGTATGTGTACAGAACACAAGTCCAGTAAAAAGTTTCATGGTTACAGAAGCACCAAGAAAGAGTTCATTATAGTAGTAGGATAAGAATTTTAAAGAACAAAAAAAAAAAAAAAAAAAGAAGAATTTTCAGAGTTTCTATAATTTTACATTTCTTTTATAGTTGAAAAAACAAATGGATCTATGGTGCTATCTCCCTCATCCTACCTTTTCTTATAGCATTTTGACTAGTCCTATCTACAGTATAGTGCAGCTATTCAGAGCAAGAGCTCTGAAATTAACCTGCCAAGCTGATTCAGTGTCTCAGTTCTGACACTTTCTGATACCTTGGGCGAGTTTAAATCCTCTATGCCTCCGTTTCCAGATATGTATAATGGCAAAACTGGAAATTAACCTACTTCATGGAGTTGGTGTGAGAATTGAGATAATTCACAAAAAACACTTAGGAAAGATTCTGAATCATAGAATTCACTCAATATTAACGCACATTATGTCATATTATATGTTTTAAATCCTTGCTGACAAGTTTGACTAGAAACTTAGCTGAAAGTTCTACAAAGCAGTGATAGTGGCTAAACCCCACAGGATATTGCTTTGATATCTGACTCACCACAGAGATCAAATCTGGCTTCCTGAGCAGTCTGAAAATTATTACCAACATATCACAACAGGAAATGGAAAGCTTATCACCAACATGACCTGAGTCACTCTGTTCCTCTGAAGTGTATATATCCAAAAACAGGTTAAATATTTACATCCTTATGAGCTACATATGATTGAAAACACATGCTAAAACACAATTTCCATATAAAAATGTAGGTACTATACACATTGACCTCTTAAAATAATTTGACTCATTTTTCAAGCAAAGACTCAGTCTTCAAGTTACTAAACGTGGTAATCACATGGTAAAATATATAAACGTAGAACTGCTATGTTGTACACCTGAAATATAACATTGTATGTCAGCTAGACCATTAAAAAAATCAGTCTTTGAAGAATGTGAAAAGTAAAATGTAGGAGCGGGATGAAATCTGTCATGTATTTGGTCAACAATGGCTGTTTCTATTAACCAGAGGTCATAAAAGTGTACCTAATTTGAGAAATTATCTGTAGGTCACACATTTGGATTTTTTTTTAGCCATTCAATGCAATCAGCAGCAGCACCTTTGAGCATTTTAACTCCTATATGTATGTACTCTTTAGCTACACAGGTGGTATTTTCCTGTTACTCATAAAGGCACATAAAATAGACATTGGTTAAATTATTTCCATACTGACCCCCTTAAGAAAAAATCTTCAAAATTAACTCTTTAAAGATTAAAAGCATTTCTGGGAAGATTCAACAATCAATGACACAAGCCACAGTGATGCTGTAGTAACTAAACTGTAAAGTTCAAAGAAGTTTGTAGTTTGCAAAACTGAACTTCGGAATTATAAAAAAGATTGGCATGGTCACTATTGATTCAATTCTCATACACATGCATAACGTATATATAATTACCTGATATGTGCTCCAGTTTTAAAATGTTATACAAATAAAGCATATTACACGGAAAATTAACTTGAGATTCCAAGGAAGCTTCTCAGATTAAAACGTTATATGTACACAAACTATATCTTGATATACATGTAAGACTAAACTAAAGAAAAAACACAATACTTACTTTAAATTTGGGCAAATTTAGCGAAAGTAAACCCCATTCTCTGAGTTCCATTTTAAACTTTTCCTGGAACCTACTTCCATTCTGTTCAAAGGTCCTTCGACACTTCCTGACTAGGTGAAATCTGAAAGAATGTTCAAGGGTATATACCTGAACGGGGTACATCATGTAAGTAAATTTGTTATAAGATAAACCAAGATGACAGCCCTGGCATCACAGCTGACCTAAAATTCGGGAACAGGACAGCTAACAAATCTTCACTCATAGAATGCTACTCACCTTGCAGGTCAGAGGCATAGCAAAATCGGTGGCTGTTTTCTGCGCTGCCTTTGGATTCTGCATCTGTTTCAAGCCTAAAAACCTAGCTACCCTGGGAGCTCCGCCTGAATAAGCTACACACAACGGAAACTACCGCAATTTAAAACACCTGGAGCTTTCTACCGAAAAGGTTACGGAAATTTTGCCAAGTGACACTTTTTTTTTTTTTGGCCTCCTTTAAACACGGGGGCAGCATTAAGTTAGATCCGCTTGCTTTGGGCCCTAGAGTCAAGCTGTTTCTACCCAAATTTGAAAATAAAAACCCCCAACAACCTCACTTTTCTCCTAAAACTGGCCCATTGCTCTAACTCGGGAATGAAGTAGAATGGTTTTCAATCCACCACCCCTTCCTTCCTCCTCACGTAGCCCAATTCCGGCCGCGGAAGAACTTGCACGACCAGAAGGAGGCTGTCGGTTCCGGACCAAAGCCGCGGAAGAGGAAGAAAAAAGCAGCAGGAACCCGGAGTCCGACAGGTGCACCGACGCGTGACGTCACCGCGCCGACGTGAACGGCCGTACGGCGCGCGGTCGCCCCTACACCTCCTCCTCGGCCCTATTGGTCCATGTGGGGGCAGTGGGCGGGCCGAGGCGGGGCGTGGGGGCGGGGCCGGGCGCGCCGGCGGGCTGCTGGGGGCCGAGCTGGCCGTGAACCCCTTCCTGTGGTTCCCCCCGGGTCACTCTCGCTTTGCGGTTTGCCCCAGCGGTGACCGCGCGGAAGGACACGAGGCGGCCGCCTCGGGGGAAGCGGGCGCAGGCCGCAGGCGCGCGCCGCCCCCGGCGTCATCGCAATGGCCGCGTCCCGGAGCGGCGCGGGCAAGGCCGGCGAGCCTCTCGGTGCCGGCTCCGGGGAGCCAGCGCCGCCGTCGAGGAGCTCTGCTCACTAAAACGTCCGTCGAGAGAAATGGGGGCCGTGGAATTGAGACCCATGCACAGTGCTTCCTGTGCTCACAGGTCACCGGCAGGGAAGGCAATGGGGTCACCTCCCTTTACTTGTCGCTGCCCGTTCTGTTCCTAACATACATGTAAAAAGGGAAACCTTTAATTCGTAGCCATTGCTCGTTTTCAAAAACCGCTTGGCAGTTAAGTACTTTTAAGAAAACACATAAAATTTTGTTTTTAAAGTCGAATTTCAGCTTACTCATAGCTCGAATGTGATATTGAAGGGTTTTAATCTTAGTCATGACAGACTTAGTCACCTAGATTCAAAAATTCTGCTATATTTGCTTCATTTATATTTGGGTGAATATATTTTTTTCCCTGCAGCATGTGATAGTAGGAAGCAGACATGATACTTCACACCTCGCTGCTTGAACATGTATCTAAGAATAGCTTCTCCAACACAATCAGAATACCATTATCGCCTGTGAAACTAGAGAGCCGAGTTATCTGCACCCAACACCCAAAATCCAATGGTTGGACAGGAATAAGGTAAGAGTTGTAGGTATTCCAGTTGAAAAAGCAGAAGAAAGATAGGAGTCGCTATGCACAAAGGCACAGCCACCTTCCATAACCACAAGTGATAAAAGAGTTCTCCTCTGTTCCTCATTACATTCGTTTTTTTGTTTTTTTGTTTGTTTGTTTTTATGTGAAAAGGAAATCCCCTTTGTAATACCCTCACCCAAAAAGTTTTATTCCTTAGACTTGAACACCAGCTTTATCAGCCCGTATATGTTTCCACCAGCTGACAAATCTCAGGCTAACTCACCCATTCATGTTCGCTTCTGATTCAGTGCCAGCACCAGCCCATGAATCAGGTATCTCTCAATGTCACTTTATTTCAGAATCCCTTTCCCTTCCCTGTCACTAGACCTTGCATAAAATTATAGTCATTTATGCAGATTTCCTTAACTCTGAATCTTAGGCCACTTAAACAAGTAGCCAAAAAAACACCAAAAGTTCTTGCTCTCTGACACTTGAACAATGAGGTCTAGTCACCCAACATGTGCAGTAATTAAAGGACCATTCAAGTGATCTTTGTAGGAATTCAGCTTCTTGCAATTAAACTACATCCTACTATAATGAATATTCTAAAAAGTGTTAATCCGGTTTATTTGGAAAGCCTAAAGATTAAAAAGTCTTCTAAGGACATATCTTATAACCTTCCAAAATTATGGATTTTCTCTCAGTGCCAGGTAAATCTACTCTTAAGGAGAGGCAGTCTTTTGAATGCAAAGATTTGGAAATTATGGACTATCAGACAAAAGAGTTTCACTCTTTGTTAATTCATCATAACTTACACTTCTGAATAATACCCAGATATGACCTGCTTCATGTGTGAGTTACCTTCCAAATACATTACCAGGTGAGCTATCCCAGGGGTCACGGAAAGAAAGGCTAATACACCAAAAGAATCAAGGGAGAAAAAAATTAATACACTTAAGATAGGGTACAAGAGAGATGGAAAGAACCATAAATGGAAACCCATGGTTATGAAATGTACATATGTCTTGTCTCTCTTGTTAGCACATTAGCTTCCTTGTTGATAGGATGGTAATTGGACCAGAGTTTATGTTTGAACAGAGGTCCAAGGAAGCTGGAAAGGTACCTAAGCCAATGACACATTCTGGCTCTTTTGGAGAGATGCAGGGCAAGTATGTCTACCCACAGCAGTAGCTTGCCAATTAACCTGTTGAGCATGTACAGGTTCTATACTTCTTGGTTGGGAAATGTGGGACACAATATGAGTGTCACCACTGGGTGGCAGAATTAAGGCCTGTGAATGTTGAGTGTCTCCTGTATATTTACTGTGTCATAAATATATGGTGTTTAATGAATATCAGTGCTTATGGTAGTGCCTCATGAATATTAGGCATCTTGGTCTTTCCAGGCTTTTCTATCTATGTTCACAAATATATGCCCTCCTATCTGTCCACCATGTCTCACAGGTTAGTAACTTATTTATCTGTGTTTAATACATGAGTTTTGTCCATCCTATTTATTTCTTCCAGGGCAGAATTGAATATTCTCAAACAACAAAGTTCTAGGCTTCAAGCTGGTATCATGTGATGGTGACAATGTAGTCAAATTTCTTATGATTCTTTTATTACTTTCATCAAGGTATATTTTGTGGAGCCATGGTAATATCCAAACACAGTATTCTTTTCTTATACTTGAGAAACTGTTGGATGAATTTCTTAGATTAATTTTTAGAAAAATGTTGAAAATAAAGCAAAAATTTTTCTAGGGTAAGTGGAATTTTTCACAAGAGATTGACATACATTATATGTTTTTTTCTCTCCACATATGTAGCCTAATTTTGGAAAGAGGCACATAGACTGAGAATAGACAATAGTCACAGTCTATTAATTATATCAGCTTTCTATGATCCTTTTATAAATAAATCCTAAATCCTTTTATGGTAGTGTATTGTTCCTACAAGGGGATTATCCCAGGCCCTCTTATAAGTGGGCAAGTACAAGTCTACTTACATATTTGGTTTTGTCATATTTATATTATGCATCACCTTATTCCTTTATGAGAACTTATTTGTTTTAAAACCTTTGATTTCTGACATAAATAACCATATTGTCAGTATTTCTCAACCTTCACTTTGCATTGGAACCATCTAGGGAGCTTCAAAAAAAAAAAAAAAACCCTCACTTGGGCCCTACTCTCAGAAATTCTGTTTTAATTTAATTCCTCCAAGTCTAGCCTGCACATCCACATTTTAAATTATTCCTAGTTAATAAACAGGATTCAGAACTAGTACATTAGACATGGAACAGTCTATTTAGACAAAGTCTTATGTGATAGTTTGGTAATAAAAGAATTCCATCTGGGGAAGAATTTTTCCTAATTTCTCTGCTATTTTTGTTAGAGAATCTGGTGGCAGTAACCCTCTTCAACAGCCATGGGTGTTTCAGATGGTAAGGACTATAGCTAGATCCTTCCAACATTTCCTTTATGTGCCCTAATGTGAGTGCTTTCAACTGGATCTCCTTTCTTCTCAGCAAGTGTTAAAGAAGGGATCCTGGTGATTAAGAATCTTACCAGATCCTTTACTTTGAGGGGGATGTTAAAGAGGGAGTTTCCTAAGGCTGAGATAATTCTCAAGAAGTGTTTACAGATCTAGCAGTGGGCTTTTCCCACACAATAAAAATATATCAATCAACTTGATCTCCATATTCTGCTCCTGGAACCTTAAGAGAATAGAAGTTTGTATTAGTATCCTATTGTAACAAATGTCCACAAATGTAGTGGCTTGAAACAACACATTTATTATCTTTGAGTTCTGTAGAAGTCAAACATAAATCTCACTGGCTAAAATCCAGGTGTTGGCAGAGTTATATTTCCTTTTAGAGGTTCTAGGGAAGAATCTGTTTCTGTCTTTTGCAGCTTCTAGAGGCCACATCTTGGCTCATTGCCCCCTTCCTCCATCTTCAAATCCAGTGATGATGGATTTAGTCCTTTCCATATCCTATCATTCTGAACTTTTTTCCATAGCCACATCTCCCTCAGACTCTCTTGTTTTCCTCTTTCAATTTAAGGACGCTTGTGATTACATTGAGCCCACCTGGATAATCTAGGCTCACCTCAAGGTCAGTTGATTGACAACTTTAATCCTTCCTTGCTTTGTAACCTAATATGTTCACAGATTATAGGGGATAGGGATTAGGGGACAGGGACATCTTTGGGTGGCCATCATTCTGCCTACCATAGGTTGCTTAAGTCATCTTTTGACCATAGGTGTTATATGCATTTTAAAAAGCCCTCACTGGGGTGGGAGAATGGGTTAAAGGTGGTCAAAGGTTGTAAGGTAAATTAGTACTGAGGATGTAATGCACAACATGATGACTGTAGGTAACACTTGTATATTTGAAAGTTGTCTCATCACAAGACAAAAAAAAACATTTTTTTTCTTTTTTTATGTCTTTATGAGATGATGGATGTTAACCAAACTTACTGTGATAAACATTTCACATTATATATAAGTTAAATCATTATTGTGTATACCTTAAATTAATACTATATGTCAGTTATTTCTCAAAACTGGAAACAGAATGAAATGAACGTAAACAAAAATAAATAAGAAGCTCTAAGGAAAAATGAGTTACATTTGTCAAGTCAGGTTATTCTACTTTAAATCATATGTTTTTGGTTAGAATTGAAGCCGCAATAACAAAACTCTATTCATACTCAAATTAGCTCCCCTACAGACCAACCAACAAAACCTTTAAGCCCTTAAGGAAAGAATTCACAGTGGTAAATGTTTACTTATTCCAACCAAGTCTAGGACTGCTTGTTCACTAGTTTTGCTGGTACACTGGCAAGTGTAAACACAAACAGATGGTAGGCATTACCAGTGAGTGGAGGTGATATAAGCCATTCCCTTCTGCCAGCAATACCACCACTTAGGGAGTGGCAGGTTTTAATGTGCTATTTTATAGAATTGGCAAAATAAGAGAAAAGGAGCACTAGGCATCATATTGCAGTTTCTCCTAGATTCTTACTCCTTGATCCTGGTCAAGTTAATGTGAGTTTTCTTTGAAGTAAAAAATCTGGAGGTAGGATTATATCCCATTAACAACTTAAATATATTGAAAAACAGTTATACAGAAAATCAGTAACATGAACAAGGCTGTATAGATCATTTCATGTGTTTCTGAGTTGTTTCAGAAAAAGAAATTTGATTTTATTACTTGTGTTTCAGACACACTGGCAAGAGGAATTGAAAGGGATTTAGATGCTCTACTAGGAAAACAGTGATATAGTTCTAATCTAGAATTTTCTTCTGATTCCATCATTATCAGGGAAGTAATTGAAAATGATCTTGTCTTACCCTTTGCCTTTCCCCCCCAAAAGAATGTAAAATTATCAAGTAGATTTACCCCTGATTACATTTGAAGCCTTCAACATTGCAATCAATCTTCCAGTTTCATGTGATTCTTTCCTAGAAAACTATCAAAGCCTCATTAGAACTTGATACACTCTGGGCTATTTCAACCAAGTATATTCTCAGTTCAGTCTCAGGATGTGACTTCTTTCTCAGGCTCTACACAGCTAAGGGCTCAATGTTTTGCTTTATTCTTCCTAAAAATAGATTAAATCTGCCTCTTCAGGTAGCTGACAATTCTATGGGCTCTTGCAGGTAACCTAACTCAGAAAGCCGGAAACTCAAGAACTGATTAGATAATTTTTATCTTTGTACGGAGCTACTTCTACCTGATTAAGATCCCGAAATTCAGGCTGCTACTATTTAAACCTAAGGAACAGGTAGCTACTGGTTAGCTCTAACCACGTAAGGCGAGATAGAGATAGCTTTCAGGAATTGGCTTAAAAATAAAAATTCTTCTTAAAAGGTAGAAAGAGCTCTAAATGCAAAGACGCTTTTTCTCATTCTTGGATGTGAATATTATGTCTGCTAGAAATCTAGATTTTAAAAGAATCCATTTCCTCATACTTAAGGTTTTAAGGCCTTTTTTTCAATCACAAAAGATTGCTTGTATGTCCATATAGTTTGATCAAAAACATACAGCTACATAAATGTGTGGTTTTTAATAACTTCATAAAGGAAAATATTCAGTGTAATTCTACTACCAACTATTTGCTCTAATTTGTTATCCTCTATTTTGTTTTATCTTGTAGCCTGCTTTCTAGAAAGAATAAATAAAAATATCTGAGACTTGAATATATCTATTTCTGCCATCTAGCCTAGTGCTCAATCCATTCTTAATAAATTATATTTCTGAAAAATCTCTAGTAGAACAATACTTCAGTAATATAACTAGTCCTTTTCCACTTGCCAGATTATATACCACTATTAATAAAGTTTTAAGGAATTTTTATTATTTGCCTACCAGAAAGGAGGCCTACAAGTATAACTTTATATGTAAGTATGCAAATAATTACTATAATTTTAAAAATTAATTTAGCATTGATATTTTTTCAAAATGGAAATATTGATATAGTATTTCTTGATTATTAAAACAAACTTTTTCCTTTTTTAATAGGCAACATGAGCATGAGACCAATAGGTAAATGGAAGAGAAATCCATAAATAGATATAAGTATAAGTAAGAAATTCGATATAATGTTTACATTTCAAATCAGTAGAGAAGGAAATCACATTTAATAAATGATTTTGGCAACACTAGCTTTCTTACAAAAGAATATGAAGCTAGTCTCTATGTGTTAATTATATACAAAAACAAATTTCAAATGCATTAAACTTATTAAACAATTAAACAACAACATTGAGATTATTTGGATAATTTGGGGGATGAAGGAATATTTGCTTGGCAAAATGAGAAGCCTAAGTGACAAAAAGACTGCTGTATTTGATCACATGCAAATTTGCAAATTTCTGCATGGCCAAAGATATCTTTAAAAGTACTAAAACATTGGTGAGAGACAGCCAGAAAATATTTGTTCAGTATGACAAAGTCATTTACATATTTTACAAATAGCACAAAATGACAAAAAGGTATATAGAAAAGGGGCTAGGGATATAAAAGGCAGTTAGTGAGGAGGGAAATTCAAAAGTTTTGCAAAATTAAGAAACATCCAGTGGAGGTGGAAATAGGCACTTTTTGTATAAAGCTGTTGGGAGTGTGAATTTCTTGAACTTAAAAAAGTAATCCAGGATATAGTAGATAGTCTATAAATATGAGCACTATTGATTCCTTCCCTGCCTGTTAATCTTGCCTGGCCTTTAACCTTATTTTCACCAAGAATGTGGTAGAAATGACACCGTATCTGTTTCTGGCCTAGCCTTTAAAAGGACTGGTACCTTCAATTTCTTCCTTAATAGAAGACAGCTTTTATGAAAGGGACTGTCCTGAGACCATAATTTTGTGTGCAACCCAGGCTACGCATATGGAAAAAGAGAATTGTGGAGGAGTACCAAGGCACCAGACATGTGAGTAAAGCTTCTTGGACCATCCAGACCAGCCCAGTTGCCAGCCCAGTGGAACTAAGTGAATGAGCCTAGCCAAAGCCATGTGGAGCAAAAGAACCACTCAGCAGAATCCTAATTTCCTGGCCACAAAATTGTGAGAAATAATATAATAAATCATTGCTTTAGGCCACGAAGTTTTAGGATGGTTTGTTACACAGCAATATAAAACCAAAGCACAGGAATACCTCTTAAAGAGAGAGAAAAAAAACATACTTTTTGACTCAGCAAACCCACTTAAAAGATTTTGGTACATTCATAACATGGAATATTGATATCGTTAACAAGGAATAGTTGATCTCTAGAGAGATGTCCATGAAATACTGTTAAAACGCAAGTTGCAAAATGACATGTATACTATAATTTCATTTTTTAAATATTAAAACAAGTACATATGAATAAATGCTCACTTATATTTTTATGATCTTAGAGAAAAATGTAGATAATATTCATGAATTGCTAACATTGTCCTCCTGGAGGAGTAAGCGTGGGGTGAGTTCTGAAAACAGAGCATGCTTTCTTTCTACAAAGACTAGCAGTTTATGTTCATACTAATAGTTTATGACAGGAACCTAAGGAATTGTCTAAAGAGGTATCTGACTAACCATTCTTTATAAAAGCAGCAAAAAAGATTTTGCTAGATTAGCAATTGGCAATGTTTCCATGCTCCTTTTCTGTAAAAAGAATTGTGGGTAGAACTAGGGTTATTGTGCATTCAGACACCAAAATTCCTACTGACGACTGAGGGTGGAAGGGTCAAAGGAGGTTAGGCTGGCAGTAAGAAAACGAAGAAAATAAGTCTTGCTTGGAGATTGAAGAATAAATGAACAAAGCAGATTTTCTCCAGCTTGCCAGGTTGGATGACTTGCAGTGCCATCTTCTGGCAGAGAAACCAAAACTTTCAATTTCCGTGCTAGAAATAAAGTTGGTCTTATAAAACAAGACTATGCCGAAGACTGGCAAGAAAACCCAGAGGTCTTGCTGTTGAGTGTGTTGGGGAGGGGTCGAAGGAGAAGGAAACTGATTTCTTTGAAGAAAAAGTTGAATTATTTGACTCCTGAGACCTCTGGTAAAATCCAAGCTACATACAACATGTTTACAACTGGTACAATTTGGAGCCCTACCATTCCTCTTCAGCTTGAAGTTTGGGTTTTCCCGCATCTCCACATAAGGCAACTTAGCCTTAGGGCTACCCAGATTTTCCCTTATTACAGAAAAATCTGTTTCTTAGAAAGCTCTGCCATGAAAAAGGTACTTGGATTACTAAACCTTTCAATATACCAGATTAGATGTAAAGTTGTAGGAATCCACAAATATACCTTGAAAAAATTGCTTTTCAAGACTTAAAAGTTCTTTAATCATCCATAATATACTAGATGAAGGCTTGCTTTTTAAAGCAAAATTACTTTAAAATGTGGCACCCCTAATAGCCCCTTAAAAAAAAAAAGTCCTTTTCTCTGTGCAGTATCTACGTGTGGGAGGAGTGTATAATATGCTTTTTTCCGAGTCAGCTTCCAGTGGTGAGTTCTCGCCCTTATCTCGCTCCGCTATGGTCCTTTAAACTTGCACTTAGCTTTCCTTTTCCATCTTCTCACTTCACATCCACCGCGGGCAGGGCCGGGCCACGCCCCCCGCGCTGTCCCGGCCACGCCCCCCGCGCTGTCCCGGCCGCCTCCGCCGCGCGCGCTGACGTCACACGCCGGCGCCCGTGACGCGCGCTCCTCCTCCACGTTCTGTGCCCCCTCTGGGCTTCGAGTCCTAAGTCTGGGGTCCCAAGCGTTTCCCCGCATAACCCGGGGCTAAAGCGGGCATTGCGAAGCAGGGGCACGTGGCAGGCGGGTGGCCTCCCCGTCTCATCCCGCGCGACCCCCACTCGGCGGAGGCCACCAGCAGCCACCTCTGCAGTTGGAGAGGCGGTACCTGCGGGGCTCCCCCTGCTGCCGCCCGCCGTTTCCAAGGGACTCAGCAACCAGTTTGTTTCGTCCGCGAAGTGTATACCTGTCCCACGGGGCGTTGTCCGAGGCGGGGCTGAGGCAAGCTCGAGCGGTCAGCCGAAGGCTAGTGTCAGGTGTGGGAGTGGCACTGCCCCCTGTGATACTGGGCTGTGAGCTCCCGGTTAGACAGACTTAGTTTCTCTTTCAAGATGTTATTTTCGAAAAGCGGGATAACGCCTCTGCCTCAATAAGCCCAATAGGAAGACTGCCACACCTAGACTTTTGCTTATCGATCGCCACCGTCATTCCTACTAACGCCATGTGTCGTCGAGGTGAGTTGCACTTGGGGAAAGCAATGATGTGCAAAATAGTAAAGTCATTTTGGACATGAGGACACCTTGCTTAGATTCGTTTATGTAGAGATTGCATGGGTATCCTCCTTAAGTGCACGGAAAAATAATATCCTTTTCTCATTAGAATGTTAATTCTCCGAAGAACAGCATGTTTTACAAAGCAATCCTCGGACATTATTTAAAAAGCTAGAATGATAATGGAATTAAAATAATAGAAATCTTGGTGTGGATAAGCAATCATCTACACACTTATATGTTGTCTCCGATCTTAAATTACACATACATTTTAATTAGAAAATGAGTAGCAGCTGATAGCCTATAATCTTATATTTCAGTTTCCATAGGTTAAAAAATTTTCATATGTAAGGTATCACAAGTTCTACTTTTCAGAGTTCATCATAATGCTTTTTTATACAGGCCTAATTATTCCCACCCACAAGAAGCAGAAAAGTGTTTTATTGCCATTCTAAATAACAACAGAAATATTTGTGAAGGATTAAAGGTGATATCCAAAATGTGCTGGTAATAGCCTTTTCTTGTGATGCAGCAATATTGTAGACATGATGGAGATGTGCCAAATATAGGGAGAAGTAGTCCTTTGTTTCTAGTTTAGGTTGGTCTGGTATTAGAGGATCCACAGATCTACCTAGTTTAAAATTGGGCATTGTGCTAGGTGAAAGGTGAGGAGTCTATTTTTGTGGGAAAACAGGTTTTTGCACAATAAGTCACCATTAGAAGTTTAGTAAGGGTTATGGAACTTGGCCACAGGAGTTCTTTTGAGGTCACTTTAATAATACATTGACATTGAATTCCAAGTAAATTTTATTCTGATCTAATCTTCTATCTTCTAAGTCATGGTCATGACACCATTTCATGAATATAAATTATTTACATATTGGTAGTTTCCATTAGGGAAGCCATTAACTGTTGCCTGAATAGACTTTCAGAGAAGAGAAGCAAATATTTTTTGGGAAAAAAAAGTAATACGAATCCCATTTTTGCTTTCTGCTTTTTCGAGTAATGAGCAATCAGGCAGAGCAATTTTGCTTTCTGCTTTTTCGAGTAATGAGCAATCCTTGCTGAGAAGAGAAATTGACCTGCTCACTCAATCCCAAATAGTGTTTATTATTTCGAGAGAACTATATATAGAGATTGTAGGTGCAGAGAGTACCATGGACTTCTTGAAGTCTGTGGACATTATCAATATTTCCCTTTAGAACACCAAATAGCTGATACAACTGAAGAGACAATGTCCCATATTGTTGGGGATAAAGTTTTTGATTCATATACTCTTACTTTTTTCGTAATCGTGCACAAAATTTTATTATGCTGAACATTATTTGTGGTTTTTTGTGAGGAAAGATGTCTAATTTGACTAGAGGCAAGATATTTTTTTCTGGAGCATGGATGACATACTTGAAAACAATAGTGATATTCAGAAGATATAAGGGATTGAAAAATCATTCTCTCAACTACTCAGTTCTCTTCCCCAAAGGCAGTTAGTATTACCAGCTTATTGTGTATTCCTTCAGAGATATTACATATATAAGCAGTTACCTTTACATGTAAACTCCTGTGGCCAAGTTACATACACACACACACAAATGAATACATTAAATGT
Source organism: Cynopterus sphinx (assembly GCA_030015415.1). NCBI lineage: Eukaryota > Metazoa > Chordata > Mammalia > Chiroptera > Pteropodidae > Cynopterus > Cynopterus sphinx. The sequence goes on along the minus strand of CM057390.1, from coordinate 63,136,812 downwards.
GAGTATAAATATACACACATATTTCCTTTAAATACATGATTTGGTATTATTAGAGTTGGTAGAGCCCTTAAGATAGCATTATGTTTCAGTCTTTCGTGCTTTTAGATGAGGTATCTAAGGCTCAGAGAAGTCAGGTGGTTTGCTTTTGGTTTCGTAGCTTTTCTTTTCCAAATCAATGCTTTATTATATCATAAAACTTTGGAAAGCTCAAATATCAAAAACGTTTTTGATTTTGTGCCTTAAATATCTTCAATGGAAGATAAATATTATAGTGATTAAATTAATATAATTGTTAGAGACCTTAAGAATGCTGTCAAGTTGGTATTATTTTCATTTGATGTTGGAACCCGAAGCATATAAAGGGCAAATACATCTATATGTAATTTGAGTTTGTTACAATAATGAAATTAGAACAGGATATTTATGTTCCATCAGTATGATGATTTTTGGCGGTATGTAAGCCTATAGTACCTTTGGTTATCTTTTATTTCATTTGGTTTGAAAGTCTTCTAGGATTTTAATTCAGCTGAGAAGTCTCACAAATAGGAAATAAATCACTTGGTTAAATATGTTAAATACAAAGATGGAAAATAATCTGTCATTCATGTTTTCCCTTTCACTTCCTCTAGTGTACTACACTTGTCTAGTGTGGACTCTAGAAAAGGAGGGGTTGTCAGTTCCTCTGAGACTCATCTACCACAAGTCTATCATTGTTCATAAGGTGTCTGCCCTTGACATTATTTGATGGCAAGTAGTCATCATTGTTCTCTGCCAGGGCAGTAGATTGTCTTCCACTTTACTGAGTTGTTGGAACCACAACACTGAGTAATAGGATAGGCAACAGAACGAATACTAGGGACTCAGAGCTTCCATCTTGTTAGCGCGGTCCTTCAGAAGGAACTGGCAACCAAATTTTGAGGCAGGGCTAAATTGACTAATTTTGTTTTTCTTTATGGGCAAAAGTTACAGAGTAATGATGGTTTTGAAATAATCTCATGTGATTATTATTTAATGTAATTTGATTTATGAAATTTAGTTTTCTAAGATGAGTTTATTGATTTTTTTTCTAAGGAGCATAGTAATGTAATATACTTTCATGCCCTGGAGAAATGATTAAATTCTGGCTAGTGTCCAGAGAGCCATTATATTATGCCAGTTGACCATAGTTGGACTTAAAAATATGTTCGGAATGACGCCTACTTGAATTCACTGATAATGCTGAAGTGCTATCATAATAGTTAATTTCTTGTTTCTCTAAAGGTTGCTTCAAGTTTTGTCGTTTCTTACAGAAATTTTGAAGTGGAAAATGGTTACATAACATTTTCTAAGGAAGAAGAAAGGTCTTTCCCACAAAATTTCATAATGTTCAATTATTTCATTGATTTTTATCACAGGCTAGGTTCTGGCTTTTAGTGTTACAGGCCCAGAATATAAATTATTTCATTTAAAAAAATGGATCATTTTTATAGAGGGAAAATAAAATTAAACAAATGTTAGTATTGATAGATGAAATGAGAACATGGATTTGTTAATTTAAAATGAGAAATGTGGTAAACTGTTATAGAAATTTTAATATAGTCTTCATAGCAAACTCATTTTCATAGGAAGTTTACTTGCTATGAATGGAAATGTGAAAGACCAAGTTTAGTGAATTAAATACTAGTTTTAGATTAACATAGTGAATACATGTTTCTCCACAATAATGCTGATCCTGCCAGTAGGCAATGCTAGTGATTACTTTCATGATTCTCTCTTCCTCTCCTTTCCTTTCCCCTTCCTTTCCCTTTTTAAAACTTTCACTGCCTAGCATATTGTATTCTGGCTTCTGTCTCCACCAGTCTCTTGAGATTACTATTGCTAAAACTACTAATGACCTTAATCAAATGGTATTGTAAGGGTCTCATTATACCAAAGACAGAAGTATAAAGAAAAGATTGATAAACTTGTTCAGATCAAAATAAACTTTTATAGGTAAATAAAATTAAAAAGCAAATAGCTTATAAGGAAAAAGGAATTTATGACAGGCTAATATCTTCATTAAAGGAACTTTTACAAATTTAAAAAAAGACTATCTCAGTAGAAAATGGACAAAGAACATGAATGAGTAATTTAAAAGATTAGAAATACAAAATGTTCAATAAACATGGAAGTTTTCAAATTCACTGGTAAGCAAAACAAAAATGAGGCATCATTTCCTCCTTCAAACATAATGAGTAGCAACTACTAGTGACACAGTGCTCACTGTGTAGCACTGTTCTCAGTACGTTACTGAAATTAACTAATCCCCCCAACAATTCTCTATAAATACATATCATTTTTATCCACATTTTACAGATGAACAAACTTATCCAAGGTTATGAAACAAATAAGTGATAAAGCCAGGATTTAAGCCTAGGCTCTCTGACTCCAGGGTTTCAGTGCTCTTTAGCTACTACCCTTTATTGTCTCTCAAAGATTTTAAAAGATTACCTAGGAGTAGGCACTTTTATGCACTGCTGGTTAGAATATAAGTTAGACATTTCTGTAAGGCAGTTAAGCAATGTGTTTGAAAGCTTTAATGTGCATACTTTTTGAACTTGTATCCTAAGGAAATTTTAATAACATATATGTAAAAATATAAGTATGGAAATTTTGTCTGAAGTACTTTCAGAATAGCAAACAGTGTAAACAATTTAAATGTCTAAGAAGGGATTACTTAAATAACTTTGAAAAATAGTCTTATTAAATTTGTTTTCTTATTGGAGATAATAAAAAGTAATGCTAATTCATATGCTAATTCATATAGGAAAAAGTATACTTCTCCATATACATTAAGTATATATAGTGTGTGACTTTATGAAGCATTCTTATAAAATTAAAATGTCACTGTTTTTCTCTTTTTATTCGTAACTAGGTTGGGTGAGTAAAATTGAGATAAAATTGATTTAACTTTAAGTAAAGATATTAAACATTTTTTCAAAGTAAGCAAATCAGTAAGGAATTAGAATTTGAGTAAAAGAAATGCTTGTCTCTGTTAACTGTTACTTTTTTATTTCTAGCGTATTAGTTAAGATGCCTTAGACTTAGAAAAAGAACCATGGATAAATATGTTAGACTACAAAAGATTGGAGAAGGTTCATTTGGAAAAGCCATTCTTGTTAAATCTACAGAAGATGGAAAACAGTATGTTATCAAGGAAATTAACATTTCAAGAGTAAGTATATTTTTTCATTTGGTTATTCAAGTAATAGCCAGGTTACAAAACGTCTTATTGTTAGAGAATAAAAAAGTATGTAACAGTGCATACCTAAAGTGAAAGACTGCCATAATCCCAGAGAGAACTACTAATTTCAGAATAGCCTGTATATCTCTTCATATTTTTTTCTATAATATGTGGTCATGTGTATATGTCTCCTGTTCTGTAACTTAATCTAGTTTGAACATCTGAAAGTGTTCTTATTTGTCAGTTCAATTCTTTTTAACTTCTAGCTATATTGTCTTATTTGGACTGCGCTTTATTATTATTTTTTTTTAACCATTCTTATCGATGGACTTTTAGGTTGTTTACTGATTTTTAATTTAATACTTTTTTCCCTCCCGTTTAAGATGTCCAATAAAGAAAGGGAAGAATCACGGAGAGAAGTTGCAGTGTTGGCAAACATGAAGCATCCAAATATTGTCCAGTACAGACAATCATTTGAAGGTCAGATAAGTTTTTCAGGAGACTTATAGAAATTTCTAAGCTATATGATGACTTTTGGATACTTTCCTTACAAGGAATCTTCTTGTTAATGTATTCTTAGGAATAAAAGTATATAACTTTTTCTTTAATACATATGCATATGAGTATCAGCTTGATTTTAGGGTAATACACCACATTGTCTCTGTGTAGTGTAATACTGGCTCACTGTACTTTGATCACTTAAGAGGAAACAACGTGGTAAGTACAAGAATTTAGACAAAGCAAGAATGATTTACATCTTTTTAAGCTAAACTCCCTTTTTACTACTGAGAAAATGTTCTGATCTTTAGAAGATATCTTACTCATTAATGTTCTTCTGCATACTTTACTATTATAATATTGAGGTATGTTGAAAGCCTTCTCAAGTTCTTAAATGTCATAACTATATTACTGTTTTGGAAATATATACTATTATATTTGTTAATGCAGGAACTCAGGGTAAAGCTTCTCAGAAGACGGGTCAGGGTGGTTTATTGAAGACCTATCAAAGTCATTCCCATTATTATCAAAAATTCCTGTCAATTACAAAACAAAAAGATAATCTAGATTGAAAGTAGACGATTGTTTAAATGACTATTTCAGAGTCACATCACACTAGTTTCTGAGTCTGAATTAGAGCTAAAATATCCTTGCTCCCAGATAAACTTGATATCTACTAAAAGAACATACTTAAAAAAATTTGGTTCAATTAATGCATTATGTCATAAGATTCCCAGATTATTTATATTTATTTTATTATGGCAGGGAAATGAGGATTTATATCATATGAAAGAGTACAATGTTAACCATCTCTTTTTTTTCCCAGGACCTTGAATTTCCTTTATTTATGTTTCCCCATAGCATCTATCATTTAGTTTCTTTTTTTCTTTCATCAGCAAAATTTGAATATCTTGATTTAAAAGACTTGAATATATATCAGCAAATATTTCAGCAGACGTTTTGTATTTGTTGAATGCTTCACATAGAAACATCTGAATGATTCAAGAACGGTAGCACATTCTTTAAGATTTTATTATTGCTTCTATTTAATTTTAAAGGAATAAATGCTCATGGTAGACATATTCAAAAAGTACAGATGTGATGAACCCTAAGTTCTCCACCTTCATTCCCATTCCCTGGTGGTAAGCATTGTTAATAGATCAGTGTTTATTCTTTACTGTATTATCATATAGCTTTCAATGTTTAAAAAAAGTGAGATCATATGTATGTGTTTCTGTGTCTTGTTCTTTTCACTTTATATCTCATGAATATCTTTCCATATCATTATTTATTGATGTACCTCATTCTTTACATCTTTCATTTAACAACTGCAGTATATCCCTTGTATGCATTTTTATGGCTCTATCATTATTTCTTTAGCCAGTTGTGTGTTGTAGATGATTAGGTTGTTTTTAGTTGTTTACTATTACAGATAATGTTACACTGAACATCTTGTACAAATGCCTGTGTGATATAGCAATATTACTGTATGAACGGAATTGGTAAATTAAAGAGAATGAAGAGTACCTGTGTCTCACAAGCTCTCTAACCCTGGCTTATAAGTTTGTTCTAAAATTGATATGGTGTAACTTGATCTGGTGATTCTATATGTTTGGTCACAGTCCCTATTGCTGCCTCACCTGAATGATCTTTAATTGATTTTAATCCATGTAATTCTTTGGACCTCTTTAGTTTCTCACAGAGCTTTTGGGAACTCTAAAACAAAGATATTTAATTATTCTCTGAAATGATTAAAAATAACTTACATATGTAAACATTTTAAATTTATTAATTAAAAAAATAAGCAGGTTGATTTTAAAAAATGTCAGTTTTTGACATTATTTTTAGTTCTGCCATAAAAAATGAAGAAAATAGTTTATTTACATTTTCTCCCTACTAAGTTCATCTTGACATGGTAAAATAATAATGTCTTTTGTTTTAAAATTATATTTCTTAGAATTGTTTAGACTTGGGCCTATATTTAGACAGATTCAGTTCTTATTGTTAGTTCTTTTATACTTTAGCATCCCTTTTCCTGAGTTATTTGAATTCATCCCTCAATTGGCTAGATTTTATCAATTTTTGTGTGTATGTGTGTGAAGAGCTTATGGATGCCATATTCCTGCAGTACAATTAACATTTGTATTTCTGAGAGTATCTGACTGATGTTTTATATGTGAATAAAGTACCTTTGATAACCCTTTTCTTCTTACAAGCATATTATGTCTTCCACCATTGAATGTTTCTGTAGAAAATTTGAATCCAGTGTAATGTTTTTCCTCTTGGAGGTAATTTGCTTTTTCTTTCTTTGATGCCCAAAGACTCTTTTTTCAGGATTGAAATTCACTGGAATATGATATAGTATTAATAATTCTGAATCTGTTTCTCTTGCAATATTTTGTATCTTTGTGCAGATTTGTTTTTTTGTTGCAGGAAAGTTTTCATTTTACTATTATAAAAAAAAAATCCGCATATAATTTAACATTAGGGAAAATATTCCAAAATGTGTTTACCAAAAAGTTGTCTTAGCTTATAAACTAATTATTTCTTATAAAGTCTCATATTGTACAATGTGTGCTCAAAAAATTTTAATACACTAAATAACAAAATTCTTTTGGGGAAGCAGACTTTACTGAGTTAGTTTTGAGTGCTTATAAAGGTGCTCAGGAAGAATCAGTTTAAAAAAGAGTCATCAAAGAAATTAAATATTGACATCGTAATTGCATTTATTAAATACCATAGTAAGTCTTCTAAAATCGCTTGAAAGGCAGTATCGTTACATCCTGACAATCGTGTGCATAAGCCAATTCCAGTGACAACATAAACAGATTTAAAAAGTGCTCTCTTTCAGTTGACTTAAAAGGAAATACAGATCATGTGTATGGGAAAACTAATAGATAAATTAAGAAAAGATATTGATATTGAAGATAGATTTGAAAAGTTTAGATTAAGTTGTTTCACATATAAGAATAGAGAAAAACCATTTCTAGGTATGTAAGTGTATAGATTATAATATTAGATATTATAACTAGTCACTTTACTGTTTTATCTACATCTCAAACATTTATAGATTCAAAGAAAATGATATTACTGAAATGTAGGAGTTTGTCTTGTATCATTGTATATTTGGGTATCTGTTACAGATTTTTATTTACTTTGTTATTCATGCATCGCTATTTTTAGATGTCTATAGCTGTCATCCTCTAATTGCTTTTATTTTGTGTTTTTATTTTTTTAAAGTCTGTGTTTTTATCCTCTTAAGGTTTATTTATTACTATTTTTAAAGTAGTGTTTCTATCTTTTAGCAGAAAGTTTTTCAATCTCATTCATGACGATAGGTGTTAGCATACTGCTTGTTCTCTGTTGATGCTGCCAAATCCATCTTCTCTATCTACTTGAAAAAAGCTTTTCTTTGAAGCTAGATTTGAATTGGTTTTTGTTTTTGTTTTTTGTTTTGTTTTTTTTTTGTTTTTTTTTTTTTGCTGCAAATAACAGCTGACCTATATGGCCTAAATGAGAAAATATTTACTTCTTAAAGATAAACAGTCCTGTAACAGGCTATATGTGGCAGCTCAGTAGTGTTACCAAGATGCTGGCTCTTTCTATCTTCTCTGCCATCCTTAGTATGTAAGTTTTTCAGCCTAATGCTTTTCACCTGTTCCCAAGATGGCTCTTGCAATTCTAGGCATGTGTCTGCCTCAAAGGCAAAAATAAGGGGAATGGTGGCACCAACAGCTCTTCTTTTGGATCTGTTTCTGTAATCAGATAAGCACATGCTTTCTCAGAAGCCACTGTTCAGATTTTCTTTTAGATCTTATTGGCCAAAACTGGGTCAGTGACCACCTCTAACTATAGGGGAGACTGGAAATTAGAAAATCTTATTTTTTCTCCCCAGCTTCTAAAGTGAGGTGATGAAGGGAGAAGAGTGTTAAAACTGGCTTTTGGTTTAGCCATCTAACAGCATATGCATTGGCAAGGGGTTATAGCTCGCATCCTCATTACTTTTTCTGTTACAGCCTTGGTGATTTTCTAACATGCAGTGAGGGTTTATCACTTGCCTTACAGGCTTTTTGCCTCAACTTCAAGCAGTGTCTAGGTGGTGGTTTTGTTTTGTTTTGTTTTGTTTTGTTTTGTTTTGTTTTGTTTTGTTTTGTTTTGTTTGAAAGCTATTTCTCCATTGGTGTGTGAGCCCATTGGTGACATGGGCGGCATCTTATATTTCTGTATCCCTAACATCATGTGCAAAAGTGCCTGGCACATATCTGAGACTCAGATGTTTAAGTGTTTGAAGGGATACAAAACAGATTAGTACTTACCTCATGGAGAAAAGGCTTTTATGTTAACCTTACATTTTAGGTGATATTTACCCCCAAAATAAATAATAAATGTTTAAGTAGCAGAATACATTATAGAGTTCATGTACTAAAACATTATAGAGCTCAAGCATGTTACTTCAGGATTTCTTCTCCATCTCTTTGGCAGGTCCTGTTTAACCTCTGTCTCCCTGTCTCTGTCTGTCTGTCTGTCTCTCTTTCACATACACACTCTTTTTCAATGTTTTGATGGCTTTATTTTTTGATACATGCATATTGTACAAAATTCAAATGTTACATAACAGTGAAAAGTTTGCCTTCTATTCCTACCTTTGAACTACCTATTTTTATTTCCTGGAGTTAACCACTGTTACTACTATCTTGTGTTTCCTTCTAGAAATATTCTAAGCATTAATAAGCATACATTAAATGATATCATACTGTAAATAATTTTTTGCTTTGTTTCTTATGCTACATTAACATCATATACATATTTTTATAAATAATAGATTCTACAGTTATTTTGTTTAACGTTGACTTCTCACATGTGTATTTGGGTAATTTTTTAATATCAATCATAAAGACTTATAACAGATTCTTTATGAGTTCAGTCATATAGGTTCCCAATCCATAGTGCATCATACTACATTAGAAGCAGTATGTCAGAAGGGGGTATGAGCACTACAAGTAATAACATCACCACAAGGTGCTGGAAATAAGGTCATAAGGGTAATGAGAGAAGTGAAAACTGGGAAAGCTGTTGAGTTGCAATAGTTTCACTAGTGAGTAGTGATTTAGTAAATGTTAGAAGTGATGTCAGTCACTCTACTTGACACGAATAAGCATAGTCTTATTCTTATATAAGAATAAGGATGAAGAGAAGAACTAAGAAGCGTTCTAGTCCTGAATACCCATGGAATGAGTCATGAAAGTATTAATAAGTATTAAAATATGCATCTTCAATATTATTGACTATATTCCCAATATTATACTTTAAATGCCACTTATATACATATAAGTTAAAAATATGCATTTTCAACTTATGATATTTTCAACTTGCGATGGGTTTATTAAGATGTAACCCCACCATAAGTCAAGGAATATCTGTATATCTGTCTGCATTTTATCTGTATTCCAGAGATATTTGGGTCAATGTGGACACTGCTATACAATAGGATGGTGTATTCTTAGTAGAAAAAAATCATTAAGGATGGAGGTGCCTGTTAATCCAAGTTATTGTACAGTCTGTGAACCAGTATACCTTGATTTTGTACTCTAATTCTTTTGAGTTTGGTTGTTTTTGGTTTAATGGGACACAGTTAATTATGCTATTTTTTAGTAAACTGTTAGGTACTCTTAATTTATCTGCTTTTGATACAAATTTTTAAAAATGGAATGTAATATTTATATTTTGTAGAAAATGGCTCTCTCTATATAGTGATGGATTACTGTGAAGGAGGGGATCTGTTTAAACGGATAAATGCTCAGAAAGGCATTTTGTTTCAAGAGGATCAGGTGAGTTAACATTTAGGCAATTGACACTTTTTCCATTATGTTATTGAGACATAATGCTTAGTTTGTTTATATACACATTTATTTATAACTGCAGATGCTAATTATAATTACTGTGGGAGTTTGGTATCATATTCTAATATCTTAGTCACATTTCTGTTCTAATTAGCTCCCATATTAGTTTAGTTCTCTGTGATTTCCTGTTTATAATATTATTACACGTGTAATATATGTTATATCCTATGTATATGTATATAAAATACTTATATTTAGGGATATAACTTAATAGCTTATTGTAACTGGTTAACCTATATTCTGTCAACCTGGCTTATTGCTACCAGACCATATCTTCCTAAAATGTAACTTTGCCAAGTAATTCTAGCTCTAGAAGCCTAGCATTGGTATCTGCATTACATCTAATCTCTGTTTTGATTTCAAGGATCTCTAAACTATGACCCTATTCTACTTAGTATTATTTTTTTCTATTATTTCCTAATGTGTACCTTTTTTCATTTATTTAACAGATATTTATTGAGGATGCATTGTGTGGTAGGCACTGAGACACATATTTATACATCACTTTCTTCTCCTTATGTACTTATTGTGATTGTTTCTTTATTTTGGTAATACTTTCCCCCCACCTCTCTCTTATTAATAGTCTACCATTCTCTAGAGCTCAGCTCAAGTCTAATCTTTCGTGATCTCTTCCTTTTCTAAATTGCATTTCTCATTATCACTCTTTCTTAATTTTAATTGAGTGATTTAACTTAGGAGAATGGAGGGTACACTATGTCAAGAGTGTTTTTTAATTGTTGTCTCTTTTAATTCTGATAACTCCTCCCACACGAATTAGCGTATTTTTTTTCTATTTAATAGATAAGAAATCTAACGGGGGTTAAGTAACTGTCCCCAAATCACATCGTCGATGTTTGAACTTCTGCCTAATGCCAAAGTTTATAAAATTTTCTTTTTATAAACATAAATGAATTATAAAATTATTAAAAAGTTCAGAAAGTCTTTCCCCACTGTTTTCAGTTTGGTGTATTCTTCCAGAGTTTCTTTTTCATACTTGGACATGTACATGTAAGTATTAAGAAACACATATTTAGAAATGGAACGTTATACATACCATTCTCTTTCTTGCTTTTGTTACTTAAAAATTATTTTGGTTATCTTTACATATTAGTCCATATATACCAGTTATATTAGTTTTAATAGCTGCATTATATTTCATTCCAGCAAAGCCTTTGGTTTCCATGTCTTCTTACTCTTTTATCTTCATACTCTATTTCCTTTTCCCTCCCTTCCATAGGCCACTATTCTAGTGTCTTTAATGAATATCTCTATGTATTTTTGCAAAACAGCTATCATTGTTTTGTATACATGAATTTTTAAGTGCATACCTATTGTATAATAGCTTTATGTAGTTTTACTCTTTTCCCTAAGTGCTTTGTTTCTGATCCATTTGTTTTGCTATGTGTGCATATGTTGCTTCTAACTGCTATATGATATTGCATTGTATTTATCCAAGTCTATACTTATTTTTCCTTCATCATGTATCCTTAATATATTCTGAATAATTTCACATCAGAATTTCTCCAACAACTACATCATAATTTACTGTAGAGCAGAGCTTTTACTTGTGTCATATTAGGTTACTTAGGAAACTTGTGTCTATGGTAGACACCAAGTTGGCACAACTAAGCAGTTGATTGGTAATACCGTACAGGTGGGGACTTTTAGGTTCTTAGCAGTAACTTGAAATCTGGTAAGGTGAGGTCTTGAGTTATATTTTAATTAAGTACTTTTAAGTGTTGTGATGTTATAATTCTCAAATTTTCCATAATTAAGCCTACTAGACAGAGCACAGAACTTGGAGTAAAAAAAGAAATTTGGATTTAAGTTCTTGTTCTACTTGTCAGCTTAGTAATTGTTATGTTAACCAAGTCTTCTGCTGCCTCTCTTATAACAGTGTTGAGCTAATTAATACATATAGTGGGAGATAACTTGAAACTTTTATTTTATTTTTTCTAAATTTAGGATCTAAACTTTGGAAAGTGAAAATATAGAGTTGTTGTCAGAGATTTGCTCAATTGATTAAGCTATGGCAAAGTAAAAATACTTTAAAATAAATGTACATGGAGAAGATTCTGGGAATCTAGCAGAGTAGGAAACACTAGAATTCCATCTTCCTGCCAACACAACAATTAAAATGGCAGAATTTGTGTGACGTAACTGTTTTGGATCTCTGGAGTCTATTGAAGGCTTGTAGCTTCCAGGGAAAGGCTTGGATAATAAATAGTGGTTATTTCAGCTAATTTCAGCCCTTAGCTCTATAGCAGCAGCTACCTGTTTCTCAAGTCCCAATGCAGCTAACCACATATGCTTTCCTGCGGCAGCTTGCATGCACCTCATGGGAACCAGGGTGGGCAAAAAGGCCCTTGTCCTCCAAATATCAGGGATCTGTGCTCTGATCTGTACTCTGATTATTAAGTTTTTTCTGATCTCTGAAGTACAAATTAAGAGCTATGCTCTCATTTTTGTTGCACTTTCACCTCATTGTAACCAGACCCATTGCTTTGGCTAAAGTAACTTCTAGGAAATTTAAAGGACCAGTACCCCTTTATTTCCTGCTTTGTTCCTTTCTTTTGCAGACATTACCTAAGACATTCAAACGCAACCACAAATACTAGGGAAATTAGAAAGTCATCATGCATACCCAGAGAAAGATTCAGGGTTAGAAAAGACCTGAGAAGATTTTAAGTTTATACTCAGACTGATCTTCAGCTCAGAGTCAGCATACAACAATTAAAACAAACAAACAAACAAACAAATAAACAGCATTGAATAAAACCCAGCAAACCCTGAGGAAGGAGGAGAAACTGCTTTCATTAGTTACCACATTATTAGATTCAGATGACTAATTTTCAACAATAAAAAAATCCCAAGGCATACAAGAGACAGGAGAGTATGGCCCATTTAAAGGAAAAAAAAAAAAAAGTAGATTCTGTTTCTGAAAAAGACTTTATGGTCATCTACTGAACAAAGACATAAAACAACTGTCCTAAAAATACTCTAGCAACTAAAAAAACACATGGAGAAAGTCAAGAAAAACAATGTATGAATAAAGTAGAAATGTCAATAAAGAGAAAGCCTATAAATAAACCAGAAGGAAATTCTGGAGGTACAAAGTACAATAACTAAAATGAAAAATTTATTCAAGGAACTTGAAGAATTGGTGAAAAAGCTATGACAGTGGTAATTATTGAGTCTGAAGAACAGAAAAAAAAAAGATGGAATGAAAGTGAGCAGACCATAAGGGACCTGTGAACATCATTTAGTAGACCAAGATATGCATTGTGGGAATCCCAGGATAGGAGAGAGAGAATGGGGCAGAGAGAATATTTGAAAAATGCTTGAAAACTTCTGTTCCCAAATTTATTGAAAGACATGAATATAAATATCCAGAAAGCTTAACAAACTCCAAATTGGTTGATCTCAGAGACTCACACCAAGATAAAATTAAATTTGAAAGGCAAAGACAGAGAATCTTAAAAAGCAGCAAGAGAGAAGTGACTCATCCTGTACAAAAGAACTTCAATAAGATTATCAACAGATTTCTTAGAAACTTTAGAGGCCAGGAAATTGGGACATACATATTCAAATGCTGAAAGAAAAACTATCAACCAATAATTCTCTATTTTGTAAAACTTTTCTTTAAAATGAGGAGAGAAATTAGGACATTTCCAGATAAACACTGAGGTTATTCGTTATTGCTAGTCTTGCACTGAAAGAAATGCTAACAGGAGTCTTGATTGAAATGATAAGACACTGGACAGTGACTTAATGCCAAATGAGGAAATAAAGAGGTCGGTAAAAGTAAATACATAGGCAGTTATTAAAGCTAATATTGTAATAATGATTTGTAACTCCCCTTTTTGTTTTCTGCATGACTTAAGAAACTAATACATTCTAAAAAGCAACTATTAGTCTAAAAGCTAGTATTAGAACTGGGTTATAGCTCCACATTTTGTTTTATACACAATTTAGGAGACTAATGCTTTTTAAAAAATACCTGTATATGTTTTTGAACACACAAAGATATAATTATATCAAAATATGATTTTGTGGCACCAACAACTGAAAGAAGTGGATGGAGATGTAAAGGAGCAGAATTTTTGTGTTATTGAAGTTGAGCTGGTACAAATCCAGATTCGAGTACTATAACTTTAGTATATTAACTGTAATTCCCATGGTAACAGAAAAGAAAATAGATATAGAATATATACAAAAGGAAATGAGAGATGATTTTAAATGTTCACAAAAAAATCAACACAAAAGAATACAGTAGTGCAGGAAATGAGGGACCAAAAAGCTACAATACATATAGAAAACAAATAGGAAAATGATGGAAGTAAGTTTCTTCATATTGGTCAGCCTTAAAAACGAAGGAAATTCTGACATACGCTACAACATGGATCAACCTTGAGAACATGATGTTATGTAAATAACCAGTCACAAGAAGATAAATACGATTCCACTTATATGAGGTACTTAGAGTAGTCAAAATCATAAGAAACGGGAAGTAAAATGGTGATTTCCAGGGTCTACAGAGGAAGGGGGAATGGAGAATTCTAGTTTAATAGGTATAGAGTTTTAATTTTGCAAGATGAAAAGAGTTCTGAAGTTGGATAGATGGTGATGGTTACACAATAATACGAGTGTGTTTAATAACACCCAAGTATACACTTATAAAGGGTTAAAACAGTAAATTTTGTGTTGTGTATATTTTACTACAACTAAAAACTTGAAAAATATGCATGAACATATATAATTACAAGGATCCTTAGCTCTTTCATAAAGCAGAAGGTATTACTATAATGGGATATCTGCTTTCTAGGCAAATTACACAGAAGGTATATAGTAAGTAAAATATTATCTTTTTTTAGATACTCTCAGATCAATTCATTGTTCTCAGAGAAAGCCAAGTTATGTTTTTTTATTAATATTGGTCAGTAAAAGTTTCTCAAGCTTTTTTTTTTTCTTTTTAATGACTAAACCAGTTAAAACTATATTCTTTGGTAAAATTTTGACACATTTCATTATGCAAAGGAACCTGAGTTTTGGAGTATTGTTTTGGTGCTCTAAGGCAGTTTTAGCAGTAAAAATAAGATATACGCACAAAACTGTAATTCAGACAAGTGTATAAATATTACCATATGGTGTTTGGTTGGACTGGTTTAACATTTCTGAACATTTGAATTTGAAAGCCTTTTGAGAAAAGGAATGCCATTATCCCAACAGTATTTTGTAAAAGTTATGAACTAATGTATTCAAGGAATAAAAAGGAGATATTAGAAGCAGGGTTGTAATTTAAGAATCTTCCCTTTCCCCTAATTTCAACTCCAAGTAATCAAACCCTAATGTAATGAGTCTATTTTGGGATGGACAGGGAATGGAGGTTTAGCCTTTCTACTAGTACAAGTTGTGATTTCTTTAGCTTTATTTATACCTTCCATCAAAACTTAGCTCTGGAGTCACATCTGCCCAACTTTATAACTTCCAGGCTGAGTTGACTCACCTCTGTGCTTCTTCAACACTCTGGTTAATTTATTCATCTTCCCCAATAGTCTTTGCTAGGGGTAGACAGTGACCTATCGGCTGACGTCAGTCTGTTGTCTGTTTTGTAAACAAAGTTTTACTTAAACAGTTATATTTATGTGCTTGCATGTAATATGTGGCTGCTTTTCTATTACAGTGGCAAAGTTGAGTTGAGACAGAGACCATATGGCCTGCAAATCCTAAAATATTTACTCTGCAGAATAAATTTGCTGGCTCATATTCTGTGAGCTCTTTTCTTTACATTTTTGTCTATTCCTGTACCTATCCAGGTACATCATTGTTGGTGAAAACTTTTTTTTGTCAAATTATAAAGGAATACAGGTATGGGAAATATGATCTATAGAATGAGGCATACGTGATTTCTAGATGTATTCCAGTTCTGTAGGTAGACTGCATAACAATAAGACTTAACTGAAGTTTTCATCATCTTTTTGTTCTTGTGCCTGATCCTTCTCTGGTTGAACTAATTGCTCTCTCAGTGTAAAGTTTGTTATATGTATTATTTATTACTCATATTACAAATTATTATTATTATAGGTATTTGTTTATTTTTTTACCACCATATGAACTTAAAGTCATAACCGTATTTCACTTTTCTACTTGTAGTGCCTTATGCAAATGTGGAAAGGAACTTAAAAATTTATGTTGTCCTTAGTGATAATCTGATGAACTGAACTGAGGGCTTGCTTTTTAAAAAAAAATAAATTTTAAATATTAATTTTAGGTTATTTTAATTCGATATTCTTTAGAAAAAATACTGAAGAGATAAGAATAAAAAGTAATGCTTGTTACTTACCTTTCATTCTGTTTTCTGAAAAATTTCTTCCCTGAAGTAAACATTGTTAACTGGTAGCTATCCTTCTATATTTCCTTTATTCTTTCTAAAACACACCACATACTCATATATAATTATATAGAGTTCAGGTATGTAATATACATAAACATATACTTAAAAAAATAGGAGTATGCTATATATACCATTCTATAACTTTCTTTTTTTCATTTAACAGTACATAGAAGTACTTCATTCTTTTCAGTGGATGCATAGTATCTCTAGTACAGTGATATCACAGTATATTTAATCAGGCCTCTTGATGGACATTAGGTTATGTTTTTTTTGCTCTGATGAACAGTGTGTTGAGGTACACACCTTGTACACGTCTTTTTGTATTTGTAATACTATATCTGTGAGATAAATTGGAAATTGTAATTTACTCTTTCAAATGGTATGAATTTAAAATTTTTACATACTTTGCAAAATGACTATAATTAACTTCCAACAAATAGGGTATGTGTAGGCTTATTTCCCACATTCTGGCCAACATTGTTTATTATTTTTGTTGAGTTAAAATGGTATCTTGGTTTAATCATTAATTTTTTAATTTGGAGGAAGATTAGTATTTTATATATGTGTTCATTGGCTTTTTTTCTCTCTGTCATTTGTCTTTCCATCCTTTTGTCCACTTCTCATTTTGACTGCCATTATTCTTTTTTATAATTTGGAAGAACTTTTGCATGGTAAAGAATTAGCAATCTATTGATTTTATTGCAGATATTTTCTCAAATTATTAAACTTTATGTATTTTGTCATGCAGATGTTTTAACTTTTATAGAATGAACTTTGTCAGTCTTGTTTCTTGTGACTTATGAGTTTTCTGTTATGTTTTTAAAGTTCCGCTTCAATAAAAAATTATAGAATATTAACCCATGTTTTCTTTCACTATTGTACAGTTCAATTTTTATGTTTCAAAATGCCATCTACTTGGAACTCTTTTTAATTTGCTTTTGTTCTGTTTTTTAATTAAATTTATTGGGGTGACATCGATTAATAAAATTGTATAGGTTTCAAATGTATGTACAGTTCAGTAATATGTCACGTATATTGCATTGTGTGTTCACTACTCAAAGTTAAATTTCCTTCCGTTACCATATGTTTGACCGCCTTTACCCTTATCTGTCTCACCTGCCTTCCCCTCTGGTAACCACTAAAACTGTTGTCTGTGTCTTTGAGTTTTTGTCTTGTTCATTGTTGCTTTCTGTTTTATATCCCCCATATAAGTGAAACCATATGGTTCTCAACTTTTTCTGTCTGACTCATTTCTCTTGTTATTAGGGCCGGGGGAAAAAATGAAGCATTATTAGTTTCAAGTGGCCAACTCCAGGTTGTGTTTATATATGGTAAATGTGGGGAGAGAAAAAACTCAAGAGATGTCATCCAAATTTCCAGCCTGATTTTTTTTCTTCTTATGATTTTTATTCATGTTTTAAAAAGCATTATAGAAAAAAGGTATATTTGAAAAGAAAGAAGTCACCCACCATTATACTATCATAAAATATAAATTATTTTCATTTTTCACTCTTCTTTGAAAATTTTTTAACATATTTGATTTATAAGAGATGCTTCAGTAGCAGTCTCTTACGTTTTAAAGTTAGTATGTGCATATGTGTCATTTGGCTTGAATAACTATATAATGTTAGTGACTACAAATTAAAAATAAATTATAGCATAAGTTTTTTTTAAGGATTTATTTTTCTTCAGCCCCAGATAATTATGAATTCTTTAGTAGTCAAGGAAAGGGTACTGTGAAATGTAAATTTTAAAAGACATGACAAATCTGATTTTTCCTCCCTAGATTTTGGACTGGTTTGTGCAGATATGTTTGGCCCTGAAACATGTACATGATAGAAAAATTCTTCACCGAGACATAAAATCCCAGGTATGTTTAGTCTAAATGGATATGGACATGGAACTGGAATTTTTGACCCCAGTCTAATCTACATGACTTTATCTGTTTTCTTCCTTTACTGTTCTCCCTTCACTATAATCCTAGAAGTCTTCATCAGCATCTTGCCTTAGATCTTCTGCCTACTTCCTGTATCTTCCTCTTTCTTCATTTGCTTTCTCATTATAACAGAAAATATCCAAAAAATGGAAGTGTGGAACTTATCCTTTTTGAGATTTTGCATGTTTGAAGATGACTGTATTTCATTCTCTTACTTTAATGATACTTTGGATGTAAATTTCTAGGTTGGAAATTGTTTCCCTATGGAATCTTGAAGATACGGCTCATCTGTCCTTTGGTTTCTAGTGTCACTTTAGGAATTTAAAGCCATTATGATTTCTTATCCTTGTTTCTCCACTCTGGAAAACTTTAGGATCTTTTCTCTGATCCCATTGTTCTGAAATTTTAGTGTCTTGCATTGGTGAGGTTCAGTTTTTATTCATTATGTTGTGTACTTTTGATCTGAGAATATATATATCCTCAGGAATGTTTTGGACAATGTTTAGCTATATTTTTTAAAATATTATTTTTCTATCACTGTCTTCATGGTTGTCTTCTAGATTTTTCTGGACATATGATGGAGGCACTTAATCTATCCCTTCAAGTATCTTATTTTTTTCATATTTTATCTCTTTATCTTTGTTTACATTCTAGGTAATTCCTAGAATTCCTAGACCTAACTTCCAGTTAACTAAATCTGTTTTTAATTTTGTGCAAACTAGGGCTTATCTCATCTAGTTTTTGTTATAATGATTTTTTCTCTTTAAGGCTTTTATGAATTTTCACATCTATTCTTGTTTCTGATTGGTTCTTATTTCATAATGTCTTATTTTTTTTTAATGGATATCTGTTCCTTCATTTACCTCTTTGCAATTTCTAAACATCTTTACTTTCAAGTTTTTGTTGGACCGATTTAAAAAATTCTATCTAGATTTGTTTTGATGATTTTTTGGCTGCTTTTCTTTTCATTATATTTATTCATATATATGTTTTGTCTCTATAACTCACTCATCTTTGCATAGAGGTTTCATGGTTGTTTCACTTTTGCTCTCTCAGTTCTCAGAGTGGGGAGTGCCAAGGAAGTTCATTTCCTTGTGTCATGGCCAAAGGTCTGTCTCTTACCTCAGGCCTGAAGCTTCTTACATAGCCTGATAGTCTCAGGGTAGTGGGAAGAAGAACTCTCCCCTTACCTCTTCCCAGCTAATCCCATTTTACCCCATTTCACCCTATCCCTGTCAACCCCACTTTGTGTCATCTTTGATTGTGAGCATGTGCCTGATTCAAATCTCCTGGCTGATATGGGGTTTAATTCATGTTATTCAACAAACTCCCGGCTTCACTGTTTCATAGAGTATTGGAATTGATATTAATAAATGCAAAATAATTGGATAAATTATTAAAAATTTTTAAAAAATTAAATCTTCATCATGCTGTTTTATTTATCTTTTATTTTTTGGATGGTGCCCAGGGATCCCTTTTTTTTATTGAAGTATAATTGGCATACAGTATCCTATTAGTTTCAGGTATACATCATAGTGATTTCATATATGAAACGGTCACGATAAATCTAGTTACCATCTATCACTACAAAGTTATTACGTATTACTGTGTTCCCTATGCTGTGCAATACATCCATTTGACTTACTAATTTTATAACTGTAAGTTTGTACCTCTTAATTCCTTTTCACCTATTTTGCTTGCCCCTCAACTTATCCCCACCGTTATTGGAAAATTTTAATATTAACTTGTTATATTAGGCTAATTAGAATTTTTAAGCAGTTTTTCTTTTTTGATGGAGGAGGAGGTCTAGATTCATTTTTTAAAACTTTATTGAGATATATTTCACAAACCATAAAATGCATCCATTTAAAGTTCAATAATTTTTATTATATTTACCAAGTTGTAAAACCATAATGACTCTCAAATTTCAAAACATTTTTTTTTACTTCAGAAAGAAACCCTGTACCTATTAGCAGTCACTCCACATTCCTTCTCCACCTACATTTTGGAAACCTCTAAAATACTTTCTGTCTTTATGGGTTTGCCTATTCCAGACATGTTATATAAATGGAATCATCTAATATGTGCCTTTGCCTGTTTTAAAATTGACTCATTTGTTTTCTGTTGAGTTGTAAGAGTTATTTATTCTGGACACAAATTCCTTATCAGATATATGATTTGCAAATATTTCCTCCAACTCTGTGGGCTGTCTATTCACTTTCTTGATGGTGTCCTTTAATGCACAGTACTTTCTAATTTTGATGAAATTCATTTTATCTTTTTTTTTTTTTGCTTGTGCTTTTGGTGTCATATCTAAGCAATCTTTGCCTAACCCAAAGACATGAAGATTTACTTCCATATTTTCCACTAGGAATTTTATAGTTTTTCTTATATTTAGGTCTAGGAACCATTTTGTATGATCTGAGGAGTTTACAGTCATTCTTTTGCATATGGCTATCCAGTTATCTCAGTTATCCAGTTATTTTTTTTTCAACTGGATTCGTTTTTTATGAAAAAAGTTGCTGACTCAGAACTAAACTGTAATAATAATTTCATTTTTTTTCTCTCACAGAATATATTTTTAACCAAAGACGGGACAATACAACTTGGAGATTTTGGAATTGCTAGAGTTCTTAATAGGTAACATCCATTATAAACTTTATTTTGATATATCTTTAGTGAAATTTTAATTCATGATGATGTATATGTGATAATTTATATCTTTAAGTATTTTAAACTTCTCCAATAATTCTTTTTCTTCCAGTACTGTAGAACTGGCTCGAACCTGCATAGGAACCCCATACTACTTGTCACCTGAAATCTGTGAAAACAAACCTTACAACAATAAAAGGTATTTAAAATGATATTCACTATATATATATTTTCTTTAAATCTTTTTATTATGTTTATTAGCCTTCAGGATATTGTTCTAAAATCAACATACAATCAACATAAAATCAATAACATAATAATAAATAAGATGTAAACATATGTATATAAATATATATACACATACACTTTAGTATATGATAAGGGGAATTGTAAAGAGGCTATTTTACTATCTTGCTAAAGAAATTATAGAAAGAATCACTTTATTATTTAAATTATAGTTGGAAATAGACTACTTTCTTCATCATTCTCTTTGTAACTTCCTACTGAATTATAAGTTATTTTTTAACATTTTTTTTATGTTCCTGGCACTGTTTTGCATGCTTTCTGTGTATTAACACTTAATCTTTAAAATGACCTTGTGAGTTTTATGTATTAATCATGAGCAATTATTTCTCCTTTTCTTGAAAGAAAATCAAATGCAGAGAAAGGTAAACTATCTTCAAAGTCCCAGGCATTTAGCTTCAACTCAAATTTCTAATTACTAAGCTATACTGTAGTTACTAGATAGTATATATAAGTAGGAAGAGGAATTCTGCCACTGGATTCCAGTTATCTTTTATTTTCTCTCACTCTAATAGAAAAGTCCCAACCAGAAAACAATGGACTTAATTTTGAAAGCACTCATAGAAGCTAAAAGGAAGACAGTGGTAATTGGCAATAATGCATGTACTCATGATTATAATGTGTTCCTTCCCCATCCTCGCACCCCCTTTTTTTTAAGATGAGGAGGAAACTGTATTTTATACTTGAGCAATAGAAACTGATTATCCTAACAATGTATTTTTAAATTTATATTACAATGGTCAGTATTAGTAGATATTCTAAAGGATGATAGCATTTCCTTTGAACTAAAGTAATTTCACATATTAATGTTAATTCTGTTTCTTGTCAATAACTCAACTGTAAAATTTATCAGTCTTTAAATTAGGAATGGATTTAATTATCTTTTAAAGAATTTTATATACAGTTTTTGTGGGAAATTTATTTTGAAATGTAACAGTCAAGCATCAATTATACTTTGAAATTCATATTTTTTTAAATGTATTTAAAGTATTTTATTGATAGGATCATTGCTTAATGTTTTTGTTCGTATTGTTAAATTGTAACATGTCTAAGTTACTAGAAAGTTTAATTATATTTACATTCTTTTTCAAGCTGAACCTTAAAAGTAAATAGATTTTTGGAGTTACAAGTTCATATTTGTAGATATTTGTTAGAGTTTGGCAGGGTTAAGATAACCTTAGAATTTTTTTAAAATAATTTTTTACTTTTCAATTATAGTTAATATACAATAGTAGGTTAGTTTCAGTTGTACAACATATGATTAGACATTTATATTATGAAGTGATCACTCCAGTAAATCTCGTACCCATCTGATACTGTACATAGTTATTACAATAATGACTATAGTCCCTATGCCATACTTTACATCCCAATGGCTATTTTGTAACTACCAGTTTGTACTTCTTAATCCCTTCCCCTTTCACCCATCTCTCCAACTGTCCCCCATCCCCTGTCTGGCAAACATCAACATGTTCTTTAATCTATGGGTTTGTTTGTCTTGTTTGTTTGTTTGTTTATTTGTTTTAGATTCCACATATAAGTGAAATTATATGGTATTTGTCTTTCTCTGTCTGACTTATTTCACTTAGAATAATCCTCTTTAGGTCCAAAGAAACCCAAAACTCTGATTTGAAAAGACATATGCATCCATGTGTTAATTGTAGTATTATGTACAATAGCTAAGGTATGGAAACAACCTAGTGTACATCAGTAGATGAATGAATGAAGAAGATGTGGTGTGTGTGTGTGTGTGTGTGTGTGTGTGTGTGTGTGTGTGTGTATTTGATGGGGAAAATGCTTTAAAAATTTAATGGATGAGCATCATTAATTATACTTTGAAATTCATATTTTTTAAAATGTATTTTAAAGTATTAATAATAGCATTATTAGCTTAATGTTTTTGTTCATACTGTTTAATTTGTAATAGGTACAAGTACTAAATAGTTTAATTATGTTTTTATTTTTTCCCAGCTGAATCTTGAAATTAATGATATTGTTACATATAATGGAATATTACTGAGCCATAAAAAAGACTGAAATCTTGCCATCTGAAACAACATGATAACCCTAAGATTTCAATAATGAATTTTATTCCTTTCTAATAAGTTCAGCTTTCAGGAGCAGTGGTTTATGCTTTTGTTGACTTCTAAGGACCACTATAACTCTGAACTATGAGTTTCTTTTTCAAATAGAGATAATTTTTCTTATTATATTTTATATCTGTTTATTTTAAGATAGAAGAGATTATATACAAAAGAGGTAGTGTAACTAAGTCTTTAAATTAGAATAAATATTTTTACCTAATATTTTAGTTGGCTATTACAGGTTTATTTGAGACAGAACTTCAGTAAATCAATATTTTCATGTTTTTAAAGTAGTATTTTTCTTTTATAAATTGTTAAAAATTATGGCATTTTGCAAATAATCAAATAAAGTAGTTCGAGTTTTGTGACATTTTAAGTTTTAAAGGACATGTTTTATGGATCACATTTTTGCAAAGCATTGTCATGCAGGTATTGTTTCCTATAAATGAAAAAATTTTAAGTAAAATCTGATAGTTACAAAAAATTTTTTATTCTCTTTTCTAGTGACATTTGGGCTCTTGGATGTGTCCTTTATGAGATGTGCACACTTAAACATGCAGTAAGTAGACATTTCTGAAATATTTCAAAAATTATGTCAAAAAGTGATTATAACATTTCTATTTTTAAAAAAATCATGTCACCTTTCAGACAACCCTCTTGTAGTAGAAATTCTTCTGCCAATTTTTAAATTTTTTCTAAGAAATATAAATTTAAATTGACTTCCTCTTAATATGTACACATATTACATATGCATCTTATGTGTTTATTATAATATACATATACTTTTTCCAGAAAATTATTTCTTAAGACAGAAATAAATTTTCTATCTTTTAAATGTTAAATTCATATATTAATTTGATATTCTAGCTTACTAAATTTTATTAGTTTCATTTTAGCAGTTTTTCTAAAAACACCCAAATTATTTGAGTTTGGAATTGAGATTATCTAAGGAACATTTTTCAACATATTTATCAAGAGATTTTATCATTTTACATGCTCTTCAATTTTAATTTTCACTTTTGAAACTCTTTTGAGATGGCATATACACCAAAAAGGGGCAGTTCTTGTCCTAAATGGATTGAATTTTAATCATTTTACATTTTGGAATTTGGAATTTGTGTTTTAAAAGTGCCCCCCTCCCACATTGATTAAACAATAGTATTTTCATTACAGAAAATGTAACACAAAAATATAAAGAAGTGAATAAATATCAAGAGTAATTCTTTCAACCAATAATTATAATATTTTGTCATCTTCTAGGATTTCTTCTAGAATAATATATAAAACGAGTTTTGTTTTTTGTTTTTCTCAAAAGTTTAATTATATTTTGTAAGCAGTTTTATGGTTGGTTTCTTATTGCCTGATATTATTTGGGGAGTATTTTCCTTTATTGTGTTTTTTTTTTTTTTTATGTTTGTATACTCTCCTGTATTGCCTTAGATTTTTTTTCTTCTTAAAGAAAAATGTATAGACTACAAAATTGACATGGGATGGTAGTTATAATATCTGTATTTGAGGGAATTGGTCAGTTTTTCTGTGATATAATCATCTTAGGTCTAAATCAATGTATTCTTTAGAAAATCTTTTCATTTACTTTTAACTGTCACTGTTCTGTATTTTGTAAATGTTTACTCTTAAGTGGACATACAAAGTTAAGTAAACTCTTATAAAGAGTTTGCCAGTAGACAAATAAATGAAAATTCTTTATAGTGAAGGACTAGAGTAACATATCTTCATTTAAGATTCTTAAGTATATAGCTATTTCTATAGCAGTTGACTTGAATTCAGATTTTAATAATTTGAGTGACATTTTAAATGTGCTAAGAGAATTCAATATTTAACAGAACTCTTTTATAATAATCACCAATGCCTAATTGTACCAGGACTTATTCTGTATATTAAGAACATGTTGATAATGTACAAGTGTTCTATACTGTTTTAGCTGAGATGTCAAAGCTTAATTTTACTTATTTTTAAATTGAAATATTTAGATTTTAAACTGCCCCACATTTTTTGTTGTCGTTGTTTTATTTATTTTAGTTAGAGTTTATAGTGTGTTTAATTCTAAAATATACAGAATTTCCATTTATATATTCTCCTTTGGACTACTTGCCACATTGTTGATTCCATGGCTTTTTAGAGCATCACACACTTAATAATAATAAGCAGCAGTGTTTAAAAGGAAAGTAATTAGCACTTTTATTGTATTTTCCCAAAATACTTTTAGTTCTGTAGTTAATTCCTTGTTCTAGTTATACAACAGGGCACAAGAAAGCAGGTCTTAAATAAAGGCCACCAAGTTTGTTTGTTTTACCATCTTCTTATTGTCATGTTTTTACAAAACCTTTAATACCTATACCCATCTTTTAATATTTTGAATATGTAAAAATTTTATAGCAACTTATAACATATTATGAGGACTGATACTGTGTTTTAAATATGTTCAAGTGAGTCTTTCTCTTGAGAACATACGCTGATTAAAATATTTGGAAGAGGATTGTATTTCTGTTCTATATTGATAAAAGAACTATTTCTCATTGTTGATATTACCATTTTCAATTTGTTTGTTAATTTATATGTTAATTTGTTTTCTGGATTTTAGTTTGAAGCTGGCAATATGAAAAACCTGGTACTGAAGATAATATCTGGGTCTTTTCCACCTGTGTCTTTGCATTATTCTTATGATCTCCGCAGTTTGCTCTCTCAGTTATTTAAAAGAAATCCTAGGGATAGACCATCTGTCAACTCCATATTGGAGAAAGGTTTTATAGCCAAACGCATTGAAAAATTTCTCTCACCTCAGGTATGTTTTTTTACTTTAGAATTAAAATTGAACAGTAGAGTTATGGTGCTTTTTGAGGAAAGCCCTTCAGAACTTTGGGGAATGAAGAGTTCTTTTCAAATTACTTCAGAGTCACCTTTCTTTCCATTCTTGTATAACTCTTCCCCTTCCTATTTGCTTTCTAGCTGTGAATCTGTTGGAGGGAAAACATTGCAACTGTGTCTCTTTTTAACAGTTAATTCTCAACTTCGTTACTTCTGATCACCAAATGTATGGTGGTTTTTTTCCACACAGGCAATTCTGTGACACCAGCTTGGTGTCCTACAACTCAATTCAGTTCTGACACTATACCTGGAGATAGCATCAGATCCCTCAGTCCCACAAGACTGCCTCCACTTCAGAAGCCATTGACATTCCAGGTTGTCACTTTTGTTTTAGACCAACCAGCTTAAAATCAAAGTTTCCCACGACTCCCCCCTCAAGTTCAATTAATTTGCTAGAGCAACTCACAGAATTTAGAGAAACATTTAGTTATATTGACCAGTTTAGGTAAGGATGTTATAAAGGATACAGATGAAGATGAAGAGGTACATAGGGTAAAGTTCAGAAGGGTCCCCAAGTGCAGGAGCTTCTGTCTCTGTGGAACTGGGATGCACCACCCCCTGTCATATTTACTGACCCAGAAGCTCTCCAAACCCATTCCTTTGGGTTTTTTATGGAGGCATAAATAATTAAATTAATGGCCCTTAGTGATTAATTTGACCTCAAGCCCCTTTCCTTTCCTGAAGGGGAAGGGAGTGGGACTAAAAGTTCTAGCCTTCTAATTACCTAGTTACTTTCTCTGACAATGAACCTCCATATTTAGGGGCATTCCAGAGTCACTTTATTATAAATTCAGGTATGTTTTAGAAACTATGTCAGGAATTCAACGAAGATCAAATATATATTTCTTACTATAAGTCACAATAACACAGAATCATTCCTCTGTCTCTTCGGTTTCTTTTGTTTTCTTATTTTTTTTTATTATAAAATAATGTATAACATGAAACTTATTATCTGAACTATATCTAAGTGTATAGTTCAGTGATATTAAATATGTTCATCATGCTATGCAAACATCATCACTGTCCATCCTTATAACTTCATCTTGTAGAGCAAACTACACCAATTAACTAATAACTATCCATCCTCCCACACTTACTGGCAATCACCTTTTTACCTTCTTAGGTTTCTAACTAAAATTTTTAAACCTTTCTGTGCCCTATTTTTCTCTCCTGTGAACAATGGGATTATAAACATAACTCCATCATGAAGCTGTTATGAGAATTAAATGTGATAATGCATGTAAAGTGATTCATAGCTAGCACATAATGTGTTCAGTATATTCAATATATAGAATATTATAATTTTATATTTTTAATTATATTCTGTTTTATAGAAAATGATTAGAAACCATTGTTCTCTGGGCATTTATATAATTGTTGACTCATTTTTTTCTGTCATACTTGCATATAGGTGTATAATAAATGTTAAGTAGAATTGAATTTTAATTTGACAGAACATAAAAAATCTGTATCAAATCAGCATAAACTACATAAATATGATCACCTGAAACTGGAATTATTTTCTATTACATGTTTTGTGTGATCTTTGTTAGTTTAAGTAATCACTATTAAACTCTTCTTGAAGTCATACATCTAGCAAAATCAGTTTTATTACTTTTATATGCTTGTGAGAAGAGAGTGGAGTGTCATATACTTTCTGACTTAACCTCTCTGTGAACAAATAGTCTTCAGAAAACAGAAATGTGTATTTAACTGTTACTACCAGGCGAACACATTAATAAGCAAGGAAGTCAATTAAAAGTTGAGGGTTAAAATTTACTCATATAGGACATAGCAACAATCTCTGAAATGCCGATGTCTTATTTATAAGATTCCTTTGTTATAAATAACATTTTCAAAGACAATTTTATGATGCAATATATTGTTGTTTTTTGGCAACTACTGAAGGAGAAAGAATGACTTAATTTTGCTGAGATTCCGTTAGCCCTATACCAGCAGTTAGGACATACCATCATCTCAAGGCTGAAGCACTGGAATTCAACCAGCCAGCCATGATAGAAAATAGTCAAGCCTGATATATGCAGAACTTATGGAAAGAAAAAAGAGAAGACTACAATTATTAACAAATGGGGCATTTGACATTACCTACATAGTACATACATAGCCCCTTGTTGCTATTTTGGCACCACTTAGATTTCCTTCTTCACAAAAACCTTTATCTTTTGTTCTTAAGATTTATTTTCTGCTACATAGTCACGCACCACTTAACAGTGGGAGTATGCTCTGAGAAATTCACTGTTAGGCAATTTCATCATATTGTGAACATTGTAGAGTGCACTTCCATAAACCTACATGGCATAGCCTACTACTCACCTAGTGTGTATGGTAAATCACTGTCATATGTGTGGTCTGTAGTTGACTGAAACAGAAGTGTTGTAATGTGACGTGTGACTGTGTTATCACTTGTTCAGTATTCTAATGAGAAAGTTCGTGATATATTTTTTAAAGCTTTAACTTTGAAACAATTTATGAGTTTTATTTCAGCATCTGACCTGTTATTTTTAGTGTCACTATTTTTATTCCCCTAATCCTCAGTGCTGTCAGCCAAGGTTAATAGGGCTTAGTTCTCAATCTTGCACACTCTGGAAATTTCTCCCTGGATATGGCTTGACAAATCATGAATAAGCTCTGATTCATTAGGAATACAGGTGCTGTCCAATAGGACTTTGTGTGATGATGAACTGTTTTATATCTACATGGCCCAAATGGTAGCCACTTAACCACGTGTAGTTATTGAGCACTTAAAATGTAGCTGTGACTAAAGAGCTGAATTTTAAATTATATTATTTAAAATTTTAATTCAAATAGCTACATGTGGGTGGCATATGGATTCCAGAATCTTCTTGGATTCTATACACCATACCTCTCAATTCATATTTATATTCACACAGGGGAAAAGTAAGACTCACATTCAAACAATGGAAGAAATTACCCGATATGGAGCAAGCTGGCGATCATAAAACACTCATTTTCTTCCATGAAAAAGAAAGGGGAGAAATTCAGATGTTCAGAAGAGAATACGCTTTGACACAGTTGCTCTGAATTGCCTGTGAACTAGACTTTCACTTACATTTATCTTATGGTTCAATGGTTCTTAAACTATAACATACATAAAACTCACTTGGAGGGTACTGCTTGTTACCACCACTACAATTTCTATTTTAGTAATTCTTAGGTGGAGCCTGAGAATTTGCATATTTAATACTTTTCTGGTAATGCTGATTCTTCTCATATGCAACTTTGAGAACTGCTCTAGAGGGCTTCTTGATGGGAAGGACGACCAGGTCTGTCATATGTATTCTTTAATTTGTTTTAGTGTTTTTTGTTTGTTTATTTGTTTGCTTGTTTTGCCTGTTGGAGCTTCTGGTCCACTGCCACTGTGGAAATATTCCCTCCACTGTGGAAAAATTCTCTTACCTGTCACACCCAGTATGAAAAAAAAACAGGCTTCAATTGAGTTAAATCTTCGTTGGTGTTACAGTTTTGTACTGAGAGAAAAATATGTAGTGTATAGGGAGAGAAAATTACTTGCACAAAGTACTGGTTTCTTGCTTCTGAAAATATGTTCATAAATATTGGAGAATTGGTATAGTTTTAGTAATAGTAAAAGGGACACTTGTTAAATTAATATGCAAATATTTAATAATATGTTTATAATGATAAGGGTGAAAACTCATTGGAGATGCAGAGTAAAAAGATGCAGAGTAAAGTTGAAATAACAGGTTAATCTGAGAAAGCGTTAATGAACTGATTCTTTGTCAGTTTTGAAGTGAATGAGGCATATGGAAATACATGGAATAAAGAGATTATTCTGAGTAAGAGGCAGGTGTGTTAAATTGCTGAGGTAGAACAGGCAACCAGTGTGTGGGGCCTTTGTGGTACATTAGATTTATTTGAGAAGAATGCTTATTTGAGAAGGTCATAAATAGAAATTGGTAAGATTGGGAGGAAGTTAGCTTGAGAGGAATTTGGTAAATGTATTATTTGGATTTAATTGGTATGGTTTATTTGGCAGTGTAATTGTGATTGAAAAAGGAAAAAAATATATTCTGATTAATGGGTATGTTTTTTATTTTGGAAATTTGACATCTTTTCTAACTTTTTTTTCTCTCTTTCAATCTAAGCTTATTGCAGAAGAATTTTGTCTAAAAACATTTTCCAAGTTTGGACCACAACTTATACCAGGTAAATGAAATTTAATGAGTCATAATGAATTTATTATACTAATAATATCTATTATTATACTAGAATATGTAAATAATAAATTGGGATAATTATACATAAAATTAATTTAGAAGAAATGCATATTTAAATTATATATGACAGTATATAGCATGTTCTGATAAATTAAATTTTCTATTTTTTTGTCTGCCTTATTTAAATGAAATCTTTCTTGAAATCTATCTTTATGAAATGCTTAGGTGATATCTGAGAACATTGTCATAGAGTTATATCTTAATTGTGTATATTTTTATGTAAAATATTTTTGGGAAATACTTTATATTCTGCAATTTAAAAAAATAAATTAATCTGAAATTAGGTACCTTACCAAGGATAATTGTCTTGTAAATGTGGCCCTCAAGAGTAGAATATTTATAGGATTGTGTATGTATATTCATATATTTTATGTATGTATATGCATATATTTGTTTGAAAGAGAGATGTTATTTCTACATAGAATGATTTCAGAATGGATTTTTAAAATCAGTGAAAATTAGTTGAGATTTGAGAAGCCCTCCCTCTCATCCTCTGGTAACCACTAGTCTGTTGTCCATGTCCATAAGTCTCTCTTTGTTTGTCCTGTTCCTTTGTTGCTTTTAGGTTTGTAGCCCACATATAAGTGATATCAGGTGATTTTCAACCTTTTCTGTCTCGCTTATTTGTTTAGCATGATTATCTCAAGTTCCATCCATGTTGTTGCAAATGGCAGTATTTCATCTCTTCTTATGGCTGAGTAATATTCCAATGCACATATGTGCCTCAGCTTTTTTAGCCAATCATCTGTCATAGGACACTTCGGTTGCTTCTATGCCCTGGCCACTGTGAACTGCTGCTATGAACATCAGTGTGCGAATATCTTTTCCGATATGGGTTTTCAAGTCTTTGGGGTAAATACCCAGTAGAGGGATTGCTGGATCATATGGTTGATCAATTTTTAGTTTTTTGAGGAACCTCCATACCATTTTCCATAGTGCCTGTACCAATATGCAGTCCCACCAGAACCAGCAGTCATTCCTTAATTAAAAGCCTCATTTTCATAAAGGCCAGAAATACCCCATCTCAGCACAATCTTTCCACACAATTAAGCCTATCTAAGAATTAGAAAGTTATTTTGCTGTAAGAGGAGTTGAATGAATGAAATGTTTAATAGCATGTGGCTAAATAGGAGTTGTATTACTGATTGGCCTATAAATACTTTGTGGGCTCTTACTCCCTATATTATGCTTATCCTATTGGTAGCCTTGTCTCTGAGCATGAGAAATGTTCAAAATCAGATAAGTAATTCTCCCTCTTTAGAAAGTCAATGGGAACTATTGATATCTGTCTCCTGGGACTATTCATTTTTATATTTTTATGCTTCTTACCCCTTTTCTGGCCTACAGTGTTTCTCTGGTTATGTTAATACATGTAGCCAGATCACAATGTTGTGAAATTGTATGTCTGCATTCTGGATTGATCTTACAGTTTAACTCTTAAAGAGAATTTTTTTTCACATTTCCTTGTTTCTGTCAGGATACTGTTGGAGTATATGTTCAGAAAATCTTACCTCAAAATACTGTATCTCATATCTTCAACTTATGAATCTCTAAATTGCTAATCAAATGGATAATATTTTTATTTTATATGAGTTTACTAAATTTATGAATACTATGTGTTCATTATAAGAATTTAAAAAAAATAAAAATAACCTTTAATCTTAACATATACTGTTATATTTGTAGTTTTTTTCTGTGATAAAACATGTACAATGATTGAAAATTGGGATTGTATTACAAGCAAAGGTTTGTTTCTTTTAATTCACGGTATTATATGATGATCATTTTCTAATACAACCAAATATTCTTTGAAGAACTGGGTTTAATAATAGTATTTAATTGTGATCTACCGGTGAATATTTCTTTTTCATTTTCCCTTCTAAAAAAAATCAAAACAAAACAAAGAACACTTGTTGGAAGAGATGGATTTAAATTGATTTAACTTATGATAAAATCCTGAGATCGCAGGCTGGAAGAGGAAGAAAGAAGCTCCTACTTTGATTGTAGGGCAGTTTGGGCAGAGAGGTACCTTAGCAGATGTGGAGAATAGTTAGAGGAAAGATGATTTTGATAAGAATTGATGTAGACTATACTCTTTGACTTCTTTTATTACCTTTGAGAGTTGTAAATTGCAGACTTTTAATTACTTTAACTGTTCTTGAATTTATCATTTTTCTGATACAGAGCCTTGTCTAGGCTTCAGTAAGAGTTTAATACATAATGCTGCAGGGTTTATCCTTATGTATAAATTTTTGTTTCTCTGATTAGTCTTTAAAATCATTTCATAAACATTGTTCTTGAAATAGATTGCCCTCCAGAAAGTTTGACCAGTTTATATTCCCACCAGGAGTATCTAAAGGTACCTATTTCATGGAATCCTTAGCTATAACAATTGTTCTAAGATATTCACTCTTCAATAGGTCTGTAGGTATAGACGTTCAGAGTGTATATGAAGAAAATATTAAGTTGCTCATAGCAATGGAATTAATGTTTAACAGTTATTCTTGAAGTTTATGTTCTGATTTTACAAGTAATTTCTAAAACAATTTTTTAAAATTGATTTTTAACAGCTTTATTGAGATGTAATGAACATACCATTCAATTCACCCATTTAAAGTCTACAATTCAGTACTTTCAAGTATATTCACAGATATGTGCAATCATTATGCACAATCCATTTTAAGGTAGTGCTTTTTTATCATGACACATTTTAATATCTTATAGGACTGTGGCTTTTGCTTCTATGAAGAAATGTCTTTAGTGTAAAATAATAATGAGGGCATTGACATATGCTAATGAGTAAATAAGATGTTGAATGAAAAGTTTTCAACTAAATGCTGTCAAGGATTATGAAAATGAAAAATTGCAATTTTGAAGAATTTTGAAATTAAAGATTTAGCATAAAGAATTCTGGAAGAAATTCTTTTTATCTTTTCATGTAGCTAAAAGACCAGCTTCGGGACAAAGCCTGGCTTCTGTTGTGTCTGCTCAGAAAATTACAAAGCCTGCTGCTAAATATGGAGTGCCTTTAACATATAAGAAATATGGAGATAAAAAATTACATGAAAAGAAACCACTCCAAAAACTTAAACAGGTATGATTATGTTACAAACTGTTATTAGTAACAAATTTAATTTTGATCTTATTTTATTGCAGCTCTATTATTTGATATTAATGGGATTATTTTTATTTAGTTACTAAAGAACATTGTTATTCTCTGCTTTGTCAGTCTTCTAAAACTAAGAAGCCTTAACATTAAGTAGATTTAAGTAAAGTAGTTGGTGCTATAAAAAGAAAGTGATACTATTAATGAAATCATTTTTTAACCTAAGCAGAACGATTTTTCTGCATAAAACAAGTAAATATCTAATACATTTGATAAAAACCTGGGAAAATTTTGTATTTGAGAATTTATAATCAGATAAATATATCCACAAAGCCCTCTTATAGTATGTTATCAACAAAACTTCTAAACTTCTAAAGATTGTCCTCACTTTTTTTGTTCTAAACCTGGCTTATCACTGAAAACACTGTCCTGGAGCTCTTAACTTGGTGATTATTTTTCTTTCTAATCTCTTAATACCCCTGAGTTTTGGGTAGGATGAGTCAGGTGTTTTCCTTACTTCTCATTGCCAGACTCTTCCCTGTTTTCCTTCTCACCCCCTCAAGCTTTGACATTTTTGTCATTAGACTATGTCACCTGCTATCCCTCCATGTTAGACTATGTCACCTGCCATCCCTCCATGTTAGGGTCATCTGCAGACCCTCATTTTTTGGCAAGTTTAATACTTGCCTCACTGTCACTCTTCTAAAAACTGCTTCTTGATGAGTCCAGTATCCAAAACAGTGACCCTTCCAATAGTACATGGCTTTTTATTTTGTTAATTGTTCTCTTTTAAAGATCTTGCCTCCCACCATACCTTAGAATCCTCACCTGTAGTCATGCCATCAAATCGGGTATTATCAATAACAGCAACTATTCTGTAGTCTCAATTATAACCTTTCCACTCCCTGACCACTGCTTCCTCTGTTTCCTGCTCATTCCTCAAAGGCTCTGCCTCCAAAACTTTTTTGTCTTATTTGGACCCATTGATCATACTAGTTTTTCATTGCCTGTCTCCTCCTAGTTTTTCTTTTTCTTTTTCAACTTAAATTCATGTTCTCACATAATAATAATTTCAAAACATCAGCTCTCTTGTCCCTATTTTCCACTATTACAGATCACTTGGCAAAAACTTAATTTGGTGAAATACAATTCTCTACCATTTTATGTCTGAACCTGGGCATGGAATGTAATTGAAAAAAAAAAAAATTGACTGTTCTAATTGTTCTCACTTTAAATTTATCACCAGTAATGTCAAGTGAGGATCTCCCACCATTCTGTTATATTTCTTCAGTCCATTTACTCTCACTTTTTATAAATGATTATCTTTTGCCTTCTCCTTGTTTTCACTAACGGCTAATGACTTCTTCTTATTTCCCTGAGAAAATAGAAGCAACTGGAAGAAAATTTTCCCACACACTCAACACTACTTCTGCTAGTCAGTCATAGATGTTTATAAATATTCTACCTTTCTTTCTATTACTTTAGGTGATCTGTTCTCATAGAGTCAACATGTATATTATTATTATTACTTTTGCCTCTTAAAGGACTTTGTGCTCTCATCTGCATTATTATATTGTTCCTGTTTACTGAGTCATTCCTATTAGCAAACAATATGTTTTATCTTTAGTCTGAAAAAACAAGCAAACTTTATTTCTCTTATTTTCTTCTAACTACTTCTACATATCTGTTTCCCTTGACACCAAAACTTTCCCAACCATTATCTATGCTGTCTCCAGCTTCTCTCTTCATTTTATCTTGGACACATTCCACTCAGGGCCTTCTATCTTACAACTATTAGGAAAGAGCTCTTCACAGGGACATCAGTGACCTCCACATCTTTAAATCTGGGAGTCCATTGCCTTCTTTCTCTACCTAAGTTTTTGACTCACTCAATTACCCCTTCCTTCTTTAAACATTTTCTTCACTTGAGTCCAAAATATTACATTCTTCTGATTTTCCCCCTACCCGATTGCTTTTCTCAGTCTCCTTTGCAAGTTTCTCTTCATTTCCCTTACCTCTAAATATTAAAGTGCTTAAGATCTCAGTCCTTGGGTATCTTCCTTTTTGTACCAGAATCACCTTCTTAATTGACAACATCTGTAAACTGACACTTAAATTGGCATCTCCAGCCTGGACTTCTTTTCTGAACTCCAGACTCATTTCCATCCTAACATCTCTAATTGGATTTCTAAAAGGTACCTTAGAATTAACGTATAAAACTGAACTCTAGATTACACATTCTCCCCAAACTGATCTTTCTTATTTCTGTAAATGACAACTTTGTTCTTTCATTTGTTCCCATCAGAACCTTTTGGAGTCGTCATTGACTACCATTTCAACATCACATTCTAATAACCCTGCCTTCAAAATATATTCATAGTCTATTTCTTGTTACTTCTGTCACCACATTAGTCCTACCACCCCTCATCTTTCACCTGGGTTATAATAATAATCTCCTGAATTAGTTCACTGCTGTCAAACTTACTTTTCTCAGTCTTTTCTCACTTGAGCAGCCTAAATCTTTTACAGTGAAGGTCAGATCATTGCACTTGCCAGCACAAAGCTTTCCACTGGCTTTTCATCTCACTCAGAGTAAAAGCCAAGGTCCTTAAAATGGCCCACAATGCCCTCTGGTGCTCTTATTGCTCTCTAAGCCTCATTTTCTACTCCCTCCTTGCTATTCCCAGTCCAGCCATGCTACCTAAACCTGGTTGCATTCAAACATGCCAAGCAGTTATCCGCACAAACACATTTGTATTTAATATTCTCTTTTCCTGGAGGACTTTCTCTTGAGAAAACTGTACTTTTCTTCCTTACTTTCTTCAGATTTGTGCTCAAAACCTAGTGTATCAGTAGATTCTTTATCCTTAATCACCAGTATACCAAATAACAACCATCTCTCTACCTACCCCCCACAATTTTATTCTCTTTATTCTGCTTCTTTCCCCACCCCCAAATTGTCACTATCTAATGAACTGTGTATTTTTCATTTATTTGCTTACTTCTGATCTCCTCCATTATAGTGTAAAAGCTCCATGAGAGCAAGAATCTTTGTCGTCATTCACTGATTTCTGAGAAGTAGTTTCTGGAAAGTAGTAGGTACTCAGTAAATATTTCCCAAATAAATGAATTAATGAATGGATTAGTGAGTAGTAGCTAAGACTTTTTCAAATCATTCAAATGTTAATTTTTTAAAATAATGAATCACAACCAAAAATTTTAGTAAAACTTACAAAAGCCATTTTATTATTATTTTTGTACCAAATGGCTATTAAAAAATAAAACCTCTAGAGAAATAATGATAACAATCAAGTCTCTTGAGAACACTGGGATATGGGTTTATTTCATAAGGTCAATAGTAGGAAAAAAAAGTTTTAGTAACTGTTTAGTTAGAAAGACAGTCTGCTAAGATTATTAATGATATCAGTGTTAAAGATACTAAAAATTAATATAATTCATTCAACTTTTAGTTTTAACCCAAAATTTCAAATTTAAGGATTCTTAGAGCCAGGCTTTTGTCATAACATATAAGGTATGTTCATGGAGAAAAAAATGGCAAAATACTGCCTTACCAAATAAACATCATACTCGTGCTTGTGTATTGAAGACCTTCCAGGATTCGAACATGCATTCAATATACCTTTCTCCCGTAATGCTCCTAAATTCTGGATCTTAGCTAAATTGGATTTAGCGCTAGTTACTGACTACATCCTGCATGTACATTTTCTTTCTTGTCTTTGTTCATATGTACCCACTCCTTTTAAAATTTTTTTTCGTTGTCTCTCTTCCTTGTAGGTACATATCACATTGATATTGGATTATTCTGTAAATCTTTAGAGTGCAAAGTAAAGACAATATTTATTCTGTTCTCAAATCTTATAGTCCAAATAAAGAGGCAAAGTCCTGAAAAAAGTCTAAAGGATCAAGTTGTGTGATGACTGCTTACATTGTTAGCTCTAGATTAAAAAATATAATGCTAGCATTATGGCCTAGGAAACTTACATTGGCAGCGTGGCTTTGATTTTCAGTCTTCCATTGATCTAAAAGAGGTAGGAAATACCTCAGATACTTTTTTTATCTATAAGATTTTTTTCTTCCCTAATCCCCCGCCCCCCAAAAAAACAGATAAATAATTTCCATATCAGAACTGCTTTAGCACCTCATCTTCTTAATGTTATTTTTATTAGAATGTCAGTTCTGTGAAGTTAGGGACCATGTTTTATACACTTTGTACAAAGTAAGCATCTAGTAAGTTTATTTTTTAATGAGTGAATAAATGACTGAATAAAGTGAATTCCAAGTCAGTAAAGTAATATTTTAACGCAGTTATTAGGTTTAGAGGTTAGATAAAAACCCTGCTTGCAGGCACAGTCAGAAGGCAAGTACTTTTGAGTTTTTATTCCTAATGCATAAAGACAACTAATACTTCAGTGTGAAGTCATGAAGAGAAAGCTTTAGAGCATGTGAAATTGTTCCTTTATATACATGTCTAATTCTTGAGATAGAAACTTGATTTCTATTAAGTTATTTAGTTCTTTGAAGTAATTTAAGTTCTATAACTTTGATCTGAAATTTTTTTCTATATAGTATGTATTTTAACCATTTTTTGTTGTAGTCTTTTAGTATAGTATTGACAGTTTTATGTAATGGAAGAGGGAAGAAACATACTCCCAGTATTCAAACATTACATTTAATTTAACTTAATTTTGTTGAAGGCTCTTCCAGTTTTTATTCAGATATATATATTTTAATGTAGCTATGATAGTGTACAGATGATTTTGTATTCTGATGTTTTTATTTAATGTTATATGTGCTTTCTGTACATTTTTATTTATTAGCTGTGGTTACATTTCATTGATAAGAAATCAGATTGGCTGCATTCTTATAACTGTTTTTTTTTTTTTAATCATGGCCTAGATTAAAATTGTTTTG
Source organism: Cynopterus sphinx (assembly GCA_030015415.1). Lineage (NCBI taxonomy): Eukaryota > Metazoa > Chordata > Mammalia > Chiroptera > Pteropodidae > Cynopterus > Cynopterus sphinx. Next base: position 63,098,642 of record CM057390.1, on the reverse strand, counting down.
GAAGTGTATTTTTTCTTCTGATGGAGTTCAGTGGAATATGGGCTCCAAAGTAAAGATATTTTGTAGGCAATTTTTGAGATGTTTATTCCAAAATGGTAGTTATTACAACTATAATCCATTTTAACATTTGGCTGTACACATGCAGAATCTTTATCTTACCAGGGAATTAAACTATCATTTGAGTGGTGGGTATCTTTGTGTCTGTAGCTCAATAAGGAATGTACACTTGGGTAGACTTATAGAAATGATATTGTCTTATCTCTTAACTGGGTTTTAACCCTAATGAATTGAGAGGTCAGAACTCTCGGTGAAACTAAACTAACATAACGGAAGGCCCCTTAACTTTGAGTAGAATTGTAGCCAAGTGTATAATCTATTCTTTCATATGGCTGATAGAATTAAATAATTGTTGGTTTTCTTAATGTTTCCCTCATTTTCAGTTAATACTATTCAGTATGTAAGAGCAGCATGTCATAGAATTTTAAGATTCTATTGAAAATATTCTAAATAATATTTTATCAAATATTCTGAATGACAGTTAAAGGGTTCAGATGATAGTTAAGTGTTCTGGATTTTAGGCAGGATTGTTGCTCTTAAACTTTTTAGTCAAATAAATGATTTTCTAAACCAGAACAATGAGAACTAAATAATAATCAGCATTTGAAATATCATATAGCTTATTTAAAAATATTTTATTTAAAACTACATTTGTATGTACAACAGTGTGAATGTATTTAATACCACACAACTGTATACTTGAAAATGGTCAAAATGGTAAATTTTATGAGTATTTTACCACAATGGGAAAAAATAGAAAAAAGTTTAAGAGGAAAATAAATAGAAAAAAAAGAAATGGCAGTCAAATGTCTGAAAATTTTTCAAATCTAACAATTAATAGAATTAAAGGAAATAATTGAAATATCTAAATTATTTTAAATATTTTTAAAATCAGTTTTTTCTTTAGTTTCTACATGCCTTTTTTATTTTTGAAAATTTTTCTCCCCCCACTCCCCACCCCCAAATCTAAAGCATCTCTTAGATTCACGTTTATAATGGCTTTTGGGAATTTTAACTTCCTATCAGGCCTAAAACATGAGTATTTTATAAGGAAAACCATACTGCTTAATGATATTGTCTTTCATTTTTAATTGCAGAAATTTAAGCTAATGCGTATTAAGTTATTACTACTCAGCATATCCTAAAAACTTCCTTCGCTCCAGTTTCTTGTTATGTTTTTTTTAAAGGCTTCAGCTAAAACAAAGGAATGGTGGTTAAGCCACCAGAGGGCGCTCCATGAATATGTTTCAATATTTTGGCTCTGATTTTAAAAATGAAATAAAAAACAATTTCTCTTAGTATGGATGTTTTATGTTACCATATTCTTCTGGGTAGAAATAGTGCTCTGAAAATACCTGTGTGATCTCAGAGAAACAGTTTTTTTCTTTTTTTTTTTTATTTCCCAAATATGAGTATCTTATATGTAAGGACATATAGGACATAAAAAGATAAATATAACTTATGCCTTCATGTAATTTACCACCTAAGAGTATGTAAGTGTCTTATTGAAACATTCTCTTCTTGTTCCAAATTATTCTGTAATTTATTTAAAGGCTGGTCATATATAATTAGATGCTGTATTACTCACGTTAATATTTTTAAATTGTTTGGTGTTGTGGTTCACAAATTTTGAAACCGGTGCTATACTTGCTACATAAGAGTTAACCTGTGGAACTTGTCAAAATATAGAATTCAGGGCTCCAGATTTAGAAATTATGTTTCAGCAACTCATGGGGATATGTATTGTTTAAAAACAGCTTTTTCAAGATATAATTTGCATACTATGCAATTCATCCATTAAAAGTTTGGAATTAAATGGTCTTTAGTATATACACAAGTTGTGCAACCATCGCCACAATAAATTCTGGATCATTTTCATCATCTCCCCCCCAAATTCTTTCCCATTAGCATTCACTCCGCATTCCCCACCCACCTCCTCCTATATTCCTAGGGGACCACTAATCTACTTATGTCTCTACATAGATTTACTGATTCTGGACTTTTCATATAATTGGAATCATACAATACATGGTCTTTTGTGACTGGCTTATTAACATAATGTTTACAAAGTTGTAGCAGGTGTCCATGTTCTAGCATGTATCAACATTTTCCATTTTATTGCCAAAAATATCCCTTTGAGTGGAAGGAATATGTATTTTTACAAAGTTTTTGGATAACATTCTCCACTAGTTTAAAGCTATATGCATAGAACATACTTTGAAATATTAACTTTATGTTTATAATACTCTGAAAAGCATTATCTTCGGTTGTTTTTTATTTGTACTTCAGTAATAGTGCCCCTAGAGCCCTCTCTTGACTCTTTTAAAACTGGAGGTTACTTTCTATTAGTGGTGGCAAAATCATTTTAGTGGAGGACAAGCAGGGATTTTTTTTCTTTTAAGTAATAGAGTGTAGAGTGACAGATTATATTACACATAAAGGTATTTTATGAAATTTGGGGGGTGGGGAGGAGAGAGAGAGAGAGAGAGAGTGAGTGTGTGTGTGTGTGTGTGTGTGTGTGTGTGTGTGTGTGTGTGTGTGTGTCTTGGTCTGGATGTGAAATATATTTCTTGCTATGGGTTACTTTTTAAAAAAAAACTAGAAATATACTTTTCTTAATTATATCTATGTAGAAAACAAATATAGATAACAAATCCTTATCTAATTTGTAGTTTTACTTTTTGTCCAGGCCCACCATACTCCATTGAAGAAAGTGAATCCTGGAGAAGAAAGGGGGAAAATGTTTGAGGTATAAAGAAACCTGTCTGCTTATTTTAAAGCTTTGCAAAAATAATTATAAGAAAAAAAAAATTTATTAAAAAAAAACACCTCCAAACCTTTTCTCCTTATTTCTTTCATATAAATACCTTAAATTTATTTCTTTTTCCTTTTTTTTTCCCTCTTTTTACCTTTTTGGGCATACTTTGACAATTGGCGTACTAATTTTCCTGATGAAACTGAAACAGTAGAAATGATTATTGATAAAAATGTTCTTTTTTATTTAAGGAAGGAGCGAGAAAGAGAAGGTTGGGATTTATCGAAAGAGAAAAGAAACCAAAAGATCAGGTAGTCTTTTGCTGTTAATTTTCCTCTCTTACCAAGCTATAGATGATAATAGTTTCAAGAGCTCTAAGAAGTTTGTCTTAAAAATTGTTTCAGATTAGTTTAATGAAGGCTGAACAGATGAAAAGGCAAGAAAAGGAAAGGGTAAGAGGATAATCCGTTTTTCTATGGTATATTCCATGTTCTCCCCACACACATACTTTTATGTTAAAGGAAGACACTGATGTTCATTTTATTACTAAATGTGTTTCATGTATTTCATGTTAAATACTTGAAATGGTGTTTTGTTTGTTTCTTTTCCCCAAAAGTTGGAGAGAATAAATAGGGCCAGGGAACAAGGATGGAGAAATGTGCTAAGTGCTGGTGGAAGTGGTGAAGTAAAGGTAGGCATTTGAAACCAATATAGTTACACTACTACCATTTTTTCCTCTAGTGTCACCTTGCTTTTTAAAATCTATATAATTAACTTTTTTTTTGGTGTACATTTACTTTTTTACTTAGAATTCTACAGCATCTATTACGAATTCTTAGTTTTTCTGCGTGTATTTGATATACTAATATGTGACACTGGTAAAATACTTTAAAAGTTTGGTACAAAGGCTGTGATATACCATTTCTGCCAGAGGAATCACTTTAAAATCAATACAATTTTTCTCATCTCTTCCTTAAATCCTTCTGTAGCTTCACATAGCATTAAAGATAAAGTTTTCAGAAGACCTGTATTAATCTGGCCCCTGCCAGTCTCTCCAAGCTCATCTTCATCCTTTCCCTGCCACACACTGTATTCTGTAGTTATGTCAAACTAAAGACCATATTGTAGTTTTCTTACTGTGTGTAGTCTGATGAATCTCTTTGTCTTGTATTGTGTTTCTCTCTCTTTTTTTTTTTTTTTTGATAGTACCTTCTCCCTCTTCACTCTCACTCCCATCTCCAACCTTAAATAACCAACTATCTAACTAACCATTAATTGGTTATTAAAACGAATTACCTAGCTAACCAATTACATAGATATGGTCATTTAAACTTTTGAATAGAACCAGACTATATAACCTTAGGTAAATTATTTAACTTTTCTGAGCCTTACTTCTTCATTTAAAAAAAGAAAAATTTCAAGAACAGTGCCTGGAGCTTGACTAGGGTAATTTCCTATTTCTTTCTGTCTTCTGCCAATCTTTACTGTGCATTTCCTCTTTTGCTCTTGTAGCATTCTTTATGTACCTGTGGTAGGCTGAATTCTGAGGGGTCAAATTCCTGACCCCTGGTGTACACACCTTGTATTGTTGCCACCTCTTAAATGTTGATGAATATGGTGGTAAAGTACCTCCTTGATTAGATTATGCTATATAGCAAATGGTGAAGGAACTGTTCTCCTACGATTATGTTAACATTTTATAAGACTCCCTCATGGCAGACTGGAAGAGGAGAAGAAAGTCAGAGAGATGCTTCTGCTGTCCTGGAAAAAGCAAACATTCATGTGGCAAGGAGATATAGGTGTCCTCTAGGAGTTGACAGTGATTTCTGGCCATTAACTAGCAAAAAAATAAAGGTGCCCTTAGCCATTACAGCTCCAAGGAAATGAATTCTGCCAAAAACCATTCAGCTTGGGAGAGGATCTAAACTTCAAATGAGAATTGCGGATTTGGATTTCTGCCTGGTGAGATCCTGAGCAGGGTACCCAGCTAACAATACCCAGACTCCACAGCCAGGGAAACTGTAACCTAATATTGTCTTAAGCTAAATCTGTAGTAATTTGTTACACAGCAATAAAAATGAACACACTGTTATTATTTATTATAATTTTAATTTGTATCATACAGTCAGCTATTAGTCAGCATGTCTTGAAACTGTGAATTCTTTTGACCAATACTCATTAAACTTGATAATTTAGGTGCTCGGTAGGTATTTGTGAAGTCAAATTGATTGCTACTCTTGTTTCTTTTCTCCCAAAGTTATGATTTGAATAAAAGTTTGCTTTGTCTATTTTATGTAGACATTTATTCTATCCTAGCTTTCTTGATTTGTTTTCGGTCTCAAGATGCACACATTTTTTATGTTATATATCAGTAATTTAGTATGAGTCACTTTTTCTAATTCTATGTTAATATAGACCCACACAGGTTTTAGTAAATACAATTTTATCTTAAAATTATACTTTACTATTGTTATACTGTATTATCTGCTTTACTATGAAATAAAATTTATTACCTCCTAAATAATAAGAAGTGACTCAGACAGATTTTGGCCCGTTCTAAAATAACTAACCGCATATCTTATCTGATTGGAAAATAAAAACTTACTAATCAAAGTGTAGGTTCTCAGATCTTGTCAGACATTTTATATCAAGTCCATGATTAGTGTTGAGAATTTGATTATTTTTCTTCTCCTTTTGCATGTATCTTCCATGCAATAAAATCTTTTTTCCTGTGATGTCTAAAGCTGTGTTTAATCGTAAAGTCCAGATTTATCAATGTTGTTTGATAAATAATTGAGACAGTTTTTCAACAGTGTTAGATATAATGTACTTAACAGATTTCTGCTTTATTTATAAATTCTTTAATGCCTTCATGAGCATTAATTAAACCATTCCATGACTGAAATCAAATTCTATGTTAGTTTCTATACTTATTCCCCATAGGGGTTGAAATATTTAACTACTTAAGCTGTTTTATTTCTGTACAGTTGTTAAGAACCTGGAGGCTCAGTATAAAGTGAATTAACTTTATAAAACAAAGATGCAACAAAAACTAAATATTATTGGCAATATTTTAAAATTAATACTTTTGTTACATACTTCAATAATATGACATTATTCACAGTATAAATAACCAACTGTCTTTGATTATTTAGTATCTGCAAAATCTGGAAATTTTTTGCTTTATTCATTTTTGATGTATCACCTTTTAATGTGTTTTTAGAAATATTATGAAATATTCCATGTATATAGTTTGATCATGTGGTGATCATATGTAAGAGGTGTACCTATTGTTTGAAAATATGTTGGAATACTATTCGGCAATAAAAAGAAATAGATGTTTATACATGCAACAACATGGAGCAATCAAGACATTATACTAAGGGGAAGAAGCCAGACACAAGAGTACATATTGTATGATTCCATGGCAAATCCAATCTATATAATACAGCAGATCAGTGGTTGCTGGAGTGATGGGACATTGACTACAAAGGAATATGAGGGAACTTCCTGGGGTGATGGATATGGTTTTGATTATGATAGTGAATACACAAGTACGTATGTTAGAACTCATCAGCCTATGCTTGTAATTCGTGAATAAAATGTTTTGTAAAAGATCATATTGCTTCAGTATTCTAGTTTAGTATTTTCAATATTATGTTGAGTATAGAAATCTTCAGAGGTGTTTTTATACTTTTGTTTTTCAAGAGAAACATTAGAACACTCAAATTCAAGTTAAGATGATATTAATATCAGACTAAACTCAGAGTAAACATTCTCATAGGAGGTGTGACTACCTTTATCAGATATGATTCTTGCCTTGAGATGCAAGTTTTGAAGGCATGTGTGTGTGACCTTGAAAGAGTTTCCTGCCTAATTATTTTACCTGTTTCTAGTAACTTTCTTTGCTATTCAAGTATCTGTAATCAGTCATCTTTTTTTATCTTGAGCTGATTTTTTAAAAAAATCGTGCTTTCTTATAATACTGTGTGCAACTTACTGTTTCAAGATGTTAACAAAAATTTTATTTCCTTGAGTACACTAAAAATTTTTTTATTAGATACATATATGTGTGTATATATATAGTATAATTTCTTAGCCAGACTTTCTTAAGACGTTATTTATCACTTAGAAGCTCTTCTTCCTTTACTGTCAGTATTCTGGCTTCTGTTCTCATCACTTCACAAAAAAACGGGCTTTTTGAACACTGCCCCTCAACTTTAGTCATATCAGTTTGTCTTATTTTCGGTGCTTTGTTTGACCTTTGCATTTGAGATTGTCAGTTTTCTCATCTCATTGAAATTCTTCCACCATGACTTCTGTAACATTATATACTTATTTCTTTTTAACTCTTACTCTTTTCTGACACCTCTAATTTCTAAATATGAGTTTTCTATGCACTTGAGTTCTTATGTCTCTGAGGTTGTATCCTTATCCGTCGGAAAACCCACTACTCCCTTCAGCATTCTAGGCTTCTTGGCTTGGTGTCAGGGTAACAAACCTTCTAATTCTTCTACCTTATGCTCTCATTCCTGCTTATCTTGCATAATTTGACTTATAGACCTTAAAAACTTTTGGTATGCTATTCCTACTAGAAATAGAAAGTTTATAAATGCTTTATTTCTGTTGTTCATTATAAAATACCCAGGCTTGATAGCAGTTAGTTACACCAATATTTTATGACCAAGCTTAATTGTTCCTATTTGCCTTCCTTCCAATTATATTTAATCTTATTTCTTCCTCCCCCTACTGCCAGCACCCAAATATATATTTAAATTGCTTATTTTTGCTTTAATACCCTGGCTCATATTTAATCATTTAATCTTTGTTTTTTTACATTGCTTTCAAGGCTGGATAGAACAATATCTTTCTTTAGTGCTTTAAAAATAATTTATCTTTAGGGATTTTTACTTCTGGCAATTTTTTTTCTGTTTTGTGAATTTGCTCAGTACTCACTACTTTAAAATGTGCCTATTACTATTCATTTGTCACAGGCATGAAATGTTTTTCTAGCTTTGTGCTTTGTTTTCCAAGCTGTTTGTAAGCTGCTTAAGGATAGATATGTTTTGCTGCTTTTATTTACACTAAAGTATGTTTCAATGATGTTTATATTTTCATTGCTTGTTGAAGAAGGATTTGGGGTATATTAAATATATGCAGATGGTTTTGTTAAATACAGCTTTGAGTGATACAAAAGTGATCTCTGTTTACTTAAAAGTGGTACTTATTTAAACTTAATAGAATGGCATCACATAAAATGTATATTAGAAACTTGTTTTAAACCTTCTAAGACCAGATATTTTCATATTTACATGATTTAAGTGACATTTTATAGTTTTGTTTGTTACATTCAGTTACGCTTTATTGTTATCAACAACATATACTATTTTTTATTATTAATGGTTATAGTAGGAATATATTTTGCTTTAGGCTATGTGTTTATTAATATGTTCAACTTAGTTAATTGCTTTTTAAACAAGTGTTGAAAATTTTTCTTTTGAGTAGTACAGGTCTTTTAGGCATTATGAGATAAACATGTGAGAGCTCTCTGTTTAATTCCTAGGCTACCTTTTTTGGCAGTGGAGGAGCTGTAGCTCCATCATTTCCTTCTCGAGGACAGTATGAACATTATCATGCTATTTTTGATCAAATGCAGCGACAAAGAGCAGAAGATAATGAAGCTAAATGGAAAGAAGAAATACGTGGCCGAAGGCTTCCAGAGAGGTATGGACATGTTCTGTAGAAGTTGTTTATGCTTTGCTTCAGAAAAAGTAATAAAAGTTATTGTGCATATTTATCTACAGAGGAATTTCACCTGGAATATATCCAGGATTACCTAATGGGGCAGCAGGTCATCACTATTTCCAGGATGATGATGCTGTTAGAAAAACTGAAAAGATTGAGGGCTCTGCCTAAACAACCCAATGAAAACAGGTTGGACCGTGATGATCCGTAAATTCATCCTTGTGTATAATTTTGTCCTGTGTCATGTCTAGCTCAGTATCTACACTCTGTTTTCTCCATTGATTACATAGAATATTTTTTGCCTTCTGGGTATAATAATTTTTTCAGGAGCAAATTTGGCCCTTGATTACATATAGCTCTTCAATTTAGTCTAATTTTTATAACTTATATGTGATAATTTGAATGTACTATTTAAAGGAACATGTGATAACTTTGAGCTAACATAGTTTTAATAACTTCATCTTCCAATTTCTTTAAATCAGAATATGTTTAAATGGAATCACACTTTATGCAGAACTACAAAGCATGCTTCTTTGTTTTCCTTTTCCTCAACACTTAGAACCCATTTCTGTCTATTTTGACTTGTTTTCTCTTCACATATCTCTCTAAATCATGGTTCTCTATGGTCTTGTTCATCAGAATTTTCCTTTTCTTCCATCGCATTCATTTGGTATGATAGCTATCAGTAGTTTTAATTTGCATAGTTCCTTTTTTCTTAAGTATGCCTACACGTTTTCTTAGACATTCCTGTTTCTTCTGTAAAACATTCTGGTTATCAGAATATCATTTTGTGAAAGTTTAGTTGCATTGCCTTTTCCTTGTCATTTTAGAGGGAATACTTTTGATTATGATAAAAATCTTCATGATCCCCCATATATAACAGATGATCAAAAGGTATTTGAACAGAAGTAAATAATTGAGTTGAATATAAATTAGCATTATTAATTATATACAGTTGCCTGATGTGTTAAGCTAATTGTTTATTTTCTCTATTTTTGAGAAAGGAAGGCTATACAGACTCACACATATCCATATTTTCATGAGATGGCAAAGCAAATTTATGTGTGGCTTTTACCTCTGGTGTTATTGATCTTTGTAGTAAATAATTGGTTTGGCTTTATTTTATTTTAATCAAATCTAAAATGAGTATAGTATGAGGAAAATAGGAAAACTGTTATGTTTCTTCCTATTGTTCATCTTCCAGAATGTTTCTTAGTTCTTCACAACTGGAATGACAAATAATGGACTGTATTGGGCCATTTACATCAATCTCCTATTATAACCTTAAAATATTTGCATAAATTTATACTTGAATTTCAGATTGTTTTTAATGGCTGTGTATCTCAGTTACCTCTTCCATTATACCACACCTTCTTTTCAGTTTTTGAGCATCAAATAGGGTTTCACTATTTTAATTTTCAGTTTTTTAAACTATTCATGGTGGTAAGATCAGTTATCATTTTATTTCTGTCAACTTTGGTGGGCTTAGCAATACTCAGGCTTAGTATACATTTTCTTATGTTGCATCGAAGTTATTGTTCTTTTTGTTATTGATGATATTTATTGAATACTTATTATTTATTGAATACTTATTATTATATACCAAATTGTATTGATTCATCACAGCAACCTTTTGAATTAGATAATACTTTTTAAATAAAAATGGAGATTTTAGGACTTACAGAGATTTAAAATTTGTGCATGGTCAGGTACCTAGTAAGTGATATACCTGGGATTTAAACTAAGCCCATCTGACTGTAGAGTTCAGCTCCCTAAATACTCTGTTAGGAGGTTTCTTAGCTTTTTGAGATAGTACTAGTGAACTAATAAGTTAATGATTTAGTTGGTTATAAAATTTTTAAATATTGGGTATTTTAAGAATTAAACATGATACTAGATGCTGATTCAACTTTTATATACGGTTGGCCCTTGAATAACATAGGTTTAAATTCTGTGAGTCCAGTTATATGTGGACTTTTCCAAATAAATACAGTTGCCCTGTGTATCCCCAGGTTTTGCATCTGTGTATTCAATCAACCTTTAGTCAAAAACAGTATTTCTATTCTGCATTTGGGAATCCACAGATGTGGAGGGCTGACTGTATGCACTGTCTTGTGCCAGGGATTTTGGTATCTGCAGTGGAGAGAGAGTTCTGGTAGTCTTTGAACCATTTCCGATGGATACCAAGTGATGACTGTAATCTATATGTTCTCTTTCCTGTTTCAAACTGAATCAGCAAACTAACCTATAGTTATCTAAGACTTTCATATTCTCTTTTCCTCCTATTTTGGATCACCCACATTTGCCTGTTTCTTATTTATGGTATTATTTTTTTCTTTTTTAATCAGTAACTCTGGCCAGTACAACTTTATTTATGTTCATGTCTTAACTCACCTCTTCAGTTAGCCTTTTTTTAAGACTTTATTTTTTTTTTTTATAGCAGTTTTAGGTTCACAGCAAACTTGAGTGAGAAAGTACAGAGATATCCCATATATTATCCCTGTCCAAAATCATACATAGCCTTCATTATCCCCACCAGAGTAGTACGTTTGTTACAACTGGCAAACTTTCATTCAGTTAGCATTTTAATATTAGAACTTCAGCTATCTAAGACTATTTTATAAAACTATTGAGTGCCTTTTAATATTTGTGTTTTACAGTGCTTTTGTTTTTCCAAGTTATTTTCTCTATATAATTTCATTTAATTTGGATAAAGCTGATGACAGCACCATTCTATTAGCTAGACATGATGCCACTTAAACAGAGGAGGAAGCTTAATGAATAAACCCTCTATATCCATTTTTTATCTCATTAACTCTGTACTTCCCCACCTCTTCTACTTTAAACCATGTCGACTAATTTTTCATTTCTCAGATTATTTCTACTACCTAGGTCTCTGTCTATTTTTATGTTGTTTTCACCTCTTAAAATAATTTATTTGTAGTCATCCTTCAAAATTTTTAAATTTCCTTTATCAGAAAAGGATTTGAGCCATGGATATGAGGTACCCTGCCCCCAATTTGGCCACTTATTTATGCATTTGTAATAAGAAAAAGAAAATAATTCCTTTTTTTTCTCTTGTCAAGATAAAAAAAAGTTCATTTTAGAATAATTATTTCTTTTTAACCCATTCTAATGTTCTGTATTTTACTTTCCAAATTTCTAATTTCTTACTATATGTAGAGTTTATGTTTTACTGACTTTAAGTTGTATAGTTTTGGAACTCAAAAATATATTCTGTTTAATTTTATTAAACAAAATAAGTACATATGAATTGACAACGTTTAATGAAGAGAATGACTCTTAAGAAATAAATCGACTATTTCCTATTAACTCCATGAGCCTAGCATGATAGTTTGTACCCACAGTTTAGCACAGTTTTACTACTAGAGAGAGAAATAAAAATATGAGTATGGGTTCTTCTTTTTGATATCTATGAAGTAGTAAACAGAAATGCATGAAAAAAATAAAGACATTTTATAGGGTTTTTTTGCATATTATAAGAAGTCATAGAATAATTAAACTAATTTTTTTCTTTATTAATAAGGTATATTACTCCAATTGATTTTAGTATATTGAACCAAGCAACCTCACATTCCCAGAACTCTATTTTATACGTCCTTTTTTGGGGAATAAATATTATCAAATAATTGGTACTCAGTATTTGTTTAATAGAGGAATAAAGAAATAATGTTAAGCAAAAAATGCTATGTGTTTTAAGCTTGTGATTGAAAGCAGCCCATTATGTAAACCTGCTTATTTAAGCCAACTTAGGAAAAGGCTATTCAGTGAAGCAAAACTTAAAAATAATATAAATAAATAGAACACCTACTGTTATATATACATAAATGGTGTGAAAAATCTATAATGCAAAGCAGTTTTACTAGGAACAGGTTTTTAGTAACATAATTTTGTGCAACTGTTGTATTAACATGTTACTTTGAGGTTCAGACTGACAGACATTGGACATAATATCTTAGGATGGGAAATGTAGCACATTCTACTTCTATAGAGGTTAGATAAGGAAGTCGATACAATCAGGACATATAGCAGAGAGATCAGAATTTTATCTAATTATAGATGGTGGTGTAAGCTTCCAGGACCCTCCAAAAGAGCCTTACCAGTAGACATATAGTTTCAGTTGGTATGTCTGAGCAATGTACCCTTTAAAGTTTTTCTGTCATTTTCAGGCCCAACTTTATATAAATGAGGCTCTAACAGATCAGAATATAGCCTTGCTTGGATATATAAAGGCATATGTTGCATCCAAACCAGATGTACCTTATTAATCTCAGAATTATACAGTACAGAATATGACTAGTTGAGGATAGCACATGTGCACTACAGAAGCATAAACAAATTTCTTGTTCATTATCCTTGATTTACTCAAGCTACCATGGCTTGAGTGGAGTGCATTTCTGAATTTGGTGATGTGAACTTGATTAAGATGTAGCTACCTAGATGTATCTTTGAGTTATAATAAAAAGCTCTTAACCAGCTATAGAGATTATCTAATTCTAGAAAATTCCAAGGATGGAAATTTAACAAGAATTTTTTAAGTATCACATAAGATAAAGATAGATAAACCTTAGGTCATAATCATTCATAGCTTTGTGGTGAAATAGATTTTAAGTTTTTACAGCTTAATTTCTTTCTAAAATATTTTCATGTTCCATTTAGTGGTTAGTAAAACATGTAAAAGAAATAATTATTTGAGACATAAAAATAGGAAGTGTTTAAACCTACTGGGAGACAAAAGGCATTTATTTCATTTTTTAGAGCACAACTTAGTTGTGATCCAAAGAAGGACTGTAGGAAATTTGTGTGCCTTAATAGTCAAAATCCGAGTAGAATCACAGGCAGTAACTTGCTCATCTTTGTTCCTCACCTCCAATATTAACTGCAATTGATACCATACTATGAGTTCTGTAATTACTGGGGCTGGCTTGTATTTATTTTGGATCTCCTATACTTAGTGTGTTAATAGGACCAATATAGGTAAAGATGTTCAATAAAAGTTTATTAATATTTTTTACTTTTAGTTTAGGATCACATTTACGTTTGTTCATAATTGTCAGAGAAAGATACAGAAATATAATTGGAAAAGATTAAAAGAAGTAATTGAGCTATTAATTTTCCCCTAATGTATCTATTTTACTAGATATTCAAGGAATTCAGACATTGCTTTTTACTACATTTTTGAAATTTCACAAACTTTTTGTTTTGTTCATTTTTGAAATTGCTATTATACTGCTTTAATTTTACTTCAATACTGACTAAAGAAGAATCTTAGATATATTTTATACAAAGTTCTGAAATAAGCTTAACTCCTTGGAAGCTATGGAGATTCTTCTATAATTTAGTCTAAAATAATTTTATGTATCTGTATGTAGAATAGAGAAAATAAATGTGTGGATAACCTTATTGTTCAGATTGGAATAGATTTTACTTGTATTTAAAATAATAAAGGATTTGATTTAGGTAGTAGATACTAATACATATGTAGGGAATTCTTTATTCCAGAGGAATGTTTTATTTCAGATCAGCCTTATTCTGTAACAAAGAAAGTATTTAGAATAAGTATAATTTGTAACTTTTTGGGATATTTAATGTTCATAATTTCTGACTTTGCTCTTTTCCATATTACTCAGGCAAAAGGGGCTGCTAGCTGTGGAAAGAGCTAAACAAGTGGAAGAATTCTTACAGCGAAAACAGGAAGCGAGGCAGAACAAAGCTCGAGCCGAAGGGCACATGGTATGATTTTGTTGTTGTTGTTGAGGTTTTTGAATCTATTAGTATTCAAAGCAAAGGTCTGGAGTAAGGTAGGTATAAATGAGAAGCACTGCAGTCTTTTTCAAAAATTTACTCTAAACACTTAGAGTATAATATTGTGATGTATTTTGACTTATTTTAAACCCTCTTCTGCTATATTTTTTATACCAAGGGTAAAATTTTCTTGTTGGTTTTGTTCATTGGAAGTAAGTCCACAGCTGTATCTTTCCTTTAAAAAGAGTTGGAGTAGGTATGGCAATCAAGATAATTTATACTGAATAAGTTTCTACATTGCTCATTCCCCTACCCCATCCCACCCCATATACTTTTGGTTTTGAAATGCTTTTAAGTAGCAGAGAATTTAAAGAAAAATGAGAAATAAACATTTGAATAAATATATGAGTAATTACACATTACTCTAAAGCAAATTAGAAACAAAGTTATATTAAAGCCTCTAATTATGCCAATTAACTAAATTAAGTTACATATCCAAGAACATATTAACAGTTTTTAGATAAGAATTTTAATAGTTAAAACTCAATAGTTTTATAGAAGTGCACAACTGCTTTTTGACCTTTGTCCACAGAACAACTGGTATTTTTTTCTATTAGCTCAGCACCCTATAAAGCATCATGCTCACACAGGAAATGGTTCAATTATGTGGTAATATATTTGGATTAAATTTATATCTACACAAGTTCATCAGTGATATCTTTGTGAGTTAATGCAATTATTACAATTTAGGATATTTTTCTTTGAAATAATGTCATAGAAAGATAGCTAAATTTTTTAATGGTTACCCTTTATATTTTTAGCACAGATCAGTTTATATTTTTCTAAATCTGGAATTAATCTGTGTTTGTATCCTTCCTGTAGATAGTAGAAAACCTCCGGCATTCTCCTTTAACTCATACCTCTCATGTTAATAGCATCTGGAATTTTAGTTATGGATTTTAATTTAACTTATTTTGAAGCAATTGCTAGAATTATCAAGATTTATAGATTTTTTTCCTCATCATTATTTCTTACATCGTACCAATCTCCCCTCAGTTTATTTTTCTTCATGCTGGAGAATACTTTCTGGTAATCCTTTCGGAGAGAAACATTCCAAAATTTTCTGGGAAATGTCTGTATTGTCCTCGTTGATAAATGATAATATGTAGTGGTGGTGTGTTGGCAAGTTTGCTTAGCATTTGTATGTCTGAAAAAGCATATTGCTGATGCTTTTGAAAAATTTTTTCTGGGTATAGTATTATAGGTTGAAAGTTGTTTTTTTTCTTTCAGTGCTTAAATGATATGTCTCTCCTTATCTCCTGGTATGTCTGTTCCTGACAAGAAATCTGCTGTCATTCTTATCTTTTTTCTCTATATATCATTTTTTCTCTGATAGCTTTTAACATTGTTTCTAACATTATTCCTTCATTGCTAAAAGTGATTTGATAACTCTGTACTTGGTGTAGTCTTCTTTGTGTTTATTTTGGAGTTCTTTCAGCTTCTTGGATCTTCAGGTTTATAATTTTTATCAGATTCATAAAATTTCAGCCATTATTTCTTCAAAAAGAGTGTTTTTCTGTTCTCCTCTTTTTTCTTTTAGGATGTTCAGCACACACATATTGCTCCCTCAACAGCTGACTGATGTTTTGTTTATTTTTTAGTCTTTTTTCTATGATGAAGTTTATTTAGATCATTTTTATACTTTCAAACTTTCTCTTTATAATATTTAGGCTTTTCTCTACCTTCTTGAGCATATGGAATATAATTATAGCAACTGTTTTAATGACCTTATCTACTAATTCTGCTATCTTTGTCATTTCTGACTCTGTTTGCTGATTGATTTTTCTCCTCAATTGAGTTATCTTTTTTTCCTTCTTTATATACCTGGTAATTAGTAATTGGATACCAGGCATTGTGGATTTTATTTTGGATTTTTTTTTGTTGGGGGGGGGTGGTAATTAAATATGTTAGGTTTTTATTCTGGAATGCAGTTTTAAGTTACTTGGAAATAGTTTGAATCTTTCAAGGCCTACTCTTAAGCTTTTCTAGGCAGATCCAGAATAGCCTTTAGCCTAGAACTAATTTGGCCCTTTGCCGAGGCAGTACCTGTTGATATGAAAGTCTTCCTACCGTGACTGTTGGAAGAATTAATTGTCACTCATCAGGAGACTCAGAAAACACTCAGAGGGTACCCTCTACTATACTACCTATGCAGCTCTCTCTTCTTTGGTTACTTCATCCTACAAATTTTAGTGGTCTTCAACTTCCCAAGCTCTGATTGCTGTTTTCTGAGCTCAGGCAAACTGCTCAGTTCTGTTTGCGGACCCATGCTACACTCTTGAAACTCTTGCCAGGCAGTAAGTTGGGCAGTTAGTTAGTTACTAGGCTGACCTCACTTGTTACTGTCTCTCGAAGATCACTCTCCTGTGCTGCTTGTTGTCTAGTGTTTGATAAACTGTTGTTTCATTTATTTTATTCAGACTTTTAGTTGTTCAAGGTGGGAGAGTAGATCTAGTTCCAGTTACTCCATCATGGCTACAGTTGAAAATCTTAAATAATAACTTGATAAATAAATATAAGTGTGAAATTCTTTTCCATACTACTTTGATGATACTGCCGTATCTTTTTTTCTTTGTTACTAATAAGACATGTGATGTTCTGGTTAATGTTTATTTCTAAGGGATTTTTATTTTCTCAACTTTTAGGACTGTTTTTCTATCTTTGATGTTCTGAAATTTCACTTGAATATTTCTCAGGATTTTTTTTATTGACTTAACTCAGGCTCTAACTGGATATTTTGAACATGAATACTTATCTTAAGTTTTGTTAACTTCTCAATATTTTTTTAAGTGTTGCTGCTTCTTTTTCTGCTTAAGAGAACTCCACTAGACAGATTGAAACCTGTGCATTAAATTTCCTTCTTTCTGTACTCTCATGTCATCCTTTTTAATCTTCTTTTTTACTTTTTGAAGGATTCCTAGGCCTGAATTTTAGCTCACTAATATATTCATTTTTGTCTACTCTGCTGCTGTTCAGCCCATGTAATGAGTTTCCTTTAATTTTAGAAACTTGTATCTTCATGTCCATCAGTTCTAGTTATTTTTCTCCTAAAACTCTTTGATCGTGTTCTCATTCCTCTCATACCAAAGTTATTGTAAAATCTTGTTCTTAGTGTGCTATTGCTTATGTTACCTTGGTTTCTTCCATTTTTAACTTTGTTATCTATTTCGTAGTGTTGGCATTCCTCAACTGGTGTTCTTGATGATGTGTTTATGTTTGGGAGTGTCTATTTTATTATTCATTGCCTTTGTTTGAGTGATCACTTGACAAGATGGGAGACAGGTCTCTACTGATTTGTCACTCTGTACCATTTTCAGTGAGAGTAGAGGATGGCTAGGACATATTGCTATTCTGCCAAGCAAATACCTTGAGACCTTATTTTCTGAACTTACAAGTTTCTAATTTTTCCTAAGTAGTACCTGTTATCCAGATCATTGGCCTATCCTTTCACTCTTAAGTTCTCTCTTATCACTTCTATCTAAAGGGAACTGACTCTGTTTTTTCCTTTGTAGAGATGGATAGTGTTCTGGAGGTGACCCTCTTATTGTAAACACTGTTGTTTGCTATAAGGCCTTCTTATGCTCTTAGCTTCCACCATGGCTTAGAGTATGCTTTGTGTCGTTTATACCTTCTATGGTATTTGTCTTTCTGACATGCTTTTGCTTGTAAAGCTTCTTACTTTAAAATGATTTTGTGTATTTATCTCTGAATTTCTTCTGTTCTTGGGACTACCAAGAGCTTTGCTTGTTCTTGAGTGCTGATATGTATTCACTTAAAATAACCACTTCTCTATTCTAGGATTTTGTAAGAAGGTGGGCTATTGTGTCACTCTGCCATCTTGCAATCAGGAATTAGTCTTTTCATTTTGTTGTCTTATCATTCAAAAAAATATGCGGTACAGATCAGCAGTGCATCTTGATAATGATTTTTTAGGATTTTTCAAGATTAATTTTGTTGAACTATGTAGAATTTCTTTATTCCCTAGATGACTAAATTGTATACATAAAACTTTGCTTTAGAAAGATGTGGCTAAAGTGAAGAATTGCTGTTTTTTAGTATATTTGGGTATGTGCATCATATATTACTTGTTTTAGTCACTAATTTAACAACAAAGCAGTGTTTTTTTTTTTTAAAAAACTTTGTTGGTAATAGGTTAGTTAATTAAAGGTGACTTAATTAAAGCTTAATTAGACATAGTTTATCTAGAGTAATTTATAATTTAATGTTGAATATATACACTAGTAATGTGAGCCAGTGAATAGAAGTGAGGGCTGAGATTAATTGTGGGAAGTAAAAAAGGCCTCACACATTTTAAGTTCTAAACTGTAACTTTTTAATGATGAGGTAGAGGTACTGTTTAAAATTTACCTCTATTAGTTTTCTGTTGCTATATAACAAATTACCATAAATTTAGTGGCTTAAAGCAACACAAATTTGTTGCTCACAGTTTCTATGGGTCAAGAATCTGGCAAGTTTTAACTGGGTGTTCTGTTGGTGGTCTCATAAAGCTGAAATCAAGGTATCCTCATCTGCAGGCTCAACCAGGGCAAGATCTTCAGTGCTTCCTCGGAGTGTTAGTAGGATTCACTCCCTTGCTGCTATAGGACTGAGGTCTCCATTGTCTGACTAGCTTTTGACTGGGACCACTCTCAATTCTGAGGCCACTGTTAGGCCTTTGCCAGGTGGCCTCCTTTATGTCAGCAACAAAGAACTTTCTGTGTCTGAAATTCCTGTCATGTTTCAAACTCCTGCCTATCACTTTACAACCAGCAAGAGAAAATTTTACTTTTAAAAGGCTCATATGATTTGGTCAGGTCCACTGGAAAATTCCTTTATTTTAATTTCAATCATCCCATTTAAATAACATAATTATGGGGGGTCAAGTCCATCACATCTATAGTCCTGGGGATTACGAAGGGTTGGTAAACATGTTGAATGTGGATGGATGGCAAGAAACTTTGGGGGTCTTCTTAGAATTCTGCCTGCCACTCTATAATTCTAGGCACTACATCTGGGGACAGTAGACTAGGCAAGGTGAAGGAGCTACTTTTAAGTGTTGTCTGTAGCAACATACTTGATAGTGGAACATACCCAGGTCTCCAAACAAGAACTTTTTTTAAAAAATTGATTTTATTAAAATATGATATGATAAAATGAAGTTCATCAACGTTAAGTATATATTGCAAAAGGATCGACAAATGTATATAGTAATTTAACCACTGCCACAATCATGGAATAACACTATTCCACCATCTCTTAAAAATTTCCTTGTCTCACCATAAGAAATAAAACATTTGTAACTATGTGAGATGGTGGATATTAACTAAACTTACAGTGTTAATCATTTCTTGACATATACGTGTACTCTAAAACCTTAAACTAATACAATGTCATATGTCAATTATATATCAATAAAATTGGGAGTATTCCTTGTGCCCCTTTATAATCAGTCTACCATTAACTGTAGACAACCACTGATCTGCTTCCTGTACTATATAGTGTTATCTTTTCTAGAATTTCATAAACTTATCAATCACACAGTATATAACTTTTTCAGGCTTATGCATATCAATGTCTGTTCTTTTTTATTCTTGAGTCATATTTCCTTGTATGGATGTATCACAGTTTATTTATTCATTTCTCAGTTGATGGACATCTGTGTAGTTTCTAAAAGAGATGTCTTTAAACTCATCAAAATAGCATGAAAATTAAATTTACTCATTTATATGAATACTGACTAGCCCATCCTCCCTAAGGAGCCCTTTAACTGAATAGGTATATCCCTCCTTATTATGTGTAACTTAACTTGTGACCATTTTTATATTCAAGCTTCTGAACACTGCTGGGGAAAATTAAAGCTATGATGATTAATATCAGATTAGTTTATGGTCTCTGGTTTCTGCCAGGCTGTCAGTCCTACTCAGTAATCTTTTTGTATCTTCATGGTCAAAAGCTTCTTCCATTGACCACAGTGGGAATTTTCCACAATGATTTTGTCCTTCGTTCTTCTCTTTAAAGATAATCATTACTTTACAGAGAAAATTAACCTTAATAGTCTCATATTTCCTCAGATTTTCTACCTCCATACTTATAATTTATTCATCACAGTACCCAGTCTTTATTTTCTCCAGTGTCATAGGACATAACTTTCTCTGTTCAATAGTAATCTCTCTCCTTTCATCCAATTTGATAATTATAATACTGATAATTGTTAATATTAATCATTTATTGGGTGCTTACTATATGTCAGGCATAGTTCTGAGTTCTTTGCCTATATTAACTCAGTTAATTCTCACAGTAGTGCCCTAAGGTACATTCTGTTGGATTTCCATTTTACATCTTACTGAGATATAGAGAAATTAACTACCTCACACTTTTGTTTCCTTTTCTTCTATGCAATTCTGTTTACTTAAAGACTTTGGATTGTTTCTTCTCTTTTCTGAATTTTCCTTTTTTACTGGTACCCCCTGATAGCCTATAAATATATTTATGTTTCTCACATTTCTCTGTAGTCACTGTCCTGTCCTTTTCCTCCTCTTTATAACCAGACTCCTCAAATGAATGAAGCACCTGCTGTCTCTGGTTGTTTACCTACTATTTAGTTTTCCATTCATGTATACAGCTTATCACCACATAATCATATTGAAAAAGATGCCACCAATATCCATCTTTCCAAATATATAATCAATATTTTAAATCTTTAATTTACTTGACCTTTCTGTGACATTTGATCTCATGAACTACTACTTTGAATTTCTTTATTTTTTACTTCTATGATTACTATTTCTTAATATCTTCTCTTATAGGATTCTTGTCTTTGTCTTCATCTTTAAATGTCTATATTTTCTAGAGTTCTATTCTTGGTTATTTTCTCGCTATAAATAATATCCTGGGATAATCTCTCTTATTCTACCAGGGACTGATGACTTCAAAATCTTTCTCAGTTACTCAGGCTACTCTCCTAATTTATACCTAGTTGCCTTCTGGACATTGTTCCTAGATGTTGCATTGACACCTCATTTTTCTAAAATTTCTTTTATTTTTAAAATTATTGTACAGTAAGATTTAACTTCATTTTCTTTCCAGTTCTGTGAATTTTAACATATACATAAATTCATGTAACCCCTGCCACAATCAGGATAACAATTTCATCACCCCAAAAACTTTTTATATTCTTTTTCAGTATAGTCATGCTCTCCCTGAACCCCTAACATCCTGACAAGTGCTGGTCTATACTTCATTACTGTAACTTTCTCTTTTCAAGAATGTCTTACATTATATTTATGTGTACATTTACATAATGGTATGTAACCTTTTGCAGTTAACTTCTTTCATTCACCTTAATGGTATTCAAACAAAGTTGTTGCACATATCAGTAGTTTTTTGGTTATTCTTAATTGGTTATTAGTAATCCATTGTTTCATGCTGCAGAGACTGAATCTGTCAAAATCCTATATGGAAACAAATATGGAAAACAAAACAGTGGCCTGCAGGCTAGAAATGTTCAGTATACATCTCAATTTTTAGGGAAAGAAGATGTCAAGGAATTATAAGATCATTGCTCTTTTTTCCTACACAAAGTGATGCTCAAGGTGATGCCACAAAGGTTTCTTCTACCTTATATGGAGCGAGAAATGCCAAATGTCCAAGCTGGATTCAGAAAAATAAGAGGCACTTGAGATCTAATCACAAGCATTCGTTGCATACTAACCTTCTTAAATTATACTGGAGTATAATTTCAGAAGGTTAGTCTCTGTGTTATAGACTACAATAAAGCTTTTAATTGCCTGGATCTTGAAAAGCTATCACTTGCTCAGAAAGAAAGGGTCTTCCTTAGTACTTGATATTCCTAATGCATAACCTGTACTGTGGACAGGAAACCACTGTCACAACACAATATGGAGAGACAGAATGGTTTTCTATAGGCAAAAGCGATAGATAAGAGTACATTTTATCTCCCTATTTATTTAATCTGTATGCAGAACATACACTATAAACTGAGCTAGACTCAGAGGAAAAGGGAGTGAAAATTGATGGAGGAAATATCAATAACTTAAGATCCACAGATGACACCATCTTACTGGTAGAAAATAGCAATGATTGGAAATGACTTATGAAAATGAAAGAAAAAAGTGCCAAAGTAGGACTGTATTTGAACATCAAAAAAACAAAAATCATGACTACAAAAGAAATATACAACTTTAACATAGACAGTGGAGGTAGCAAAAAGGTTACTTTGCTTCCGTCACCAATTCAGATGGAGACTGCATCCAAAATGAAGAAAAGGCTGAGATGTGGAAGGGCAGCAATGAAAAAATTGCTAAAGAATACCAAGAGCAAAGATATGTCATTAGAGACCAAGGCTAAGATCATCTATACCCTTGAATTCCCAAATTACTGTATATGGATATAATAGTTGGACAGTGAAGAAGGCTGAGAGGAAAAACATTGATTCATTTGAATTATCATGTTGGAGGAAAGCTCTACAGATACCATGGACCACCAGAAAGAGGAACAAAGTGCTAGAGCATATTAAGCCTCAAACATTGCAGAAGGCAAATACAACAAAATGGAAGTTATCTGTGTTGGGCACGTCATGAGAAGGCAGGATTCTTTGGAAAAGATAACACTCCTGGGGAAAAAATAAAAGGCAGAAGAAGAAGAGAAAGACCAAATATGAGATGGATTGACTTCATAAAAGAGGCCATTCAGTCACTCATTCATAAGGTGGCCAGAAGTCAGAGCCAACTCAATGACTTGTAACAGACAGTATTCCATTGTATGGATGTGCTACAATTAGTTTATTTGTCCATTCCTTGAGGGGCATTGGGTTGTTGAATAGTGCTGCTTTGATCATTTATTTACAAGTTTTTGTATGAGTGTTTTTATTTTTCTAGGATAAATACCCAAAGGGGGTTTGCTTGATCATATGGTAAGTGTATATTTAACTTGATTTAAAAAAATGTCAAACATTTTTCAAATACCTTGTACCATTTTGTATTGCCAACAATATATGAGAGTTCCAGTTACTACACAGCCTCATCAGCATTTGGTATTGTCAGTATTTTTTATTTTAGCCTTCTAATCCATGTATAGGGGTATCTTATTGTGGTTTAATTGGCATTTCTCTTAGTGTTAATGATGTGAATAACTTTTCATGTACTTGTCATCCCTATAATCTATTTAAAGAAGGGTCTCTTTAAGTACTTTGTACATTTGGTGTTAATTGTTTAGTTTTAAGAGTTCTTTATATTTTAGATACAAGCCTTTTATTGGATAAATGTTTTGCCAATATTTTCTTCAGATTTTCAGCTTGAATTATTATTCTTTTAATATTTTTTGGAAAGCAAAGGTGTTAACTTTAATGAAGTTCAATTTGTCATTTTTCTTTGTGGATTTTGCTTTGGTGTCATGTCTAAGAACTCTTTGCCTATCCAACAGTCACAAAGATTTTCTCCCATTTTTTTTCTTTAAAATTTTTTTATAGTTTTACTTTTTACCTTTAGGTTTTTATTATGGCAAAATACACATAATATAAAATTTACTGTCTTAACCATGGTCAGAGAACATACTTTGTAGAATTTCATTCAGCCCTTTTATATTTATTAGGGTTCATACTCTGCTCAAAGATAATCTATCTTTCATGAATGTTCTTTATACACCTGAAAAGAATGTATATTCTGCTGTTGTTAGATGAAGTATTATATAAGTTTCTATTAGATCCTCTTAATGGATGATGTTTTTCAGTACTTCTTTATCCCTACTGAAATTCTATGTTCTGTTTGATACTGAGGTAGGAGTGTCAAAGTCTGCAGATATAATTGTGAATTGTCTATTTATCCTTGCAGTTGCCAAATATTTCCTGTCTTTTTTTTTTTTTTTTTAAGAATTCATTTAGGGTTTTGAGGGATTTTGTGTGTGTGTGTGTGTGTGTGTGATTTCTTTTTTATTTCTTGTATTAATTTTCTTTTGCAGTATAACAAATTACCACAACTAGTGGCTTTTAACAACAGATATTTATTACCTATGGTTTCTGTGGGTTAGAAGTCTTGGCACAGCTTCACTAAGTCCTCTTCGTAAGATCTTATTTGGCTGGAGGCCCAGTTCAGGAAGGGTTTACTTACAAACTCATTTATGTTGGTGAGACAATTCATTTCCTTCTGGCTTGATGAACGAGGGTCTCAACTACTTACTGGCTGTTGGCCAGAGGTCTCCCTCAGTTTCTAGAGACTGCTTGAAGTTCCCTGCCACATGGATTTATCTACATATCTACGTACTTCACTGAGCAAGGTAGTCTGTGGTGGGAGTGTGCTAGCAAAACAGAATGATATATAATGTAATATTGCTGAAATTACAGGAATGACATCCTATTACCTTGCTGTATTCTATTGGTCAGAAGCAGTCACATCTCCTCCCCCACTCAAAGGATGGGGATTACACAAGGATATAAATCTTAAGGGGAAGAATCATGGCGACCACCTTAGAGTTTTGTGTCACATTCTTATTAATTTTTTTTTGTTCTGAAGTGTACTTTCTTTGATATTAATAAAACCATCCCAACTTTCTTTTGGTTAGTGTTTGCATGGTATATCTTTTTCCATTCTTTTACTTTTAATCTACCTGTAATGATTTTTTTTGTAGTGAATCTCTCTTGGTTTGTATGGATAATTTTAAATCCTTTCTAATAAATTCTGTCTTTTAACGGGTGTGTTTAATGTAATTATACTAATTACACTAATTTCTTGTTTTTATATATTTTACATTCATAACTACATTATAAAAGAGAGGCATTTTTTTTTGTAAAACCGGCAGAGACTTTGGCAGTTTTCCAAAGATCTTTACTTAATTTTTAAAAATTTGCTGTGGTGACATTGGATAATGAAAACTTTACCTAATTTTTTAATACTCAAAATATTTTGAAAGACCAACATCATAATTCTTCATAATTTTCATTTATTCACTTTTCTAATTCTGTTCTATTTGTAGATGCTTTTGCATGTGATCTGAGCAATTTTCTAATATCACTGTCTTTGGCAAGATTTGCAGTTTCTTTTGTCAGTCAATTTGTGTTAAATGTATGTTATATTGTTAGATATTTACAACATCCAACAATCAGGAAGAGATTTATTAACAGAGACTTCAATGTGATGAATGTGAATAGAAACTGGTGTTAAGTAGGAATGGAATAACATATGGGTGCTAATTTTATAATGGACCTTACTGTGTGTTTTCAGGCTGTGAAAACTTTCGCTTCTCTGCTGAACTGTATCTATAGCACACTATAATGATGGATATAATAACCCTGATTCTTAAAGAAAAATACATGAACATTAGTAATTTTAGGCAGCACATAATACTTATTTATTGATGAATATTAATACTCATGATTTGTTTGTGTAGTTTGCAAATGTATATATATATATTTACATAGTGGTTTATCCTAATAACCACTCACAAAATTTCCATTTTGCTGATGAATAGAAGCAATCTTAAAGAGATTGTGACAGATATATTAAACCTAATATGTGTTTTCTAATACTTTTAAAAATCTTATTATAAATAAACAAATCTAGACAGTTAAAATTAAGTTCTGAATCTTAAAGACTAATCTTCTGTAATTGGGAAACTGCTGTAGTTAAATTATTTGATCAGTACATCTTATTAACTGCTTTGAGAAATTCTAATGAATCATAAATTTTTTTTATGGTAAATGAAATTGAAGTCCCTGACCTGTGCATAAGCATTTGGAATTGAAATAAGTTGTAGATTGATCATAATTTAAAGAAATCATGGATTTTAAAAATGATTTTATATGCTTGTGTAGTAATTCAGAATTTTCTTTGGGTAACTGAAATTTTTTAAAAATACAGGTTAGGGAAGCTAATAAGAAAAGCTTTAGCCCAGGTGTTTGTTGTTGTCTGAACAGTGTTAATAAAAATTAACTGAAGTACTGAGAATCTAAACCTGACTATAATTCTCTAGAATGAAGATTCTAATTCAAAAGTTACAAGTTTGAAACTGGCTCAGAGTCAGTATTTTACTGAAGATCACATAGTATGTCCAGAGGCAGGATCCAAGACAAGCCTAGTGTGTCTGACTTTTAAAATTATGCTTTCAGCTGTTTGACTATGCTGTTTGTTCCTTTTTAAATTCTTTCTTAATATTTGCTTTAATTTAGGTTAAACTTGTAGACCTGATAATTTTGTGGATCAGGGAGGGATAGGCAAGCCTTCTCTGTAAAAGGGCAGATAGTAAATATTTTAGGCTTTGCAGCCCATATAGTGTCCTATTGTAACTACTCGACCCTGCCATAGTAGTGAAAGGGTAAACTAGTGGGCGTTGCTGTGTTCTACTATAACTTTATTTACAGAATCAGACAGCAGACTAGATTTCAGCTGAAGATTATATAGTTTGCTGGCTCTTATTATACAATCTCCTGATAGTAAATTAGTTCTTTAACACTAAATCATTTCCTTTGAAAAGATTATTTTTTCAGTTTTTTAAAAATTTTTCCCTTATTATCCTTCTAAAATATGATGATACATAGAAAAGAATATACATAATATATGTGTAAATTATGAAGCAAAATAATATATCTAGGAGGTGGAACACTAACAAGAAGTTTAGTCTATATAAGGTCAATAGGGATTGGCAAATGTTTTCAGTAAAGGACCAAACAGTAAATAATTCAGGCTTTCAGAGCCATAAGGTGTCTGTCATAACTACTAACTCTACATTGTAGCACACAAATAACCATAGACACTGTTTAGTGAATTAACAAGGTTGAGTTCTAATAAAAGTTTATTAATGCACAAGAAAGTTGAATTTCATATGATTTTCATGTGGTCATGAATTATTTATTTTCATTTTTTCCACCATTTAAAAATGTAAAAAACTATACTTAGCTTATGGACCATACAAAAACAGGTGGCAGGCTGGATTTGGCAACCCTTGTCCCAACCTATTCCTTTGTTTTCTCTCAGAGATCAGCATTATCCTAAATTTTGAATTTCTCATATTTGTGCAATCATTTCAAAACATTTTTCCCTTATGCACATGCCTATACAATGTATTTTAAAATTTGCTTATTTTGAGTATTATAAAAATTATATACTGTATATAGATTGGGACTGGCTTTTCTTTCAACATTATTTTTCTAAGATTCTTTCATGTAGTTAAGTATAGCTGTATAATATTCTGTTGGTGAATATATCACAATTATTAATTCTCCTGACAGTAGGTATTTAGGTTGGTTTCATTTCTGCTTTGAACATTTTTGTACATATCTTCTAGTACACATGTACAAGGAATTTTCTTGGTTATCTATTTTTTGTTGTTGTCATTGAATATTTAACATAAAAACTTGTAAATTTTATTAAAAAATTTTTTTAACTTTTGAATTTTATAAAAAATAATGGAATATTATTTGTCTTGAGAAATCTTGCTTTACTCAAGTTATTCATACTTATACTAATGGAAAAATGCCTTTTAAAATGATCAGTTACATGGTAAATATTTCATTATTTAATTCATGCATTTATTTAGTATTGCACAAACATTTATTGACACTAATATATTAGGTTTTGTGTCAGCAAGAGAATTTAAGAAGCAATAGAGGAGATAGATAATTAAAGAAACAATTTAATAATAATAAGTGTTTGTTGAAAGAGTATAATGCCAGACATTAGGCTAAGCAATTTATGTGCATTATCTGTGTATTAGTCTACTAGGGCTGTTGTAACAAAGCACTACAAAGTGGCTTAAGCAACAGAAATTTATTATCTCATAGTTCTGTGGAGTAGCAGTCTGAAATCAACATGTTGATAAGATTGGTTCCTTCTGAGGGCTATGAAGAGTAATCCATCCCATGCCTCCTTCCTGTCTATCCATTGACAACGGACAAGTGGACACTGATTTTAAAAAATGCAATATCATTTACATCTGCTCCAAAGAAAATTTTTAAAAAATCTAATAAAGCATGTAGATTTGTATGATTAAAACGATAAAATGTTGATGAAATCAAAGACAACCTCAGTACTTGGAGAATCATACCAAGTTCGTGAATTGGAAGACTATGTAGTAAAAATGGCAAGTCTCCTTAAATTTATCTATATGTTTAATGCAATTCCTAGTATAATTTCAAACATTTTTTATAGACATCAACAAGTTTATTCTAAAATTTATACAGCGTGGAAAATGCCTTAAAACAGCCAAGACAAGTTTGAAGAGTAATAAAGTAGGAATAATGACCCTTCCTGATGTTGAGGCTTATTTATAGCTATAGTAATCAAAACAGTGTAGTAACTGGTGGAGGAATAGATACATAAATCAATGGAACAGTATAGAGAAACCAAAAATAGATCCTTACAAATATGCCCAATTGATTATTGACAAAGAAGCAAAAACAATTCAGTGGAGGAAGGGTTGTCTTTCTAATAGTGCTAGAAAAATTGGATATCCATATACAGGGAAAAATATGAACCTTAACGTAAACTTCACACTTTATAAAATAATTAACTTAAAACAGATGTGCTCTAATATAAAACATAAAATTGTAAAATTTTAAGAGAAAGAAAAAAATTCAGAACCTAGGACTTAGTTCTTAAATTTGACACCAAAACCATGATCTATAAAAGGAAAACTTGATAGACTGAACTTTTATCAGAATTAAGAACTTTTGCTCTGCAAAAGACCCTGTTAAGAGAAAGAGAATGCAAATTACAGATTAGGAAAAATATTTGTAAACCCTATATTCAGCAAAGGATTTGTATCTAGAATATATAAAGAACCACCAAAACTCAACATTAAAAACACAAAGAATTCACTTAGAAAAGGGACAAAAGACATATGAAACATTTTATTAAAGCAGATATACATATGGCAAATAAACACATGAAAAGATGGGCATCATCATTAGCCATTTAGAAAATACAAATTTATATCATAATAATGTACCCACTACACACATCAGAATGCCTAACATAAAAAATAGTGATAAAACCAAATGCTGATGAGGCTGTGGGAAAACTGGATCGCCTATACATTGTTGGAAAAAATGTAAAATGATATAGCCGCTGTCTAAAATAGTTTGGCAGTCCCTTTTAAAACTAAAAATGTATTTACTATATCAGGAGTTAGGTAATTCCATTTTTGGGCTTATGTCCCAGAGAAAAGAATTATACTCACTTAGAAACTTGTATGTGAATGTTCTTAGCAACTTTAGTCTTAACAGCCAAAAACTTGAAAACTACCCAAATGTACTAAAGTGGATGGATATGTGAACAAATTATGCTATGTCCGTCCAATGGTATAATATTCAGCAGTAAAATGGAATGAACCATTGATTCATGCATCTAATACCTTGGATGGACTGCAAGGAAAATAATACTAAGTAAAAACAGTCTCAAAAGGATACATACTGTATGATTACATATATATAAAATGCATGAATTATAATTAGAGATGGAGAAAAGATTAATAGTTGACCGGTGTTAGGGATCAGAGTAGTGAATATGGCTATGAAGTGTTATAGTAATGGTGCAGTTTAGTTTCTTGATTATGGTGGTGGTTACTTTACACAAAGCTATATGTCTGATAAAATTGCATTAATACAGATACACAAATATGTGCATGTATAATTGGTAAAACCAATTGCTATGGTTTGTACCAGTGCTGGTTTCCTGGTTTTGATAGTATAGTATAGTTGTGCAAGATAATAAAATTAGGAGAGGCTAGATAAAAGAACCTTTTTGTATATTACTTTTTACTTTTCTGTACATCTATAATATTTCAAACGAAAATGATAAAAAGATTGTTAAATATTAAAATGTTAAAAAGATTATTTCAGAGTAACTCAGATTTTTTTATTATTATTTCTCAAATACCATAAAGGGAAGATAAAATCTATAGCAATATTCATTTTGAGGAGGGGAAGAAACTGAGTGGGCAGGAGCCTTTTGTTAAGCTGACAGGAGAAAGAGCATGTAACAACACTTTTTCTTCTGGCACACCCATGAAGTGGGTGGTATTATCTATGCCAGACTTAAAGCAAGTGTAAGTAATTTTGCTGAAGGTCAGCAGTGGTTAGATGGCATTAATGAATACATGAACTTCCAGACTTAATAGTCTGTCATAATCCACGTTCTCCACTATCATAGTAGACTGTTCTGATGAGTGCTCCTGTGGGAGCATTTATGTAAAAATATATTTTTTATAATTGTATAAGAAGTGGTATGGGTATGTCACAGAGCACTATAGAAGGCTTGGGCAAGGCTTGCCAGAGGATAGATGTTTGATTTGCATTTTGGAAAATGAGCAGTTAGCCAATGTAAGATGAGCAAGGTTTGGTATAGTCCACAAACCACAAATGGTTGCCATGGCTTGCATATAGACTTTATGAATGAGCAGTGGCAGCAATGAGACTAGAAATGCCTTATCTGCCATTCAACAGAATGTGAGTTGTATTCTGAAGGTAATGGGAACCATTGAAAGATTTATCTGGGCCTAGATGTGAAGGAGAATGTTGGGAAGGTTACTCTGACTGCACTGTAGAGAATAGTTTGGAGGGATTTAAGACCAGAGGTAAAACAAGTTAGGAAGCCCTTTTGGAACTCCAGGAATCAAAAGAAGAAAGCCTGAGCTAAGGCAGAAACTGAAGGGAAGAAATCTGGAGTTATTAGAAAGTAGAATTGGTAAGTTGTCATTTGTATTTGGCAGATGGGAGAGAGGCAAAATAACTCGCAGCCTGCTAACTTGAGAGGCCAATTGTGAGCAATAACTGAGGTAGGAGTAAATCATGTAGCAAAAGAATGATGAAATCAGGTTTATAAATTGAGGAAGCTGTGCTATGTAAGAATGGAGTTGTTCAGGTGCCAGTTGCATATATACAAAAGTTTAAGAGAAATGGACTGCAAGGTTGGTTAAGATTTGGGAATTGGCAACATATGTTAAAGCCTAGGAATGAGAAAGGAAGGAGGGCCAGAGAACGAATCTCTAGAAAATATTGACATTAGCAATGAGCCAAGGAAGAGAAAAGCCTATGAAAAATATGGAAGATTGGAAGATCCCAGGAGAGAGTGCTGTTTTAAATACTAAAAGAAAAGAATTTGTGTGAGTGTGAATAATAATACAATATTTAGTGGGTTATGAATTTTATATAGTAGTTAAGAATAATGTTTTTAATAATGTTGAATGTGGAAAGAAACTCAAAATATTGTTGATTAATATTAAGTGAAAAATCAGAATAGAGTAAAATAGTTTTGTAAAAATAAATGTACATATACATATACATAGAAGAAAATTTGGAAGGTAATCTTAAATTTTGTTTCTCATATGGTAGAATTATGACTGATTCATATTTTTCCATTTTATATATGTTCTACAGTGAACATACATGATTTTTATGAGGGGAAAATACTTATGTAAATTAAGTAGATTTAGTTCAAACTAATTTCCAGTGGAAATCTTAATTGCAAAATTTGTATTGTGAACTAACGGTCATTGGTAACCTTAGAAAATTTTCAGACATAGTGGAATCAGAAAATAGATTGTTATGGGTTAAAAAATAAATGGCAAGCAGTAAATTGGAGGTGATGAACATAAAAGTAAATTGGAGGTGATGAACAAGCTGATAAAAAGACATTAGGCAGGGAAGTGGGACTGAGGATTTTTTTTAATTGGGAAGAACATGAAGCATAGTTGTGTGCTGAAGAGAAAATGGTTAATTAGACAATCTGACACTTTTATTAAAGAATATTAATTTTTAATAAACTATGTTAAAAGATGAATTAGTTTGTGATTTGATATGATCATTTGTAGTATGGTAACAGGATGTGCCTGAATAAAGAGAGTTTAAGCTCAAATATTTTATATTGTGTTTTTATTTTGTGTGTAAACAAACATGGAGAAGTGATTGGCCCTTTGTAGAGAAAAAATTTGATTTGGGGTTTAGCTAACCTCCAAAACAGTTTTGAAAACTTGTTTACATGTGTGGCTAATGAAAACATAGCTGGTCTTGGTTTTGAATAATTATGATTGGGGTTTAATTGCTTCCTTCTTTTGTCACTGAATCTGTTGGTTAAATTGATACAGGAAAATGCCAGGGTTTGTTATCAGTTTATCAGCTAGGAACTATCAGTATAAACCAAAAGAAATAAAGTGGCACCTGGATATTCCTAAGTAAGATGCTGATGTAGCCTTAGTCATTCTTTAAACTTAGTACATTAAATGATGAACAGGGATTCCTGCAAAACCTGGCAGCTATGTAT
Source organism: Cynopterus sphinx (assembly GCA_030015415.1). NCBI lineage: Eukaryota > Metazoa > Chordata > Mammalia > Chiroptera > Pteropodidae > Cynopterus > Cynopterus sphinx. The sequence goes on along the minus strand of CM057390.1, from coordinate 63,065,993 downwards.
GGAGGCAGGCCCAGCTCTTCAAGAGGAGGGAAGCCAAGAAACAAAGAGGAAGAGGTATGCTTCCCGCATGTTCGCTACCTCCGTCACAGCCATTTTTGAGTTTATTGCCTTTCTTTCTTGCATGGTTTAAATTCTTAACAATTATTTAAAGATTTTGTAGGTGTATAGGGACCTGTTAATGAATTTTGACTGACATATCTATGTCATAATTTTGCCCCGTAACTGCTATTCTGAATTTAATTTTTTCTTTTGAAAACTAAAAATTTGTAATTATAATGTATTTCTTTTCAGAAATAAGTTAATCTAAATTAAACACTTGAGAGCTAATATTACATTTCCATTAACCAGATTTCAAAACTTTTATTTCTTGTATTCAGATTAACACTTCACTTTATTTTAATTTTTTAAAAAAAATATAGGAGTAAAAATATTGATAATTTTTCTTTTAAATTAAAATGTTATGTTTTTTCTTCTTGTAGGTTTATCTTGCAAGGCTGAGACAAATAAGATTGCAGAATTTCAATGAGCGCCAACAGATTAGAGCCAAACTTCGTGGTGAAAAGGCAGGTTAAAAATCAATTTTTTAAAAAGTAATTGAATGACATTGTAATAAGTAAAGATAAAAATGTTGTGCCACGCACTCATCACCACCATACCACCATAAAAAAAAGTGCTTTGCCTCTAAGAAAAAATAAAATCTGATAAAAACAGTGAAAATCAAAGGGTAGAAGCTATACTTGGGGATAAAGTAAATTTATTTATATGATTTATAATTTGTAGTAACATTTTTTCCGGAGGAATTCTATGAGTGAAATTTAAGTAGTACCCATGGACATGTAAAATGGTACATTTTCTGTCATTCTCTTTATAATCTTTTTTCCCGTTGTCCATGGGACTTGATAAGTGTAAAGTGTTTCCATGCAGCTGTGAGAAAATTAGTTGCATAGAACAGTTTACCATTTTACATATTTAGATGTTAGTTTATTCATATTTTCTTCACAGAGTTCCGCTCTAAATTTGGGGTTCTATCCTAAGTGGTTCTCTTATCTATTTTGCAGAAAGAAGTGGATAATTCTGAAGGACAAGAGGGAAGTGAGGAGGCTGACATGAAGCGTAAAAAAGTTGAAGCACTTAAGGTATAGACTAGAAATCGTTTTCTTAGAGAAAATTGAAGCCTGAGATAGAGAATTGCGTTCTTAAGTCTTTTATAGTTAAATTATCTTATTCTCTTGTTTTAATATTTTTTCCCATTTTTCTCTCACTTTTTTGGTTTCTGAAAAATAACGTTTCTCTATATTATTTTACGGAGATCAGTTTGATGAAATCATTGCAAATGCATGAAACTGTCACATAAGTAACCTTAAAACGAAAAAAGGTAACCTTAAAAATTAAAAATATAATTGTTCATTTCTGTGAAGGTAAATGAAGTTTGTATATAATAATCATAGTTTAAAATTTTTACATTTGTACTTTCATTAGACTGTACTTGCATTTATTTTCTTTCAACAAACATTTATGGAGCAACTGCTGTGTGCTGGTATAGGTAGGTGCTGGAGCTATGAAGTGAGTTAATGTTTTTATTCTGGAACATTGCATGTACCTGAGCGTGTGTGCACACACACATACTTCTTTTTTTGGCCAGTAAGTAAATATCTTAGAGACCTGAAAAAAAGAAACCTTATGCCCTTCTTCCTGATAACTGATTGTTTTTATTTTCAGGCCCAAGCAAGTGCACGTGCTTCTGTACTAAAAGAACAATTGGAACGAAAGAGAAAGGAAGCGTATGAGAGAGAAAAGAAAGTATGGGAAGAACATGTAAGATTTTGCTCATACTCTTAATCCTGGTCTTGTTAATGTTCTTGTATCTCTTACAGGATAGTATATCAGCATTATAATTTTGTGACTATTTAAAAAAATTTTTTAATTCTCATTCATTCTCCCTCTCCCTTCTCTTCCCCTGCTCTCCTCTCTATTGATTGCTTTGTCTCTTTCTCTTAATTTTAGGACGATGATCTATATAAAAGTTATTTGGGCATTTGATTTGAAGTGAGAACCTAATTTGTTTTATTTTTTTATTATTTCCAAGTAGCTAATTGAAGTCCCAACATCACTTATTGGCTATACTTCTTTTTGCCACTGATCTTTAGTGCTACCATTAAGATATATTAAATTGTTATATATACTAAAGAATGAACCTATAGCATAAACACATCAGGCTCTCTTTTCCGCTCCATTCTTTCTGTCTGTTCTGCTAGTACCATGTTGCATTAATAATTATGGATTTAGAATATGTTTAATTTCTAATAATGTTCATCCCTCATTTTCCTTTTACAATTTTTATGCCTAGTTATTTGCTCTCTTTACCATATACGTTTTAGGATTATTTTTGGTGTTTTTTTAATCCTTTGGAATTTTTATCAATACTTAAACCTACAAATTGTCTTAAGAAGAACTAATGGTCTTATAAAGTCTTTACCCAGGAGCATGTTAAATATCTATATTTACTCATTGTTTCTGTTATATCTCCTATACAGTTTTATCATTTTTAACTCATACTGGTTACATTTCTTGTAAAAGTCATTTCTGGATAGTTTATAATTCCATTTCTGCTTTTACAGGTTTTTTTTTCTTGCCAGAATATCGCTGATATTTGGAGAAGTTGTTGGTTTTTGCTTATCTCTTTTACAATGAGTTTACCTATTCTACCAATTTTTAATAAAATGTTTATGGATTTGTAGCATGAAACTGTATCATTGACAGGTAGTCATGATATACATCATAATAATAATTCCTACAGTTTATTGTATGCCAGGCACATTATAACTACTGAATATGTATTGCTTTGTTTAATCTTTACAGCTTTACAAAGCAGATGTAGAAAGGGTAAAACAATTAGATGAGATGACATTTCCAGGAAGTGTGGAACACATATTTGAATGTGGATCTGTCCAGTGTCGAGGTCTTTATTTTTATGTACCACATCTTAATTTCTCCTGCTTTCTTTAAGTGGTTCCTTTTATTGCTATTATGTTCTTACCACATTGTCCAGAACTTCTAGGAAATGTTAAATAAGAACAGCAATAATATTTTGTTCCTGTCTTTAATGGAAGTACTTTAGTCATGTCTCTGTGATGTATGGTAAAAGAGAAAGGAATGTAGTTTTATCTCTAGATTTTACAGATTTTCTCAGAAATATCTTGGAGTTTCATGAGATGTCATGTTTGTTCATTAATGTGATTGATTTTTTTTTTTTTAAATCTTCCCATTGATGTAATATACAGGAAAGTTCTCTTCTCAGATTCCTAATATAAAGGAAAAGTTTAGCTACATGAGAATGAGTGAAAGAAATCTCCAGAATTCAGGCAACATATCTGTGGAAATCTTTCCTGTGGTTAGGTCACAGACTGGTTTGAATATGATGATTTCCTCCTTTTTGTGTGTGTGTGTTTGTTTCCTTTCTGTCTTTGCCCTATTCTTTGGACCTGCTATACAGGCTTATAAGGCTTCTGGTAGACACACTCCCCATTTTTGTCTACCTCAGAATGTTCTTATCCTTAGTCTTAACATCCAGTCTTATCTGTTTAAATAGACACATCATGAGTTCAATTTGAAATTGTGCTCCCTGTTCCAAGTGTCAACTGGACATTAACACTTTCAGAGATCTCTACGGTATATATTTGTTTGACATCAAAGGATTTAAAAACATGAAAAAGAATTAGGATTCCACTTCTGTTGATGGCCACTTTTTTAAAGCCACTCCTCTGATGGTCTTTGTAGCATGGAGCTAACTTTCCCTAAGCATCAGGAACAGAATTTCACAGGTGGTGGAGTAGGAGAAGAGGAGGAGGGCATACCTTTAGAATCACTGTTAGATTTTATATTTCAGTGAGTGCATTTTACAAATTATGTCCAACATGATTCAGCTGCGAGCAGGTGTTTTACATTCTTACTATATACTTTTATTACTGGGCAGTTGTGTACCTGCATAATAGCGTTGTTCTGTTTCCTCAGATGACCAGTGGGAATGAAGGCTTCTCTATTACCAGAGGCTACAGTAGACCTCACTATACCCATCCAACATACTTTCAAGAACATTCATATACTTCTAGTACAGTTTAAGAAAAACTCCCTTAAAAGTCTACTTTCTAAGCTATGTAAAACAAGTGTAAAACTTTTTCTCTGTATATGTTTTCTCCTTTATAATGGTAGATATGTCTCAGTTCTAAAGTGCATACAAACGATAGGTTTCATGACAGAATTACTGATAGATAATACTAGTTGCTAGTATGGGACAGCTTTGTATTTCCTCACATTCCTTCAGAAATATTTTTATGGTGGCAACATTAAACTGGTAGTGAGCCTGGCTTTTGAGGTCCAAAAGGCCCACTTGGGGGAATAATTTTCACTTGGGGGAATTATTGTGTGTTCTTTTGGTAAAACTGTCAAATAAGGTGTCCAGACTTCTAGCTGAGGGATAGGCAGGTCATCTAAAGTAGATCAGTTGAATTCTCTCCCAGGGCTTGAAGCTTGAGCAACTATCACCAGATTTGAAGTTGCAGTTTATTTAATGCAATAAGAGAATCTCATGAAAACTATGAATTAGTTTCTGCCACCTAGATCCATAAAGCTATCCAGGGCTTCCTTTTGCTTTTGTGATCCTACTTGCTACTATTCTGCCACCTCTTTCTTCTTTTACTTCCTCTCTTTTTTCAGAGTTAGTTTGTTTTGCTTTCAACCAACGAACCTTAACTGATTCACTATGTAAAGTGTTCATTCAGCATTGTACCCGATGAATAAATTAATTGGGAATTCTATGGCTCATGATATTTCAGAATTGTGAATAAAATTTTTACTGAATACTTATATTTACTGAATGCATTCTGGTATAGTGAAGAAAAAAAAACAAGCCTGGAAACTCATAGGAAAAGAGATCCTATTTATGGTTACCAGAGGACGGGGTTGGGGGAGGAGGAATTGGATAAAGGTGGTCAAAAGGTAAAACTCACAGTTATAAGATAAGTACTAGAGATGTAATATACAATGTGATGCCTGTAGCAAACACTGCTATATGGTATGGCATATGAGAAAGTTGTTAAGAGAGTAAACCTAAGAGAGTTCTTACTACGAGGAGAAAATTCTTTTTCCTTTTTTTTTTTTTTATTTATATATAGATGAGATGATGGATATTAACTAAACTTACTGTGGTTTTTCACAATATATGTAAGTCAAGCCTTTATATTGTATATCTAGAACTCATGCAGTCATATTTTCATTTATATCTCAGTAAAACTGGTGCAGAGGATGAGGCTAGGAATCTGAATACTTGATTTTTACCCTTAGCTCTGCCACTTAATTTGCCTGTTTGGAGAACTGGTTTACTATTTTCAGGCCTTTATTTCCTCATCTCCTAAATTAAAGGCTTGATCTCTAATGTTGTTGTCTAAATTACCTTGAAAAATATTCTTGATAATGTATGTACTTAAGTCCAGATTAATCTACAGAAAATGGGTTAAAGTTATTTTACCAAGTAATTATTTCAATAAAATGTCTAATTTAGCATAATTTAAATGTAGTACTTTCTTATTGGCCATTACTCTACTCAAGAAGAGTTAACATTATTAAACTTCTGAAATGTTTGTTAAAAGTTTGTATGTATATTGTTGTATTTTTCTTTGGGAAGACCACATATCTTTCACTGGATTCTCAGAAGTATCTTTGATCTGACAAATGGTAAAAATCACTGCCATAATTATTCTAATTTTTTGGCATGTATAACCCAGTTTTATAAATTTTTCTCTGACATATTTAATGGTAAGAACTGTAATACTAAATAGGACTTTTAACATGGAAAATAATTTTCATGTATAATGATAGATTTTTTTCTCCCAAATAATATAGTGTTGACTTTCTCAGCCAGCATATGTGCTCATATTGTGAGTGAAATATATAAGAAAGATACTCAGTTTTTAATAATTATAGCAACATTTAATTAAAATTAAATGAAAAATAGAATTAGAGAAATTCTTTCTTAGGTCAGAGAGTATATTTTGAATATGATGAATTCCCATTTAATTGCATTTAACTGTTTTGTATTATTTCATTTCTATATCTCTCTTTGTCCTGATCTTTGCACCTGCCATACAGGTGTGTAGGCTTCCTCCAGGGCAGAAACATTTCTCTTTTGACCACCTTGTGCTGTTCTTACACTCCGACATTCTTATAAATGCATTATACCAGACAATTATTCTTATACAAATACTTTTATATTTTTGGTTCTTTAGAGACAGAGTTCTAAGTTCAGCATGAATTTGCTCAAATTTGGCCATGCTTTAGACTATATTAAGTTACATGTGAATTTGCTCTCTATTAAAAATATGAAATCAGGCCACTTCATAATATTTTTCTAACATACATTAAATTCTTACTAATCATTCACCATAGACAAAGGAAATAGTATTTGTATTTTGTATGCTTCAAGAGTAGGTAAACTGATAGGTTCATGTGTTTATAACCTGGCCTCTTTGGAGAAATTTTGAGTTTTGTCATTTAATGGCAAAGATGGTTAATTTTCAGCAAATAGTATAATTGACAGATAAAATAGAAACAGTTTTATGTGATAACTTCTATCTCAAGATCTGGTTGACATTTAATAATAATAGCCTTAACATTCAGGTTATATGATGTTTACTCAGAAGGCCCAAGTTCTGCTGTACTAATAGGTTAGTGATATGTATTCCTTAGTTTATAATAATATTACTGTGTCTCAATAGTTAATTGAATTACCTTTAAATTTTCAATAACTGACTTAGTTTTATTATAAATTGTAAGAATTAGTAGATGTTCTGTTGGTCTTTGTTCTTCACTTTAGATTTCAAATGTCTGAGTTTTTTTGTTTTTTCATTGTTTCAGCTTCTTCTGATCTTTTAAGCTACTTAGTGGAGCCCCAAGAGCAACTACCATGTGTTCTATTATAGAACACATTCCGAAAGCTGCTGACGGTCATTACTGCAGCGGTAACTTTGTCTTACACATTGGATCAGATATCTTAGATCATAAATATACCAGTCATTAGCCATATATGTCACTCAAACAGATTTTTGTATAATGCAGAGTAAGTTTTTAATAGTAATGTGTAAAGTATTTTCTTCATTAGAGTAGCTTCTATTGATTAAAAGATTTGCTTCTGTAAGTACAAAGATAAGCAGTGTGAACAGAATTTTGTTGAGATCATCCATATCTTAGTATAATAATCTCAACACTAAATTTGATTATCTTTTGTTTTTTACTGTTTAACTCGTAGCACTTTATCAATAAACAAATTTTTAGGTTTCTTTTAAGATTGAGATTAATATAGAAATATTTCTATTACATATAATTTATAATTAAAGAATATAAGGTCAAGAGACAGGATTTCAATCCCTTTATGTGACTTTTGTCATTCTTTAAGGACATAACCTGCCAAATATGCCCCAAAATGTTTAAAATTTTTCTTAGGCTGTATGTACACAATTTCAAAGAGTTGTACCAGCTCCTTGTTTAAATTGTGTAAGAATTATGTATGTATGTGATTAATCATTATAAAACCATATAGATAAGTGAAGTATTAGAGCAATGGCTATATAGGTAACTTCTTTTCTTTTATTAAAAGTTTCCTTAATATATCTATCATAGTACTCTTCCCAATAATTTTGGAAATGACTTTTGATATAGTCTTTATAAGCATAAATGCAAATTGTATCATGGGTTGAGAAGCGAAGTTGGTGCTCTTCTCTAGTGAAATTGGTTAAATTTATATGATCTCTCTTGTTTAATTATTCATACAGTTAAATTATTATATATCATTTTTTTTACTCTTAGTTTTTTTTAAATTTTATAATGTAAAGTATTTTCTTTCCGGTTTCTGTTGCTTATTGATTTCTGTGTCAATTCTTATACACTACAAAAACTTTAAATTTTGATTTTGCATAGATGAGCGGTTGTTTTTTTTTTTATTTTACTTTGCGCAAGTTTCTTCATTTTGTCAGGTACTAAAACCAGACATTTAGTGTTTAAATCAAATGACTTTATTTAATGAAAGCTAAATAAATACTTGCTAAATTATAATAAATACTACCATTTGTTAGTACAACAAATGTCTCACAGCTGTACACCTTATGTAAATTATAGCAAGGAGACAATGGGTACAGCATTCCTATTTTAGAAAAAGCTTGAAGTTTAGAGAGGATAAGAAACAATAAAAAATCATGAGACTAATAAGGGAGACTTGGAATTTGAGTGTAGAACTATCCTACTTCAACTGTATTTTATGAACTCCTTAAATAAGGAATGGCCATTTAAATTGGATACTTTATTAAGGTTGGTCTCATTGTCTTTCATCCTGGCTTTTTACACAGCTCTTTCTCTAGTTTTTCTTTTGTTTGTTTTTCCCCAGATTATTTAGCTCACATCTACTTTTATTTCTCTGTAACATACTGATTGATTTTTATGTTCTCCTTTCTCTTCTGCTTTGTAATACTTTTAGAAAAAGCATTGTCATTCATTTTGTTTTTTCTTTTACTTTTTTGGTTTAAAATTATTTATTGCCATTTAGTCTAGAATATACTGAGTTTTTCCCCCTGAGTTTTAGTCTATAATATACTGAGTTTTTTCCCCTGATTTTACTGAAATATAATTGTTAAATAACATTGTGTAAGTATAATACATAGCATGATGATTTGATATATGTATATATCATGAAATGATTACCACAATAAGATTTGTCACCTCACATAGTTACTATGTATCATTCATTTTAGATATCCACGATGTAGCACTGTGCTTGGCACTTAATATATCTCTGAATATGTTGATTAATTCTAATCAGATATTGCATATTTGTCTTACAAAAATCACGGTAGATTTATTTATTGAAATAACAAATAATTTTGAAGTGAATGGGTATAATACAATTAATAAATGTGATATGTGGTAAGGAAGATATTACTGAATTAAATAATAATGGCAGTTTTATGTCCAGATTAATTTGTTTTCTTCAAAATAGCCATCTAGAGAAATAACACATTTCTTCTAAAAGTGTGGCTATTTGTTCAGATCTAATTGGAGCTTGTTTTTATTTCCTCAAGTTATGGTACCTATTGAATATACTCTATGGTAGTAAGACAATTCTAAAGTTTCAGAATATTTAAACGTAATCCTTCAAGGAGATAATACTAAGTTGTGTGAACTCTAGGATTTTTAAAAAGTCATTTATAGGATATTTTAAACATCAGTATACTTTCTCCACAGCACTGAACTGTGAGGATTAAAGCAGTATTTCATCTTTTTTTTTTTTTAATAAAAACTACTTTTTAGAGCAGTTTTAGGTTCATAGCAAAATTGAGAGGAAGGTACAGAGATTTCCCATACACCCCTTTCCCCCACAGAGGTATAGCCTCCCCCATTATGAACATCCCCCACCAGAGCAGTACATTTGTTACAGTTGATGAACTACCTTGACACATCATCACCCAAAGTCCATAGCTTACATTATGGTTTAAACCTGGTGGTATACATTCTGTGGGTTTGAACAAATGTATAATGACATGTTCATCATTATAGTATCATACAGAGTATTTTCACTACCCTAAAAAAACCCTGTGCTTTGCCTATTTATCCCTCCCACCAATCCCACTCCTCTGCTAGCTCTGGCTCTACTGGTTTTTTATTGTTTCCACAGTTTTGCCTTTTCCAGAATGTTATATGGTTGAAATCTTATAGAATGTAGACTTTCAGATTGTCTTCTTTCACTGAGTAAAAGGCACTTAAGTTTTCTGCATGTCTTTGCATGACTTGATAGCTTTTTTCTTTTTGAGCACTGAATTTTCATATATGTACCAGTAGGTAAAAGAGTTGTTTGTTTTCTTATTGTTGAGTTTTAAGAGTTCTTTGTATATTTTGGTTAACAATCCTTTGTGAGTTTATGTATTTTGCAAATAATTTTTCCCAGTCTGTGGCTTGCCTTCTCATTCTCTCAGCAGTGTCTTTGACAGAACAAAAGTTTTCAATTTTAATGAAATCTATTTTTTATATTCTCTCCTTAACAGATCATGCCTTTGGTGTTCTACCTAAAAAGTCCAAGGTCATTTGGATTTTTTCCTCTATTATCTTCTAGGAGTTTTTAGGTCTGTGATAGATTTTGAGTTAATTTTGTGAAGTGTATAGGGTCTGTGTCTAGATACATTTTTTGTTTTGTTTTTGCTTATAGATGTTCGGTTCCAGCACCATTTATTTTAAAGACTATTTTTTTCTGCATTAAATTGCTCTTGCTCCTTTGTTAAAAATTAGGCGACTATATTTGTGTGGTCTGTTTCTGAGTTCTGTTCTGTTCCATTGATCTATGTGTCTGTTCTTTCACCAGTACCACACTGTCTTGATACTGTAAGGCTTCAATTTAGGTAGTGACATTCCTTGAACTTTGTTCTTCTCCTTCAATACTGTGTTAATATGTCCATCTTCTTTTGAACAACATATATTGGTGTTGAAGTCTAGAAGACCAAATTTAGAATTCTGTTACTACCTTATGCTTACTAGATGATCAGTAAAGATTGCATTCAATATGTATACTCACAAGAAATTCTTATTTACTGATTTGAAGAAAAGTTAGAAGTAGGGAGAAAACTTGTTGTCATGTTACTATGATTGTACCTGTAAATACCATTTCATTGTATTTATTAAAGCTTCCAAATCTTAATTTACATAATTTAGAGTCTAAATGGCAAGATAAAATGAACACACATGTGACTATGACAAATGTATTCTCAGTGATTAAATTTTATTAGCTGTATATATCAGTTCTTCCATTCTCATTTATGTTGGTATGTTTATAATGAGTGCTCTTGTGTGGTTGATTATAATGAGGGTTCTTAAGTTGTATGATTGATGTTCAGACTTTAAGAAGATTGTACTAAACTTACAGAAATTGCAGAAGCATTTTTCTGAAGTGTAAGGTTAATAAAATATGTTTTTCTTCCTACCAAATGTTGTAGCAGATTAAAACTAAAGTGAGAGAACTAGTATTTAATCTTTTAGGAAAGTTTGTTTTTTTATCATTATTTTATGAAACATTGTTAATGCAGTGGAAAGGAGTTATTTAGTACTACATGACACATAATTATGTTTACATATGAAGCCAGAGATGTTTCTTTTTATCCACTAATCTTTTAGCATCTAGCTCATTGCCTTGCATTATGACAATTGAAGAATTAAAACAACTACTTGTGGATAGAGTGCATAAACAGACAGTGATCTTAAAAGTACCTTTTAATCTCTTCATGCAAATATACATTTCTCAATAAATTCTTTGTTACAGTTGGTGGCTAAAGGAGTAAAGAATTCTGATGTGTCTCCTTCAGGACAGCATGAAGCAGGTGGCTCTCCATCAAAGCAACAGATGAGATCTGTTATTTCTGTCACTTCAGCTTTGAAAGAAGTGGGTATGGTAAGTTTCCTAAAATTTAGAACACTTCAAAGTTAAAAGCTTATTAAACAGATTAAATATAATGAAATTATATTAATGTCTAATGTCCTGTTAGGTTTTTTCCTAGGGAAAAAGTTACTTTTTAAGATTTTTGTGTATGTTTACTCTGAATATTGGAGACTTGCTGATCTTAAGTTTTATATCTAGGACCACCTGGTAGATAAAAATTATTGGAACGATTCTTTCTTTCTTTAACTTTAAACTAATATTGAACAAATAAAAAATATAGAGAGAAATATACTAAAAATCATGCAAAAACATTTATATATTTCATCTTTCACAGTCAGCAAAAATGCACTTGTTAAAAAATAATGTCTTTTTGTTACTTAAAGTAATTACTTTTAGGAATAAAGTCCAAGACATGTTTACATTTATTTTAATTTTTTTGACATAACAGATGTTAGTGGACTCAATATAGTTGCACATAATTCATCAATTATTTCTTTTACCTTCTATTTTTAAATCTCTGTCATGCCAAATGGATAGTAAGATGTAGCAATGTGGGCAAGTATATAGTTTAAACTCTGAAATATAAAGTGTCAGGTATCCATCTATGGGCTCATGATGTGGAACTTCAGCCTAGAATTCAACAGAGAGAAGGGAAAAAGTCTACTAAATCATATAACACATAACATGATTTTCTCCTTTCTTGGTAATTAATGTCATTGCCTTTTAATTACTGAATTTCATTGTTTTTGCAGACAACCCTGATGTAATTGGTACAATAATTTTTTTTACAGCCTTTTTGTTTATTTTGAAAATAGGACTTTGTAGGAAAATATGTTTCTTGTTCACTCTCAAGAACTTCATATAGGAAAATATGGTTCTTCAAGTAGGCTTAGTCTCTTACTTTTTGATAATGACTTTGCATGTGCTACGTTGTCCACTTCAGCTTTCAATACCACTGTGTGGTTCCCCTTCTGGTACCCAGTCTCAAATAGCTGTTCATCTCTCTGATTGTAGTGACTGCTAATTTCTGACTACCTTACCAGGATAAATAATCTTGGTCTCATTTCATGAATTACTTTAAAACCAACCATTATACTCTTTTGTATTTTTCTCAAATAGTAAAAAATTGAGATAATCTGTGTAACTAAATGGTTTTTCTTTATGTGTTTTCTTGACAGGTAGTACTTATTTAAAATTGAGAATTGTTCTTCCTTAGTCTGAGGCTTCCAGTTCTCTTGGTTTCATAGCTTTCATAACTACTAATTTTTTTTCATGTATTTAAAAATTCTAGTTGGTCTAAGATTGCTATGATTTTACTAATCAGAAAACAAAATTTATATTATTAGTACATGGGACTTTGAATTCATTATTGTTACTTTCTTTGCTTAGAGAGAATAGCTAGTTCTCAATTATGTTTAATAATGTGGTTTAATAAGAATACATACTGTTCATGAAACAAAAGACAACTTCAAAATAACACAGCCTATATAGAATTACTTTATTCATGAAAACTTTTCTTAGTTTAATTAAGAATATATGAATTATTTTTTTATTTGTTATTGACTTAAAATTATTCAAAAAAATCAGATGCCACAGAGGAAGAGTATAAAGTTATATACATGATTGGTAATTTAAAAATATGACAAATAATTAATAATTGGCCCTTCTACTGCATATTAAGCCTATTACTTGATTAACTGTTTCTCACTGCAGATAATGAAGGAAGCACTGTTGACATTTACAGGAATGAAATAATACACAAGGAACAATTTAAAGAAAAATAAAAATTAACAAAAATATTACAAATTTTAAGGTAAACTTTTAAAATAACATTATTTCTTACTTTGTAATTATCTGTGTTTAAAGGACAGTTTAACTGGTACCCAGGAACCCGCAGAAGAAATGCAAAAGACTAGCAGTGCTATTTCGGTAGGTGCGATTTTCATTTTTTTTTTTAAATCATTTTCCTTAATCATCATATGAATATTAAAGTATAGTGTTTTAACTGTTTCAGAGTAAGCGAGAAATACTACGCAGATTAAATCAAAATCTTAAAGCTCAAGAAGATGAAAAAGGGAAGCAGTGTCACTCTGATACCTGTGAGATAATTGTTCATGAAGATGCCAAAGGACATGAAAAAGAAAAGTCAGTTTTATCTGATCGCAAGAAATGGGAGGCAGGAGGTCAGCTCGTGATTCCTCTGGATGAGTCTGCGTGGGATGCCTCCTTCTCTGCACCTGACAGTGTGTATAAAAGTGTTCACATTCTATTTTGGCCTAATGTACACGTAAACTTGTTTGGGCACTCTGAAAGAAAGAACACTTGAGATTGAAAGAAGCTGGAAGGATTTCATATATATGTGAAAAATGGGAAAAACTATCATTCTTAAAAATAGTTAGGATTTTTATTACAAAACTGAAGTGTGAGAGAGGGAACTAATGATACATAAGTTGTATTACTTTAACCCTCTCTAATCTATTATCAGGAATAAATCTTGATGAGAACAACAGTAGTAAACTTTGACTAAATCTCAGGAAGCTTCCATGGGCATTTAGCAGGGATATTGAGAAATCTCACTTAGTGTTTCATTTATTTAGCAAAAATTACTGAGTTCCTACTATTTTCTTGCAATTTCCGAGGCATTAGAAATACAACAATGAATAAACAAAACCTTTTGTACTTACATTCTAAAGAGGCAAGTCTGACCATCAACTAAATGGTTTTGATTTTTTTAAGTAATTTTTTTGATGGATTATTTTTGTAGAATTCTTTCTTACATTGGAGAAAAGCCCAAAGACTCCATAGCATTTATCATTTACTTATTTAGCAGGTCTTTATTCTGTCCCATTATATACCACATATTCCTAAACAGTGAGGATATAATAATTGTAAGACATAATCTCTCACTTTAAGGTACTTAGGGTTGAGTGGAAAGGGAGGCAATTAAAGAGGCCATTAATTATAGTTGATAAATAATATATAGGGATAATAATAGCTACTATAAGAATATGTATCAGGGCATAAATCAGTCTTGAGAGAGCCAAGAAAGTGATTTCTGGAAAAATGATGTGCTGAGGAATAAGAAGTAATCTAAACCAAAAGCCAAGCAGAGTGTTTTAAGCAGAGAATTGCTAGAACCCAAATGTGGAAGAGCAGGCAAAGCAAAGAGAACTGGATATAATTTATCATGGGCAACTAAAATTCAGAATTCAAGACAAAGAATGGCAAGCAAGAAGCCTTAGAAGAAGTAAGCAAGGCCAGATCATGAAGGATGTTATACATTGGCTCTGTCAAACAGTATGAACATACTCTGAGAGCAGAGAGGAGTCTTAAAACAGTGTGCCCACTTCTGAGTTTCTGGCATGTTGAATTCTTCTTTTTTTTTAAATTAATTAATTAATTTTTAAATAAATAATTGGTTAATGAAATCCAGTAAGTTTCGCCTGTACATTTTAACAGTAAGGAGATACACACACACACACACACACACACACACACACACACACACACATATTTGCATTATATGTTCGCCTCCCATAGTTAGATTTATTTCTGTCACCACATATTTGAATTCTGACTGGGGAATACTGGAGGGAGAAAATGGTAACTCACCACTGGTTTCTGGTACTTTGAATTTTTGTCACCTTCTCTAATTTGGCTGCTACTGTTTACTTCTCAGAGTTCTCAAATTGTTGCTTCATGCGTTTTGTTCAATGGTAGCTTTATTCAATGGGAGACATGTGTTGATGTGTGCTTACTCCATCTTACCAGGAATTGGAACTGTTAATTATCATTAAAGAGATACTAAGAAAAATAATCTTTTTGTATTTTCCATGTAGTTATCATTTCTGGTGTTCTTTATTTCTTTGTTTAGATTCACATATTCATGTAGTATCTATCATTTTCTTTCTGAATAAAAGACTTCTTTTAACATTTCTTGCAATGCCAGTGATAGATCTTTGAACTTTTGTATAATGAAAACTATTTCACCATAATTGTTAAAAGATATTTTCTTCAAATTCTAGGTTGGCAGTTTTGTCTTTCAATGGTTTCAAGATTTACGCTATTGCCTTCTTACTTGCATCATTTCTGACAAGAAATATGATCCTTATCTTTGTTTCTCTCTACATAACGCACTGTTTTCCTCTGCATTTATGATTTGTCTGTATCATCAGTTTTGAGCAATTTTTGAAGTGCTTTGTGGTAGTTTTCTTCATGTTTCTTTTCCTTGGGCTTTGTCGAGCATCTTAGATCTGTGGGTTTATAGGTTTCATCAAATAGGAAATTTCTTTCCTGATATTTCTTCAAATATTTTTTCTTTGCCTTGTCCCTTTTCTTTCCTTCAGGGACTATAATTTCATATACATTGAACAGATTGAAGTTGTCCTGTAACTGTACTACTTTTTTCATTTTTTAGATTCAATTTTGTTTTGTTGTTTCTATTGCTCTAGCTTCAAATTCACTTATTATTTTTCTGCATTGCCAAATCTATTAATCCTATCCAGTGTATTTTTCATCTAGATCTTGGAGTTCCATCTCTAGAAGTTTGATTTGGACATGTATATGTATATATATATTCATATTCACAAGCATATATATATATATCTACCATGTCTCTATTTAACTTTTGAATGTATAGTTATAAAAACTTTGTTAATGTCCTTGCTAGCTTATCCTAACATGTGTCAGTTCTTAGTCCATTTTGATTATTTGATTTTCTCCTTGTTATGGGTCATATTCTTCACTTCTCTGCATGATTGGCAATTTTAGTTTGGATGTCAGACATAGTGAATTTTACCTTGTTGGGTGCTTAGGTATTTTTATTTCTGTAATTCTGCAGCTTTTTTTTCTGGAAGGTAGTTAAGTTAGACTCAGTTTGATCCATTTATGTCTTGTTTTTAATATTTGTTAGGTGAAATCAGAGCCATGTTTAGTGATAATGATTCCCTACTACAGAGATGAAACTCTTCTGAGTACCCAGTGCACCATGAATTGTAACATTATTCAATCTGGCTGGTGGGACCAGGCAATATTTTATGTCCTGCATTCCCTGTAATCTTTCTGGGTGGTTCTTTGGTAGTTTTCTCACACATTTGCTCAGAGCACTATTTTACGGAATACTCAAGGGCTTCACTCTGCAAATCTGTGGAATTCTCTGGAATTCTTTCTACTTGCCTTGGTCTCCAAGAATCCTAGCTTTAGCTCTTGAACTTGGAGAGCGTACGAGACTCTTCCTAGGTTCCCCCTTCTGAGCTGCTGCCTGGAAACTAACAAGACAGCAAGCTGGGGCAATCATAGGGATCATCTTGTTTGTTTCTTTCCTATCAGGGATCCATGTTCATCATGACTTCTTATCCAATGCCTTGAAACTGTCGTTTTATATATTTTATTGAATCTGGTTACCTTATTGCATCTTATTCATAATTAGGAAGTCCTTGAGAGCAGTTTTTAGAATCCCTTGTACCAATCTAGACAAAAATTACTGTCATGACCTTAACTCAGTTACTGAAAAGTAATAAAGAAAAGAGGAAATATTTAAGATATACTATGAGACAGACCTATAAAGTCTTTATGTGAAACTCTTGTAAGAGTTTGTCAAAGGATGAACTTTGAGAAGAAAATAAGGAACAATCAGGAAAATTGAGTGTGGTGTGGATTTAAAAGGAAGACAAGAGTACTTCAGGAAGAGAAATGACAAGTTGAGGGCTAAAAACTTTACAATAGTTGTGTCCTTGATAAAAGCAGTTTCTATAGAGTGCTAGGGGCAGGTACAGAATCCAGGAATTAAGAAGTGAATGGACCGTGAGGAGTAAAAAAAAAAAAAAGTTTAGAACCTAGTAAGGAAGCTGGGCTTTAAAGGGGAAGAGAGATGTAGGATGTTACTTAGTAGTGATGTAGAATCAGTGTAACCTTATAAAAAAGAGACCTGAAAATGTTTTATACTAATTAGAAGGGCAAAGTATATTATGTCACTCTATCATTTAAATAAAAATCCAAAGTTCTTTCATGATCTGTGAGGTTCTCCAGTGGTTTTCACTTGCACATTGACACTATCCATTTCTTTCCAACTACTCACTTCTCACTTCTTGAAACATGCCAAGTGCTTTCTTTTTCATAATGCTCTTCCCCTTCCCCCTTTGCTAAGTCCTTTACATGGCTGCTTTATTCTTTTTTGTCCCTATTCTTTAACTTTTACCCCATATTCGAAGTCGTCTTTCTGGCTGAACTCTTCAGAGTATCATCTCTTTACAACTCCAGATCCTCCCCTTTCATTCTCCCTGAAACTACTTCAGTCAAGCTTTCATTCCCCTCTACTTCATGAAGACTATTCTTTTCAGGGTTAACAAAGACATTCATGTTGGTAAATTTAAAGGGTAGTTAGTTTAGCTATCCTTATTTTATGTATCCATAGCAATTTATCCACACTCACTACCCCCTTTTTCTTGAAACTCTTCACTTTTTCACACTGTTAGAAGTGTTTACTTGCCTTTTACAGAGATATTTTTTCCTAGGTGTAGAATTCTAAGTTGACAATTTTTTTCTTTTAGTATTTAATGATATTACTCCAGTGTCTTCTAGTTTAAATTTCTTGTGATGAGAGTCTTCTGTCATTCTTATTCTTTATTCCTCTGTATGTAATGTGTTTTATTTCTTCTCTGTGCTCTTTAGATTTTTCCCTTAAGCCTTGGTTTTAGGAAATTTGATAATGATGTAACTTTATGTCATTTTCTTCATGTTCATTTTCTTGGGTTTTGTGGAGCTTCTTGGATTTGTTAAGTATAGAGTTTTTATTAAATTTGGAAAATTATTTGCCATTATTTTTTCCAGTTTTTTCTGTTGGCCCTTCTAAAACTTCAGTATGGATCTTGTTAATGTTTTCTTTATCTCTAATTATCATTATCAATCTGTGGCTTGTTGAATTCAGTTATAATGGCAGTTATAAATGTCGCTATCTACTAATTACATTCTCTCTGTCATTTTGAGGTTGGTTTTGATTGGTTGATTTTTTTTCCCTCTTTATTATAAGTTGAATTCTCTTGCTTCTATACATACTTGGTAACTTTGTTTAGAGGCCAAATGGTGAATTTTATTTTGATGAGTGCTATATATTTTTGTGTTTCTATAAATATTTTTGATCTTTTTTCTCAGACATAGTTCACTTATAAAATAGCTTGACCCTTTTAAGTCTTGCTTTTAAGCTATGTTAGGTGGAACCAGAACAGTGTATACTCTGTGGTTAAATTTTCCCACTTTACTGAGTAAAAACCTTTCTGAGTAATCTACTTGATGCCTTGCAAATTATAAGACTTTCTTTTCTGGCTGTGGGAATAGGGACTATTTCTGACCCTGTGTAAATTCCAAATATTGCTTTCTCTGTTCCTTGTGGGTGTTTTTTTGTTTATTTGTTTGTTTTTTAATTGGAGACTATAGAAATTTCCTCATACATGTGCATATCAGTATTCAGCTTAAGACTTGAAGGGGCTCTTTAACAGTTCTCCTTAGTGCTCTCTTTGAGTAGTTTTCTACTCTTAAGTACTTTGTCCTGCCAGCACCAGCCACTTTTGCATACCTAGACTCTCAATCCTGTCACCTCTGCTCAGAGACCAGTTCCATCTGTTTTTCCCTCCCTGCAGCGAGGGGATGAAGTCTACATATTTGAATATGGACATTCAATTTTATAGTTCTCTTTGTTAAAGAGACAAGAGAGTCCCCCTGCCCCATTAGATTGTTTTGGCAGGTTTGACAGACAACAAGTAGCTGTAAATTATAGGTCTATTTCTGGTTTCTTTCTTCTTTTTAACCATCCTTTTAAAAACTAGTTCACTAATGATAATCATTTTGTCTGTTCAAACTGAATATTACCTGCTAAATCGTAGTTAGTTACTTTCATGGAACTGGTACACAAAAATTTGTATCAGTATTTAGCTACCACTGAAAGGTTATATGACTTATACCCCATAATATTTGAAGTTATAGCCTATTATTGCTCGGTACTTATGTGCTAAATGTATTAGTAACACACATTTTAAAGACTCATACTTTAATAGATAATTTTCTAGTTTTTGCTTTCCTAAATTTTATTCTAAAAATTTACCCAAAATTATTACTATCAAAAGAGTCAGTTGCTTACTTAAGATATAGAAGATAAAATAAAACAAAAGTTCTTAAAAATACTTTTCTTCTTATGCACTCAAGAGATATACTAAACACAAGCTGTATGAGCCTGCTGGTAGTG
This sequence comes from Cynopterus sphinx, assembly GCA_030015415.1. NCBI lineage: Eukaryota > Metazoa > Chordata > Mammalia > Chiroptera > Pteropodidae > Cynopterus > Cynopterus sphinx. The sequence continues at coordinate 63,046,293 of CM057390.1, read as the reverse complement.
TAATGCAGCATACTGTTTTATAGCAAACTTTATTTAATAAGTAGAAAGAGTATACTCTAAAATAACAATAAAAAGTATAATATAGTAAAAAAAATGCTGTTCTATACTTTTAATTCACAAGTGCATTTACCTTGGGATTTGTTTTCTCTGCATTTAAATTTATAGAAAAATATTAATTTATAGCTTATCTTTGTTTTGTACTCCAAATTATTGCTCAGTTATCTGAGGTTTCTTTTTTTTTCCTCAAATAAAAATTTTATGGAAACATAATTTATATTCTTTCTATTTTGATATTTCCTAAAACGAGAGTTTAATTTCAAGTATTTAGATAAGCAATTATATATTTTTATTAGTGGTATTAGTTGCTTCTGTTCTATTTTTTATTAATCATTCTCTGAAAGTCTTTTTTAAAGACTCATCATCATATGCTCTTTGCAACATAACCTTTTTTTCTCGTGAAGCACTCAGTTGGATAGAAGACCTTAAATCGGCCTTATAATATGGTATTATTGTTCTGTTATTGAAAATTATATTTTGTATTTTTTTCTTATAGACCATACAGTGGGAGATGTTATTAAATTAGATTCTGAAGGATCTCCAAGAAGAGTCTGGGGGAAAAGCCCTACAGATTCTGTTCTAAAAATACTTGGAGAAGCTGAACTACAACTTCAGACAGAACTATTGGGAAACACAACCATTAGAAGTGGTAAGGAAAAACTAGTTTTTCTATAGTAGAAGTAATATTATATTAAAGATTAAATTGTATTTTTAAGAAATGTCTATTTTAAGGGACTTATTTATAATAATTTTATAGCAATATGGCAAATGGTTTTATTTTCTGCCGAATTGTCTCAAGTCTTGAGTTTTGATCTGATATAACCTGCATGGGATCTAAGAATAAAAGGAAAGGGAAATTTATATGGGGGAACTGGAAAAGTAGAATAGTTAGAACAATGTTTTACATGAAGGATATAAGAGCATTGCATTGAGATGAATGGTGTATGTTTTAATGGTGATTCTGTAATTAGCCTGATTAAAAGACTAAAATATTTCTGTAGTTAGGCATCACAGACGTTATCGCAGACCTGGGAAGAATGAGTTCTTGTGAGGAAAACATTTTATGACCCATGAGTGTTGTGGGTCTTGATATTACTGCTATGCATAAAGAAGTGTCTGTGTATAAAACAGGTATTTTCAGATTTAAGAGCTTATTTGAATGAAGAAGTTGAATATAGTATTTTCTACCTTGTGTCTAGGCATGAATATGTATATATGTCATTTTTGCACACATTCTCTCTCTCCTTGAAGCTTAGAGTGAAACTCATATTCAGAACTCACAGAAAAATAACGTAGTGGATGAGGCTGTTCACATTGTATATAAAGGAATTAGAGAGTTGCTGATAATTAGCCAGTGAAATGGACCTATACGCATGTTACTAAAATGACAAAAGTAGGTTGTTGTTTCCTCATATGGGTGAATACCCTACCCATTAATCATTTTTTCATTTTCTTTAATATTGAAGGGTAAAAACAGTTTGAATAAAGAAATATATATGATCATTTGTTTGATAAAAGGGCAGTACACAAAGCGTGATATTTGTAATTAATCTGTTCACACTCTCTGTCTGGAAAATTGTGCAGTTGTATGTCATATACTAATAAAAAAATAACTTAATATTCTTATATCTCAATCTGAGCCTATTCTCAGCATGCCCCAGGTTTTAATCAGAAAAAAAAAATGCCTGTAGACTAAATTATTTTCAAAAATAATGATAAAAATTTCAGGTTATTTTGTAGTCTAAAAGTCCTACATATGTTTATTTCCATTTAGAACTATGACTTTAAAAAAATCAGATTTTGATTTCTTGCATAAAATTTTTATTGCTTAAATATATGTCATTGGTGTATGATAATACTTAAGCAATGTGAAAGCAAAGTTTTCCTTCTCCATAGAATTGGAGCTGAGAAGTAATTTATTTTCTGATTTGTCTTTTTTTAAAATTCAATTTGCCAACTGTTTATTGAATACTCATTTGTTATGTGTACTGTTATCTGTTAGGTGGTAAAATTTCAAAGAGTTAAAGATCATCCTTGCTCTCAGAAGACAGACAAATGAAAATAAATGATAATATTGCATGAAAAGAGCAAGAATGAAAGTATGCAGAAAGTTAAAAGGCAGTATAAAAATGTTTAAGTAGTTTATTTTGGAATTAAATATTTTCCAGAGTTGTCACCTGCATTCTTTTTAATTTTTTCTCCTAATTTCATTTACTTAGAAGAATACACTCTGTGCTGGGATTTTAAGACAAAGAAGTGACAGTTCTTAACATCAAGGATATCACATGTGGCAAAGTCTGTGTTAGAAGTGTGTGTGAAATGCTGTGGAGCCACAGTTGAGGAGGCTTTGTGTTATCAGTGCTGTACAGTTTCATTGATGACAATGTAGCCCTTTTGGGTCGGGATAAGCTGCACAGAGCAAGTGGTTTTGAGCTTGTCAAATATAAAAGAGCTCATTGGGTAGAAAAGGGAGAGAATGAAATTCTAAGCAATATGCAATTCTACATATGCAAATACACAAAGGTTGCTTAATGTGGGAGCAGCTACATGTTGTTAAAAAAGAATGGGCTTTGGTTCCACTTCTGGTTCTATAACTTGCCCAGAAACCATGGACAAGTTCCTCTGGTGGACATTCAGTTTCTCCATTTGTAGAATGGAAACACTATTATCAAGGATTGTTCTGTGGATTAAATGACCGACATAAGGGACCTGCGATGTTCTTTAGTCTTCCAATCCTTACATCAGTGTCTCTTTTGTCATTTTACACAACCTCTGGGGGTCTTGTAGATAACTGCAGTAAGTTGTTCTGAGGTAAATCTATTCTTCTGGCATCATTTAAAAGTATGGAGTGTTTCTATGCAATTAGAAGTAACTAGCAATTACTAGAAACAAACAAAAACAATTAGTTAATAATTTTAAAAACCATTTCACCAAAAGGAAAAAAGAAAGTAAACCATATGTTAAACACTCTAGAAATTATTTTGTGTAATTAAAATGAAATTTGGTAGTATATACTTTAATCATTTATTAATTTCTGATGCATAGTAGCTTAACTAATAATTACCTACTGTAACAATACAATTTTTGTACTTTGCTCTAAATTCTGTTGTAGATAAAATTCAAGTCACTTTAAAAACAACATGATTTCTCATTTTTGTTATTTCAGATATTTCTTCTGAAGTGGAGAAGTACAAACCATTAATCACTGGAGAAGAAAAAGTAAAATGTGTTTCACTTGAAATAAACCCATCTGCTACTCTTGATTCTTCTGCTGAGACCAACAGTCCAAAGCTGAGTGAGGGATCTCCACAGATGTCATCGAAACCGGAAGGAAATTTGGAAGGTAAGTTTTAGTGTGTTAAAATTGGCCATATTTGATTTAGTAATACTTTAATTTTTTCTTTATAAACAAATCATCAGTATTTGGGTGATTCATCTCAAATTAGGTTCACTATTTTTATACTTTTAGTAACTGGTCTGTTTTCTTCATGGGATTCAGCTGGCTGCCAGGCTGGTCTGATGGGTCAAAGATGGCTTAAATAGCTGAGCTAAAGGTGGGCATGTCTCCCTCAGGCAGCTTCGATTCACTGGGAAGAAAAACAGACCCCAACTTTCAGAGATAAGAGTGTTAAAAATTTGTAGCCATGTGAATTCTGCCATAGTCTGCCATTTAACCAAAAATCATGTTCATTCCTCCCACATGAAAAATACCACTTCTCAAAGCCTCATCTTATTTTGGCATTGGCTCAAAGTCATAATAAAAGTCGGGCTTTGTACAGATGAGTTTCCTTGGGTACAGTTCTTTGAGTATAGTTTCTCTCAATCTGAAGACCTAAAAGTAAAAAAGAAAATTATTTGTCTTTCATATACCTGACATATAATGGTGAAACAGGAATAGAGACTCCTTTTCAAAAACAAGGAAAATGGGAAATAAATAACAATCATTGATTCATAGAAATTCTGAAGTCAGCCAGGAGTAGCATTGTCCCCTTGTTTCTCTTTATCAAGATGGTGTCTTCAAGGCGTGTACTCTTCTAAACTGTATCTTTTTCTGATGGTGCTTCTGCAAGTAGAATTGTCTTAATATTTTTGTGGATTTTTTAAGAATGTTATTGATATTCACTACTTTTGACAAAACCACTCTTTGTTTTGTTTGGAGACTGGCTCTTCTCTACCTTGTAAGTTGCTTATAAGATGCTGTGAAACAGTGCACTTGAGATTCATAAAAATCCTTTTGTCCATCAAAGAGAGTCTGTCAGACATGCCTTTAAATCTCCCTGTGCCATAATAGAATGTCTGTGGCCACACCCTTGGCTCATGTTTCTCCTGAGACCACATTTTACTGCCCTAAATTTCATGTGTATCTTGAGGACATGTCTTTTCTTTTGAAACTTTTATTGGCTAGAAAGAATTACCTTGGACTTTATTTTCTAAATTCTCCTTATAAACTAAACAGTTTTTTCTTCAATTAATCTCTCTCTCTCTCTCTTCTAGTATCAGTGGCTACTAGAAGATGCTAGCTGGCACTTTCATCATTCTTCTTAGCTCCTTAGCTAGATCACTGGATCTATTAAGGACATTTTCTATAGTCCTTGTTTTCACAGGTACTAACTTTCTGTGAGTACATAACAAGTATCACCTTTTCTCCAGTCTCCAATAACTTTTTTCCACTGGCCAATCTCACCAAAACTCTCCTTGAAGCCCTTTCAACTTTTGCCTACTGTCTAGTTCTAAAACCAGTGTACAGGCTTTTGTTATGTCAGCACCCTATTTTCAGGTATGAAATTCTGCTTCTGTTATCTATTGATGCAAAACAAATTACTCCCATAACTTAGTGCCTTAAAATAACCATTTTATTTTATCTACACTTTTTTGGGTTAGGAATTGGAAAGATTCTTCTCTTTTATGTGGCATCACTTGTTGGTATTCAGCTGGTATCACTCATTGGTATTCAGCTCTCTGCTGACCTTACCTGGAGGATTGTAAGATGATGTCTCTTCCACGTATATGATATCTTCATAGGGCTCAGCTGGGCCTGTTCAGCTGGATTCCTTTCCTTCATTTCAGTGTCATGGCCTTGCCATGTGGTCTTTCTGGATAGTTAAACTTCTTTCATGGTGGCTTATTCTTCCAAATTTCAAGGTGGAAGTTGCCAGTTTCCTTAAAGGCTAGACTTATAACTAGCATAGCAATATTTCAACTGTACTCAGTTGATCAAGGCAATCACAATGCTGGCCCATCTTTAAGGGGATAGAAATAGCCCCCCTCTAGATGGAAGAAATGTCAGAGACCTTGCTATATGTGTGATCATCTTAAATTTACCACAGTAACTTTAGTCTTGTTCATTAGAATCATACTAAGTATTGTGAGTCTTTTCTTGAAAAAAAAAAAAAAAATCCCATTAGGCATATAATAGAAGCTTTATAGCCTAGTGCAGGAGTCAGCAAGCTTTATGTACAAAGAGCCAGATGGTAAATATTTTTGACTTTGTAGAAAATAAAGTCACAAATATAGCTTGAAGAAAGTCTCATATTGATATGGCTAACATCTAGAGAACAAATCTCATTAAAAAATAAATAAAAAAGGCTTTTCCACCAAATGCTTACCTTGTATGAGTGACCAAAAATATCATATGAATAAAAGATAAAAACTTTAATGATTTGTATAATATCAGTTGTCTTTCTAAATAAGACAGCTAATTGGAAACTTAAAATATGGAAGAAAAAATTGGGTATTAGGGAAAAAGAGGGGGTGATGATTGCTTAAGCAAGATAGTATTGATATCTGAATTGGAGAGGGAAAAGAAACATTTAACAAATGAAGAAAAACTCTTCTCATCACTGTTTACTTTCAGAAAATATCAACCAGGTAAAAAATGGGCCACTGCCAGAATGAAGGTGGTACCCTGGCTATTAATTATTTGATAGTCTAGGGAAATAGATTTTGTGTGCTTCAATTATGTTATCAATATCATTGTAAAAGTCTGGGTGATAGGATTCTTTTTTCATTTTGGGTTGAAAGATAGATTTTGATAATTTAGCTTTTCTGTAAGTTATTAATGATATCACAGTCTTTTCTCATAATTATAACCACAGATACTGTTATTCTTAAAACTAGTTTTTATACCTTATTAAATGCAATTTACATATTGAAATTTTAAGGAAAATTTTATATACTAATGAATAGTTAACACAATAACAAGATTAAAGATCTAAAGATAAAACATTTAATTTTCTTTTTGTTACAATTAATATATTAGCCTAAAACCAGATAATGATAATTTATAAAAAATTTATTTGGTTTTGTCTAAATGAATTTTGCTTTGAGACATGTTTTTGTTATGTTTTTGCCTTTCAGAACACGATGACTTGGAAACAGAAGTTTTACAAGAGTCAAGTGGAGCAAACAAAGATGGTAGCTTGCCTTGCACTGTTATGGATGTGTGGATTAGTGAGATAAAAGAAACAAAGGAAACTGAGTACGTTACTGCTTTTCCTTACATGTCAAAACCTGGGTCCCTTTTTTTAATACCTTTTAAATAAATACTGTAATAAATTAATATCGTACTATATCCTATTACTATAATATCTCATAAAATAATTTTAAATAGATATTATATTCATATGGTTCAGAAATTAACAAATATATAAAGACATACAGTAAAATGTCTTTCCTACCTCTGTCCCCATTCAACAAATTCTCACTCTCCTTTCAGATATTTTTAATACGTACATAAACAAAAACAAATATACTGTTCACCTTCCTTTTAAGTATAGCCGTTAGTATAATATGCACAATATTTCCATTTTACTTTTAGTCAGTCATTTTGGAATTCTTTTTTATTAATAAAAAGAGAACTTTTTTACAGCTACTTAGTAGTAGTCCATTAGATGGATATACTACAACTCAATACATCTCCTATATTAATTGATATTACAAATGATGCTGCAATGAATAACTTTTACTAAGGTCATTTTGCATGTATATAGAGTAGATACATGGAAGTATAATGACTGGGTGAATTGCATTTTTATAAATTACAATTGTAATTCAGTTATTGTTCTTCCCTGGGGTTATACTGATTTATGCTTTCAGAAAGAATGTATGAAATCTCCTGTTTTCCCCACCGTCTTGCCAAAATTATTTTCAAAGTATTGATTTTTGCCAATCTGATAAGTAAAAAAATAGTATCTCTATTTAGGGTCTTAGTTTATCTCATTATTGGTAAAATTTAACACATCTTTTCAAATTTAAGTTTCATTTCTATTTCCTTTTTTGTGAGTTCTCTGTTTATATGGAAATATGTCCAAAGTATTGAATAATTAATGAAACAAAATTAAATAAAAGAGCATTTTCATATTTTAGAACAATACTATGATAATTCTATGTAGAAATTGCTGTATATGTACTTAGGTACATATATATGGTTAGATGTACACCAAACTGATGATGTCAAAGGCAACTGGGATATGGAAGGTTAGCGGAGTCCTAAAAGAAATATTACTTTTTTTCATTGAAGTAAAACTTATATAACATAAAAATTATCATTTTACCTATGTTAAAGTGTACTTTGCTTTCTTAATAATGTATCCTGACTATTAATTACATATCAGTTCATATAGATTTTTATTTTTTAAACAGTTTCCTGATATTTTATAGTAGTATTACTATGTCATAATTGCTTTATAGCCTCTGCTATTAAGGGGCGTTTTCATTGCTTAAAGTAGTTGTTCTCAAACATTAGCGAGCAGTAGAATTACTTTGGGATTCATTAAAATAAATTGCTTGTCCTTGTCCCCCAAAGTTTCTGATTAGTGGGCTAGAGTAGGGACTGAGAACTTGCTTTCCAACAAGTTTCTGCGTCACTGATGTCTAAGGGCCATACTTTGGGAACCACTGTTGCAAGAAATGGTGGGTCTGGTTGTTGTGAATGATCATGATCAGTGAAGCTCTGAATGGGGTAAAAATACATTGTGCTTATGAAAGAAAGTATATATATGTAAGAAAAATATTTGAGAGTGCTTTTATTTTTATTAAACTGTGTATTGTTGTTTTACTGGTTTATCTGTCTGGCAGATTGGAAGATAGGATTACTAGTCAGCAAAATGAAGATTTTGAAGATGGATTTCTGAGGAATCTGGAACAACTCAGTGAAGTTCACATAGGTAAGCTTCATCGTATTGGTCTAATTACCTTCTAGAAGGGTGTTAACACTAACCTATTTAATTTGGACAATGTATTAATAGAGAGCATTCCTAATCAGTTGCCTCAATCTATTGAAAAATGTCATAGGCATAGAGCACTGGACTCTGCATTTATAAGCCTGTGTTGTTCGGCAATGTGAGCAATAAAACTTTTAGGTCAGTTCTTTAAATATTTGAAATGAGAAGAATCACTTGCCAAAACTAAGCTAGTATACTAAGGACATTAAATAAGTTGTCCTCTAGTATTAATTAAAATATAAGACATATACTCTTTGCTGTCAAACCTATAAGGAACCAAGATAAACTGAAACTAAAATGAGTATCTGAATAGTATTTTTCACAGTTCCTTGCATTTATGTGTTTATTTTACAACTACCAATGTAATTGGATATATAAAAAATTATATTATCTGCTTTCTGAAAATAAAATAGTATATTCTGTTAAAGATTATAAAATAATATAGTTTTATATATAGCAGGCCCTCTAATAACGTCATTTTGGTCAACATCATAAGAACTTAGCTCTTGTTCATGTCAATTAGCCTATTGTGAAGTTGTTTTTGTTATATGTTGTTACATTAAAGTCACAGAACCTATCAACATTGAGGACTTACTTTATTTTTTTTTCTGAGAGATATGTAGTTTTTGTTAAAATTTGTGTTAAATACTGTGATATAACTTAGGACTTTCTTCCAGTACTATATAGACTTATTACATAATTTTTGTTTTGAATCACAGAACCTGGAATAGATGATTCTCAGCACTCTAATAAATGTGATACAGACAAATCTATACAACCAGAACCATTTTTCCATAAAGTGGTCCATTCCGAACACTTGAATATAGTCTCTCAAATTCAATCAATTCTGTGTTCACCAGAGGAAGCCTTGCCACTTCGACCTCACTCTGATTCACCACCAAAAAATAAAAACAAGTATTCCTTGCTGATTGGACTTTCAACTGGTCTTTTTGATGCAAATAACCCAAAGGCAAGTATACTCCTCTCATAGAAGATGTTATTATTTGATAACATTTTTATTGTTTTTCTTTGATAAACCAAAATACTGAGTTTTAAACCCTTAAAAATACAAATACAACACACACTCACACACACACATCAAAACCATTTAAAAAACAACAAAAAATTCCTCCATTTTCTCTTCTGAGGTACTGAGAACAATTAGGACCAAGACTGTTTTGTTGGCTCCCTGTTATGGAATTTTTTTTTTTTGAGTTTTTTTATAGGTATTTTTATTGAGCAAAAAATCTTTCTTACACCCTCATATACTATCTCTCTTTCCCAGTACCCAACTAAACTTCAATTTTTAGTATAAGGCTAAGTTTAAGCAATACATCTTAAATGGATAGAAATGCCATATTGCCTAATTTGTAGAAAGATTAATATGTACTTTCTGGTAAAAGGTTTTCAAACCTGTTTTTTCACTTGCTATTTTAAAAGTATGTAACCAGTTTTTTTCTTATTAAGGAATTAGAATATTATCTCTATAGAAAATTTAAAAATACAAATAAAAAAATCACACATCATACGTTATATTACTTTTCATATATGTGATTTTTACATGTATATAACTTTTTACCAAAATAGGATATATGCATACTCTGTTACCTGCTTTTCTGTGTAGTAGGTATTATAAAATTATTACAAATAATGTTGCCACAAAAATAGCATTTTGTCATATTTTCAAATTTTCTATCACATCATCTTTAATGACCACAAATTCTATTTATTCTGCTATATTGTATTTTTTTAAAATTATATTTTTTTATTGTTGGGCCTTTAGATTTCACTTTTTCTTATGGTTAACAACTATATCTCTAATATCTCTACCTTTGTACATATTCACAATTATTCCCATAAAACAAATTTTTGTAAGTAAAATTCAAAAAGTTACATATTGCCTAATTTCCCTTCAAGAAAAAGTGTATAATTTCATTAATAGCATGTGAGAGCCTTAAATAGCACCAACTATTATCATTTATTTAAAATTGTGTATTTAATGAATGAGCAATGGTGTTCATTTTAAAAAGTATCTATTTCTGTATTTACCGCTGTGGTAGGTCTTTTTTTTATATATATTTACCTGTATATGAATGAATTGCTTGAATTCTTTTTTCTTGACTGTTTTTTAAACATGTGATTTTGATTTTCAATTTGATTTTTCAATTAGATAAGTTTTTATTTTGTGGAATATTTTTTATGTTTATCTTAAATGTAGATAATGCTAAATTCTCTGAATTATCTAAGAGCAGTTAGACTTTCAAAGATATAAACTTGGTGTATCAGTCATGGGACGGACAAGGACTATCATATAATTCATGTACTTTCTTTTGTAGTAAAAGTGTATAGCTGTCTTTAGCCCAGAGATTTTAAAAAGCTTGTTATTTATAAAAGTAATACTCATTGCATAATAAATCTGATTATTTCATTTTGTTTCATGACCTTAGTTTTAGCTCATTAGTTCTGTGTAAGCACTTAAACTTTGGAGGTAAGCACAGCAAAGCAGATTTTATGTAGAGGGAAGGGCAAGAAAAAAATATTAGAAAATAAAAGCAATCAGTAACCATTTCAGGCAAGAACAGAAAACCATGCCTGCCTATTCCATAAGTCTCTGAAATATGAATGTTCATCACTGGGCCAAAATAATAAATAACCGTTTATAATGGTGGCCTTGAATTGTGAAGAAAAGGTAAAAGTTATTTCTAGGCATTCATATAATCAACCTCTTTTTGAAAATGTGATAATTTAACCTCTTACAAAGATTTTTGTTAAAAGTTCTTTTTTAAAAGTATTAAGTTATGTATTATTTTTTTAATTAAAGGAACTCCATTTGCATTCTAAGCTGTATCATCAACTTCTTTCTTTGTAGGGAATCATACATATTCTAATAAGTCCCATCATAAGTAGTAAACTTCCCTTGAGCACATGTTCTTCTCTAGCTACCACCCTATTTCTCTGATCTCTTTTATAGCCAAACATCTTGAATATGTCTCCACTTTTTTTCACTTCCACTTTTGCAGTCTCCAGTTTTATTCACTTCCCAATACATTCCAATATGGTTTTCAGCCTACTCCTTGACTAAAATTGCTCTTGTCAAAATCATCAATTACCAGTATGTTATCAGGTTCCCTATACCTTTTTCTCTCACCTTTCTTGATTTTCCTTGTTTCAACAGGATTGATATATATCTTTTAAAATCATTTTATCTGTTGGCTTCCTTTATATCATAATTTCATAGTTTTCCTCTGCACTAATTAGTCGCTCTTCAGTTTTCTAGCTGGCAGCTACTATTACTAACAAATCTCCTTAAAAGAATGTGTATTCTTCTCTCATTGGGTGAAGTACTCTATAAATGTCAAAAAGTAAATCAAATTCGTTGATAGTTGATAGTGTTGTTCAAATCTGTCTTTACTGACATATATATATATATATATATATATTTTGGTCTACTTTATTTGTTGCTGAGGAAAGAAAAATGAAAACTTTAAACATTCTTGTATATTTATTTCTACTTAGAATTGTGTCAAATTTTGTTTTATGTATTTTGAAGTTCTAATATTGAATGTATAAAATTTAGTATTGTTATGTGTTCCAGATAAGTTGATACATTTATTGTTGTGAAGTGTTCCTCTTTGGTAATGTTATTCAAGTCCTCTATATCCTTACTGATGTTTTTTTAATCAATTACTGAGGAATTTCTAGTCAGTTGAATGTAAATAATAATCTTTATGTCTTCTGGATGAATTAACCTCTTTATCATTATGAAATGACTCATTTTTTCCTGTTTGGGAATCTACTCTGTATAGCCATTCTAGCCTTTGTATGCTTAATGTTTATATAGTATATATTTTTACATCCTTTACTTTTAAACTTATTTTATAGAGTAGATTTTTTGTAGTTATATAGTCAAGTCTTGCTATTTAACCAATTTTTTAGTTAAAGTGATTAGACCATTTATATTTAATGTAATTTTTAATACATTGAGGTAAACTTATCATTTTACTCTGTGTTTTCTGTTTGTCTCATCACTTTTGTATTTTACTTTTATTCTTTTCTTTTGGGTTAAATACTTTTAGTATTGTATTTTATCTCTACTATTTGCTTACAATGTAGACTTTAGAAAAATATTTAGCAGTCATTCTCAGTTTTCAAGGTCCATCTTTGGCTTATCACAGTCTCCAAATATTATACCAATTCACATATAGAAACCTTACAACAGTATACTTTGATTTCCACTCTCCTGCCTATCCTATGTGATAAGTGTTGTCATGTACTTCTTCATAAGTTATAAACTTTATAAAACATTTTTATTCTTTTTGCTTTAAACAATTCACTTATCTTTTACAGAGTAAGAAAATTAAGAAAGTCTTTTGTATTTACATATTCACCATTCCTGATATTCTTCTTTTGTATAGAATCAAGCTTCTATCTGGTTTTTTTTTTTATTTTATTTTAAGAACTTTCTTTATCACTTCATGTGCAGCGCTGTTGGTAATAATTTTTTCAGCTTTTATTTATTTAAAAACATTTTTATTTTATTTTCATTTTGAAAGGATATTTCCATCAGATCTAGAATTATATTGTCTTCTGGTTTGCGTTGTTTCTGACAAGAAACACTGTGAATACAGTAGCAACTTTCACAAGATATTTATAATAATTTAATAAAATTGAGAGTGTCATGCAAATGAAGACCACTGAATATAAATTTGTATTAGATTAAAGTAGTCTAAAGGTGTGATCTTCTCATGATCTGACTTACATAAGAACAGAATGCAGATTGCCAAATGAAAAAAGCTACTTGTCCTCCTTAGATCATCCTCACTTTAGGGGATAATGAATGATGGGTGGAGAGAGATTGTATGTGTTCCACTGATATTTTTCTCATCTGGGGAGTGGAGTGAAAAATTGATCTCTTTGAAAATTTGAGGTTTTTTTTTTTTTTTATAGCAAGGTGGGGGAAAATATTAATGTGCAATTCACAAATAGCATATGTGTCTTAAATGTCTTTTTTTGATTTGCTAAAATATCAGTTTTCAGGTAATGTCCATAATGTTTGCCTTTAATAAATTTTCATAATTTTAAATTAATGTTTTAAATTTATTTTTTAACCCAGTTTGTGGATTGAAGTGAGCAGATTTTTGTAGAAGCTGTTTTGAAGACACAGTGTTATGGTTTAATTGCAGTAAGCAGAAGTTCAACAGATGTGCTTCCTTTATCACTTCATGTGATAAAGTCATAAACTGTTTTGTAGTCTGACCAGAGTATTATTAGTTCATAATTTTGTATGAAAAATACTACAAATGAAAAGTGAGTTGACAGTTTTTCCAAATATAATTTCATGTCAAGTTCTGTTAGTGCAGATAATAATTTATTCACTATCTTATGTGACTCTTCATTTTTGAGAAAAAAACATAAATAAAAACCAACAACAAAAAATCTAAAGGAAGCATATATTTTTAAAAAACTTTTTAAGGTTTCCTAAAACATTGCTCTCCTGTTTGAATTATAATGGCATCTAATATGCTAGCTGTGTAAAATCATACTACAAAGAATCTAGAAAAAAATTAATCTGAATATGAATGAAGTAAGATTTCAGGGGACATTTTATGGATAAGCAGCTATTTTCAGGAGGATTTCTTTCTATGAATGTTAAAGCTATAGAATATTATTTTTATATAAAAGTTTTCTGACTGAAGATGAATATCTTACTGAAAACTTTAGCAGTCTGTCAAAGAAGACTGTGAACATAAAAGGGTTTTTAATGTAGGATAAATAGCTATTGTATTGATAGATGTGTGAACCTGTTCCAAGAGGAATGTTGTCAAATTACATACTACATGAAATTTCTGTGTCATTTTATATTATGTTATGAAAGTTATGTTAATTAGTGAAAGAAATAAAACTGAGGTGATTTCCTGGGGCTAAAATTTATCTCAGCCTAAAAAATACTGCATCTTTTTGTATAACCCCCTTGTATTTAGGTTTGTAGTACATATATATTTATTTTTATTGATTAACATATCTGGAAAAACCGTTACTGGGCACATATTTTGCATACTGCTGGTTAATGATACACATGGTTCAAGCCATTAAAACAATTAACAAGTCAAGCATAAATTTTGCTGACAGGAGATTCAGCAAAAAACAAAAACTTTTAGTATCATTATTAAGTATTTTAACAACCAAAATATCTTTACCTTGTAGTTCATAATCATTTTTTGCCCTCTTGAGTGCTATAATATGTAAATTCTATTCAAATAATGAAGATCTATCTTTTTTATTCTTAATAACAGATTGTACCAATAAAATTGGCCAAGTATATAAATTTTCATTAATATGCTAAACATTGTGTTTTCTTCACAGTCTCCCATCTGGTATGTGGTTTTTATCAGGGCCTTAGGAGTCATGTTTCAAATCTCACAGATTCCTTTAGGGCTAACACAACCTTGAGACTTATGTAATAGATACTTATTTTATAATCCTGTCTATCCATCACGTTCTAATTGTTGAAATGCTGGTGGACACAAACTATTCCTATTTTCCCTGGTCTAATCCAGCACAAATTCAAATTTTAAACACCTCAACTATACGATCTTTTGTCACAGCTCAGTTTGCTGAGTTCCTTCTCACACTTCTCCTAAAAATGATTTACAGTATGAACATGAAAGTGCCAACCATTTTAGCCTTCCAGGTGGGAAAGACTCCACTCATAGTCCCTTGATCAAAGAAGCAATAAATATTAGGCACTTTTTTGTTGTTGTTTGCACTAATTTGAGGCCCCTGAATTAACCAATGTTGGTTAGCCAGCAACGCATAGTGGTAAAGTGATACAAAGGGACACCAATTACGTGTGGTGGCTCCTAGCCACACTTCAGGCTAACTCACTCCAGGATTTGGGCAAAACTGTATTGGGAGAATTGGCTGTTGGAAAATGAAAGATAGTAGAGATAACCATGGAATAGGGACAATATGGGCCATGAGTGAGAAGGAAGTGAATTAGAAGTTTCTAGCACTACCTGATTCTTGACACATTTTCAATTACATTTCATGTGCATACTACAAACTCCTCTCCCTACCTTTTAAAGGATACTTTTTGTTGAAACCTACATGTTGAAACTCAAGCATAACTCATTTAGTTTCACACTGAAATTCAAGAGAATTAGGTTTTCACATTGGACAGCCCTGAAGCTTCTAGCTTTAAATATATACAAAATTATTATTTTCTAATTTTTATGTTTGTATTTTTCTAATTATTTTACTCTTAATAAGAATTCTGTTGACTTTGTTTTAGATGCTGAGGACATGTTCACTTCCAGATCTCTCAAAGCTGTTCAGAACACTGATAGATGTTTCTACTGTAGGAGATGTACGTCAAGACAATCTTGAAATAGATGAAATTGAAGATGAGCACATTAAAGAAGGACCTGATTCTGAAGACATGTGAGCATGATGTCATTAGTAGATAGTAACACTAACAGGTTTTCTGAATTTATGTATGTCCTAGAGATGGTGATTTACCTAGTTTTTAAAAAATGATTCAAAGCTAACTTTTTACTACTCCTTTACCTTTTTACAACATGCTTAAAGTAGTCATACAAATTTTGATATGTATATCTACCTCTTAATTTCACTTGAGGAATATAAGAAAATGGTTTCTGTTGGTGCTCTCTGTCTTATTAACCACTTAGCATCCAGCACAATGATTTGCATATGATAGGGGCTTAATAAATATTATACGAGTAAATGTTAACAACACCACATGATACAAGAATTGCAATGGAAATTTGTGAAATACTTAATATTCTACGATTCCCCAGGAAGATGATCCAAAAGCTCCACCTACATCTGTCCCCTGCCACAAATGATTTTAGAACCATGACACTGGAGAGTTAGCAGATAGAATGAGTATGTGCTTACCTGTGAGTTTTGCGTGTAACTTAATTGCTATCACAAAATTTCTTCATGGTTCGTAGAGAATATGAAATCTAGAATAATTTAACTATCACTTCTGAGAGAGGTGGGACATGATTGCCCTTTAAACAGTAATTCTGCTTCACCTTCTTTGATAATCAGTGAACCTTCCCAGCCTCTCAGATAAATGTTACAAACTTTAGGGAATTATACCACAGTGCCCCAGAATAAAGTGTTTGAGAAGGTACAGTGTGTTCAAGTCACTAGGAAAATACATTATTACAAAATTTTAGAATTTATATGATTTTTTCTTTTTACTTAATTTTCTTTTTACCTCTGCCATTCAATAGAAAGAACTTGTAATTTGCTTTTATTGAAAGAGTTCTATCAGTGTCATGATGTTTCCCCTATAATATTTGAGCCAGGGCTACTGTATCTGGTACATTTTATTTTGTATTTGTTTTTCTTAAGCCTTGCCCCTTTCTTCTTAAATTTCTAACCAAACTTTTAAAGGTTGTATTTTTTTCTCATTTTTCATAGAGTTTTATAGAATTTTGCTGGTGCCCTCAAAATTTGCTGGAAAAGTTACATTTTTAGACTTGTTTTCGACTGCATGGCTGTGGTCATTAAACACTAAACTTTCTGTTTTTATTAAGCCTGTTGGAGAATACAACATTTTAGCACCTTTATGGTTGACCAAGTGCTAGGTATCAGTTTTTTCTTCAGAATGTTTTTAAAGTCATGAGTTTTTATCTGAGGGAACTATAGCTTATTTGTGGCTTATATTCTTTTCATTACAAGTTGAGAGTATTTTACTTAAAAATTTAAGTTAGAAGTCTTTAATATTTTTAAAATTTGAAAATTAAGTTATTTTTAAAGTAAATTATATCTATGTAGGGAAATTTTACTTGATGTTCCTTGGGGAAAAATAAAACTTTTTTTAATTCAAACTTTACTCAGGGTTGTATAATAAGAAAGTTTATTAAAAAGTTAATTTGGGACCAGGTTTTAAAGCACCCAAGACAAATTTTTGAGTGTTAATTTCCTAAAAGATCTTAATCTCATATTTTTCTTACAATGATAGACTTAGCAACCCTGCTTATTTTACTGCCAATTGTGGCAGACATTAAAAGCTTGCCACTAGAAGATTTCATCAACAGGTTATAATATTTAGTCATTGTAGTAATGGTACATAGCAGATGTGTCTGGTACATTAGTCTTGTAATTAAATAAGTTAGATGCTACTTGTAAGATGATCCAAAAAATTGAAGTCTCTCTTTCTCATTATAATTAAATGTTTTGCTTTTTCTATAGCTGTTACAAAGTCAAAATGTAGGAGTTTGTACACATAAGTGCAAAATAAAGGTATTTCTACATTAAAAGATTATTTTCTTTTTCTGTTAATGAGCATTTTATTCAACATCACACAATATCATTTATGTTTTAGTTCTTCAGTAGATATTTGTTTGATTAGAGTGTAAACTTTAAGAAAGGCTTTAATCAGCTCTTGTGTTTGGTTTAGCAACTTTTTTCATTTGCATGCCACTTTAGGAAAAAGAAGCAAATCAAGAGGGACAACATTGATGAGTACATTTCTTGGGTATTGTAGAAGTGGTCAGAAGACATGGATTTTAATTCTTATTTGTCATTTACTGTATGGCTTTGAGTCATTTAAACACTTTGATTCACAGTTTCTATGTCTCTAAAGTGAGTTTCATCTGAATAAAATCTAAATAATAGGATAAAACTGCTTAATGAACTAAAGTACTAGGTAAATGTATAATATTATTTGCATAAATTAGTTCATTTCAGCATCTGTAATCCCATGAAAATAAATTTAACAATGCCTTAGGAACAAGATTCCCCAATGAAGATTATTATGGTTAATGTATTCTAATTGCTCAGTAAAATCTACCTATTGTGTACTTTAGAAATATTTTCAAGAATAAGCCTCTAAAGGTCAGACTTCTGGTGACCAATTTATTCACTAGCCCATCCTGTTAACCTGAACGTGTAATTCCCTAAGTGTTTTAATTTCTGAGAGTTTAAAGGCCCAGTGAGAATTTATGTGGAAAGCTTTTTGCATAGTGCATTATTATTATAGATCCACACCAAGATTTTGCTGAACTAGCCAAGTTACATAAAAGGAAAACATTTGAATATTAAGTATTTGTTTTGGAAAGCAAGTAAAAAAACCTCTTTAGTCTGGCCTCTTAAAATATTGACGTTTCCTTTCAAAATTTAAGCAACTAATATTTATAGTTACATAATTCTCTTTGGCAAATTAGGACTATTTTAAACAAGTCTTCTGGCTTATGTATTCCAGAATAAATGTAATGTATCTTATTTATCAGTTGTGTTAATCTTCATTTTCTATGTTAAAAACAAGGTTTTTCCCCGAATTCTTTTTATCCACTATTAGTACTTTTAAGAAGAAAGGAGTGTATATGCATGTTGAGTTGAAGGAAAATTTCAGAATAAGGTAAAGTTTTGATAATGTTTGGTTTAACTTTTTAAATTTCAGTGTTTTTGAAGAAACTGACACAGATTTACAAGAGCTTCAGGCCTCTATGGAGCAGTTACTTAGGGAACAACCTGGGGAAGAATACAGTGAAGAGGAAGAATCAGTCTTAAAGAACAGTGATATAGAGCAGACTGCAAATGGGACAGATCTGGCAGATGAGGATGACAATCCCAGTAGTGAAAGTGCTCTAAATGAAGAATGGCACTCAGGTGTGTGATGATAATTGTGGGCCTTTTTTATTTTTTAGTGTGTACAGATATCTTGAGTATATTTTTCTGATATCTGATACGAACCATTTCCAATTTTAAATAAAACTAAAGTATACTTCTGTGTCTTCCTTTTTTTCATTCTTTTTCTTTTCACAAAGGTATTCCATTCCTTTCCCATTGAATTATGGAAATGCTTTTTTGTAGCATTTTTATTCTGTTTCATGACAGGATAGTGTGCATTTCTTGGCTTATTCTTCTAATAATAAAAATAATAACTTAGTTTTTTTTAGCACTTTATGTTTGCAAAGAGCTTCCACACAGAGTGGTTAACAAGCAGAGTTAATACTAAAAGCCGTTTTTAAAACCTTGACACTTTTATTTTGTTTAGAAACTATTTTTTGTTCTTAGCATTACCTTTAAGATGCAGAGAAAATTTGTTTATTTCAATAACTGTATTTGGGAAGTGGAGCTAATATGAAAAGGAATAATTCTTCAGTAATTCTATCTTTTACTAGAATTTTTCAACCTATGTCTGGCATGTATAAGACATAAAACTTTGAGCACTTATAATACTTTTTTAGGTCCTTTGGCAGAGTTTTATAGTATGTATCTTAGGTTGTCTGCCTTTTGTGTGCTTTTTATGTTTTGGCTCATATTTAATATCAACTTTTTAAAAATATTTGTTACATTGATTGCCATGTTACAGAACATATAGTTGTGCTTTTTCCATATTATACTTAAATTACGTAACATCCCTAGGAAAGCTTTTAATCCTACCTGATTTACTGTTTATGTCTATTTAAAAAGATTTCCAAAGTAACATTCTTGTTAAAACAAATTTATACACATATTGATTACCTATATAAATAACAAATTATAGTGACAAAAACTTTATATTTAAAGTTCAAAACAGTCTATTTTAGTGATATTCACTTATAGAATTTTAGTCTGAGTAAGAATTATTTAGACTTTTCAATCATATAATATCTTTTTTTTAATGTTTTTTAGATAACAGCGATGGTGAGATAACTAGTGAATGTGAATATGATAGTGTCTTTAATCATTTAGAAGAACTGAGATTTCACCTGGAGCAGGAAATAGGCTTTGAAAAGTTCTTTGAGGTTTATGAGAAAATAAAGGTAAGTAAAATATCAGTTAAAACATTTAATTTTGAAATACACTCTATTTGAATTCTAGCACAATATTAGTGATCTTTATTGGTCAGTAGATTTATTATAAATAATAAAGTCTCCAATCAGAAATAATATTTATATTTGGAATTTTGGTATAGGCTATTCACGAAGACGAAGATGAAAATATTGAGATTTGTTCAACAATAGCTCAAAATATTTTGGGAAATGAACATCAACATCTTTATGCCAAGATTCTTCATTTAGTTATGGCAGATGGAGCCTATCAGGAAGGTAAGATTTCCTCACAGTCCTATGTTTTAAATAAATGTGCAAAAAACAAAGCAACAAATGTAAATTGATGAGCTTGAATCAGAAGCATTTTGATGAAATCTATGTTGGAGCTATATGTAGTACTTTTAAGCAATTATAAAATTAATTGTGTCCTATAAATATACTGATTCTGGAATATACTTTTATTGACTTAAGTCCTTTAAGACAATATTTTTATTTGAATGAGATTTTTTTAAAAGGCTCCTTATTGGATAGTTCTAGAATTTAGAATACTTTCTTATCAAGGATGTAGTATTAAACTTTTAGACACATATGATTCATCAATATGGAAAGTTTCTCCTAAATAATACCAATGTAATCTCTTCTAGAGTAAGTAGATCATTTATCTACAATGATTTGAATATAAACCATTTTTATATTTGGAAAATGTTTACCTATAGAATCACTCAAAATATGTTGGACTTTAATTAAAAATTATCAAAATTAAAAATGGCTTTCATCCTTAAATTTAGTCAAGAACGTTAAACATGGAACCAAGAGACTGACTGGTATTACAATCCTGATTCTTTTGCTGGAAGCTAGTAATGTGACACTGAGTAATTTATTTTATGTTAAGTTTTAGTTTCCTTTGCTATAAAATAAAGAGATGATCTGCAATCTAATGTACTGTGATTGATTTTCAGCGTGTTCATTGGGTACTTCTCATATGCCTAGCACTGCATTACTATGGA
The DNA here is from genome assembly GCA_030015415.1 of Cynopterus sphinx. NCBI lineage: Eukaryota > Metazoa > Chordata > Mammalia > Chiroptera > Pteropodidae > Cynopterus > Cynopterus sphinx. The sequence continues at coordinate 63,025,215 of CM057390.1, read as the reverse complement.
CATTAAAACAGAATCTTTGCTCACATGTTGTTTAAAGTTTCCTTGGGAGATGAGATATAAATATATAAGAGAAAGTGTAAAACTATGTAAAAATACTCATTCTAAAATACTTTTCAATGCATAGGAATTAGAGAAAGAGGAGGTTGGACCTTGAAAAATGGAAAGATGTAGAGGGCATAATTTGTGGGGAAAGTGGAATGAACTAGTAATTAATCTATATTAAGATTAAATTGACCATATTAGAAGCTTCTTGTTGAGAATTAGTCTATATGATTAAATACTGTATTTAAAATACTTAGAGGAAATCAGTGAAGATTTTTGAACTGAAGTTAAAGTTCAGTCTAGCAGCAGTATTCTAGATAGTTTGGAGAGTACTAAGATGGAAATAAGAGGATCTGTTTTGTGTAGATCTGTTTGGACATGAGATGATGAATACCTGGATTTAGTGTTCATAGGAATAGAGCTGTTAAATTCAGTTCAAGTATTTCAGAGCAAGGATTTTAATAAAAATATTGCTCTTTTGACTCATGAAAAACTAAGTTTGCTAAAATCAAATCAAAGATTTTTTTTTGTATGGGGGAGCAGCTTTACAGTCATGTAGACTTATTTACATTGACCATTTTTTTCTAAAGTTTTATGATACAAAGCTCAGCAAAAAATGTTTCTTTGAATTGGTTTGATGGAAGTAAAAGTCTTGTAAAATTATAATAGTTCTTGTTAAATCAAGACTAGAAAATATTTAGGTACAATAAGTCCTATTATAGCTTCAAAAAACACTATATTTTCATTATTCTTCTTAATAGAATAACTGTCAAGAAAAAGGATCATTGGCAACAAGTACTGAATTAAATGCAAACAATTTTTTTTGTACATCAGTTATTAGTGTTGCCTTTAATTTTCATTATGATTTTCTTTAGTCCCTTAGGAGTTAAGATTATCACAAACAGGCAAAAAATAAGATAGATAGATAGATAGATAGATAGATAGATAGATAGATAGATAGATAGATGATAGATAAATAAATAAATAAATATTGTTTCATATTTATAGAGGTTGCTACGAAACCTGTGAATAGAAACTTAAGGGAGCTCTTTTCTATTAAAAAAAATTGTTAAACTATAAAATAACACAATTTGGGGAGAAATGTAAGTAAATATGTATTTGTTCCTTTAATGTAGAGATATAGACTTCTACTAAAGATGTTTCATTACATAAAATATCTTGAAAGTTCTCTCTCAAAATTCCACTGACAACTTTATATACCAGATTCTTTGAGTTGTCCTTCTTTATGCAAGTCTTTATTCAGGGAGCATTTAATTTTCTTGGAAAAAGCTTAAAGTTACTTAAAATCAGGTTTAGTGTATGAAGATAAATAATATGTGGCCTTTTTAAGTATCTCACTATGAAATAAGGAGCCCAAGTTTTTAAAATAAATTTATGAACTGATTCTGATTATTTTGAATTCATTTCTAGAATATTTATCAAAAATTTTATTACTTTAAAGGTGTGATTTGTAGACTAAAATTGAAAATTTTAAATGTTATTCTTAATTTTAACAGTATAAATTTTCATAAGATTTATTTATATTTTGTTCCAAAAAATTTTAAGATTACATTGAAAAATATATAGAGTATAAGATTAATTTAAGAACAAGTATTTGTGAAAATGAACATATTAGTCAAATGAGTACAAGCAATGTAATATTAAGCCAAGACTGAAATAAGAATACAAAATTCATGTTCAAATGGTCTACATTTTGTGAAAATACATCACAAGTTTGGTGCTGATCTTTTTAGCAAAGCCAGAAACCTAATTAAATAAATGAGTCATAATGTTCATGAGACAAAACATGTCAGTCATTCAGAGAACAGCTATTTTTGGTACTGAAAGAAAGGAAAATTTTTCCCATGATTCTTTAAAAAGAGGGGACTATGATACAGAGTTACTCAAACTTGGATAACATGTCACTTGATTTTTTTGGGGTATGATTTTTTTTTCAGGCTCTAAAATTTAATCTAAGTTAATTGATCTCAGGGGAGAACTCAAATCTTAGTCTTCAAAAATGTCAGTTGTGAATTATTACTGTGAAACAGATGTTTTTTCCCCTAAGTATTAAAAGATTATTATCATCAAATTGAAAATATAAAATTTAAACATTATCTGGAACTTTCTGATTTCTGATTTTATTGTGATCTCTAACCCATTTTATAGAACAGTATTTTAATGTTCTGAAAAATATCCTTAGTAATTTTTACAATATTTGGATTTCATGGGGTTCTCCTTCTTATAATATGGCGTGCAGTAAGTTACTGGCCTAAGGCTAGAAAATGATTCCATTTAAGGAAATATGTGGACAGTATCAAACAAGTTCAGTTCAAATTCAGACATTTTCATCTTGCAGGCAGTTTTCCATAAGTATTGTTTCAATGCAGCTTTTCATAAATAATCAAAAACAGTGGTTGGAGTTCAACTTTGTTTGACAAGTATCTGAGGGACATTTTTTTTGTACTGCTCTTTAAGTGGAAAACTATTAACAGTCAGCTGAGCCATAAGGTAGAATTGACATGATACCCTCTTTTGAAAGCTGAGTGTCTTCAAAAGGGTGCATGCCTAAAAAGGCCATTTCCCCTCCAAAGCACCAAGAATCGGGTAAGGCTAATACATTCCTCAAGAAGCAATATCAGGTTTTCTCTACCATGCAAATGAAAAGGAGATGAGGACCCTCAAGTTCTATATCATAAAGCCTGGCAGTAATTCTTTCAGCTTAGAAAAAATATAAAGGAAAAAAGCCAGATGCCTACCCTGGGAAACCTTTTTTTTTTTTTTTCTCTAATCTTCTGGAAGCCCCTAAAGCATTGGGATTTATCAATAAATCAACCCACTAAACTGTTTTTAAAATGTATGTTGAATTATTTGAATAAACTCATTGTTTTATATTATTAAATATAAGACAGCTGAATGTTAGACAATGATTGGATTTAGAAGAACTAATTATTTAGATCTTTTCTAACTGGAAATACTTAGACCCCAGATTTAGAAGGAGTATAACTGCGCCAATGGTAGAATGGCAGAGGCCACCAAGCCCTCATGTAGAGCATTGATCTTATTAGATTCTTAAAAAGAAAGTACATAGCTTTTTTCCACATTCATTTTAGGTAGAGTATTAAAGTGTGTTTATATAATGAAATTCTATGCAAGTTAAAACAAATGAACAAAATTTTCATCTGCAGTATGGATATGCCCCACAAGTATGACCAGTTGAATAAGTAGTACATAGTACCATTTGTATAATGCTTAAGAGCAATTTTATTTCTGTGTGCGTATATGTAATATAAGTTAAAAAAAAAATCTCGGAGGGAAGAATACACATCAGTTTCAGGCTACTGATAATGCCTCTGGGGAGGGAGAGAGGGCAATCAGATTGGATAAAGGTATTCCCTATCCAGTATGTTTTTCCTTAACAGATAATCCAAACCAGCATGACAACAAGTTAACTTTTATTTTAGGTACATGTATATTCATTAGTTTATTATACTTCCCTATTTGAAGCACTTTGTAACTATAAAAAATAACTGTAGTACAGAGTGATGAGGGTAACATTGGAAGCAATAAAATGTACCTGTGCAGAAAGTAATAATCCAGCCATATTGGAAAAAATAAAGGCGTCAGGACAATTCTTCCTAGGGGAGAAGACATCAGAGCTGTATTTTGAAAGATCAATGGGAATTTACCCCCACATCAGTATGTGTACTTATACATAGAGAGATGCAAAATATTGTATTAGGGGAACTATAAACAATTCAGTGTTATTAAAGCATAAATTATGGGGATGCTTAGGGAAGATAGGCAATGAAAGTAGATAAGGCTAGAAATAAGGCCAGATAGTGAAGGGCTTTGCAATCCAAGTAATGGCACAGGTTCTATCCCAAGGCAGTGAAGGGTTTTAAGCAGTGCAGTGATTTGAGATGACACTTGGACTTCATTGAAAGATCACTTTTGCTAGATTGTGGAAAATAGTAATTGTTATCTAAGATTAAATTAAGTGTTGTTTAATTCATTGAAGAGTTTTTCTATAAGAAAAATTTGAAATAACCATAATGCCTGTAAATAGAAATTTACAATAAAATGTTGAGAAATAATATATCAAATATATTTGTGTCAATTTTAATGGTTGTACCATATTTTATGAATACAGCATAATGAATTACTGTAAAATTTTCATCATATGGAAAAGTTGAAAGAACTTCCTTGTTATCACTCATATACCTACCACCTGATTCTGCCATTAACATTTTATAATCTTGCATTATTACTTATTAATCCATCTTTCTATTATGTGTTTAAGTAGAAAAACTCATATCTCAAAGCTGCATTTTGCTTCAATTTTTTAAAAAATATTTGTATATTCCTTAAGAAAAGATCTGGGAGGATTTATGTAAAATTATTAGCATTGAGTATCTTTCTTTACAGGTGACTAGTGCTTCACACTTTTTTCTTTATTATAGTGTCTGACTGTTTTATACTGAGTATGTGATATTATAATAAAAACTACATTTAAAAGTACATTAAAGCTTTTTTCTTTTAGCATGAAAAAGAATAAGTTTTTTCTCAAGTAGATACATAGTTTGATTTGCAATTAAATGAATTAATATTTTTTCTTTTTTCTACAGATAATGATGAATAATCCCTCAGAACATTCTTTAATCCTCAACTGTATGAAAGAATTTAAATTTGGTTCATCAGAATAACAAGCCTCAGTGGGAAATGTAGCAAATTTTTATAATGATATATCACATTTAAGATAGGCATGCTGATTGCATGAAAAAGATGGACAGACATACCATATTTTATTTGAGAGTCTAGTATTTTATTCATTTTATTTTGTTTGTTGCGTTCTATAGTTGCCTCCTACAAAATATACACAACCTAAGCATAAGAGACATTGATCCAGAACTGGACTGAATTTTTTAAGAAGATTTACCGTGCAGTAAGGTAACTTGCTTTCAGCAAATGTCTTTAGGTTCAAAGAATTACTTTCATTGTGAAAGACATGCCTGTGGTTTTCATTTACGTATTTCAGTATGGCTTTTTTTCTGCCACTTGTTTTCATGGCCAGCAATTAGGTATTAACTTTCTCAAGGGCTCTATTTAAATCTTTACATTTTGAAGATGGAATTTTTAGCCTTAAAGTTTAAATTCAACCAATATGTCTCCTGAACTAGCTCAATGGAAACAAGCTATAGAGACAATCTTAGAAATCGTTGAAAGTTTTGATTATGAAAGAATATTTCCAAAATTATATTTTCTAATATTCAAAAAGATGGTTAATTATTTGTTTTTGTTTTTTTTTAATGGCCAGAACTAGGAACATTGTACTTAACAATTGGTCTGTGAATTATAACATCGATCAAGCATGTAGCATAAAATTGCCCTTTTGTTTTTATCTTTCATGCATGTGCATCACGGGTAATAGGAGATTTAAAAAGAAGAAAAAAATTGTTTCTATTTTGACACTGACAGTTTTCGTAACTATTATTCCAAAGGGGGGGAAATGTTTACTTTTTTATTTCCATTATGAGAGGATTTAGTTAGATCGTTAAGATGATAGTCACACAGCTTCAATTGTAATATGCCAGGTATTACATGATTTCATTAGAGATGTCTGAAGTCCAGATGCTTTTAGTAATAAAAGCAGAATTTTTGAAACTTGAGTGCAAAGCAGCCTTTTGGTATAATCTATAATTTGAACAATAAAATCTTATATTGCAGCACTATCAGTACTATGCTAAATTTATTATGTATATTCTAAAACTAAATGTTTGATTTTTATACATTTGTCTATTTTGTAATATTACTATTAAATTTTTATTATCTACCTGAAGTACCCTATTGATTGTCATATATTTATTATTACTATTCTCAATAGAATGCTTTTACACAGAGCTGAGGACACTTATGTTTCTTTTACATGATGATTTTCTTTTTTTTCTTTTTATGGAAGAATATTTGAATTCTGTCCTTTAATTCTCCATGTCCTGGAAGAAGAATGATATGGAGGAGGGAGGTATTTTTAAATTCTTAACCAATTACAACTATTAGGAAAGCATATAAGAGTATTATACAAAGAGTACAAAAAGTTGTTCAGCCATATTTCAAGAGATGTCATATATACAAGAATAAGAGTGACAAACAGGATTTGTGTCATCTTTAGTCAATTGGTAGAGAGTGGCTCTGGAGTGTTCTTTTGGAAAGATTGTGCCTGTAGAGGTGAACTGTGGAAGCATTTGTAGATTCAAAGAATGTGAGAGCTAGAATGGGCTGCCAAGGTAATTTAGTATTATCTTCATTTAATAGGCAAGGATGCTGAATTTGAGATGAATGAAATCACTTATGTAAATGACCAGAATTAGACCAGTTCAAGGTCTTACGTTGTGCTATTAGATGCACATTCTTTTAAAATTTATCTCCTCAAGAGAGTAAAAAAGAATAGATTCAATAGAAAAAAAGTATATTTAACATTAATACATTAAGAATTCAACAGAGATTTCTTGTTTCTGGGAACAGCACACTATTGTAATTAACCTTCTTGCTGGAAACAATTTTTAAATGCTAAATAAAGTTGTTGTTTTTTTTCCATTAATTAACATGTACTCTACTTGTTATCCCTTTATTGATAATGGAGCTTTCAAATTTTGCCTGTGTGTATGTTTAATTTACACCTAAAAACATGGAAGAGGTAAATTGCAAGGTAAAAGCTTTAGAGAAAGCTTCAACTCAGATTAGTGGAATATTGGAGTGATAAAAGACACTTTTGACCTAAGAGTATATCCAGTACCTCACACTTTGGTGCAGTGAGCTTGTAGAGCAAAGAAAATAAAAGGTCAAGTGTCCATCCAAATTGGAGAATCCTGTAAGAAACATTACATTAAGAAGAGACACTAAAAAATTCCATCCTCACAATAAGGGAGAACTAAAACTAAACCCAACTCAGGGACTATAGGAAGAAAAAAGAAAGGACAAAAAAAAATTTTTTGAAAAATTGTGGCTACAGACTAACCTTCACATGGTTTATATCTTGACCACCAGAATCTGGGTGGGCTGGGGGACTTTCGATACAAACATGACTTGAGTTTCTTCATGAACCTGGCAGAAACTATTCCAGTGCCTCTCTGAAAGAGGGTACATTTATTTTGTGTCTTGAAAAACACCATAAATAAAATTTTAAGGGCAATGTTGGACACAGAGTCAAAGATAAATTAGTATACAAGAAGTCAAGACATACAAGTGGGAAATAGCGTGAACAGGATCTGCACAGACTTTAGGTTTGGAATTTTCAGAGATGTATTATAAAACAGTTATACTACTGTGTTTAAAAAGTGATCAACAGACTTGAAAATATCTCTAGGGAAAGAACTACTAAAAAGTGATGTAGATTTGAACCAAATAAAATTCATTTATATGAAAAAAACAATAACTAAAAATGTAAAACTCAGCAAAGATCCTTGACAGCAAACTATCCATGGCAGAAAAAAGAATTTAAAAACTGGAAGTATTTGTAGTATAGCCCAGAGAGAAAAAAAGATGGAAAGTACAAAAAAGAAGGTCTGAGACAGATTCAGTGAGCATGTCTAATGTATATTTGATTGGAGTCCTACAGCTGAGGAAAGAATTGGGTAGTTATGTGGAAAGAGAAAGTTGAGAATTTTTCTAAGCTATTGGAAGGCACCAGTCTACAAATTGAAGAAGCCCAGTGAATTTCAAGGAGGATAAAGTAAAGGAAATGCATTCTTAGTGTCTTCAGAGTGAAACTGGAAAAATCAAAGACAAATCTTAAAAGAAGTTGAAGATAAAAAGGCATACCACCTTCAAAGGAATGTTAAAGACTAGTTGGCCTTTCAACAGTCATAATGGAATAATGGAATCAAAGGAAAACCATTGTCAATCTATGTCAAATTATACATATATAGCAAAAATTGTGTTTCCCAAATGTATAGCAATGAATTCTGACTTTCAATACTGGCTGCGATGAGAAAGAATTTACCTTCTTACCTTTAACATCCCTAACACTGGACAAAATACATGAACCTGTTTTCAGACAGTGGACAGCAACGAAGAGCAGTGATCTGTGAAAGAAGGGAAACAGATGAGGTATGCCCTGTGATTGCCCAAGTTTACTGCACAGAAATAGCATGGGGGTCAGGGGACCTATATGAAACCTAGGGTTCTTAAAAGGAAGAGATAGAAGGTAGAATTTAGAGAGGTGAGAGCAGCCATAATTTGCAGGGCAGAGTACCAGAAAGGAGAGAGCTGTACAGAAGAGCTAGACAATCCCCAAATATTTAGAAACACATTTCTAAATGACTCATGGCTCAAATGTGACCATGAAAAGGTGTTTAAAATTCTTAGTCATCAGGGAAATGCAAATTAAAGCCACAATAAGATATCACTACACACCTTTCAGAATAACTGAAGTAAAAAATTAATGGCAACACCTAAAGCTGATAAAGGTATAGAGAAACTTGATTACTCATGCACTGTTGATGGGAATGTGAAATGTTACAGACACTTTGGAAAAGTTTGTTCATTTCCTATAAAATAAACATGCAACTACCGTATGATGCAGATATCTCAGGCACTTATCAAGGGAGCCATTAAAATTTAATTTTCACAAAAACCTGTATAGAAATATTCATAGTAGCACTATTTGTAATAGCCAAAAACTATAAACAGCCTAGAGGTGCATCACCCGGTGAATGGTTAAACAAATATGGTACATCCATACCATGGAATATTACTCAGCAATAAAAAGACACACATTATTGATACACATAACAACTTGGATGAATCTCCAGAGAATCATAATAATTGCTTTTTAAAAGCCAAACACAAAAGGTGAGATATTATATGACTCCAGATATAGCAGAGACAGTTTTGAAAATAAAAAGGTAAATGTGTTAGCTATACCAGATATCAAGAATTATTATAAAAATATATTGATTAAGATATGAAGTAATAGCACAGAGAAAAAATTATACCAGTGGAATAGTGTAGGGAACCCAGAAACAGATTTATCCATAAGTAGATACTTGATATGTCACAGCATTAACACTTCTGGACTGTGGAAAAGTCTTTTAAATGGTGCTAAGACAATAAACTATACAGAAAAAAAAAAGAAAAAAGGAAAAGGTAAGGACGGAGGGAGGAGTAAGGAAGAAAACTGTTCTCCTAACTCATTCCACAAAAAGGTCAATTCCAGGCAAAATATTAATGTGAGAAATAAAACTCAAGCATTTAGAAATGAACATATCAGTGTGCCTTCTGGATCACCATGTAGGGAAGAATTGCTTAAGTCCAAGACTGTTAACCATAAAGGAAAGTTTGATAAATTTAAGTACATGAAAGTTAAGAATTGTCATTCCTCAAAAAGACACCATGATAAAGTGAAAAAACAAGGCTCAGAATAAATATTGTTGACTCATATTTAGAATTTATGAAGAGCTCCCTTATGGCTAGTCTCATTGATAAATAAGAAAATGCAAAGTAACCATAATTAGGAAAGCCATTACACACCCATCAGGTTAGCAAAAATTAGATGACTACAATTCTTGGCAATTTTGTGAGGCCTAATAAGCCTTCATAAGTTGTGATGAGAGTATAAATTGGTATAATCATTTTTGGAAAACAATTTGACATTGTCTTGTAGAATGTTGAAGGTGTATGTATCTTATGGCCTATGTTCCAGTCCTAGGTATCTAACCAACAGAAATGTGTACACACGTTCACTAGGATTCATGACTGAGAATGCTCATTGCAGTCTCAGATTGAAAGCAACTCAAATGTTTATCAACATTAAAATGGAGAGCTAAATTGTACTATATTCATATGAAGGAATGCTATATAACATTCAAAATGCACTAATTTAGATAGGCACTACCTTTTATTAAACACTTACACATAAATGCTTCCTATCACTTCCTGGACTACAGTTCCTATGAAACATCTTCATGGGGTTACCAGAATACCATAGAGAAATCTGGTTTGTAGAATATTAGGGAAACTTAACTTCCTACAAACAATGCAATTTCCTAAGCCCTACTCTAAAATGTAGTTTTGGCTCCATTTTATATTGGTTTTAAAACACCTTACTTTGCAGTATTTTCATAACCCCATTTTATTAAAATTCCACATACTCCTTGCTCATGGACAAAACTATTTTAACAATCCCTGACCTGTGAAAAACAATTAAGCTATTCTCATGTCAGAAAGACAAGAGGAATAAACCTACTAATTCAGAGATGTTTGTCAGCAAAAGTCTCCTCTAGTTATCTTCTTGTGCTCTCTTGGCATCTTGTGACATGCAGCACTTACAGTGAAAGCTTTCCTAGATGGGTCTGTGTGCTCCTGAGACTCTGGTATCAAATGTAATCCTTAGGCCCTAAAAAGGCTTGCCTTGTACTTCATTCTACATAATCTTCAGCTTTAGTACCCACAAATAACTGCTGCTTCATTCTGTGTCTTAAAGAGGGAAAATGTAATTGGCCTTGAGCCTGGAAATATAATCAGATGTTGCAGACCATCCTGTGGCCTTAGGTAGAGCATCCATCTCTTTCCAATCAACTATGATAAAGAAATGCAGTATATGGAACATAACATGGCATGCACAATTGGCAGTGAGTAAGGGAAGTTCCTATACTGGGAGGCAGGGAACAATTAAAGCAAGCTCAAGAAGACATTTTGAGTACAAGCAGGTTTTCAAAGAAGATATATTTAAGTTTTGACTTACTGAATTTGATGAAAGCCACGTGGAATTGTCCTGTTGGTAGATGGATAAGAGTCTGCCTTAAATGTGAGCCACGGTCTTGGATTTGGCCAAAGGATTAAAAAGGCATTTACATGTGACTGTATGACCACATATATACTAACTCTAGAGAAACAGGTTACAGAATTGACTAAGACCAACAACGTGCTCTAATCAACATGGCTAATCATGTTCAGGCTCCCAGCTTTTCTTTGGTTTCTGTTAGCATGTCGTATTATTTTTCCATCCTTTTACTCTATGTCTTTATATGTAAAATTATATAATTTATTTTGTAAGGTCAACTAGAGATGAATTATTAACAGCATTTGTATCAAAATATTTTTGCCTTTAATTTTGTCTTTTTTTAAAAATCGTGGTATAAACACTTAACGTTGATCTATGCACTTAACTAATTTTCAGTTATAATTGTTATAGTAGGCACTATAGTATACAACAGATCTCTGTAACTTATCTTACATAACTAAAATTTTATACTTGTTAAACAACAACTTTCTATTTCCTCTTCTCCCTAGCCCCTGGAAACCACCATTTTATTTATTGCTTCTTTGAGTTTGACTGTTTTTGATACTTCATATCAGTGCAATTATACAGTATTTGTCCTTCTGTGACTGGCTTATTTCACTTAGCATAATGTCCTCTGTCATCCGTGTTGTTGCATCTGACAGGATTTCCTTTTTTTGATGCCAGTGTTTTTTAAAGATATATTTAATGGTGATAGAATTCTACTTGGTAGTTTTTCCTTCTGGTACTGTAAAAATGCTGTTTGACTGTCTTCTGGGTTGCCATTGTTTCTGAAAAGAAGTCTGCCAACAGACTGCCTGTATTCTGTCTTTATTCTCTGGTTTCTTTTAAGAATAACACTGATTTTTAAATTTTTTATTGTTACTTGCTTTGGTATCATTTTCTTCATGTTTTTTATACTTGGGGTTGAGTTTCTTGGATCTGTAGGTTCATAGTTTTCATCAAATGGAAAAGTTTTGGCTATTATTTCTTTTTTATTGTGGAAAAATGTGCATAACAAAAATTACTAATTTAACAATTTTTAAATGTACAATTCACTGGTACATTAGTAACATATATTAGGTACATTCACATTGTTGTGCAACTGTCACCACCATCTATCTCCAGAACTTTTTTTATCTTCCCAAATTGAAACACCATGCCCATTAAACATTAAAATCCTCATACTTTCCTGTCCCCAGCCCCTTATTCTACTTTCTGTTTCTATGAACTGGCCATTATTTCTAAAATTTTTTTCTTTCTTTCTTTGCCTTCTCTCTTTCTGGGACTCCAAACACATGTTAGGCCACTTGACATAGTGTTTGAGCTTTGTCTCAGTAAAACTCTCTCTTCTCTGATACTTCGCTCTGTGAGATCTAGCCTCTTTGGCCTTCTCATACCCCCAGATCCATCTCTTCAACTCAGCAAGGGTACAGGTTGCCTCTCCCTGTGCTGCAGCCTGAAAAATCTGTCTAGCCTTTAAGCTGGGGCTCTTTGTCTCCTAACTTTGGGTGTCACTCTATTGTCTCATGTTCAATGTCTGAAAGTCACTGTTTCACATTTTTTCTCCATTTCTTTAGTTGTTTTATGCAGGAAGGTATATTCAGTCTCTGTTATATCTTGGCACAAATCTAAACTTTCTTAACTTTATAATTTGTTTGCTTATTTTTCGTCTTGTTTTCAGTTATAATGCTATAAGGTCAAACATCTCAAAGTATTTTTTGAGTTGCTTTATACAAGTTTTTATTTTTGTTCATTTTTTATTTTCTAATTGTCTTTATGATTACTTTTTTTACCCATGAGTTATTTAGAGTTGTGTGTTTTAAGTTTCTAATTTTTTTTTTTACTATATTTTGTTGCAATGTGGCAGAGAATATGGTCTGTATCAGGAAGTTGGCATTATTTTTCTGTAAAGAGCCAGATAACATATCAATTAAGCTTTGCGGGCCAGTGAGTCTCTGTTATTACTATTCAACTTTGCCATTGTAGTGTAAAAACAGCTGTAGACAATTCCTAAACAATGACCAGTACTTATTACAATAAAACTTTATTTAAAGAAGTAGACAGTAAGCTGGATTTGGCACACAGACCATAGTGTTCTTTTTTTCTATATGATACCACCTAGTTGAATTTGAGATATACTTTTGCGTAAAAGAATGTGCTATCCACAGAAGTGAGATCAAAGTTCTATACACTCAGTGGGCTCAGTGGGTAAACTGTTAATTTAGTGTTATTCATTGTTTTTATCTATTGGTTTTTATTGACTTTCTGTTAATTACTGAGAAATTTCTAAAAATATCTCATGATTGTTTTGTGCATTTCCTCTTGTAGTTTCATTTATTTTTGCTTTATACATTTTGAAGCTACCTTATTAGGTGCATATCATTCTTATAAATTGAACCTTTTATGATAATTTAGTAATTTTATTTTGAAGACTGTTAGGCAAAAATCATATCTAGTGTTAAAGAAATTAGTTAACTGTAAGATAAAAGCACTGCTAGAGTAAATTCTCTCATCCTTGTTGTCTTCTTGGTGTGCTAGAGTGGCTCATTCCAACTTGTAAGCTCCAGTTGTTAAATATATAGGATTTTTATAAACTGGTTGTTAAAACATTGAAACCTGAAATCAATGTAGTGAGAATATCTATGTCATAGAGCTTGCAAATACTGCAAATCAAGGCCTTTTTTCTCCTGAAAACCAGTATCAGCAAACCGCTGAGTGTAATCTGCTCTTTAAAACTCCCATTGAATTTTTTTCTCCTTTAGGTAAACTCCTTTTTGAAATGGAAGCATACATATAGAAAAATGCCAAATCATAGTTATTCAGCTCAATATTTTTTTTAAAAAAGAATATATTAATGGGGCCAGCATGCAGATAAAGAAAGGTAACATTTCTGGTCCCCCAGAAATCCCAGTCTGCTATTACCCCTCATGAGTAACCTCCAACTTTTAACATTGCAGATTTGATTTTACACTATATGTTAATGGAATCATATGTACTCTTGTGTGGCTCTTTTTGCCTAATATTGTGTTTGTGAAATTCATGTTGCTGTACTTAGTGTAGTTTTACTTTATTCATTCTCATTGATATATTCTGTTATTACAATATTCCACAATTTTTCTGTTCCACTGTTCCAGTGTTTGGATATTTTCAATAGTGCTGGAGTGACCACTCTTCTGCATATCTTCTGGTGAACATAGGTATGAATTTCTATTGAGTATATGCCTAGAAATGGAATTTTGGAGTCATAAGATATGTATATGTTCAGTTTTAGTAGACAATGATAAATAGTTTTCCAAATGGTTGTACCAATTCATACTCCCTACAGTGCTGTATGAGTGCTCCAGTTGCTCTATATTGCTGCCAACATTTGGTTGCAATCAGTTTTTAATTTCAGTTAAAATACTCTCATATAGTTCCAAATGTGTTGGAAACGGTTTCAAATGTATTTGAAAGCTGGAAGATATGCATGAACTAAAGGTAGAGAACTTGTGTGTAGGTTGTGATGTTCAAGAAAATATTATAATTTTTAATAGTTAATAGCTAGCAATTTACACTACCATCTTTTACATAAATGCCAGGCTTACTCTTCATAAAAATCCTATGAGATTAAATAAATGTATTATTATTTTCCTTTTATAGAAGAGGAAACTGATGCTTAGAGCATCTGTGATGTACACAAGACCAAGGCAAAGCTAGACTCGAACACATATGTTCTGAGAAGTCGTCCTAAGGTTTTTACATTTCTCTCGCTGACGATTCGTATCAGTGGGCTAAAGAAAAACCCAATGTGCCAGTGGTGCAGACAAGCTTGAGTCTACTATCTGACCTATTATGGATAGTAAATATAATTTTTATGTACATATTTTGTATATAACATTGATTTGCCAAAGATTTTGGATTCTCAGAGTTGAACAAGCTATATTAAGGATGTCCATCTCCTCATATTTTTTATTTAATGAGAATGTCATGGGCTTACATATACAAACAGGGTAGACATGTATGGGTATATTTGATAATCATAGAAGGAATTAGAATAGAGCTTGAGTCTGAAATTTGTAAAAGTCCACACAATTAACTCAACAAAATTTTTGAGTACTTATTGTGTGCCAAGTCCTTTTTGAGGCATTGGGACATAGCAGTAAGGTAAACAAAGCCTTATCCTTTGGAGCTTAGCTTCTAGTGGGGGCAACAGAATCAGCAAGCACCAATATAGTAATGATTGCAGGTAGATATAATCCCATTAAGATAAATGATAGAATAAATTATAAGAGTTATAAAACCTGGCAGAAGAGAATTGTTAGATTTAAAAAATTATTTTTAAAAGGGCAGGAAATTTATTTTCCAATTTAAAGAATAATAGATAAGTGAAAATGGGGTTCAGTGTGAGGAAGGGAGGATCAAACAGACATGGCCTGAAGCAGGCAGGATCTCTGGGCTGAGGGGGTCAGCAGAAGACAGAAATAGGTGGCTAAAGGATTGATGACAAGTGAATGAACTGAAATGAGAAAGTAAGACTTTCCTAGCAGGGGAATCAGTCTCATTAGCAGTCCCTTCTTGGAGAAGAATATGACATTGCCTGCCATGTGACTATAAGAGTTTTCTGTTTAGTGGAATTTAACATGTAACAGCATCAGATTAGTGTTTCCTGAGCTGCATGTGTCACTGAGGTAGGTAGATAAGACATTTTGTGAGTCCAAGGATAAGCATTTTTCCTTTTCATGGGGAAAGGGGTCCATGTTGTCTTAAGTTGCTCAGAAGCAGATCGTGACACAGGGATTTGTGTACTGGTTATTTCTTAAGAAGTCTCTCCATGCAAGGCTGGCACAGAGGAGTACTGGAGTAGGACAGGGAGGGGTGCAGTTTAAGGCAGAGTTTTCAAAGGTAGCTTCAGCCTGATCTCCCAGGAGGACTGTGAGGAATTACCCAGAGCCAAGGTAAGAGAGCAGGGATTTCACACCGCTCAGGCATTGGCTAAGTTCCATCCCAGGCTCTGTAAATGTGGATAAAGTGGCTCTGATAGCTCAAGGGCAGTTTGTCAAAGAAAAGTCCCAAGTGTTGACTATTGGAAGCAAAAGCACACTGAAGCCTTGACAGGACACAAAAATGTTCGAAAGTGATCTGAGGAGAATAGTGTACACCACAAATATTGTTAAGAAAATGTAACTACCGCATCAAAGACAATTTAATTTTTTAAAGTGAGTCATTTAAAAGAATAATATCAAGTAAAATAGTGGCTTAAATGATACATAAAGTAAAAATGGTTAAATCGACACATGCTGGGTTTTTTTTTCCCCTCATTTATATGCTGCCGTCAGCAGTTTAGTTGCCATTTGGTGTAGCTGCTTTCAAAGGTAGAACCTTTGACATTCTCGATGTCATTCCCAACACAATGCTAATTGTTCCTTTTTCTGTGAACTCCTCAACACTGTGCATGCAGCAAATTTTTGCACTTCTTTTATTGCATAAAAATTATTGATTTAGTAATTGTTAACTATAATAAACTAAAGGCTTCGTTAGAGCAATAACTGTCAATCATCTTTTGCATTTCTAATGTCTGGCTTCATTGCCTGGCTTTACAGTAGGTCGTCAATAAATGTGGAGTGGGTGAATTCAGAAACCCTTTAGAGCCCATGGAAATTCTAGAAAACAAATTTAATTGCTTTTGTCTAGTGCATATAAGACAAAATTTATACTGAAGATAAAATTTGTCTTATATTAACTAGACAAAAGCAATTAAAATGATAAACTATCTCTAGCAAAAGTAACTGTGCCTCAGCAGATAACTTTTGCATTTGGCACAAAAAGGTTCCTACCTGAAAATGGAAACTTAAAACTTTAGTTGAGAAAAGCATTCTTGATTAAGAGCACTTGATTAAAAAGAGCTCGTTAATGGAAAACAATACTATTTTTTTATAAGGACTAAGCTCCCTTTATGTTACCCTGGTTTGGTTTCACGCTTCAACAAATAGCACCCTTTGGCAGTCACGGCTCCTTGCACTGCCAAATGCAGTATTCATGGCTGGTCATGCCCTTCCTGACGTCATTCTGGAAGAGGTCATCAGCTAATTAGCTGCATAAGCTAGTTGTCATTGCTTCCAAGCTCCAAGTGGTGCCATCTAATGGAATCTCAATGACTTAAAAAAAAAATGAGATTTTTTTTCTTGATATTAAAGAAATGCTTCTGAGAACGTTGAAACTTAGGACAATTATAATGGAATGTATCTGATTAAAGGCGACCTATAGGTATTCAGGAGAGCAGGAAAAAAAAAAAAAAACCCTGGGATAGGACGAATACTTTGGGCTTTTCCCCCAGATTAGACATGGAAAAAATGTCTCTTTCTCAAATTTTAGCTTCTCCCCCTTCAACTCCCATCCCCCAACAATGTTTCTTTCATTTGTCATATACAGTACTACTTACAGCTTCTCACAAAAGTGGAATATGTCGTCTAGGCTCCTATACTCAGAGCTCTTTAACTTTTTTCTCTGAAGAGTCAGCACATTCACTCTGCCCCTTTGCCTGCTCTAGCCTCCACCCCCACCCTCAAGAGGTTTTGTGTGTCTTTTTTCTACTTGTGAAGGCCATGCTTATATTTTCCAAGGCAATATCTGGTCACTTTAGAATTTGTCATTTATATCTATGTAAATCTATTAATGGTTCATCTTTTAAGATCAAAATTGCTCAAAGAAGCAACTCTATGTGGATTTTATGTCCTATTGCAGACTAGAAGGGAAAGGATTTTTGAAGAGAAAAAAATTATTTTTGAAGGGGACCCCTGAATTATAGTGTATTTTAGGTCTTAACGTTTTCCATTCCTCTTTCTGGGAATGAATTTCCAGTGAAAAGCTTTTAGCTTGAAGATTTAAAGAGACAACTAATTCATGATTTTAGCTCAAGGCCATTACAAAATACAACATAGTCTTTAAGGAATAAAACACACACAATAAAGACTTTAATTATGGGCACAGAACTTTGTAATGGAAATCTCATGGTTGTTTGAAATAGGCACTTTCCTAATGGAAGTCACAAGGAATCACTCACTAAGTTTTGAGTCCCATAGTAGGGAAAGGGATTGTATTTATTTCCCCTTGGTTTCTCTAGGGTATCCAGCATGGAGCTTCAGAAATGTTATTAATATTTTTGATGCAGTTAATACAAATAAGAGGGCTGCTGCTTATTTTTGTATATAACTTTTGTATAAAATGGTAATATACTCTGAGGAAGTCACCTAGACTGATAAAATTTGTTCCAGAAAGGGGTGGTTTCTGACCTGGTAACCTAGCTTAAGTTATAAATCTAGACGTGTTACCTTTTTTGGTGACAAACATCGGTTGGAAAAGAGAAGTTACAACACAACAAAAAGATCAAAGTACTTTGTCTTTTTCCTTTGACAAACCCTAATAATGGAGGATTTCCTTGTTCTTTGCTATTTGCCACCTGAAAGCTTGCTCATCATGTTTAGCCTTACTATTCTGGTGGTGGTGGTGGTCCTGGTGGTCCTGGTGGCGGTGGTGGTGGTGGTTATTGCAAGTAGAAAAGGAATTTACTTAAATATTGAGCAGGTCAGAAAATCACCAGGAGTATTAGAGAACCATGCTTGAGAAATCAGGATCACAGGGTTTCCATGCATCTGGAACCACACCTTTCATCACACCCAAAAGCAAGTGCAGGTAGGATGCTGCTGCTTTGAAACGTGGGTACCTCTCTTCACATCACCACTTTCATCAGCAGCATGCAGGACTGCTGTCCTGCTACCCTTGAAAAGGGTGTTGCTGCCACTATTGCCACTGCTGTGGATTCTTCACAGTGTGTGTGTGTGTGTGTGTGTGTGTGTGTGTGTGTCTGTCTGTCTGTCTGTCTCTCTCTTTTTCATCACTGTCACTGCTCCTGGTTCAAAGTCTTGGGTTGGAACCTTTCCTTGGCTGAGTCTCAATCACTTAATCGTTCTCTAGTTGCAAGGGAGAATGGGAAAATGAGTACAAATTTTTACAAAACCTTTTTTCTAATCTTTATAATGAAATGAGGGTTCTGTGTCTTTCCCTAGTCACCCAATGGAGAATTTCCCCCAAAAAAGAAGGTTCAGATCTTGTACAGCAAAATAATAACTGTCAACTCCAACCCGTTTCTTTGCCTACCTAATAGGCAAAAGGTGTTTACCTAACCAAAATACACAACAAAAACACATTTCTAACACATTCTCTTTCTAATGGGATATAACTCGAAGCCTTATTGGTCACTACAAACAGCTTCATTCCCACTTTAGTTTCATTACAACCTTGTCTCAATAATCTGCAACCTATTTAAGTTTCACTCTTAATAACATACTCTATATAAAATAACATAGAAAAGAAAGAAACTTTCAACTTAATTGAAATATATAAACATATAAGGAAAAGAGGTAGATACTCTTTATTCAACATTCTACAGAAAAACTATCAAGCAAGCTAGAGAAATTTTGATCAATACAAAATCTTATCGTCCTATTAAAATGTACACATGTAAAAACAGACTTGAAAACTGTTCATTTCCTGGTTAGAATCTGAGTAACAATTATGGTTGTAATTTATCAACAAATATAATTTTGAGTTTCAGTTTGCTCTTAATAGAATGTTACATTTTATTGAGATTTATGAATTCATTATTCTTGTAGATGATTTAATTATATAGTCTCTGTGTTTTGCATACAGAATTGCAATAAGCAGGACTTCCAGCATCGTGAGGGTTCAAAATGAAGCATAAAATCGGTGGTTAAGTTACATAATAATGTACTTCAAAGCCATATGTATGATACCTATGTCCAGAGTGTCTGCCTACTTCAAATAAAATAGTAAGCATTCCTCTCTAAGTGTGCAAAATAACACTTCTTAAAAATTCTCTCCAGGATTGAATAACATGGGGTTCTGACTTCCTTTTGAAATACTGAATCACCAGACACATTTTTATGTCTTCCCTAGAAAAGTTTTATTGTCACAGACATTTAACTCTCTTCTACAAGTAAATCAGTGCACTGGAATCAGAATAAAAGCTGGACTGAACCATGGAGATGCAATCTTATTAAACACCCTCCTATTATAGATGAGAAAGACAGCCAATAAGATGAGATTATTTTCCCAAGGCTACATCTCTAGCATCAGCATGATTGCTCACAGACCTTATGGTAGATTCCTCTTGGAATCTTTGTCAGAGATAACAGTGGTTGAAGTAGGTGTGAGTTATATGAAACAATTGCTTGTAAAGAATTTTTTTCTCTTGTAGACTGTCTCTCTCCATCTCTGGCATCCCCATGCTATGGTGAGTATTATGGTCTTTGGATTGGAATTGTATGGACCCACAACAAGAATAGCATTAGCAGTCTTTCATTCTTCAGAATACTATCAAATATTTTATTATTTAGAAACATTGAATTTTTGAATCGAATGGTGACGTAAGCATCGAGCTAGTGGTATTCAGTCTTGGCTGCATAGTGGAATCTCCTGGGAGATAAAAAAAAATCACTCATGCTGATTTAACTCCACAAATTATGATTTAATTGGCCTCAGGTGTGGTCTGTGCATTAGAGCTTTAAAAATACCCCCAGGTGATCCAAATGTACCATGGAGGTTAAGAACCCTTGATCTAGTCTAGCTACTCTCAGCTCTCCTCCACACTCATTTTGTGAATAAAGTGAGACTTGAAGAGTCTGAGAGTTTATGACTTCATTTTAGCCTTGTTTTCCTGATGAAGAAACGGCCAGTGACTGAATTTGAGATCTTCACCAGCGGGGCTTCTTTAGGCTGTCAGGACACCGAAGCATCTCTCCTTGGGGCTCCTGGAATGACCACACAGGACAATCTTCTATTGTTGGATCAAGACATCTGTATAAGGTTGGCCTGAATTACCCCCATTTTGTAGATGATAAAATAGGTGATCAGATAGATTTTCATAAGGTCACATTTTAGGTTCTATGGGAGCTTTTGAATAAAACCTATTATAATTACCTCCAAATTACATCCAAATTATTTTATTATTAGGAACCATATTCCTTAGCACTTAAAACAATTGATTCCCAGCCTCACTTATGAATTAAATGAAAAGAAGCATTCTTAAAATAAAAAGTGAAATGTATAAAGGGATACATTCCCTTGCGGCCATGTACAGTTAACAAGTTTGGTTGTGTATGTGTGTGTGCACGTGCTAATAATTCATTTGTAATGACATCCGTATATAAAAGGATTTTTGTTTTAGTAAAATCTCATAAGAAACCTAAAACCTAATGGGAAGTATTGAATTAGTATGAGTAAAATGCATGAGTCATACATAAAAGGATCATACATAAATAATGCATTTGTAAATTCTATTCTGAGAGTGGACGGTAATTTTGGTTTCACTGGGAAGGCTTGTTTGAGTCAGCACTGCCCTATGAGCCCACTGACATTTGGAATACTGTTGGCAGAATTCTTCCTGTCACCACTAGATCTGTGGCTAGGGCCTGGCAATGCAGTGGGGTGTGGGGACAGTATAGCGGAACAACGATGAGAGTGGAGTGAGTGCATAAAAATGGGCCATGCTTGATGGTAATTCACAGTGACTCACACTCCAGCCTTTGAGGAGACAGTCACATATTTCACACCGTTGCTTCTTTTTTTATTGCAAATCTAATGATTTTTGAAATTGTGCCACTCTGGGCGGGCAGCCACTTCCTTAGTGTTCCAGTTTCCTTTCAATTCCTGGCCAAACCCAGAAACTAGTGGGTATGTTCCTCTTTGAGCCCCTGCAATAGACCCTGGCTATCTGCCTGCTGATGGTCCCTGTACCTGTTGGGTAGGGAACTGTAATTGGTTATAGTCTTGGAAATTTGACAAACTGCTCACAAAACCTGCTACCCCCATCATTTTTCTATAGTAAAGGCAAGAGAAAAAGGGTCTAAGAATTGTGTGTCTCTTTTATGGATATGATTGATTTCCATAGATATATCAATAGACGTATCAATATGTGCACAGATAAATAATAGTTCTCTCTCAATCTGTGTGTGTCTGTCCTTCTCCTTCTCAGCAAAGAAAAAAAAGTGAAAGGAAATATACCAAATTGGTAAAGTTGTCTTTGGGCAGTAGATGAGTTTTTTCCACTTCCTTGTTACTGTGCTTTCTTAATGTTCTATTATGAGCTATTTTATTTATATTTAAAAATATAAAATGTTTTCTTGTTAAGTATAAACCATCTATCCCTTTGGTCTGTGGCAAACAGTCCAACTAAGGTGCTGATTTACCTTAAAACCAAGAAGGTGGGTTACTTAAACCTCTATTTCTTCACTAAGTGAAAGATTGGGTTAGTAAATATATTTAGAGAAAGTTGGAAAGTTAAAAAGATACTGCTGGCTATAAAAAAGCAACATGAGGGATCCTGGTGATGATGAGAATATTTTGTGTCTTGACTGTATTGATGTCAATAGCCTAGTAGTGATATTGTACTTTTTTTTTCTTGCATGATATTATCATTGGGAAAAATTGAGTAAAGGATATATAGGATATCTCTATTGTTTATTATAACTTTTTGTGAATCTACAATTATTTAAAAATAAGTTTAATTTATTATTATTTTTTTAATGCCTACAGAACCTGGTCTTCCTAGGTGGCCTCCCATCCAAATATTAACCAGGCCCAGACCTGCTTAGCTTCCTTCCAAGATCAGATGGGATTGGGCTTGTTCAGGGTAGCATGGGTGTAGACAAGCTTAATTTTAAAATGTCCCTAGAAAGCTCTGGTATTTCTTAGGTGCATTAAAGACAGAAAGCTTCATCATTATTAATCTCAGAATCATTCTGGGGCTGAATATTTAATATTCTCTTTTCATGATTTTCATATAAAATTTTTGTTGCATTGTCTTTTAATACTTGAGGCCACAGGCATGCACTTCTGAATAACTGTGACTAACTGAAAGAGTACTTCGTCAAATAAGAATATGCAGTGTTGGGAGCCAAATCTCCATGGGCCCCATGTTTCAGCACATCTTATGAGCAACTTTATTCTAGAAGATCTCTTCAGGGAGGTTTGTTTAGCCAACAGCCTTGAGAGGTAGAGTGTCTCCCTTCAGAGCGAAGGACAGGTATTCTTATAACCCATTGAAAAATATTTAGGTTGCCTAAGTTCAGAATTCTTCTCTATAACACAACCTAGTGGCTATGCAGGTGTCATCTGGATTCCTTTGTGTCACTTTGTAGGAATTGGGGCCCAGGGAATTAGTGTAAAAAAGCTGATATCAGGCTACTTCTACTGCTGTAAGTTATACATTGTTCTTTTCCTCTGACCCAAAACTCTCATGTCTTCTATCAGCATCCATGAAACTACGCTAGACTAACTTGTTAAGTTGCAAGTAGGGTAAAATCTCAGACCCTTCAGAGTTCTTGACAGTTTTGGTGATGAGGACAGAGATATGACTTTCTGGAATAGGAAGGATGACAGCCTTGTAAGCTAGCTAATGGGATTTGAAGGTGATTCATGGGAAATGGCTGGGATCATGCAAATGAAGTTTTATGACCAACAAAGAAATAAATTATTTTCCACTTTCTTTCCTACTAATGAGGAGAAATTGGGAATTAGGTTGCTAATAGAAGACAAGTTCAAAGACAATTGTTCAAATGGTGCCCTGGTGGTTGCTGACTGTGTTCTGGATGGAGGATTTCCCTGTCAATCTGGCTGGCAGCTTCAGGTCCACACTCCATTGTAACAAGTATCAATATTTATCCTGGGTAAAGGACAGAAGGTTCTTCTCCTTTCAAATAACACTTGCTGATATCTGCTTCTATACTTAGTATGAAAGAAGGGAAATTCATGACTGTTATGAGCAGAAACTGGGTAGATCATTAGAACTTGGCCTTGTTTGTGAAGGAGGTAGAATACCTTGTGAAGTATAATGTTTATGAGGAAAGGCTAGCAACAACCGTGTGTTTTATGTCTCAAACCCTCCCATAGCCCATCTGAACAACTCTGATCTATTTGGAGACTAGAGTTAAAGGTCTCAGATTTTTTTTGTAGCGAGTCCTGGCTGCTATTTAGCCATCTCAGGAATGTTTCTCTGAGACAAACTAGCTCCCTTAGAAAACCATAGATGAGGCATTGACTAGTATTTGGGCTCTGTCTGCACTGGATTGAGTTTATTTAAAATGGTGATTGACTGGAGAATGAGAATCTGATTTAAAGAAATATAAATACTTGTAGTCAGTCTTGCCACCCTGAAAAATTCACCTGACCCTGATGTGGAATACAAGATGAGAACATGAGATGTATGAGTAATGGGCTAACAGTTGTCCCAGACTATGGTGAACTCTTCAAAGAAGATCACAGCTGTGTGAGCCATACTTGAGTCAGAAGAGGATACAAACCCCATGATCCCAGGAAACAGCGTGACTGTGGCTGCAGAGTCAACGGTTCTCTGAAAAAATAGTATTAGCCATGAGGATGTCACCACCCAATACAGAGCACTGTGAGGGCTAAGACAATGGAAGTTCACTGGGTTAAGCAATGAACCTCTGCTATACTGTTTGAAACAAAGTAAATGAAAAACCTTGTTTAATGAACAGAGGCTCTGTATTAGTCTGCTCAGGCTGGCATGACAAAATACCATGACATTTATTGCTCATAGTTCTAGAGGCTGGGAATTCCAACATCAAGGTGCAGACCAATGGCTCTTGGTGAGAGCCCCCTTGGCTTGCAGCTGATGCTTTTTCACTGTCCTCATATAGGGTAGGGGGCAGGGGTAGACGGTGGGAAAGAGGAAGAGAGAGAGATAGATGTCTAGTCCTTTGTTCTCTTCTTATAAAGACACTAATCCCATCACAGTGGCCACATTCATGACCTCATCTATACTTAATGACCTTCCAAGGGCCCCATCTCCAAATATCATCACAGTGGAGATTATGGGTTCCACATATGAATTTTGGGACAACACATTCAGTCCATTACAGTCGCTATCAACTTTCATGCTACTGATTCCTCTCTCCCACTCGACCTCCATCTTAGTCAGTTTAAGGAGGAAAAGAATTAGAGGTGATGCAGAGGTCTCTCTATACACAAGGGGGATCAAAGGCCACACTCATCTGTCTAAGTATAGGAATTTGGTAGGAAGGAAAGGCTTAACATTTTATGGTTCTGTTGGATATGGGTGCTCAAGGCAGTATCCTATCTGGTCCTGTGAGAGGACGGGGCTTCAAATTCAACTGATGGAATTTGGGCAAAAGAGAAGGAAAGCTAAAGTGGACTTGTACCAGGGAGATTTGGGTCAACTCAGCATACTGTTATTACGGATCCAATGCTCAATGTATAATTGTTATTATGTCTTATATACTTGTATCATAAGGTCCAGAGGGGATTCTTCCAAAAGAAAAGAGCCACATTTAGAGAAATCCCAGTGGAATACATACACTGCTCCTCAGCCCACCTCCTTGACCCTCCTGAGTGGTCTAACACAAACAGTACAGAATTCTAAGGGAGAACAGACTTCATTAGGGATTTAAAGGCAGCGGAGATTATAAGAGATGCAGTATCTCAACATAATACTCCTTTACAGCCAGTGACAAAAACTAACAGGAGCTGGAGGCTTACTGTATATTATTGCCAACTGAATTCAGTTGTTGATCCCAATGCCCTAGCTATTCAGACATTGTGACTACAACTGAATCCATTACACAGACCAGCAGCACTTGGCATGCTGTCTTGGACATTGCCAGTGTTTTTTTTGCCATACCACTGGCACCTAAGAATCAAAAACAGTTCCCATACACAGTGTAAGATGACTTCCAATATACATTTGCAGTATTCCTTCAGGAGTACTTAAATTTCCCTGCTATGTGCCACTATTGAGGAGTCTGAATTTAGTGCAAGGGCCCCTACCTCTGGTGTCCAAAGCTTTTGTTATGTAGATGACATCCTGTTGATTGGCAAGTCAGAAACAACAGTCTCAATGGTCTTGACTGTGATATTGTCATACCTCTGCCAGCAGGTGAAGCTGATAAATTCTGACAAAATACAGGAGCAAGCTTGTCAAGTAAAATTCCTTGAGACTATTTGGGCACGTTGCAATGCCATTGTTCTGACAGGGAAAAATGGCTGTCTCTTCAGCCCTACCACCACCATCAAAAAGGATGCCTATTACCTTAATGGATTCTTTGGGTATTGGAGACAGTATATGCCTACTGGCTATTCATCTTATTCCTTTATATCAGGAAACTGAATGAAGCCTGCATTAGAAGCTTTTCCAGTGAGATGTGATATGCACTCTACCTTCGGGGCTCTGCAATCATAATGAATCCTCTGAGCTATGAGTCTCCAGAACTAATTATTTTTCTAATTGGAGCCTCTGATGCAGCCTCCACTCAGAGTCAGTCCTTTGGGTTTTGGACTTGTCACTTCCATGAGATGGTGACCAGGTACACCCATTTTGAAAAGCAGCTCTCAGCTTGCTACTGAGGTTTTGTTGAAACTGAATGCCTTATCTATGGAGGCCTCATGACCCTCCATCCAATGTTCCCGTTTTGTGTTCAATCAACTTTGACTCAATAACTAACATGGTGAGAAGGTCTAGCAAGCCTCACTTTGTCAAATGTATGTGGTACATTTGAGAACACAGCTTGCCTGCTTCCATAGCATGTTGGCTTTACCTGAAAAAATGTATTTCTTTGTGGGAAAACTTCATCCCCATTCTGCCACCTGAAGCAAAGCTGCTGGCTCAATGGGATCCTTGACTCATAGTGGTTCCCCTAAGTGCCTGGACCTGGTTCACTGATGATTGGCTAAGCCAATACCTGACTGTGTCCACTGGGCTGCCTTGTCTAACTTTACCAGCTATTACAAACCAAAATGTGGTCATTCCACTCTGTGAGCAGAAATCAAAGGCATTCCCATAACTCAAGCCAGTACTCTTCTTGGTGGATCTAGTTATATTTTTAGTGTCTTGGGCTATTGTCAATGACCTAGATGCACTTTGAAAATTACAGACTGGCAGATTAAAGACACCTATCTTTGGGGTTGTGAACTATGGAAACAAACTGTAGCTGCTGATGTAACTGTCTACGGTATTCACATAGATAGCCACACTCAGGGCCCATTCTCTGATAAGACCAGCTGGAATTAAGCTATCAATTAAGCCTGCACCCCTCAGATTGCCACCATGGCTGTCTGGATCCATCATCATACTGGACACGGCAATATCTACTATCACAGACTTGGCACAAAGTAAAGAACTCTGTTTTTGATGCAGAGGCCACCACTGCATGCCAGGGTTGGGATTCCTGCCATAAGTTGACCCATGGCATTGAGGTGAGGAAGGCCACATTGAATTAATTGGTCCTATCAGGGGCTATCATTGACACTTCTTAGGTTACAGCGTTATTATTATAATTGAAACAATTGCCTTATCTGTAACATGTTTTTGATTTTTTGGATGATTTAGTTCCAGTAATGGGGCACCTTTTATCACAAAAGCTATTCAACAAAGTGCTGATAGTCAACATTTTCAGTGGGCATTCCATGCTGCCTACTCTCCACAGGCATCTGATATTGTTAACCAAAGGAATGGCTTCCTCCACACTCATCTCTAAAAGATTTCTGAGTCAACTGTCTTCACCCCATCCAGGTTCCTACACCTGTGTAAGGCAATTTGGTTACTGAATCAGCTGTCTCCAGAAAGTGATCATCTCCTCTCAGCTGCTTTACAGCTAATATGACAAAAGTTGTGGGGAGATCTTTTTTTGGAAACTCAGGATTGTGCCCTAACAATTCCTGGGTATGGTGTGTCTCTCTTTTCCCTAAAGCAAATGTTGGCTGGCCTTGTTTTTACATTATCTAGGTGGCAGCCTGTTTAAAATGGGGCCTTGGGAAATCAAAATTAAGTCTGGTTCAGATATCTCAATTTTCTTTTTGGATAGATTTGTTCCAGATTATCTGGTTGAGTACACTGCTCACCGAGTCCCAAAGCCAAAATGGAGAACTTAATGGGTCTCTGTAGGTTTTATAAAAATGTCCTTATTCTTCTTGCACCTACCTTATCTAGACAAAAGATCTGGATGGAGGTGGGAGATAATTAGAAAAAAATTATAATTACTAGAATGGATGCACTGATTTTGTGGTGGAACCAGGGAAGGGAATACTTCAGACCCTGGTGGGAAGAACACCAATAATCTTTAAAAATCAACCCCCAAGTCTTCCCCATGAAAGTAAGTGTCCTGTGCATTGAGTGCCTTGTCTTTAACTGGCTGCCAGGTCTGCCATCCTTTGCTGGGCAATTCTGACCCGAATTTGATCTCCATTCAACTTAACCTTGCCAGGAAGTCTAATGGCAGGAGCAGGAGATAGCCCCAGTTCTTTCAACACTTGTCAACTCTGGATGTCTTCACACTCTCATTTTTTTTTGGGCATCAGTCATTCCATGTAGCAAACAGATGTCACTCTACAAAAGGACAGATCAGACTGAGGCAGTCCCTCCAAAACCAAGGATTAAACTCAATTATTCTGCTGCACTGAAGACTCTAATGCCTACCAGCCAACCAGCAGACTATAATCTCCAACTGATGTAGGTCTCACATGAGTAGCACCAACAATTGTGAATGCATTTTCTTTTTAGGGTACCACGTGCATTCCAGAGACTATAATTCTTATGTGGAAGCCAAGCATTAACTTGCCTCCCTCCTTGATCTTCAAGTGTTTGCAAAAACAAAACTTGAGCCATGGAAAATATTTAGATAATTTCAGCTTACCAGCCAGCGTTGTTATAGATGAATTACTCAAGACTTCCTCCTGTGCAAATGCTAACACATCCTACTCTAGTTGGAGTAATGACTCCAGCCCAGAGGATTTTCAAGGTAGAATCTGATGGTTTATAGAATTTGTTCAAATAGGGACCCAGGGACATTTGGATATGATTGACTTTGTAAGTTGACCTCATCCTGGTGCTTGGAGTCCTGTTAATAGTAGCTTTAATTAAATAGTGCTTGAAAAAAATTTGAATAGATTTGGTCTAAGAATTTACCAGTCAGAATAATCAATGCATGGGATATTCATGAGAAAATTTACTAGAAGCTAAGATGGTTGGGTTGAAGAGTGTCCCCCAAAAAAGACATATCCATGTCTTAGCTCCCAGAATCTGTAACTGTGATCTTATTTAGAAAAAGTGTATTTACAGATTGAGAATCTTGAGATGAGATTATCCAGATAGGCCCTATATCAAATGAGACATACAGAGGAGAGAGGTAGGAGAGAAAAGGAGGAAGAAATTGGAATGACACCGCCACAAGCTAAGGTACACCTGGAGTCCCTAGAAGCTGAAAAGAGACAAAGAAAGGTTTGAGCCTTTGGAGAAAACATGGCTGTGCCAAACTCCCAATAGCTTGATTTCAGATTCCTGGCCTGTGTATGAGAATAAATCTATGTTGTCTTAAACCATCCAGTTTGTGGTAATTTGTTAGGGCCCTCTCAGGAAACTAACATAGTGGTATTGTTAGGATTAGATACTGTTGGGGCAATTTTTTCATGAGTATCTCATTTTTCCATATGTCTTGCAAGCAAGGCACTGATTGCCCTTTTTTGGGGGATTATCCTTCCAAGGAACAGTCTTAGAAGATAGCCATAGTGTCTCCCTTCAGCGCAAAGGACAGGTACAAGTACTGCCTCTTATAAAAGATTCAGGTTCCCTAAACTCAGGGTTTCTTCCCTGTAATGCAATACACTGTGTGTGCAGGAATCTTCTTGGTCTTACTCACATCACTTGTGAGAATTGGGGCTTGGGGAGTGGTGCAAAATGCTGATGCTTTGGCTACTGCTATTTGAGTTGTAAATTGTGTGTTGTCTCTAACCCCAGGAGTCTCCTATCTCCTACCAGCATCCAGGAAACTGGCGGATCAACTTGTAGTGAATGTAGATTAAATCTCACCCTCTTCACAGTTCTGACAGATATTATTCTTAAATCTTCTGTAATTAGTCTGTGAGTACCACTTTAGTTCTGTCCTCACCCTCTGTAAGTGCCTAATTTAATTCTGTCCCTCTTTACAATTCTCTAAAATTATGTGAACATTATTTGTCAGAGAAGCACATGAATTATAAAGAGGTTGATTTATTATAATAGTTTATATTTTCATCAGTTAGAGAAGGGGAGTAAAGAAGGAAATATTTGCTTTTGAAAACCTGCTGAGTCAAGGAGTGAAGACGTTGATGAACGTAGGAACACGAACAAATTTTATTATCTTTACAAAGTCATGTGTAGTCAAGAATTCTTTAGTTAGAATATATCATCCCTACTTGTCACCTCAAATTAAATGGAGAGTTGATTTGTTGACAACTTTTCTTCAGGCAAGAGACACATTCCGTTCCCAATTACCAACCCCACCCCAGCCCCAGAGCCGAGATAAGGACTAGTATTGGTGCATGTTGAACTTTATGAAATGACTAATTGGTGCCATTTGTGGTTATATGTTATAAATGCATCATATCAACAATCCTGTCATCATTCAAAACTAGGCAGGAGAAGGGAATAGGAAGCATGTTTTAGTTAACAAGCCTAAGCTGGTCTGGGCAGACCGGAGGCATAGTCATGAGACTGTTGAAGCTTGTCTCTCACACCACCCACTCCTTTTCTCCTTTTAGCACCTTTCTCATGCTAGCTCCCAGCTCCTGTATGTGGTGCCAAAGCTCCGGTCCTTCCTCAGTCCCTAACATACCATTCAAACATACCTGCCCAAGAATTTCCAAATTGTCTTTATTGCAGAGTTACAGTACCGCATTCATCTTTGCTTGCTTTCTAATTAAATCACTCAGGAAAGCCTCAGAAGACCCAGGTGGGCAACACTGTAGACTGAAAGTCATCCATATGCTAAAACCTGGGAAACTGTCCCTTTGATGGGTTGAATTGAGAAATCAATTTCTATGCTGTGTACACTCTGCCTTTTGGAAGAAGCAGCAGGGAGTGGGGGGTGTGGCCATGAAGAAGTGGGTGGTTTAGATCTGGCTGTAATCTTCCCCTAGCTTTAAGGCAGGGAGGGTGTGAAAACCAGAGGACTAGACTGCACTGCACTGTACGACTTCCTTCTCATCCTTGCAAACTGCTGTCTGCCTGCAGGACTTCACTCTTGACACATTTATTCTGTGACTTTACTCCCTGTGTGCAGCATGGATGAGGGTGAAGGGCGTGGGCCGTCAGGTCCTCTGAAAAGGCTCAAGGCAGTAGGGGTAGTACACATGAACAGAGCCTCTGTTTATTAGTCTTTTTTTTTAAATGGAGAGACCAATCAACCAACAGTGACAACCATCATGTTAAGACTCTTTCAGTCATAAAGGACAAAAAACCCAAATCAAAGTAATTTCATTAAAAATGGATTTATTGACTTGTAAAGTCCAGGTGTGAAGTACTTATCAAAGGCTCAAGAAGCTCTACTGCTGCCAGCAAGTATCCCCCTCTTTCCTTCTGTGTCTCTGCCTCTTCTCTACCTTCTGCTTTTCTGTGTCTGCTTCCTCCTCTCCTGTGCACAATGGTGTCTTCCCTGTGGTGTGGGGGTCAGAGAGCTCCAGGCTTCTGTTATCCCTGCTTAGCAATTTTAGAAGAGATGATAATTTCCTTCAAGTACTCATATATAATCTCCAAAATAAGGACTCTCAGTTCTAGCTTAGGGCACAGACCCGTCTGGGGACCACTTTCTGAACTAGGTAGGCCTGGGTCACACACCCAGTCCTGTGTAGTGATAGTCTCCCTAGAGCTTCTGGAATGAAGCAGGCTAAGCTCCCCCAAAGGATGGGCAGTTCTTTTGGGTAGGGGGAGAATGAAACTGTGGGGGTGGAGGGCCTAGCCAAATCTCAGCATAGTTAGATGCCTGCTTCCAAAGGCTCATGCGAATGCATCTCTGATATGAAAAACCTGGGTATTTCCACATCTGTGCACATGGTAGGTACTTGAGTATTTCACCACTTAATCACACAGCCGGCCTGGGCTTAGTCTACTTATCTCTGGAGTTTGGGCCAATTTCTAATTACTGCTGTCGGTGGCAAGCACTTTACAAGAAACACCCACTGTCAAATAATGCTGCAGCATGTGGTGAGTTTCTTTATAAGTTTCAAATAGAATAAGGCACTTGAAGCATTGCTGGCTTGATTTCTACATCTTATGTCACACCCGTTGGCAGTCATTAGGCTAGGGGCAGCAAATAGTGGCCTACATTCTGCCACTCCCCACTCCCATGCTCCTAGCAGATATAAATAATAAATCAAAGCACTCTTTCCCACTGAGCCAGAAGAGGAGCCTCCGAATCATTCCAACAAAGTTCTCTAAACAGTCACTCCCTGGTATGTGAGTTTATACTGAGGTGAGACCTATTCGTTATTCCTGTGCTATGTTGTCACAAGCTGATTAATTGATAACCTCTATTATGCCTTGACCAATCAGCTGAGGGAAGACCTGTATGTGAAGTTTCCATCGGTAAAATTGCATATAGACCGCACTAGATTGAAAAAGATGTGTTCTTTGCAGGATGCGGCAAATGCTAAACACAGTGAAAAATCCTCTTTTATTAAGACATTGTGTGAAAATGCATACTAGAACAATATGTAACCTTTGAGGCACAACGATGTTATTCAAGGTTATACATGTCTAGTAGATATCCAGATATTTTCCAACTCTCAGTATACATACGTTATCTTTCCAGATTTCTTTATTTAAGGATGAATAAACTGAAAAAAAAATAGGGGCATAATTTTTTTTTAAAGTACGAAAAGCTTGGGTCTGAAGATACATAGCAAATCTATATTTTAAAGAAGGTTTACTGAAGGAAACATGAAAGTCAGCCTTGGAAAACAGCTTCTTTGTGATCTCAAACAATTACAAGAAAATACTAACTTTACAAAATAATAGGAAAGATACAAAAAAGCAATATATTTGACTGTGTAGAAAACAGAATTTTAAATGTAAAACACAAATTTAAGAATCTTTCCAAAAACATGAAAGCATCAGAATGAAGAACATAAATGATCTGAATAAAAAAGCTAACAAAATTTAGTATTGGATATATATATATACAAACCCACTCCAGGTCCGGATAGTTTTATAAACGATCTCTACCAAACATTTAAGGACTCTTTATCATGTATACACCATTTTGGAGAATATAAAAAAGAATAAATTTCTCCAACTCATGTACAAAGATTCTCAAAGCAAAATCAGATAAGAATAGGAAAATAAAATTATAGGCCAATTTTACTAATAAACAGATTTTTAAAAATATCTTTATAA
Source organism: Cynopterus sphinx (assembly GCA_030015415.1). NCBI lineage: Eukaryota > Metazoa > Chordata > Mammalia > Chiroptera > Pteropodidae > Cynopterus > Cynopterus sphinx. The sequence goes on along the minus strand of CM057390.1, from coordinate 62,992,156 downwards.
AATATTAGTAAATCAAATTCAACAGTGTATAAAACAAGAATACATTACAACCAATGCAAGGATATAGGATGCTTTTACATTATATGTATTAGCATATTAGCATATTAAAGAAGATAAACCATCACAGTAAAGCAGAAAATGTCCTGTGTCAAGTTCAGCATTCATTTATAATTTATAAGAAGAGAGATTTAAACTAAGACTAAAAGGGAATTTCCTTAAAATGGTGAAGAGTATCAGTCAAAAAAGTACATCACACATGATACTTAATTTTGGAATGGCAAATCTTTGCCTTTCCAAATCAGGAACAAAAATGCCAACTATCAACATATCTATTCAACATTGTACTGAAGATCTTAGCTGTACAGTAAGACAAAGAAAACACTAAAGGGATAAGGCCAAAGAAGGAAGAAGCTGGCCTTTCATTATTCACCGATAACATGAATTTCTACATAGAAAATCCAAGAGAATCTATAGAAAGATTTTTTTAAATGTGTTATTAAACACTTTGTATGTTATGTATTGGTATGTTCATGTGTGAATGATATCGAATGCCTATCCTCTGCCAGATACTGAGCTACATGCAGGGCATCCAGTCATGAGAAAAAGATAAAGACCCTGCCTTCAAAAGTCATAAATAGTGAAGGAGACGGGCAGTTAACCAAAATGATAATATACAGTGAGATAAGTGTTGTTATAGGGGGGAGACTTAGAGGTTGTAGCAGGAGCCTCTAATCCTGTTCAAAGAGGCAGGGGGTCAAATGAATCTCCCCAAAGAAATTTTGAAATATGAGCTGAGGTTTGAAGACTGAAAGGCAGTTAGGCAAAGAGCTTGGGAAGAGTGTTCCAGCAGAGAGTGCCATTTGCAGGTGTGAGAGAACAGGGCATGGTAAAAAACTCTGTCTAGCTGGAGGTGGTGAGACAGGTGAGTGTGAACGGTTAGGTGAGGAGCCTTGGACGCTTCAGTCAGTAGCTTGAGCATTATCCTAAGGGCAATGGAAGCCATCTGAGGCATTTAAGCAGATTTCATTTTAACAAAACTATTCTAGCTGCAACATGGAGAATAAATGGAGAGTATTTGCCAGACTGAAGCCAAAGAGATAGATTAGGGGAAAATTGCAATAATCCAGGCAAGCTGATAGTAGCCTATACAAGGGTAGAGGCTGGGAAAAACTGGATACATTTGGGTTATAGTCAGAAGAGAGGGTAATAGGACTAGGATACTGGTTGGATGCAATGCATGATGAAGGAATGGTATTCAAGTTTCTTGCCTAGGGTATGACAGACTGTAAGGAAATGCAACAAGATGTTAAAATTATCTGTTGTGAATTTTTGGATGATTTTTTAAATATTATTTTCTAGTTTTCTATAAAGTATTACTCTCATAATCAAGAAAAGGTGATGAATAACTATTTTCTTGATCCTAATATCTATTCCTTAGGATTCAGTTATCTTCTAGGAAAACTGGTATAATTTGTCCATATGCTATTCTCCCATGTGAAATATTTTTCTCTCTAGTGGTGGTTTCCAATGGCAATTTGTAATTCCAAAGGACTGCATGGTTTGGAAGCTAGCAGTTAATATGAAAAAGTGGTAAAAGCCCAAGTTTTGCAGAAACAGGGCCCTCTACTGCTTACTAGCTTAGTGGTCTTGGGAAAGTCACCTAACATCTCTCTCTGGATTTGCTACCAATCACGCTTTCAGTGTCAACATAATAATGTTAATGAAAACACTTGTCAGACACCATACAGATGTTAGTTACATGGCATTGCCTACAGGTAAAGTTCAAAACTCATTTCCTGGCCCTTAGGTCCTTAAACAACTTTCTTAAAATAAACCCTTTAATTCTGTCTTTCCACACTTTCTGTAAAGTACTCCTCATAGCTATACTTCACTTTCTCAACCCCTTGCACATTTGAGTCTTTGAAAAGATTGAGGCAGCAGTACACTTATTTTCAAAATGGTGCCTTATAGCTTAAGCAATAATATGTTTGGTTTGCCTGTTATCCTGGCATCTCACGCATTCTGCATTTATCTTGAACAACTGTGCCCTTTATTGTGCTCAACTTTAGAAACTTTAGATCTATTTGTTCTGCTAAATCCTGGTGGACTTTGGATTCCATCCCATGGAGCTTAGACTTCAGGCAAATGATCTCTCTTTGAACTTCAGTTTACTTCTCTGTAAATTGGAAGTAAGAATGTCTACATTGTGCTGACATAAAACATATTCATAGAGTGACTGGCACGTAGTAGGTACTCAATACATCAGTACCATTATTCCAGAGGTGCTATAGTAATTAGTTCAGTGATTTTGTATTTTCCAAAAACAAGCAAAAATATTTTATTGTCATCAATATGACCAGTTTTGGGGTGGAGGAAGAATATAGATTTATTTTTTAAATGATGTTTTCCATGTTCTTATATCCTGTACAATTTTCTGTGCCCAGTCTATGTAATTCTTTTATAAATTCACTGGATGTAGTCTAAGTAATGACTAACTATTCAATCAAGACAAGAAGGTCTTCAGATCTTTAGCACCCACTGAATAAGTTATTTGGGAGAAAACTTCATCTCTGCACCCATTATTCCTCTCAATATATTTTATATTTAAAACTAGGTTTTCAGATGTAATGGGTAAAACTTAGCAAAGCTGCAGAGAAAGGGAAGGTGGAGTGTTAACAACTAGTAGAAAATCATCCATCAATCTTCATCCCTTCCTGACATAAGATGACATACACTCTTATTTGCTATGTCCCCCTGAGAAGTACAGAATAAAAAAGGACCGCACATTGTGTAAATAAATACAAAAAGTTTCTTTAAAGTTATATTAAAATTAAGTTTTACTCTTTCAAACATCCAGACCATGAGCTGAGTCTCAAAACCTTCAGAAGCTACTTCCTCCCTTGGGATAAGAAAGTGTCAGTAGCAGCAGCTGTCAAGTGCTTCAAAGGACTGAGATGAGATAAGGCCCAATATGCCTTACCCGGGACAGGGCTGGACTCTGGGACAACACAACATTTCTCAGAAATGTTGGGAGAAACAAGCATTTCTTTGCCGTTTTTTAAGACCAGGGAAGTAAAATTCCACTGTTTATTTTTTCTAGAATTCTGGCAAGAAATGGTGTTCTAGGAGCATTCATGCACCTGTCTTATGAGGACTTTCCACCAGGAAGCAGGTCCGCAATAAGACAGGCACATGTGATGTGAGGAAAACTCCACAGAGAATTAGTCAACGAGATGTTATCTTTCTTGCATAAGCAGCAATGTTCCTGTGGATTCTCTTTCCCAGAGATGAGTTAGCCTCGTCTCATGGGAAAATAATTCCTTTCTCTATCTATGCTTGGGCAGCCCTGTGAAAATGTCAAATTAAACTATTGATATGGCCATATCAATCTTATTTTTTTTTTCTGAGAGCCATAGGTTGTCTTGTTCATAAACTACTTGGGTAATTTTAAGAAATTATTTCATTTTTAATTTTTCTTTTTCTACTTTCGGATGCCTTCCTTTGACATGAACTGAAATTATTTATTTACGAAGCAAAATAACTTTCAGATGGCTTTTCCCAGATGAGAAATTTCCAAAATAGGCTGCAAATTAAGATTATCAGATGCACCGTTTCCCAGAGATGAATCGGGATTTCAAATGTTTTGAGGACTTCGCATAGAGCTTTTAGGACCTTCTAAACTATATCTTCATCACACCTCTATTTTTAGAGTTGGAAGAGCGAAGACACTTGTCTATTAAAAATGAAATGGGATCCTTGAGAATTAGATGTCAGTGGGTCTCCAGGAGAGCACACTCTGTGGCAGGAACATGAGCACACCAGTCACATGTTCAGGCAGTGAGTTTGAGGCTGTTTTGGCTACAATTCAAGTAAGCATGCCGCTGGCCCAAAGCCAGAATCATGAGCTGCAGAAACCATTTGCACTTTGGACTGCCTGGACAGCGCCAGCAGATTGTGAAGCATGCACATACAGGTAACCTATAGGGCTCATGTACTTTCTACTTGAACTCCAGAACTACATGTTCTTTCTTTTCCTACCCAGTGAAATTTAAGCATATTCCCATTCCTGTGCTTAGTTTTTAACAGAACTGGCACAATACCTGTATTCCTAGACTTCATTGCAGGAGAAGCATTTGCATGGGTTTTCTTAATTTATGAGCTGAAAAATCATATGAACTGTTTATAGTTTTGGAGTGAGACATGAAATCAAGAGGAGACATTTTGCGTGCCCCAAAGGCCTGAGGATCAAGTTCATTGGTTTTGTTATCTTTGTTTTACCACCTCATGAAGGGACAAAAGGGTAAGATGATTAAAAACCACAGGCTTTAGAGACAAAAACAGCCAGTAATCCTGTCTCTACTGCTTATCAGCTGTGTGATATCTGGTAAGTAATTTTTTTTTTTTTGTGCTCATCTGTGTTTGGGGGATAATCACTAGAATCTCCTTAGGTGGTTATGAGGATCACATAGTAACAATATTTGGCCTATGGTGGGCAGTCAGTAAATAGTAGGTTCCTTTCTTTACCCCAAAGTTTAACCCAACAGCTCAGGAAAATGCTATTCCAGCCTATTTGTTAAATATAAGTGATAACCAAATGACCCTTTTTGAACACCAGACATGCACAAGAGCACAAACATTATCCCCATCATGTGCTCAGTACCATTAGGTACACTGAGAAATATTTTGAAACTATGAAATATAAAAATAGTACAGCTCAATAAGAAAAAAGCAACCTAATCATGCAGAGTATATAAAGAACTTTTACAACTCATCAGCAAAAAGACAAATTACTTAAAAAATAGTAAAAGGTCTGAAAAGACATTTTTCCAAATAAGACGGCCAACAAGCACATGACACGATGCTCAACTTTACTGGCCCTTGGGGACATGCCAAAATTACAGTGGGATAACTCTTCACATCCACTAGGATGGCTATACCTAAAAAAAAAAAAAAGGAAAAAAAAAGGTAAATAAGTATTAGAAAGGATGCGAGTAAGCTGGTATCCTTATACACTAATGATAAGCATGTAACATGGTATAGCTACTTTGGAAAACAGTATGGCACTTCCTCCAAAGGTTAATATAGAGTTACCATGTGACTCAGCAATCCCACTTCTAGGTATGTACTCAAGAGAAATGAAAACACATTCACACAAAACCTTGTATGTGAATCTTTATAGCAACATTATTCGTAATAGTCCAAAGTGGAAACAATCCAAATGTCCATCATCTGAGAATTAGATAAACAAAATGTATACCCATATACTGGAATGTTATTTAGCAATAAAAAGGAATGAATTACTCATACATGCTACAACATGGATGAACCTTATACTAAGTGAAAACATACTAAGTGAAAGAAAGATCACATATCGTATAATTCCACTTATATAAAATGCCCAGGATCCCTTAATCTAGAGAGACAGGAAGTAGATTACTGGTTGCCTAGGGCAGAATCGAGGAGGGTGGATGGGCAGTGTATTGATTTCTATGGCTGCCATAAAAAGAATCACATTGGGTGGTTTTGGACAGAAATTTATTCTCTTAGTTCTGGAGGCTAGCAGTCCCAAATTGGTGTTGGCAAGGCCACACTCCTGAAGGACCTAAGGAATAAGCCTCCAGGGACCCAGGGAAGAACTCTTCCTCACCTCTAGCTTCTGGTTGTCTGCTTTCTTTGGTTTATAGAAGCATCATTCCACTCTCTGTCTCAGTCTTCACATGGCCCTTTCTCTATGTATCTGTTTCTGTGTCCAAATTTTCCTCTTCTCATAAGGACATCATTCACACTGATTTCAGGGCCCACTCTAATCAAGTATGACCTCTTCTTAACTGAATTAAATCTGCAAAAAACTGCTTCCATATTAGATTATATCCCATATCTGGTGTCAGGACTTGAACATATCTCTTGGGGAACACAATTCCACCTACAGCATAGAATGGGAAGTGACTTCTAATGGATAAAGCATTTCTTTGGGGGATGATGTTCTAAAATTGATTGTGGTGATGCTTGCCCAGCTCTATGAATATAGTAAAAATCATTAAATTGTATACTTTAAATAGATGAATTGTATGGTTTGTGAATTATATTACAATAAAGCTGCTATTAAAAAAGGAAATTAAAGCACAGTCCCTGCCCTACTGTAGTTTATGGTCTAGTTAAGGAAGCCAGTTTGTTCATCTGAAATAAGGGAACAAGAGAAGTCACTAAAGAATGACATGTTAAGTCATGTAGTATGATGATAGATACTGTAGACTCTTAGAAAAGGAGGAGATGAATGAGAGCAGCATAATCCCAGAAACTTGATAGGTGAATTGGGATTCAAATGGAACCTTGAAATACAAGTAAGATTTAAAATGACTTTTCTGAGGATTTAGAACAGCTTGAAATTCCCTCACTACCCAGTGCTGTTTTGTCTCCAGGTATTTACAAGAAGGGTCCCCTCTGCCCTAAACACCCCTTCCTGCTACCCTCATGACCTGGGGCTGCTTCTGGCTGCTGCTCTGGGTTCCAGTCAGAAGCCAAGTCGCTGGCCTACGGTGTTGACGCTGCCTGCATGGCAGGGTGGGATGGACCCTTCTGTCCACTCCTCCCCAGGGCAGGGTGAAAAGGGGCCACTTCGCTAAAACTGATCCTGAGAGGGTGCTTTGCTGGCTTTTTGATACTCCACTGGGATAGAAATCCAGTCTCCACAACCAGCAGGAAGGGGCAGTCCGGCTCTGTGTATCTCTTGCAAGGAGCCAGGACTCTTGGAGACAGGCGAGCGAGAGGAAAGTGGTGAGGCAAGGAGAAGAGGGGAGACAGGGGAAGGCCAGAGACCCATGTGGTTCTTGGAGAAAGAAGCTCTGGTTGCTCCTGTGTATACTGAAGGGGAACTATTTCCCTGGGGATAATAAAGAGTTGCTTTTTTTCATTATTTTCTGGACCCTAATGGCTGAGTCTTGTTCATTACAGTGTTTCCCAGCCAAAGCACACCTCTTGGAGCAGAGTGGCCTTTACTAGTATTTAATTGAATGAATATATTATTCAGTTTATTTCTAGCTCTTAGGCACTGCTTTAATGTTTCACTTAATACTATCTTAATTTCAGAAGAAAAAGTAATAGGTATTTATTGTAGAACACTGTAAGCATAAATCTTGTTAGAGAATGCTTTTCATACATTTGTACCAAGGTCAAGTAAAAACCAGGATAATAAATTAAGTATTATTTTAAGTAATGCTATTAACATTACCTAAGCTTTCATCATCATATTATGTAGGACATTTTCTTATAAGTTCCCTTTATTTCCAAGAAAAATATGGGGTATTTTATAACAAATTGCATATAAAAGTGGACCATGGAGTCTCAAATTTAATTGAGCATTAGAATACTTGGGGTGTTTGGATAAAACACACATTCCTGAGTCTCACTTCTGGAGAATCTGATTAATAGGTCTGTAGAGGGGTCCAGGAATCAGCATTTTTAACAGACACCTCCAGTGTCTGATGCAGATGGTTCTCAGATTACACTTAGAGAAAACTTGTGATAGAATCCCAAAACTGAAAAATCAGGATCAAAAAGAAGAAAGCATATAAAAATGGTACATGAAAGGGTCAATATGGTTTCTCTATCATTGCTTTAATTTATTTTGAGGTTCTTGGCAACTCTGGCAAAGATAAGAAAGAGGTGATAGTTACATGGCTCATTGAAAAAGTGAAAGTGCACTATTCCTTAGGATAAAAGTGTTTTCTTAAAGCTAGATACTAAACATAATTTTTTATTAGTGATCTTTACTGAATAGATGCCCAGGTTTACTCCTAGGGTGCTTGCAAGTCTGAGCACAGAAAGAAATGTTTGCTGAGTGGGAGGTGGTTATCAGTGGCTCTGTTCTCAGGAATGCAGCAGCAGGAACCATGATAAAGCCGCACACAGACAAGTTCTGTGCAATAAATATTTATTTGACTGTTATTATGTGTCAAATACTCTGCTATATGCTGGTTAAATAGAGTAAGAGAGAGCCCTGCTCCTCAAAGGCCTATGGCCAAGTGACACAAGAGCTGGCAGGAGAAGCCACTGGTTGTGAGCTGAGCAGGCACTCACCAACAGATGAGCAGGGCTCAAATGTACGAAGTGGGCTGTAGAAAGTATGGAAGATTTGTCTGACACATGAGTGGGAAATTGTGCCTTTTAGTAGGGTGTTTCAGCTCATAGGGCCAGGGGCCTGGCCCGACAGGAGTCCCACCAGGTCAGAAAAGATGCCCTAAGTGGTGATAACCAGCATGACTGGTCTTCCACATGAGTTCCATATTAGGGTATAAGAATAAATTACATTTAATCAAAATTACTCTTGTAAAATTTCTTATGCTGTCTATAAAATAAAGGATACACATATATAATATATGTAGAACCACGTGGTATGTAACAAATAGAACACATGCAAAAGGAAGTTTTTATTTATTTTAAGTTACATCATTTAAACACTATTTCTTTTCCTATCCACTTTCCAAGCATAAACGGTTGCTTCACATAAGTTAAAATCATATATGATGAGATGGCACAGAAATGAATAATGTCAATAGAATTGTTGTTTTGCAACAAATACAAAAACAGATTTTATATGACTGGTATGCTTACAGCCCTCTTCAATAAAATCCAAATGCTAAATATTAAAGTATAACTCAGTCAAGATGGTTCTAGCATTAACCACTGAGTCATTGGGGTCTACAACACAGGGTTTCAGAGGGCTAACTTGCATTAAGGTACAATTTAGAGAGCCTAGAATTGCTGAATCCTAGATACTTCATCTTATGGAATTCCCAAAATACTGCCCCTTTGAAGGGCTTTCTAAGAGTTGGATGGCAAACAGTTCAACATTTGCTGCCTGGTAAATGCTGAGATACTGGTCTCTATTTCTGATTCTGTCCAATTACTTTAAAAATCAGCAAAGGAGATTGATGTTCAAATATACAAGTTGTAGAGCCTAGCCTGTGTTTTTGCCAGAGTAGAGAGCTGTCCCACATGCACAAAGAGGTGAATCTACACACCCTGAGAGATTTTTTTTCAGAAACAGCTTTGGGCCCGCCTTAGTACTTCAGCGCTGTATATGTTACCCTTAGATCCTGTGTTCCATTAAAAAAAGGCAGTAAGTTTTGGTCTGGAAAAATGCACAAAATAGATGCTACTAGCTGCCCACTCTGGACTTAGAAAACCTTAAGGAGTGGATTAGCTGATGGTGAGCAGCATGGCATATCATAATATTTAGGTTTCTGATCCCAGTCTACCTCCAATTTGCTTGCATTTAATGGCTGGGTTTTGGCTTCTTGTCCACACTCTCCCTGACACCTAAACCTGGCAGTCCTTGTGTTAGGGTCCCCGCTTTTCAGTTTTGACAGCTCTTAGTGACCTCACTTTGCTCAACAGCAGAGATAGGCTAGCTCCTTTAAAGCTAATCACCTATGAATGGGATTCCAAGACAGTATTGTCCCAGAGAGCCTGAATAGCGAAAATCACAAATACTTTAAGCCAGCATAGAATAATTCTGTTACTTCCATGCATTCTAAATACAGATTTTTCATGTGCAGCATTATCTTACTCTGAACATAAAGAGTAGCTGTTAATTGTGATTGGCTTGTATGAGGTTTACTTTATTATTTAATTTGAAGAGATTATGGACCTCAGTGAGCTTTCACACCTCCTTTTTATCTTTTTCTTTTTTTTTCTTTTCTTTTCTTTCTTTCTTTCTTTCTTTCTTTCTTTCTTTCTTTCTCTCTCTCTCTCTCTCTCTCTCTCTCTCTCTCTCTCTCTCTCTTTCTTTCTTTCTTTCTTTTGTTTTTTACCAAATTTGAAATATACATATAGGTGGGCTGCCTTTAAAGTCAATCTGCTGGGCCAACCTATGGTTTGAATTTCTGTGGCTCCTGTTTTGAGGTACTCCTGGGGTCTTTATTGGCAAGACTCCTGGGCCAGTCTTAAGGTAGTTTTTCTTGGCATATAATCTAATACATGAGACCAGTCCCTCCCAACAGGGGGTAGGTCTTGACAGAGGTCATGGTAGTTCTGAAGCTATAAGCATTTTTCTAAGATGTCATCGCTATCTCAGACTTTGTAAATAGAACATGGCTCTACTTTATCTACAAAATAGCCTGCAATGTCCATGGACCTTGGATGAGCCTAGAGACACCAAATTGAATTGGGTTCACTGTAGAGCAGACAAGTCTCTTAATATCCTAGGTAGTGACACAGGATCCTCAGAGGTGGGGACTGCCTATAGACCCACCTGCGTTGAACCTGAAAGGGAAAATGTCAACATGGATTGAGTGCTTGGATGTCCTTCTTTGCCATATCTAACACTAGGTCCTTTACATATGAGTTCATTGGACCTGATGACATATGTAAGATTTCATACTTCCATTAGATCAGGAAACCCAGGCATGAAATGATTGGCAATTTGCCTGAGGGTCATATACATAGTAGGTGGCAGAGACAGAATTCAGGCCTGTGACTGCCTCCACATTACCACATTGGTGTGTCATCCTGGAACTATTATGAGAAAACTTATTATAATAGTTTCTTATAATTCTCATTATAAGAAACTATAAGAAACTAACATGAAAAATGTGTTTTGTGTGTTTAGATACATAGATGCTTAGTGCTTGCTGTATAAATGCTTTCTATACTATTTTATTCAAACGAACTAACAGGTATGTGAAGCAGTTTAGGCCTTGAACTCTACCATTTGTTCCTCTTTCCCTCTAGGGCTTTCATAAATAGAGCATAACATTTTGTTAATGGTTTTATATGTAATAAATGGTGTTATATTGATAAGTGGCTGAGCAGGCTTTTCAAAAAATCATGTTGGAGAATGAGGCTTAGAACTGAAGTCTGTGGGGGTCCTCTGCTTCCTCCCAAGATCTAGACTTTTGCAGCCTACTTGGTCCACTTACAGAGCAGCCACAGGACATCAAGCTGGCCTCATCCTCCCAGTTATCAGAAGAGAGAGGAAAGAGGGAAGGAAGAGTACTCTGTACACTGGAGATATGAATAAAAGGGAGTCATAGATTGTCTTATGGCCGGTAGGCCCAGGAGAGGCACAGGCTACCTGTGACCTGGGACGTGCAATCCTGTCGTCTAGCCAGGCATGGCCCAGGGAATGCCAGGCCCTCACTCATCGTATCAGCTGCCCCCTCCCCCATATGGGAATGACAGCAGGTGCCCTCCCTCCATGCTCCCCTCTCATGGCAGGAACAGCAAATCCTGTCCTCTTTGGAAACATGAACAGGGATGATAAATGTTCTTGAGCATTTGAGCTATGCTGAGAGCATGACTGAAAACCAGAAATAACAAGAGGCTTTGAGCCAGGATGGGATCACAGTGACTATCTCGTTATCCAAGCAAACTTTTCATGCTCAGAGGATTTCAGAGCCTTGTGAGTGTTTGCCCAGAAGCAGGTGGCATAATGTTTTCATAACACGTAGTTTTTCACGGTATTTGATATAAATCTATATTAGCTTACTCTTAAATTTTCTTATTTTTTGCAGTGAAATGCAGTGCTTTATTGGAAAGGGTTGTCCTATTTTGTACAAAATGATTCCATGTACATTATTTTACTAGTTTACACTGACTTGCATAGTCTTGAAGTAGGTGTGTCAACTTAGCAAACACTAACATTGCAGTTACTATCAAACTATAGCAGCTAGAGGATTATTTTTTGCTTTTTCATTTTTTGTGGAGTGATATAATTTTCTATAGTAATTACAAATTTACATCATTCCTATTACCAATTTGATGATTGAGCTTACTTTTCTAATAGCACAAAGTGTCGCTGTCATTCATTAGTTACAGTAGCTAATACATGTGTGGTGCTGACCATGTGCCAGACACTGTTCTCTATACTTAATTCATTTTATCCTTTCCACAATCCTACAAGGTACCAGCTAGTATTATTAGCTTACCTTTACAGATGAGGAAATCGAGGTAAAAAGTTTGAAACCTATTTTATAAGAGATGGGGACATAGTCTATTATACACATACACATATTTTTTTTTTCCCACTAGCCAAGAATGTGTGTGTGTGTGTGTGTGTGTGTGTGTGTGTGTGTGTGTGTGTAATAGAATTCATTTCTCATATGCTGCCTATCTCCCTTCCTGACCCCATTATCAACATTCCCCACCAGAGTACTATATTTGCTACAGTTGTTGTACCTACATTAAACATAGGATCACCCAGAGGTCAGAGTTTATATTAGGGTTCACCCTCGATGTTGTACATTTTCTGGGTTTGGACAAATATATAATGACATGTACCCACCATTATAGTACCACACAGAGTAATTTCACTATCCAAAAAAATCTTCTGTGCTCTGCCTATTCATCACTTCTTTTCCGCAGACCCTGGCAACCATTGATCTTTTTACTGTCTCCATAACTTTGCCTTTTCCAGAAATGTCATACAGTTGGAATCATACAGCATATAGCATTTCAGATTGGCTTCTTTCACTTACTAATCTGCATTTTAAGGTTTCTCCATGCCTTTCCATGGCTTGATAGCTCACTTATTTTTTTAGCACTGAGTAACATAACATTGTCTGAATGTACCACAGTTTATTCATTCACCTATTAAAGGATATTTTGGTTGCTTCCAAGTTTTGGCCTATTATGAATAAAGATGCTATAAACAACTTTGTGCAGGCTTTTGTGTAGACATAATTTTTTAACAACTTTGAGTAAATAGTGAGGAACATGATTGTTGGATCATGTGTCAAAAACATTTTTGGTTTTGTCAGAAACCATCAAACTGTCTTCCAAAGTGGCTGTACCATTTTGCACTCCCACCAGCAATGAATGAGTTTTTGTTGCTTTACATCCTTGATAGCATTTGATTTTGTCGGTGTTCTGGCTTTTGGCTATTTTGCCAGTTGTGTAGTGGCAATTCATTGTTGTTTTCATTTTCATTTCCCTGATGACACATGATGTGGAGCTTCTTTCCATATGCTATTTTCCAAACTTTATTTGGTGAGGTGTATGCTAAAATGTTTGGCCCATTTCTTAATTGGGTCATTTTCTTATTATGGGGTTTTAAGAGTTCTTTGTATATTCTGTATAATAGTCCTTTATCAGATATGTCTTCTGTAAATATTTTTTCCCAGTCGGTAGCTTGTCTATTCACTTGATAGTGTCTTTTGCAGAACAGAAAAGTTTATTTTAATGAAGCCCATCTTATCTTGTTTATCTAAAACATCACCAACAAATCCAAGGTCACTTGAATTTTTTCCTATGTTTCCTCTAGGAGTTTTAATAGTTTTGTGTTATACATTCAGGTCTGTAATCCATTTTCAGTTAATTTTTGTGAAGAGTGTAAAATTTGTATCTTGATGATGATGATGATGATGATATTGATGATGATTCTTTTGCTTGTGGATGTCCAGTTCTTCATTTGTTGAAAGACTACCCTTGCTCCATTGTATTGCCTCTGCTCTTTCATCAGAGATCAGTAGCCTGTATTTCTAGAATTCTGTTTCTTGGCTCTGACGTGATAGATTTCTGTTCCATTGATCTATTTGTCTATTCTTACACCACTACCTTACTGTCTTAATTATTGTAAGTCTTGAAATTTTATAGTTTCAGTCCTCTGACTTTGCTCTTTTTTTTATTATTCAAATTGTATTGGCTATTCTGGGTCTTTTGTCTATGTAAATTTTAGAATCAGTTTTTTTTTTTTATATCCAGAAAACAGTTTTTTGAAATTTATATTGAGACTCCATTGACTCAAGTTGGGAAAAATTGAGATCTGGACAATATTGAGTCTTCCTATGCCTGAACATGGAATACCTTTTCTTTTGTTTAATTCTTTGATTTCTTTTATCAGAATTTTATAGTTTCCCTCATATAGATATTGGACATATTTTGTTAGATATATATCTAAGTGTTCCATTTTGGGGAGTGCCAATGTAAATAGTATTGTGTTTTTAATTTAAAATTTTACTTGTTGACTGCTGGAATGTAGGAAAACAACTGATGTTTGTATATGAACCATGTATCCTGCAATCTACGGATTAGTTCCAGGAGTTTTTTTGTTAATTCATTTACATTTTCTACATAAATAATCATGTCATTTGTGAACAGAGAGTTTTGCTTGTCCCTTTCAATCTGTATACCTTTCATTTCCTTTTCCTGTCTTATCACATTTTCTGGGACTTCCAGTACAATGTTGAAAACAAGTGGTGAGAAGGGATATCCTTGCCTTGTACCTGATCTTAGTGGAAAAGCTTCAAGTTGCTTGCCATTAAGCATGATATTTGCTGTAGGGTGTTTGTAGATGTTATTTATACAGATGAAGTTCCCCCCTATTCATAGTTTACTGAAGGTTTTTTTTAAATCATGAATGGGTAAGTGTTGGAGTTTGTCAAATGCTTTTCATGCATCTATCAATATGATTGTGTAATTTTTCTTCTTTAGTCTGTTGATATTTCATTAACTAATTTTCAAATGTTGACCTACGCTTGCAAACCTGAGATAAATCCTGCTTAGTCATAGTATTTAATTCTTTTTACACATTGTTGGATTCTATTTGTTGTTCTGTTGAGAGGATTTTTTGCATGTATGTAAGAAATATTCTGTAGTTTTAATGTCTTAGGTTTTGGTATTAAGGTAACACTGGCCTCATAGAATGAGTTAGAAAGTATTTGTTTTGTTTCAATCTTCTAAAAGAGATTGTGATATTTCTTCCTTAAATGTTTGGTAGGATTCACCAGTGAACCCATCTTGGCCTGGTACTTTCTGTTTTGGAAGGTTATTAATTATTCAGATTGTCTATTCATTTACACCATTTTTGTTTATTATGGAAGTTGCATTTTATTTCTCTAGAAACACTAAATTCAGCTTTATTATCTATGAACATTTGGGATACTCAGTTATTTTCTAATAGTCAAGTCATGTAGTATATGTGATATATGTTAGCTATATGTCTAAATCATTATTTCTAAGTCAGGAAAATGATAAGCAAAAAATCTTTAAAAGTCCATATTCCATAAAAGTTTTATGCAAATTGGAAATTATAATATTTAAAATTAAGAAGTTTAAGCATTTAGAAAATAAGTTTAACGTTCATCTTCAGACATTGGTTTTTGTTTTTTTTTTAACTTGACCATGGGGATATCATTCTGAATAGGATTAACTCAGAGAGATCCCTGATGTGAACCACCCAGAGTGACCTAATCACACCTCAAATAAAAGTTGGCTGGAAGGACCTGGATCCTCAGTCTTTAATCATATCCTTGCATTCTTCTGTTATCACAAACAGTGTTTAATGTATGGGCATCTCTCTCTGTAGTTCTGTCCTTCCATTGCATTTTTGCCTGATTCCTCTCCAGCCCAACTGCACAACTAATACTTGGGAACTTCCTGTCACTGTGCTTCTTGGTTTGATCCTCTCTTTTTCACATGTCATAACTTCTTTCTTGTTAACTCCCTTTTTTGCTTGAATACATCATCACATTACTCCTTCAGAAAAATACTTGAGAAATAGGCTGAGTCTGAAAATATTTCTGCTTGTTTTCTACATAATTGGTAGATTAGATGGTTACAGAGCTCCAAGATAAGAATCATTTTTGTCACATATTCTATGAGTTCCCTAAATGTGAACCTCAGCAGTGCTCACTCCTGTCCCAACTCTGTGTAACCATGAACTCCTTCTTGAGTGGAGCCCTGGATATGGGAAGGAAGGGTACGCAAGGCCTTTGGTGCTGAGGGGGGTTCCATTTTGAACAGAGCCATGGACTTTGACATCCTGCAGGCCAGAGAGAGGTTGGAGCCTCAGAAAGGTGCCTGGAGGCAAGGGTCAGAGCTCCAGAGTTATTAGAAAGAGCTTAGCCCATGGGACCCATAGATAAAAGGAAAGATTAGAGGAAAAACCACCCTCCTGATGAGGGTGGCCAGATATAGCCAGAGAGAAGGGGGATAGGGAAGGAAAAGAAATAAATACAGGACACACAGTTAAATTTGAATTTCAGATAAACAATGAATAATTATTTTAATACAAGTCTGTCCCATGTAATATATTTTAACTGGCAACCCTACAGCTGACACAGCTGTCCTTGGAAGGACTCGTTGGTCTCTCTGGCCCTCAAGAGTGGCTGGTGTATTAACAGGGGAGCTGAGGCCTCTGTATCTTTGAGGCTGGGAGAAAACTAACTTTTGTAGCTGAGGAATCAGGGGAGCAGAGAAGCTTGGAGGAGAAATTGAGAGTTTTCCAGTTGATACCTTGTCTGTCCACAGGGGCAGAGACCACTGAGCCTCCCATAACCCTGTAGCTATTGCTTAAGACTTAGCCCTAGGGTGGATAATATTGCAAGCTGCAAATAACAAAGCCAGAGAGTGGGGAGTGAACTGAGCACCCTGGGTGGGCAGCTGCCAGCAAAATAGATAGATAGGCTGGAGGAATGCATAGCAACTTGAACAACAAAAAATGTAATTAGTACAACCAAGGAACTCCAATTAGAGCATTAAACTGCTATCACTGGAACTCAAGAACATGATTTTTAAATTTAAAAATAGAGGAGATGTATTGAAAAAGAGTATGGTAACTCTTGAGAAGTGAACAAAGGCCTGGAAGAAGAGGTGGAAAAAAATCTCTCAAAACATCAAAAAGTTAGAGACAGAAATCAGAAGAACAAATGTAATATAATAGAACCAGAAGATAGATCCAGAAGTCATAGAAATAAATAGGAATTTCAGAAGGAGAAAAATCAATAGAAGGAGGAAAGGCAATGTTTAAAGTATGAAGAAAATATTACAGAGCTAAAGAAACTGCAGATAGAAAGGCTTCTTTTGAGTTCCAAGGAAGGAGTGACTTAAAAAAAGGGAAAACACTAAACAGTTTCTAGAAAAATACTTTAATTCCAAGGATAATGACAAAGTTCCATAGTCTACCAGAAAGGAAAAACAAATTATTGATACAATGAAAAGAATCAGTCTGGCTTTAGATTTCTATCTGTGACTCTGAAATCAGAAGACAGTAAGATGACATCTACGGACATATATCATTGTGGGTTAAAAAGCAAAACCCAATCCCATGTTACTTAAAATCACTTTAAACAAAGTGATAGAGGTTGAAATTCAGAGGCTATAAAGAGATACCATCAGATAAGTAGAAACCAAAAGAAGTCATCTGACAGTATTAATATTGGAACAAATAGATATTGATATTATATAAAGATAAAAGATTTATAAAAAAGGTATAACAACCACAAACCATGTTCACCAATCAATGTAGTAGCTAAATAAATATATGAAGCAAAAACTCTTAAAAGAATGTAGCAAAAGTACAGTTTTAATAGATTTTAATGCATCTTTTTCAGAATCAGACAAATCTAGCAAACCAAATAAGAAAAGAGAAATAGAATAAAATAACTAACAAATTTGACCCAAAAGACATATGGAATGTTACATCTCATAACTATATTTCTTGTGTATATAATAGAACATTTACAAAAGTTAATCTTGTCTTTGGTCCCAAAGAATATCTAGGATATCTAAACTGCTTCACAAAAATAGAGATTTTATAGGCTGCATTCCCTAATTGTAATAACTTTTAAAAAGGGTTAAAGAAAAGGGATACCTAAAAAAATTATCTCTACTTGGAAATTGAGAAACAGCATTCTAAATAACCATTCATTAAATGTGAATAAAACTGAAATCGAACCCCTACAAGACAATCATGGAAAAAACTTCATACCAAAACATACACACCACAGCTCAAACTATTTCTATTGGGTATTTATAGCCTTAAATTTTTTATCATAAAAAAATTAATAAAAGAAAAATAAACTTAGAGTTCAATCTAAGAAATTAGAACAAGAACAACAAAATGACCCAGAGTTGAAAGAAAAAAAATAGAAATTAATGAATAGGAAATAAAGGATGACCACATCTAAAAGCTTATTCTTATGAAAGACTCTTCTAAGTAGATAAAGTCCCTGCCTGAGGAGGGAAAATGCAGGGAGAACGAGTGAACGCTAGTGCAACAACGGGCTTATTGACTTGGCCCGGCTTCATAGGGTGCAGTCAGGAAACAGCTTTGTTTTCTCCCACTACTGCCTCACACATTTTTTTATGTCAGAAATATTTTCTTGCTCTTGGTAACATTTCCGGTGGATCTCATGGCTTTTCACCCACTTTTGATTCTAAAAACAGTCTCATTTTTAGACTTTTTGTAGTTTGATCCAATCTAAATGAAAACCTCAATATATCAGGCTATTCAATGCTTTCCTTCTTTTCCCAGTTCAGGCCTCATTTACTGCTTTCTAGACCAGAGACAAGGGTGTGATTGCCCATTTTACCTGTGCCCCCTCTCCTCCCATACCCCTTTCAGAGTGGAGGCAGGGAGTATGTGGAAAGGAAAAGGGCTAGTCCAGCTAGCACTATTTGTACTACTTTTTTTTTTTTAATTTTATTTTTAATTTATTGAAATAAAAACATTAGTTAATAACATTATATGAATTTCAGTGTACAACATGATAATCCAATATCTGTATACCCTATTGCGAGCCCACCATCGAAAGTCTAGTTTTCTTTCATTATCATATATTATTGTACTATTTCTTTTGTTAGACATATGACACATTGTCAACTTCTGGTCCTCTTCTGGTGTTAAAGCAGTTGAGACTTCAGAGATTTCCCTTGGAGACCTCCACACCGTCACCTTTCCCTGGAGCAGCAGACGACACTCGCCAGCTGACCTCTAAAACGCCCCAGCCACCCCCAGCACCTTGCCCTCCACCTATTGTTTTTTTGGGGGGGGAAATGGTGGTTGTTTTGTCTTGTTTTGGAATTTAGTTCACCCTGGCAAGTAGCACTTTTTCTAGATGACCCAAGCCGTGCTAGTTAATAGTACTATGAAAAAAAAATGTAAGCATGCTTCTTCTGTCAGATGTAGAAATACATTTTATTCATTGCAGCCCTCCCTCCCTGCCCTGTTTTAGGGGCTGCTCCAGTCCACCTGCCTCCTCCAGACTCCTCAAGGAAAGACACAAGCTCTGGCTGTATAAAGTGACCCTCAAATTTAAGGAGACACAGGTCAGGCTCCCCTACTGTGCTCTGCCCTGGTCCCACCACCAGGGAGAGAAGTGCCAGCCTCCTTTCCTATCATATGTCTATGCCTACAAGTATATTTCTTAAAGCTGGTTTTTTTTTGTGAAAGGTGAGGAAAATGAAATTGCTCCTCACCTTGCCCATCTAGGCTGGCAAATTCTGCTTGACTGATTCTCTTCAATCCCAGTTTTGAACTTGTAGTTTTCTTCTGTCAACTGGAGGAGTCTGTTGAGGTAAGTGATGATGCCCAGTGCCAAAAAATAAGGAGGTTCTCAAAGAATTTGGGGACATAGCAAAAAGAATACAGAAGCCAGCGTGAATGCCCAGGAATCTGAGACAAATAAGGCATCAAAATAACTAAGAAATGCCTATAATTCAAAACCATGGGAAATATATAAGTACATGAATAAATTGAAAGTTTAACAAGAGAATATTTGCTTGTCTCAAAATATTTCCTAAGAAAATATCACAAAGGGAAAACATAACTTTATATTGGAGAAGACTGGAAGTCACCAGCTTAAACAAGTTGTCAAATTGGACAACACCTAATCCAAATCATGTGCCACCTGATGAGCTGCCAAAGGAGGAACTCAAGATGACTTCCATGAATTATTTTCTGAAGGTGCATAACCTGTGCTTAATAATGAGGAATATTTTCAAACCCAGTATTTACAAAATTTCTGGCTATGATCCTCAAAAGAAAAATGATTTCCAAGTTGAAGGAGATTAAAGAGGAATGATAGTAAATGAAATGTGTGATTCTGAAATGGATGGGCTTTTGTTATGAAGAATGTTATTGAGAATGATGATGATAATTAACAAAACTTAAGAGTAGTAATGTGTTAATGTCAATGTCCCAATTTTGATGCTTTTCATGGCTATGTAGGAGAATATGTGTGAGGTGATGGGTCACCATATTGGTAAGTTATCTCAGATGGCTCAGAAAAATGAAAGTTTTTCTTATTTTACTTGCAACTTTTCTGTAAATTTGAGATTACTTCAAAATTTTCTCAAAGTAAATTTAAATATGTAAATTTAAATATTTATATGTAAATATTAAAAATATAGAGAGCAGAAAGACTGATTTCCAATTGGGAAAAATATTAACAATACCTTTGTCAGATGCAGCTAATATCTTTAATATACAAAGGGCTCCTATGAAATTGATAAAGACTAATAAACTCAAATAAGAAAATCCAAATGACAAGTAAACAAACAAATAAAAAGAGGTTACCTTATTAGTTGTCAGGGATATGCAATTTAAAATATGAATCCAACATCATAAGGCACCTACCAAATGATAAATATTAGAAAGAATGGCAGCCAGCAAGGATAACTTGGGGACATGAATGAGTACTTTCATGCCTTGATGGTAGAAATCTAAATTGTTTAGTTTTTGTAGAATGAAATCAGGCAATATCTGTTAAAAATATGTATTCCTCTTACCCAAGAAATTCCGTCCTGAGGAACATATTCTCTGTATAAGAAACAAGGATGTTTACTGCAGCTTAATTTTTAGTAAAAAAAAAAAAAGTAGTGAATGACTACTAATAGGACATGATTGGGATACAACCATTCCATGGAAAACTATGCAACTATTATAAGGGATAAGTTAACTCTATGCCAGTTGACTAAAAAGGGTTCCTACAGTATACTTTTTAGAAGGAAAATAAAGCAAAATACAAAGAAATATATAAGATATAATCTTATTTTTTAAATTAAGTCAACTCAATATATGTACATGTCTTTTATATATGGTTGTAGAAGGGGTAGGTATTGGTAAGAAAAAGAAGAGGATGAATCTTAAAGATAGTGCTCCGTTTGACTAATTTCTATTGCTCTACATACATTTCTTATAGTCTGGGTTGATTACTGACATGCTAACAGGATAAATCAATTCAAAAAGACTGCTATTGTGAAAATAATGAGAAGTAATAGTCTGTAGGTCTACAGCCAAGTCCTAACTAAGAAGGCTGGGATCTGAGAAAATGAGCAATTGGAAGTAGGACAAGTGACTAACATGCTCAGAAAAATTGATAGTGAGGGAGGTCCACGAAAGCTTAAGATAAAACTCACAGGTGATGACTATTTACAAAAGCAGGTGAAGTGGTGGTGAGTAGGAGAGGAAGATTCCAAACATGAGAATCAAACATCAGAGGATGTTGTAGGTTAGGAATGTGAAAAGACCTAGGGTCAAGTTCTTACGGTAAGAATCATGTAAGTGGAAGATGGGTCTGGAACTTATCACAGAGAGGTAACAGTGCTGACAAAGCAGTGTAGCTGGGTCGGGCCCTCATCTCGTTCTTCCTCCTGTATGTCAGCTCCAAACCAACATTAAAAGGTTTGGGCAGCTTCTGGTGCCAATAGAAACGTAAGAAAAACAAAAACAACAAAGATAATAAACATAAGATTAAAAAATATAGAATTCTGATGTTATGAGAAAAATGCTCCTAAATTTCTCAGTGTAAAATAATCACATTAGTCAATACTAAAATTAATACTGATATTAAGACTAGTTAGGCTTGACTGAGTTCTTTGTTAACTGCCATGTAAATATACTAAGCACTGTCTTTTAAAACATATTACCTCTTTTAAGCTTCAGAATAATCTATGAGGTAGGTACCATTATCTCCATTTTATAGATGATGAAACTAAGTCTGATAGAGGTTAAATAACATTCTTAGTCACAAAAGTAAAAATTATCAGAGCCAAGACTCAAATGCAAGTCTAACTGATGCTACAGTTTTAACTATTCTGTTTGTGGAATAACTGATATTTACAACAATGGCCTGGAGTCATCTTTAAATGTTATTTTTTTGTGTCTTTTATTTCAAAAAATCAGAGAAACATACTGTATTTCTAGTATTTTCATCAAAATAAAAGTTGGTTTTTCAAAGTGACCCATTCTTCAAAGATTCTGGATAGCTGAAACTTTAACTGTACTTTGCAGCTTCTTACTAGATTTCAGTAATTAAGGCTCTACAAATTGATGGAAATTGAGTTGCAAATAAAATTTTTACGAATGCTATAAAATATATGGGTTATAAATTCTGAGTACTACATAAATTCTATTGCATTTCCTTGCAAACTTCAATAAAAAAAACATTTTAAATGTTTTGGGCAGAATCTTTTTTTTTTTTTTAATTAATACTTCAATAAGGTCTTTTTCTTGGCAATTTGTGTGATTTCCTGGAAGTTCTTGCTGAGTATACCCTTACTATGTAAACATAAAACTTGATTCTCCCAGTAAGAGCATCAGCCGTTTTCAAATGCCAACTGACTTTATAAGCAATTTGCAGCCTTTGAGTAAGGTCATCCTCTTTTTTCCATATTTTCTCTGATGCTTGTAGTACGGGCCACATAACTCTTAGTAAGGCTATTTTCGAATTCTTTGTTTCAAGACCTCTAGATCTTTTGACTAAACATTCCTTCATTTTCCTGGAGCAAAGAATCTGATTTAAAAACTCTAGCCAGCTTACCTGATTACATTTCCTCCAATATGTCAACTTAGCCATAACTGCTTTGAACATCTAACCTTTCCTTAACCCTCGTCACATTCATACAACTACACATAACAATATATACAGTTCCTTTTCATTTATCAAAAGAATGAATCCTTGGGGAATAAAGATTTGACAGCTCCTGTTACGAGGTAATTGTAATACTTAAAAGAGAGAGAGAGAGAGAGATGAGACAGATGGTGTACACTGGAGACATGTGGAAGTTTGCTTGAAAAATAGCTTTAAAATTCAATTGAGACTGAAAAGGAATTATGCAAATCACCATTTTTGCATAAAAGCATCATAGAAAACAAGGAAATTATTTTAATTTTCAGTCTTCCACAATTTTGTGAAAGAGAAAGAATGTCAACTGGACTAATACCATCTCGATTTCCTATTGAAAAAAAACAACAACTCTAGCTACTCATCTGAATTATAGAAAAAAAGATTATTTTGACTGAGATGATTAAAAACATCTATATTGCTTAGGTCTAATTTATTAACATCAACTATTGATACATTTTTGATGAGTTATTCAGTATTTATATTATATATTATGTAACTTACATAGGGAATTCTTTATAAGATATTTATTAGGTATTCTATTTGATTAATTTATATGGCATAAATGATGGGAATGTAATTTAACAAAAATTATATTTATTACTTTAAAAAAGATAAACTTTATATACTTGCCTGATTCACACATTTTACACGCACAAAAAGGCATGTATAGGAAGCTATGAGGACAGAAATTCTGTAAGAACAATGTGATGGTTGGGGTAAAAATTTTGGCAGTATAAGTTGAGTGGGATGAGGGGCACAATAATAGTAAGGAAACTGATTTCAGTGAAAGGAGGAAAACCACATAATGAATTCAAGAAAGTTTTTGGAAAAAGAATTTGAAGTATGGATGATCAACATCTGGTGCCATGACAATTATGCTTTTAAGAACATGAATTAACACATTTATTTAGGAGCAAAAAAGAAGGTAAAGTGGTAAGACATAGACAAAAGAAAATGTTATGATGGGATCATTTCTACTCATTATGAAATCGTGGAATATAGGCTTGTATTTGAGTATACATATGAGTTAGAGTGGATAAATGGAGAAAGGCCCATATTTTTTGCTGATTACTATAATGAAAAAAGAAATATCAATCATATTTTATGAGCCTCCAGTGAATTCATCACATGTTTCCTGCACATGCATGTGTGTGTGTTTAAGCTGGTCTATTTAAATGCATTAAAAAAGTAAATCTTTATCTTTAATTTGGTCAGAATAAAATAAGTCTAAAATTGATAAATAATCTTTAATATGTAAAGATGGGGTACCAAGAAAGATTATGGAATTTCATTTCCCAAAGATGGTTAGAGCACTGGATATTCATCTACTCTCTAATAGTTTGGGTTAGGTAAAGTTTGCTTTGACACAAAAAGATCAAGTTTAAACTTTTCAAATGATAATGGAATTTGACAAAAGAAGGTATTTTTAATAGAAAGGAAGAAATCCGGTTTATTTTCCTCATATAGATTAAATTTATCTTTGAACTTGGGTCAGGAATATATTAGGGGCACCTAGTTTGATGCACTTTTTTCTTTGACGTTTAACAGTACTAAGCAACAGGACCTTCTGAGGCTTGATGTGGGTGACCCACTTGTAGGGTCCTGGGGTAAGTTGGGGCTAGCCATGAATGTTTCTCTGGACAGGCTACTATTTTGGCTCCCTTTTAAACTGATATTTTTAAAAAAAATCTGTTCAATATTTATCAAGAGAAGCCAAGCACCACAGTGTGGAATGGGCAGGAAAGTGGGGCAGATGGGAATGAATGGAGGAAGCAACAGTCAGCGGCTCTCCTGTTGTCCCCAGCACACCAGCAATGGTTTCAAGCTCCCATATTCTCAACAAAACCCAAACCCGAGAGGGCCCTTTATAGATTAGCTTCCCTCATCAGTGCCTGGGGTACCTCCCTTTTAATGTGCTTCTGGGTGACTCTAGATTAGTGTTTCTCATGTGATAGTCCCAGCATCACCTATATTAGAATCTAATTCTTGAACCTATGTGAGACCTACTAAATGAGAATCTCTAGGGAGAAGGTGGGTGTCTGCATTTTTAAGGAGCCGTGTAGGTGATTCTGACTGCACTAAACCTCAAGAACCATTCCCTGAAGGCCGAGTTGGACTTACAAGTCAGCTTAGAGAACTCCAGCTCTCCCCAGGTCTTTCGCTGTAAACAGCTTCTCAAATGTTCAGACCTATTTCTAGAAGGTTGGAGGAAGATGCCGTTGAGTTACCTCCCACTCATCAGGCTTTCTCCCTAGCATCCATTCTGACTGAACTGAAATCCTTGAAGAATGCCTATAAATATTCCATCTGCTCTGATTTTTTTTTTTTTTTTTTTTTTTTTTTTGCCAGACAGTGAATTTCACACCATCTTCCCACTACTGTGGACTAAAATAGCTTCTCTGGGCTTGCCTGACTCTAACCGCTAAGAGAGCCCTGTTTCCTGACAATTAAGGTACCTCAGACCATTTGGCTTTGTACAAGAGGATTCCATTGCCTTCGGGTGTCCTTTATGCAGTTAGGATGGAGATAAAAACTTTTAATGCTGGAAAGAACCTTAGAGATAATCCAACCCACTCTCTGTATGAAAACAGATACAGATAATAGAAAAAGAGGCAAGAAACATTTTATCAAGTCCTTACAATGTACCAGAAAGGTGCTGTGCTAGTTCAATGAGTTTTGTCATTCATTTTTTACCACGAGCTTTCAAAATGGATAACATATCCATTTGTGTACATAAGGAAGTTGACACTTGGAAAAAATTAGAGAAATTTGCAGTCATTTGGTTAATAGGTAGTAGATGCAGGATTGAGCCTAGATTCTAAGAAAAATAATAAGAACTATCATTTACTGAGCACTTACCATGTGTTGGGCATAGTTCCAAACATTCTATTTTTATTAACTATGTAAAGTTGCCACAAAAACCCTGAGGGAGGTAGTGGTATTATGCCCACTTGACAGGAAAAACTCAGACACAGAAGATCACCCTTGGTAGGGGAAGAACCTTTGACTCTAAAGCTCTCTCCAGAATCAAGTACCCTGGAGAGCCTGGACGCGGGAAAAGTAGTTATCATCCAGGTAGGAGACAAACAGATCTGAAATAAGGATTGGGAGGAAGGGACAGATTTAAGAAGCACTTCTGATGATCCCTGCATCAATTATCTGGATGAGATGTGGGTGAAGGAGCAGAGAGAGAAGGAGGAATTGAAAATAGCTGCATTTTCTTGTTTGCTTAATTAAGAACATGGTGACACCATTAAGGAAGACCTAGAATGAAGACAAACTGGCATTGCATTTATGTTGTTACATAGCTGCATTTAGCTCTTTCTCTAGCTTAGCTGTGAAACATATGAGAAAATCGTGTCCTCATCTACATAAAAATATGCTGATTGATAGATTATAAAGAAGACTGTTAGTGGATTTGGGAACATTTTCTACAGGACAGTGAAGTACTAAGTATATACGTAGCTTTAGGATGTCAGTAAATATAATCCTATACTTGATTAATTCCTTATTTAAGAATTATTCTCTGGTACCCACTATGGATTGGCTGTCAAGGATACTACGGTGAAGAAGACCCAGTGAGTCCATGCTTTTAGGGAGCTAATATTCAGGAAAGGAAGACAGGCAATAAATAAGGAATCAAAAATTAGGCTGTGAAAAGTACTATATATAAATGTAGTGCCATGGTAAAGCATGATGGTTTAGGGTCCAGGTGACATAGGGTCCTGTAAGATGTGGAAGTTATTTGATTCCAAGTATGATGAGAAGAAACTGATGAATTTTGAGCAAGGGAGTAATAATCTACCATGGTTTTTTATGGCTCACTCTGAATGTCATTACATTCAAGGTAAGATTGTGACGATAGGAATGGAATCAGAAAAGCTGGTTAGGAGGGCCAGATGTAAGAGTGATAATGTCCTAAATAAAGGTACAGTGAAGGCAAACAGAAGTGGGTAGAAACTGAAATATATTTTGGGGGTAGCTGGCAGACTTGATGCATCGAGAGAGATGGAAAAGAAAAGGGAGAAATCAAAGATGACACCTAGGTTTTTAGTTTAACTAACTGTGTAAGTAGTGCTATTTACTAATATTGGGCAACTGGAGGAGGAATTAGTTTTGAAGGAAAATGATGATGGAACTCATGTATATATATGCATGATACCAAAGCTTACCAAAGAGTGCTCTGGACTGGGAATTTAAAAGCCAGATTTGTGTCATACCATCACTAAGAGGAATAACTTCTCTACACCTCATCTTTTCCCATCTGTAACATGGAGATGATTATATGTGTCTTTGCTGGTTCAGAGAAAGGGATGCTGAGAAGATAAATGAGATAACATATAAAAGTACTTTGAAGTCTTGGGAGGATTAAAACTGTGCAAATCCAAGCTATCATTATTAAGTACAGGGTGTGTTTATATTTTTTGTGTAACTGCTCAAAGTCATTGGGCCCATAAGTATATCACACTTACATTCTTCATGTTCAGTTCTCAGAAATGGCAAGATGAACATAATTTGTTTCTCCAACTGTCCCTTCACCTATAGTATTTTCTTGACAGAATTTTGCAGTCATTAGTGTTGTCTCAGACTTTTTTTAAGACCCTGGGAAAAAGAGGGGTTTTACTCAGTATAATTCAGCCTGGGTAATTTTTGGCAGATAATGATCATGATGCCGGTATCTTCTTTAACAGAGGTGTACAGATTGCAAAGAACCAGCATGTTGTCTCATTGAATCTTCCAACACTTTTAGAAAAGCATTTTTCACCATTTAACAAAGGGAAGTTGGCTCAAGAGGCTAAAATAATTTACTTAAAACTTCATTTTACAGCTAGAGTAATTAAGGCTAATGAAAGAGTATGTTCTAAAAAAAACATAGTGGTTACCAGAGGGTAAGGGGTGGGTAGGAGGGGGAGGTAGATGGGATAAAGGGGGTAAAATATGTGGCAGAAAGAAACTGAGATCTAACTATGGGAGGTGAACACATAGTATATATATATATATGCCTTACTGTTAAAGTGTACAGTTGAAACTTACTGGATTTAGTTAACCAATGTCACCATAAAAAGTAAATAAAATAAAAGTGGAAAATTCATAACATTCACACACTCAAAAACTATATAGTGAACTAGCACCAGGGATGTTCAAAGAACCGCAGCTATGTCACAGATAATATTCACAGGATGTGTGTGCCATCTTTCATCCCTACAACCTTCTACACACTGTCTTCAGTTCTTTGACAACAGGTCTAACTACTGATTTTTCTTGCCCAGTTTCAAAAGCTGACCTCCCACCCATGACCTTGTGTTAATGTTCTCTCACAAACAAAAATTGTCCCTTGCTCTCCAGAGTAATTACATGATTGACAATATTGTCTTTCCCTTGGGAGGAGACAGTGCACTTAATTGTGCCTGAGATGATGTACAAAAGAAAGGATCTTGGAATAGTGGAAAGACAACTGGACTTGAAATCCAGACACGTGAGGTTGAGTCTTGGTTCAAAATTACTTTTTTGTGACCCGGGGAAGAAGTGAACCTATTGGAGCTTCAGTTTTAACAACTGTAAACTGCATACACTATTTCTGTTTACTTGCTATCATCTTCTAGTCAGCCTCACCTTCGTCAGCACAATTCCAGAAGCACAAGTATATGGCCTTAGTCGCTTTCAGAATGCCTGTTTTGTAAATCATCGCATCTAATATTCTCTATTCTGTGCATTTCTTCCCTTTCCCAGCAAACAAACAAACAAACAAATAAAACATGTATATTTGCTCACTTCTAATGGAAGGAAAAGTGGGCTCTTTTGGTATTCATGCAGTATGACTCTCAGCATAGCAATCTATTTAGAACAAAGCTAAGAAGGAATGACATCCACGGTTGCATGAGGATTGAATTAATGCATGTAAAACGTGTAGCAAAGTGATGGATACAGTGAATGATTGATAATTGTTAGCTGTTCGAATTCTTTCCTCCTTTGGTGGTTCGTCTTGCATGGTTTAGCTGTGGCTGTGGCTGGAGACTAGAGAATAAACTGATTCCCTTTAAAAATGCCCCTTCTGGTTCATGGCCAGGTAGGACTTTTCCTGCACAGTATCTGTGACCTTTCTCCTTATTGTGTCCTAGTTTCCGCAGTTGGTGGTAAATACAAATAAAATGACGACAACTTTGAGATCAATGACAAAATTTCAACTTGTTCTTTTCCCCTCTGAACTGAGTCTGAACAACAAACTTCAAAACCTGTGAACATGTTTTTTTTTTTTTTTTTTAAAACTACATTTCAGCGTGTACAGGTGTGTGCGTGCCTGGGGCAAGCGAAACAACGATCCCAGCTTACGGCTGCCTCCCAGGCTCAGATAAAAGAGGCGCCTCTCGCTGGCGGCCCGCGCCAGCTCACCTGAGGTCCCGCTTTGAATTTCCCCCACTCGGGGCAGGTGGCAGCCCCGGGCCTCCCAAGGCGGGGTTTTCAACCCGCACCACTGTTTCCCCAGCCCCTGGGCGCCGCCGTTTCGAGTTTCGGGGTAGGCGGTCCTCCCTGCACTCGGCCGGGTGTCGGGGGAAGAGGGGGGCCCGGGTGCGGGCGGAGCGGGGCGATGCGGGCGGCCGGGCCCCGGCGGGGGGGCCCCAGCCGGGGCCGCCCTCGGGCCTGAGGGTGCCCCTTGGGGCTCCTGCTCTCCGCAGCGCCCTGTCCCGGGACCCGGCCTCCCCCCCCACCCCGTGCCCCGCGGCCCCGACCTCCTCCCCGCATCGTCCCCCCCACCCGCCCCGTCCAGCGGCTTCACTCGGGGCGGCGTGGGCCCCGCGCGCCCGCAGCCTCCTCCGCGCCGCGCCCGGGGGCCCTGCTCCCCGGACCCCGGTCCCCCAGCCCCCGCCGCGCCCCGGGGCGGCCGGCCCCGCGCGCAGGCCTCCGGGGGGGCCGGGGGGCGGCGCTGTGGAGCGTGCGGGGCGGCCCCTCGCGCCCCGGCTCCCCCCGCGCCCCGCCCCCGCCCTCCCCGGCGGCGCGTGTGAGCGGGGGGGGGGGGGCGGGGAGCGGGGACTCGGGGCCGCCGCCGCCGCCGCCGCCGCCGCGTCAGAGGCTCCGCGAGCGGCGAGCGCCCGGGGCCGGGGCCGGGGCCGCGAACAAAGAGCAGCGGGAGCCGCGGCGCGAGGTAGGACGCGGGGGCGGCGCGGGCCGGGCGGCGCCCCCCGCGCTTGTGCGTCCCCCGCCGGGAGCGGGGACCTGCGGGCGCGGAGCGGGGACCTGCGGGGGCGACGCCCCCGGCCTCCCGCCTCGTCCTGCCCCGCCCGGCCCGGCGGGAGGGGCTCCCCGGGGCCCCCGCCGCCGAGGGCTGAGCCGGGACCTGGAAGCGCCGGGCAACTTGCCGCGCGGAGCGTGTGTCCGGCGCGGCCCGAAGGCAGGCGGAGGTGAGGCTGTTGCGGGGACCAGGTCCCCGCCCCGGCGCGGTCAGGCGCGGCCGCCGCCCCCGACACCGGCTCAGCCCCCCGCTCGGGGCGTGCGGTCCGCGCTCCCCCCGGGGGCGGCGGGCGCGGCGCTGCCCCCTGGATGGCCGCGCGCTCCGAGGGCGCCCACCGCGTCAGCCCGGCCTTCCGCCGTCACCTCCTTCTGGCGGTCATTGGGCCCGGTTTTCTGAATGGGATGAGGGCAGGCTGTTCCGAAAGGCGTGTCCGAGTTTGTCCACTGCTGCCCCGAGGGGCGCTTGTGTGTTGCAGCGGCTTCCGAGCAGCTCTGTGGCTGGGTCCTGAGCGTTGGCACAGCCTTCGTGCAGCTCACTTTGGCCGGGCACGACGGAGCAGTTGTGTTTCCCGAGGCCGGGGACGAAGCCTGTCCCCGCATGGGCATCATTCAGCACAAGTGATCGCACGAGGCAGGGCTTCTCAACCACGAAAGTGTCTTAAACATTGAGAATCTTGTTGGATTGAAAAGTGATCGCAGGTGGGGAAACTGCCCGTGGCTCCTGTTCAGCTTTCATACCAGTTGAGGATTTCGTTAAGGCAGCTAGCTAACGTCACTTTGGGAGCTGGAAAAGATTGTGTTCTTTTTTACAGTTCACAAAGCCTATTGATCGCAGGAATCCTATATGGTACTGGATACCTGTTTCAGCACAGCGAACTCCTAGGTATCGCTAGGGATGAATTTCGTAGTGTTTTAGAAGCCTATTTTGTTTTTTAATTGTTGACTTTGGAGTTCAGGAGCCACATTCCAAAGCGCAGCCGCACTGTAAAGAGGAAGCACTCTTGTGTACTTTTTGGTTCTTGGCTCCTCTGTGAACCTTTTCCCCAGATAACAATCCGAATTTTACATCTTTTCCTCTCCTCCCACCCTGACTGCAGAGCAAAGTCTGAAATGGATGTTACATGAATCGCTTTAAGAGCCGAACACAACTATGAACGTTTCTGAAGCTTTTCCCCAGTAAACGCGGTAAACATGGATGAGTCCGCCTTGTTGGATCTTCTGGAGTGTCCTGTGTGTCTGGAGCGGCTCGATGCTTCTGCAAAGGTCTTGCCTTGCCAGCATACGTTTTGCAAACGGTGTTTGCTGGGGATCGTAGGTTCCCGAAATGAACTCAGATGTCCCGAGTGCAGGACTCTGGTTGGCTCGGGCGTTGAGGAGCTTCCGAGTAACATCCTGCTGGTCAGACTTCTGGACGGCATCAAGCAGAGGCCTTGGAAACCTGGCCCGGGTGGAGGCACTGGGACGAACTGCACAAATGCATTGAGGGCTCAGAGCAGCACTGTGGCTAACTGTAGCTCAAAAGATCTGCAGAGCTCCCAGGGTGGACAGCAGCCACGGGTGCAAGCCTGGAGCCCCCCAGTGAGGGTGAGTAGCTCGCAGAAGCAGTTTGGTGAATGACAATGGTGATGAGCTATTTTTTTTTCTTTATTCTTTAGCTTGGTGTTTTCTAAATCAGCTCATTGCTGAAGAAGCTACCCTTACTGTAACAGATAGGAAATTGTGCTTCAGGATATTTTCCTTTTGGAATGAGATTATATATAAATAATAAATTTTCTTGTTTTTAATTTTTTCTCCAGATAGTCTGTATTACCTTTTAAGATAAATTTTGGGGAACTGTTAGCAGTTTTTTATGCCCATTTAAACATGGAAATTTATTATGGTTTTCTTTTTGATGGAGTTGAGAGCTGTAATCACTTGTATATGTTTGCATATATCTATGCATATTATAAATATGTGTGTGGGTACCATAAGTGGGAAGTCAAGCCTTAATTTTTATGTTGCTTAGAGCTATCTATTCTATTGGTTTTATGAATGCACAGCACAAAATTTACTGGTTGGAGGAATTCTAAACAAATCATGGCCACAGGTAGCACAGTTTTGTTGCTATAGCAACAAAATGTCATGAGTGTGCTAAAACAGCAGAGAATCCGGTTTTATGTTTGATTTTACAGGGAGTGAAATGAAACGTTTAATCAAAATGATTTTTTGGGGGGGGTTGGGGCTAAAATAATTTTAAGTAAAGCTAAAAATTTGAACATTCATCTCAATTTAAATTTCTAGAAGGTAAGGTCTTCTGAATAAATCCATATTTATGTTGTGCATGATGGCACATCTCATCTTTGTAAAAATAAAAAGTAGTGACAAACATCAGATAATTAAAACAGTTCTGTTTTGGTTGGAAGAAAAAATTTGGTAATTGGCCAAACTGATAAAATCTATTTTTAAAGAACTTAATGTGGAGAATTTTTTTTTCACATATTCATAGTCCACAGTCACATATGACTTCCTTTATTTACGTAGAAACATCCTATTGGGTTGGCATTAGATGGTATAAATTCACAGATGTGACTATCAGATCTTAACAGCAACAGCTTTATAACCATTCTCTTACTTCCTTCTCACTCATCTTTTAAAGTGATGTATTTATATCGTTAGATGTAAATTATGTAAAGTGCTTTAATCACTAGAAAACAGTTTCCTCACTAGGCTATCAGATTTCTTTTGATTCATATTTAATTTTTTTTTAAAGGTGGTGACGGCTTTGGGTTAGGAAGTTTTTCTTTCCGATTTGAAATCCACATATAAAATTGATCAACAGATTTTTCTTAGATTTCCTTTTTTTTTTTTTTATAGAATTTACTGGTACCTTGATTAATGGATATGAATTCATGAATATATTAATCTCAGAACCAGTGATCAAGTTGATTATTTCTGAAACATCTGACCCAGGCCTGCTTAACTTAATTAAGGAGTAAATTTGCTTCTTTGGAGAGTTTCTTTTTCTTGTTAATTAGACTATAGAAGCCATAGCTTCTGGCTATGAAAGAAGTATCTTAGTGGTTGACACTGGCCTACCTGTTGTGAGGAATGCAGTGAAGTTTTGATTACTGATAAAAAAGAATTTAACGAGAGGTCTCAAACAGTCAACTTAACATTTTCTTTCTAACAGAAATTGACTAAGTAATGCTGTAACGTTCATTAACTTAAACTGCTAAGCTCCAAAAATTGAGTTTTACTTTTCTTAGGTAAATTATTGTGAGATTTTGATGATGTTAGTATTATTTTTATGGCTTATATGGTTTTCCAAATTTCCTGTTTCTTCTTTAGCATGAGAAAATTATTCACCAGGAAGCCCAGCTGAACTTGAGCCGTTTAACTGGGATAACATAGTTGTGATTGATAAAACAGGAGATAATGGCTATTACTTTTGGGGTGGCATGGAGAGTGGAGGACAAAAAAGAAAGTTTTTCAGTTATCTGAGTTTTGGAGTTGATGCAAATTGCTATAATACTTATAAAAAGAACAGTTTTTTTTTTTTTGAGTCTAAAATAATTTCTCATTAGCAGTTAAAAGTAGTACTTTTTGTTTTCAAGTAATCAAAACAACCAGGGCTGCATAAATAGACCAAGTTTCTGAAAAGTTAATACATCTCAGTAAGTACTCCTTTAAAAGTAAGAAATCTATAACATACAGACGTATGGAGGTTGTAATGTACTCCTTCGGACACTTTCCTGAGGTGAGTGACCATAATAAATCCCAAACGTGCATCCTTCTCCCTTAGATGTTCTGACACGACCAAGTGGTGCATTAGCCTGTTTCCATATGTTGCACAAAGCTGAAAGTGATAACATGTGGAATGTTGCTTCAGTTTATTAGTTATGTTCTACGTTCCGTTAGATTGTGACCATGTGGCTTCCTCATGTGTTTAGCCGGGGTAGATTGAATGTTATCAGCAGATATGAACATTTCCAATGTGTGACACACATCTTGTTCCCAGAATTTTAGTGTTTCCTGCCTAATATGAAGGAGAAAATGAAAAAGTATTGGGTTGGAGTCACCCTGGGGATCCTTTAGTTCTTTACCCCAAGTAAAGAATTACTGTTGGTTTTAAGCCAAAGTCGAGGAGTGGAATGAGCCACAGGGAGAGGGTGACTGCAGATACCTGTTTAATGGACTGAAAAATACCTGCACATACACACAGACGTGCACACGTGCAAAGTGAGATATGGATAAGATATTTAAGTAATTCCTTTAGAATTATGACCTAATAGAATTTCCTCCTTTCTATGTGTGGTTCCATTAGTTCAAGATCTGTATCTGTGCATGTATCTATCTAGATATTATGACTTAATGATTTCACATTGCCTCTACCTCGGATTGAGTTTATTCAGGAAAAACGCATCACATGACCATTCATTTACACTCATTTATACTGTATTTCTTCTTTAACAAATACTTACTGAACACCTGTAGGTGCCAGGCAGTGCCCTGGATACTAGATAGATAATAGTGGATAAACCAGATATAGATTCTGCTTATAAATTTATGAGTATGTGTCAGTCTTTTGGGAAAGACATTAACATAATCACAATGCAGGTTGGTAATTAAATCAGTAAGTGCTATGATAGAGAGCTAAGGGAGACGATAGGAGAAAGACCTGTGTTAAATGTGAGGGTAAATTATGTGTCTTATAGAAATTGTTTGGTTTCTAGTTACCCCCTCAAATGCCTAATATGTGACTACTTATGAGACACACCAAAATTTTTGGAGGAGAGGGAAGGAAATACCAGGAGAAAGGTAGTACTGCTCCTTTATTATATCTCAAAGTTCTCTTGTAAGTGGAGTCTAGAGAGGTTGCTTTATTGGGCATAGTGGGGTCACCATGAGGCATTATCCAAAGGAAAGGCAGCAGAGGGAGAATTGAAGGAAGGGAGGAGGAAAAAGGGAAGACAGCAGTGTGGTTCCAAGTAGGGTATGCAAAGCTAGCTATGAATTGCCCAGTTGGCCATCTTTGACATCCAGTCAGTGTATAAGTACCTGTGGAGAGTTTCTTCAGGCTCATTTCTGTGCTATAACCTGTGCTGGTTATATTAATTCAAGTGTCATATTAATTCATGTTTCTGTTAAAAAAAAAAGCTTACATTTTGGGGAGGTAAAACACACAACAAACAGTAAATAAGTTAGCATATAGTGAAACACCAAACTATGAGATAAGATATGGAATAAGTACAATGAAGTTTATATGAGATGGCCTTAGATAAGCATCTGGTCAAAGGATGGAGTTAGGTGTGGGTCAGAGTGGACAGGGACTCAGCAGGACATGCTCCCCTGATGTGGAAGGTTCAGTCCACATGATGCCTAGCAAAGGAATTGATGGCTCTGCACAGGCAGGGATGGTGTCTATGTTAATCCATACTGGACCCAGGCAAGATATTTCATGTGGTTTGGACGAGGGAGGCGTTTGGATATTTCCGAATGGCTGAGTTAAAGTAGAAAAAGATGTTTGTTTTTGCCAAACGATATGCGTTGCAGACATTTTTTTGATTTCTTGTTTTACAGTTCCATCCTTGATTGCTGCTTGATCAGCCTTCGTGTCCACCTCATCTCTGATCTTTACTTTATTCCTGAGTTAGGCCCACTGGCTCCGGGCTGGGATTTGAAATGGGCGGCAGGCAGGGACCAGGAGGAAGTCCATGATGCACATTTATTGAGAATTATAAAAAAGAAATGCTTAATAATTTATTTATCACTTAAAGTATCATGTAACCATTATCATATAAATCTCACACTCTCTGGAGTTAAGTAGCATTATTATTTTAAAAATTAAAAAGAATGTAAATTTCAAAAGTTCTTAAAAACATTCCAGTTATTTAAAAAAATTAACATTATAGAAGTAGATATTATGAATTGTGTAGGTTCTTCCAGATCTGTTCATATCTGTTCATATATATTTATATGTGTATGCAGTTAGTTTTTGTTTTTTATTTAAATAGAATTTTATACTTCGCATATATGGTGACTTAATATTTCATTTAATATATATCTGGGAAATCTTTTCATGTCTGAGCATATACATCTGCCTCATTAAAAAAAAACTCTATGGGGTGGCTCTATAGTGTAGTGGTTAGCTCTCCTGCTTTACACGCAGAAGGTCCTGGGTTCGTGCCCCAAGTGGAGCCTGGACCATGCCTTAGATACACCAGGCCTTGGGTGCATGCCCCGAGCATGTGGGAGGAGATGTCCCGCCTCCAGAGGTCCAGTTCTTAAGGGGAAACAGCAACATCCATAGGTCATGGATAGAAGTGGTGGTGGGGGGGGAGTTAAAGGGGAAAAACATCTCTTTATTGAAGTATAATATACATACAGAAAAATACATATAATTCATTGAATTATCATTCTTTTTTCTTTTTCAATGACTACATATTTTCTTCTCCATTTTAAAAATTAAAGGTAATATATGCTCTAATAATAAATTCAGTGGTGGAAAGGATATAAAGGAAAAATCATGGCTTCTTATCTCTCTAGTTTCCAGAGGTGACCACTGTGAAGAGTGTTCTTTTTTTCCAAGAAAAAAAATTATTAGAAATTGGATCACATCATACATGCTAGTCTGCAATTTGAGGTTTTCTATTTAAGGCATAACTTTCATAGCTTTCCACATCTACTCTCATTGTTCTATAAGAAGGCATTATGTGCTATCATTCTCATTTTATGGACATGGAAAGGATGGCCAAAAGAGGTCTAATAACTTGTCCAAGGTCCCCTAGCAAAGTGATGGACACAGGATTTCACCTTAGGTCTGTCTGATCTCAAGTCCTTTCCCTTAACCACACTTTACTTAAGTGGCACACGTTCTTCCTACATCCTCATGATGCTTGCAGCAGAAGAAGCTTTTCTCAGTTGTAGCTAGTGGAGGTTCTTTTGTTCCCACCATTCTTACTGCATTTTTAGGGAACAAGTGAAGCAGGACTAGAAAAACAGACTTTTTTTAGCCTAATGTATGGGAGGGGCTTGATTCAGAGGTCAGAAATCGTTGCCTCTGGTTTCAGTACTGCCATCAGCCAGCTGTGTGGCTTTGTTTCTTCAGCGGAAAAATGCAGAACCTTAGGTTCCTAAGCTCCATTCAGAGAGTGAGGAGACAAGGATTGGTGAGTTGGCTCATCTTTCATTCTTCAGAATCCTTCGTGGTATCTGACACATAGTACACACTCAAAAGAGGTTTATTGAATGTGTACTCATTTCCTAGGGCTGCTGTAACTAAGTACCACAAACTGGGTGGCTGAGAACAAGTTTATTCTCTCGAAAGTCTGGAAGCCAGAAGTCTGAAATCAAGGTGTTGGCAGAGCCATGTCCTCTTTGAAACCTTCAGGGGAGAATCCTTCCTTGTTCTTCTCTAGTTTCTGGTGATTCTTGGCAATCTTTGGCTTCTTTGGCTGTAGATGCATTAATCCAGTTTTGCCTTCATCTTCTAATGGCTTTCTGTTTTGTTTGTGTCCAAATTTCCCTTTTCTTATGAAACCAGTCATAGATGAGGGCTCACCCTAAATTAATATGACTTCGTCTTTACTTGATTATATCTGCTAGACCTTGTTTCCAGAGGTCACATTTATATGTGCTGGGGCTTCGGACTTGAACATACCTCTTTGG
Organism: Cynopterus sphinx; assembly: GCA_030015415.1. Taxonomy (NCBI): domain Eukaryota; kingdom Metazoa; phylum Chordata; class Mammalia; order Chiroptera; family Pteropodidae; genus Cynopterus; species Cynopterus sphinx. The sequence goes on along the minus strand of CM057390.1, from coordinate 62,954,654 downwards.
GAGACACAATTCAACTCATGAATGAATGAATGAATGAGTGAATGAGTGACATGAATTCTAATCACCCTCTAGAAATCCTTAGCCATACATTCTCTCAACAGCTAATGTGTACTTAACCCCTTTCTTTGTCCTGTTTCCTCACAATCTGTATAATAGGCTTAATACTTTCTACCTATAGGTTGTTTTGTAGATAAATGCAAGAATGGATGTGCAAACATTTTGAGAATTATAAAGCCAATGTAAATTGATGTATTATTAGTAGTATAATTATAAAAATTATCAGTCTCACTTGCAAAGCAATATGTCATTTCTATTTGGGTGACAGGAAGCTAAGTAATCACAAAATGGATGTAATATTTGGATATAGAGCTACATAAAGGCCATGAGCTCAGTTATTTTGGTCCCTTATCTATGAGAAAAGCCTGATGAATGGCCATTCTCTTCAGCTACTCTTGAGGGTTACCCCATTTCCCCATTTATGTCACCATTTCTTCAGCCCATTCTTTTTTCTTCTGTGGGTGACAGAAGGAGAGGAATGGAAGGAGAAATCATTCTGTTGTTGCTGCCTGGGCAGAGAAAGGGAGGAAAGTGGGGAAAAAAATAGTTTTGAGTTATAGGTCTCTGCTATTCTGCTGTTCTGTGAAAAGTCCCACCTCTGCCTGCTGGTTCTCTGGCTTCAGCCCCTCGCCCCTGGCTCCAGCATCAGCTGGTGTGGATCCTCTGTAGTTTGTCACTTTTCTGCCTTCCTTTTCCTTGCATTGCCCTGTCCTGTGGTCATGGCCTGCATTTTCCAAGTGGCTAAGAGGGGAAAGATGGGAGAAGTGGTAGAACAGAATCTGGGAGAAAGAAAGCAGGGCTCCTGGGCTGTTCCATTTTCTTCCTTGATTTGCTTTTCCAGGTTGCTTTCTCAAATTGTTCTTCTTGCCCCACCATTAGTCTTCGAGCTTCTAAATAGGAAGAATAAAAACAGAGGTGCTTTAAAAAGGCATGAAGTTAGGGGCAATCTGTCATTTCCCACCTCTGACTCTTTTTCTGTTTCCTGTGGTATCTTCTTCAGCATTGCAAGAGTCCCTGGCCCCTCTTTGTATGCCTCTGTGCCTTAACTGCACCTCTGCCAGGAAGAATGCCTGCTTTTCCCCACTCTAATATGGGACTACTATGTTTAGTTATCCATCCCTTCTTTAGTCTATTGTTTAACCTGAGACAGTACATGACAAGCCTTATATACTCTGAGGTCAAAAGGCAAGTGCATTTGCAATTCGCTTTGTAGCAAGATTCTTCATGAGGATCCACAGTAGTAGAGCAACATCATATGCGTAGTATAGTGATGCATACTTGTGATAAAATACACACTCGGAAACAGCTTTGCTGGTAAGACTCCCTCAGTATGGAACTTAGACCTTTCACCCTTTCAAAGTTTTTATCATAAAGAACGTTTATGTCTCCTCACTTTTTCTTTTTTAATTTCAGGTAACCTTAAAAAAGAAAAATTATGAGCCCCGGCCACCCTTTTTGTGGCCCTGCAATTCTTTGCAGTGTCTGTGCCTGCCAATGCCTGTTTAAGAGGGTGGTAGCAGTTGCTTCATGAATGGTGACATATGGGTAGCTGTAAACACAGCCAATTTAAAGATAGACGTATGAGTGGGCTCTTTGCGGGTAGCTGAGAAGGGAATGGAAGTGCCATTTCAAAGGGTTGACAGTAGCAGTTAAATAGATTATTTGCATTGCGAAACATGGGAAAAGAGAGCAGTAGGAGGATGTGCAAATGAATGTTTAAGTTATATTAAATATGGTGAAGCAAGGCAAGGACTGTCAAGTATAAACATCTTTCTGTTAGCCTAAGGAGATAATAAATTCCATAAAGAATTTTTTTAACAAGAAAATAAAAAACCTTTGAAACACTTGCAGGTTCACTCTTTATAATTCAGCAATGAATTAACAAGGGTGAATTTTCATTCTTTTAAAATGTAGAACGTAGTCCTAAGCAATGAAGAATTATATAGAAATGAAATTAAAGTTTACTGTAGGGTGCTCCATGTCTCATTTAAATTTATCTGAGGTTATCCCCCCAATTCATACAGTGCCATTACAGTAAGAATATCAACGTGCGATACAAATAGCTCTGGCATTTGTATAAGGTTCTTGGAAGTGTGTTTGAGTGCTAATGTATGAAAATGGAATTTAGATTTGTTATAAGGAGATTTAGTTCCTATACAGCTAAAAATAGTCTTACACTCCTAATTATATAACTACTTAGGTTTTAAAGATCTTTAAAGAGCTAGAAAAGCTCTTTATCATGTTAAATGCATAAATGAGACATTAATTTATGTAATAAAGTTAAATTTCAAAACTTCAGTTTTCATTTTGCTCAGCTTATTTAAAAACATTTAGTTAGCAAATCTCTCTGTTTTTCCCATTGTTAAACTTGTCTTTTAAGCATGCTCTTTGATAAATTATTTTCAGTATTTCATATGTTTTAACTTTTCCCCCATAGTTGAGCACAGTTGAAAAGCTAAGTCTGTGAGGCAAAATATCTTGTCCATTTTTGGTAGATTTAATTATTTTAATTCAATAGATTATATTTCATGGTACATAATATTCTGTACTAGTATTAGTACTTCCATTTTTCTACTTTTTACTTATTTTACAAAATGCATCAGAATACTAGAAAGTACTGAAAGCCTTCTTCTGTTGTACAGTGATAGTGATGTTGCTGAAAGTAAAGTGTTGGTTGAAAAGCATCATCATGTGACACCTTGAAATGTTTACATATTAAAGAAAGTCCAACTCTGGCACCAGAAAAGTATTGGGTCTCAACATATGAATATGAAAGAGTATGGTATATGGAAGTTGAGGGTCATCTCTGTGGTGGCAAGAATGATTGAGACCAGTTTTCTAGTCTTGCCTTTGTGACTTTAAGCTAGTGATATCTCTTCTACAGGCCATAGTTTCCTCTTTTATAAAGTGCGGGCTTATCAGATATCTGAGTCTCTTGACAGCCCTGACATTTTTGAAATAATTACCCAACAAAGGCCAACTTTGATATTGAACATTTAGAATGAACTGAGATTGGTGTCCGGATATCATCGTGTTGCGATGAAATGTATCACATGTGCCTCTCACAGTCACCCAGGGACACCAGTATGTCCCCTTGGAAGCCCAGATTGTCCCTGCCAAGGAAACCTCCAAATGAACTGCTGGATAATCTGGGCATGTGGAGCAGAAAAGCAAGGACGGCTTGAGGATCCTGACTTAGGATCAGATTCTAAACAGGACTGGTTTGCTTGATGGGCCTCCATGACCTAGAATGATCTGCCTCTGTTCTGTCTGAATATTATCTTCCTGCAAAGTTGTCACACTGCCTGAAACTCCAATAACTGGAGATTGAGTGTCCAAATATTAAAATGTTTAGCTCTTTGGAAGGGTAGGGATTCATCTAACTACAAGCCCTTCAGTCACTCACTAACTTGAGAATGCCTACTCTAATGGACAGGATGTTTATGCTGAAAAGGAGGGATGGAAAAGACTGAGCTTCTTTGGGGTCAGACAAGACTGCATGGGGTAAGTGCAGTGAGGGGCTCAGTTGGGTGACCACGTAATTTATCCTGTACACTAGGACACTTTTGGAGCTGAAAGGGATGCTGTTGATAATTTTGCAGAATCAGCAGAAGTAAACCAGGGCTGTCTGGGGCAAACAGTGCCATACGGTTACTCTAGCTCAGGGCAGTGTGAGTGAGCCCAGGATATAGAAGAAGCGTTTCATCAAGTGTGGGGAAGATGCCAAAGAATACAGAAGCTCTTTCAAAAATTTTCAGGGGAAGTGAGGGGAATTGATTTCTTCCTCTGAATGCTCCTTTCTGTGTGCTTTGTGGTTTTGCTGGGGAGAACATGTGATGTAGTAGGAAAGGCAGGGGATTTAGCATCGAGCTCATCTTCTTCTATTCCTTGTTACCTCTCTGGCTCTTAGGCATGTTATTTTCTTAGTCTGATTAATTCATTTGTAAAATGGTGAAGATCTACTTTACAGGGTTGTGAGAATTACATGAGATGAGGAATTTTAAGTGCTCAGGACCTAGAAGATTCTCAATAAATGTTAATACCTTCTGTTTCTTCTCTTTCCAGAAATTAGAACTTTTCATACCATTTATCAGTTATATTGTAAAATAAATTGTGTGTGAGGGCATGCGCATGGGCTTGTGTAGTCTGGAAATATAATATAATTAATCAATATTTATAATAATGCTATTGGACATTTTGTTCTATTTCAAACACCCAACTTAAACTTCAGATACAGAAGCTGTTCATCAGTTAGTAACTACAGATCATGCTGGATATGTGGTTTGGCCCTGGTTCTACCACTCATTGGTTCTCTGGGCCTCACCTGTAAAAAGAGATGAGCACCTTTTATCTCTTATACCTCTTCCTATTCTAAGAGACTCTGCCAAAGGGATTAGTTATATAGTAGACCACCTGTGACTGGCCATTGTTTCTCTTTTTTTTCTCTTTTCCTTTTCTTTCCTTACCTTTGCCTTATTTTTGATGATATGGGGAAAATAATAGCTCAGGTGTTTAACATAACATGTCTTTTGACTTTGTTTTTTGGCATAGTATTGAAAAGATAAAGATCCCTATGACTTCAGTCAGGGAGACGAGATATGCTTTGTAATGCAGATTTAATTATTTTTTTAAATTAGTGTTAGGAAAGATTGTTATGTTGTCAAATGGACAGTCTTTTAATGCCACCATGGGATATACAGTGTGCACGCACACACACACACTTCATTTGTGGCTGATTTTTGTGTACCCTGTCACCCTCTCCTACTCCTCCCATAGCATCAGGATTATGTCCTATAAAAAGATATTACCAGTCAGATTATCTATGTTTTGATTTTTTTATGTATCTTCTATCTAGAGCAACTGATTTAAAAAAAAAATCGGGTTAGAATCATCTCTGACTAAATAAGCACATTTATGTAACTTACAACTGGTAAATTTTGGACAGTGAAGAGCCTTACTATGCATCACTTTTCAATAAATTTGTGTTTTTTTAATGGAGCTTCTACTTATAGTTAAAATATTCACTTCCTGATCTTGTAGAGTAAGAAAGGACACTGAGTGAACATTTTCTGAAGATGTATAAAAAAAAAGTCTCTTGAAAAGAACATTTTAAAAACTTGTTGGTAACTCATTCCAGTGCCTTGCAATCTTCATAGCTAGAAAGTACTTTTTTTTTTTTTTATTATCGTTATCGAATACAAATCCCTGTTCTTGCAGTTTAATCACATTCCTCTCGTCTCATCCTTAATGGAAAAGAAGTGCTCCCTGTATGCTGTCCTTCATACCGTTGCAGGCTGTTGTGCAGCTGACCTCCTCCCTAGCTATCTTTTATCTGGCCTAAATAACTGTGTTTCCTTTACGTGTCCTCTTAGGACCCATTTCCTAACATTTTAATCATTTTAGTTGCTTTCCTTTGGATGCTCTCCAACTTCTGCTGGTCTTGCTTGGGTTCAGGTCCAGAATAGCTCTTAGCCTGGTAATGAAGTTCTGAATAGATTGTCCTGCTGGGGAAGGGCCGTCACGTGACCCTCCTGAGCAAGCTGCTTGTTTTTACCTCCTGATCTCATGTACCTTTAAAACTAATTGACCACACTGCGGATATATGCTTTGCCTAGATTCTCAGATTTTTCTTTTTTACTTGTATGAATTTTCTCCCTTCTTATTTGAGCAGTTAGTTTTTACTACCTTTCTAATTAAACTGCCTCCTGTTGTTTCTGTCATCCTTGTGGTAGTGTCAGCAATTTACAACCATCAGAGGAACTGAAAAATGTCAATCCAAAATGCTATTTCTTTAATACATATTTATAATTATATGAATGCTTGATTTTAAACACATATGTAAGTTGTTCATTAGATTTATTTTGAGTATCCTCTGCTGCCATTTGGTATTTGAATGTTCTCTAATTAATTGTTTTTCAGTTTTGTCTCCAAACAAGTAACCTGAGGTTATACCTCTTTTCTGTTCTTTACAGTTAAAAAAAAAATAGTAGCTGCTCCATTCAGTAAATACATCTTAATGGCGTTGATTGATTGTTCGCATTCCAGAATCCCAAGGTCCACTTGGATACATTCATACCTCCATAAGAGAAAGAGTAACTAACCACATCTATGTTTTTGGTGCTCCTAATGATACTTATTTTCCATTATTTAAGTCAGCAATGAAAGTATTACCCAAAGGCTGAGGAAATCCTCATGAAACTTGCCTGTAATTGGATCCTGAATAATAATTCTCTTGAGGGTGGCCCTTATAAAATTTCTGTTGCACCCACCATGGTGGTCTATAAATCATGTTTTCCTAGCTTATTAGAAAGAATTTTCTGCTGAATTTAATCAAAAGCCTTATAAAAGTTAAAATATATGATCTATTCTCTCATATCCCCCAGGCACATCATCATTCTGACAGAGAGGAAAATGAAATGGATCTACTAGGGTGCATGTTGATCTTTAGCAAACACCTTGTGATTTCTCTGTTTTTGGAATAAAATATTACATGTAATAATGGCTTCTGTTTCGACGCAGATTATCTATATACTAAGTAATGCCTGCGTTAGGTAATCCTCTCGATGATAGGAAGCAAAAGTAATGATCTGGTTAGCAGTAGCACCTTCCCATTCTAAATCCCATGAGAGGCAACATGCACATTCAAAATTAAATTAAAATTCTTAAGAATGCAGTGGAAAGGGGGAAGAAAGGGCAGTTAAAAGAATAAATTAGCCTCACGGGATTCTTTCCCATTCTTGAATCGTAAACCAGCCAGCTATGATATGAAACATAACAAGGACTCTGGGCTTTCTAGTTCAGGTAGCTGCAAAGCTGATTCTCTGTGATTATTAATGTATCGTATATTTAACTATAATGAGTGGAAATACCTTGAATTATTATTACCTCTCTCAAGAGACTAAACTATGTGATAACTGCAAATAAGTAACACTAGGTCTTACCTAATATTTCATTAGAGATGAAAGAGAATGGCGTATCTTGAGGAGCAATGCATCAGAAGAGCCCGATAACTTTAGAAATGTGTCACACTGTGGTTTCTAGGTATGCTATGAATGAAGAGCTTTGTGTGGAAGGAGTGGCAGTGCTATGTGAATATTTATTATGTAAATGTTTGTATGTTGCTAGGTTTATTTAAGTTTCTTTTGTGTGATGCTAGCTTTCTTTATTTCCTTGACTGAGAGGCATTTATTTTTCACATTAACCTAATATGTAAATTTCTCAGCCCCTCCTGCAGGTGTTTTTGCTCCTGCTCGTTTAGTGGTATCAGGTCAATATCAGGACAGAAGTACCTGTCATGACTAACTAGCTAGTATCTTGTCTTTTTTTAACTGCAGCCATTCTGTGATCTACCCATCCCTGCTATAACTGGGGGTTGTTGGCCAGTGTGGGATTGATCTAACATGCCTTATGTTCAGTGATACATGTTGAAATGTAGAATAGAAGAAAAGAGAGGTAATATTTTGCTTACCTATGTATCAGTCAGTCGTTCAGTGTACATTTTTTTCTCTGTGCCTAGACTGAAAGGTTGCCATTTCTTGGTACTGTTTGCAGACACACTGACATGTTAAACAGAGGAAACATACGCGGGTTAAAGATAGATCAAGGCCGAAATTGATTTCTGTTTTTAGTTTGGCAGCAAAATCACTTTTAAATGACTATGATATCATTTTAAGAGCTGATCCTATGGAATAATCTATATCTGATTCATGAGAGTAAATTCTTGACTACTTAACCTTGGGGGAAAACATGTAACAAGATGTTTCGAGATCCTGAAAGAGCGAAGCAGTATTTACTTAACTCTGTGTTCTCTTTGTTGCATCTGAGTTAGCCATGAATGAATTCATTCTGTTCTCAAAGAACTTGCTTTGCATAGATATCACTGTTTGTAAATAGAAGCTGTGATAAATCTCATAAGCTAAAAAACTCGACATATTTTAAAATGTGAAAATGCGGGGTTCCTACTTATATACTAAGTACAACCTGAAACATCAGGTCAGTTGCCTTTACCTTCCATATCTCACGTGACTCTTGAGTCACATGGTTCTGGACAGCACACAGGAGTTCTTACTCTTGTAGACATACAGTCAGTCTTTCATTTATAGCCTCCACCTGATAAATACACTTATTTGGCACAGACACATATGATCAAAGGTGATCTGAACAATATGTAGTTTTGATTAATGAATACGCTAGGTTGTTCTGTAGCTTGGACAAAGAATGGTTTCACAAACAGTTCTGTTAATAAAATAAATAGAGGTTAAAGACTGGAACGGTTTCTAGTAGACTGTGCAGCCTACATCATTCAAAAGTAATGAAGCAGTTTTCTGAACCAGATTGTGTTTCCTTATGAAGAAGGAAGCCACCTTTGTTCCATGTCACCAATGCATTCCTCCTAGGTGAGGTCATTCTGCATTACTGATATCTTTTTCCTTTCAGAAAAGAGAAACGTGGACTGCTCCCAGTGCATTCCATTTCTCACAGTCTGTAAAATAAAGCTTAAATGTACCTGTCCATTAAAACCTTTTGAAGGAAGAAAGCCAACCTCAGAGGCTTTGTGAAGCATGAATTGACAATAAAAGACACTATACTTCTGTTTTTCAAATAGCCTGTTTAAGGACAAAAGAACTATTCACTTCTACATGACTTTCATGTAGTTATAGTAAAAGAAAGGAGGACGGTCATCTTATGTGCATGATATTAAGGCTGTTTGACTGCGGTGATTTGAAACAATAGTTTTCAATTATTCAAACTAATAAAGTCCCTGGGAAGGTGTGTATAGAGAGTGTGTATAAATGTCTTTATGTCTATCTCTTTAGGTAGAATTTAATTTAAGAAATAGCTTCCTACACCACCACCACCACTGCCCCTTCACCCCCACAAAATATCAAGGGCGAAAGTATTTAGAGAGTATCAGGTTAAGCTCTATTGATATAGTCTCCTAACTAATCATCCTGTTCCACCCTCTGCCTGTGACTGCTAGTCCTTCCCTTGCATCTCAGTGCAACGTGACACTCTCTTGATCAACACTATGTAGTGGCCCATTAGACCAACGCAGTATAACTGAGTCATGTCTTTTCCTCCACCTTATCTTTTAAGCTTATGTGTTCTGCTCCAGCCATACAGGCTTTCTTGCTATTCATCAAACCATCAAGGCCTTTGTACCTGCTCCTTGCCCTGCCTGGAAGGAAGGTCTTCTTTTACCCAGGTTTCAGCATGGCTTGCTCCTTTGCTTCTGTTCAATCTCTTTTAAAATCTCACTTCCTTAGAAGGGTCCTCTCTGACCACCATATCCAAAAAAGTTCCTCACTCCTCTCAGTCTTATAGCCTTGGTGTATTTTATTTGTTTATTTTTGGCACTTAACGTTCCGTTCATTTAAAACTATATTAATTTATATGTTTACAGCCCACCTCGCCCCCACATACCAGTGGATAGTAAGCTCTGTGAGGGCCAGGCCTTTGACTGAACTTATACCTGTCTGTATCCCCAGCAGCTTCAACACTGCCTGGTACATAGTAGGACCTCAGTAAGTTTGTTAAATTAACAAACTGGTGAATGAGTTTTACTTGATGTCTATTGGTCTTAATTACTCTGACAACCTCATGTTGAAAAAAATGTGACAAATAGAAAAATGATTGTTAATCATTCAGATGTTTAAGTTGTGACTAAATATTTTTATAGATGAGAAAATTTAAGTCATATTTTCTCATTTGGTCATTCATTTTGTATTGTTTTGTTTTTTAAAGGTAAATATGGAATGATAAAAAAATTATCTTGCTGTGAGGCTTTTTTTCTGAGCCCAGGAGATGAGCAACATGATTTCCAGCAATAGCAGTATCTCTGTTTTTAGCTTTCGGAAATGAATACACGCCCTTTATAACTGACAGCGTCAGTGTACTTCATTACTAATACTTTTAAAGCTACCTGGGACATCAGATACTGAGAACATAAAGGAACACTATCTTTTTCATTATTTCTACAAAATCCTGTGCTTAAACTATTCTTGGGAAGAGAAATAACAGTGTTTTCTGTACCTAAAACTGTTTAAGAAGTGGGTGGAAAGACCTATTAATCTGGCTGTGTCGTGACTTTAGCATATAATGTAGTGTGGATTTAAATTAGCCTTCAGATATTCTTTATTTTTCCTTTGCAAAATAATACAACTGAATTATGGGTTGATTCTATTGAATATCCTGAGCCTTTGGTTAATGTTGGATATGAATTTCCTTTTCCTAATCCAATTGTGGCTGTATATATTACATGTGGAATTAACTTAAGTGTCTTTGTGTAGGCATTCATGAACAGAACTGTAGTCACGTTTCATTAATTACCAAACTTAAAGTCTGCATGTTTTCTCTAACTTATTCACTCACGAATCACAGCTTGCTGAAAATTCACTTTTCTCATTGTTGTCCTGTGTACATCCAACAATGGGATGAACCTTTGTATTTTTTTACTAACAGATAATTATGTGCTTTACCACGTATTGGTACTTGATCTGCTTTCTACATAGGATTAGAGGATGTTTTCTCAACTCCTTAATGGAGAATCACCTAAAATGATTTTGGGCAGTTCTGCAAGGTCACTGTAAGTAGGCAGCACAGTTCAAACTAGAATACTCTTGGTGTCAGCATCTGGATCATCACTAACACCTACCAGGTGAGCTGTTCCAACCAAGCCCAGCATTGGGAAACAGTGTGTCTCCCTTTCCTATTTCTATTCTCATTATCCACTTTAGAGTTTCTGTCATCTACAGGAATGTCACGATACCTTCTCAGACTCATATCACAAGGTCAGAAACCTCTGTGTCATCTTCAGTTGAGTAGTACTATTCTCTGGCCCTAGCACAAGATTTTGCCCTCTGCCCCGCATATGTGTCACTATCATTTGTCAAGTGACACCACTTTCTTCACCTCTTCCAATTCTAGCCTTCCTCCTGGACTCAGGGTCAGAGCTCAGGCACAGATTATGGTTATCTCAAGTCCACTCACCCACCTTCCCATTCTCAAAGCTCTAACTCCCACCTTCACATTTGCTGCACATCACCAGGCCTGTGGCTACTACTCTGTCGCTCCCCTCACTTATCACATATTGCTCAGTGTTCCCTGGATCAGGTACACAGCTCTAAGACTGCTGTGGACACTATCCACCACTCATTCCCTCCGTAAATATTTGTTTGGAAGATGATCCCTGAACTAGTTTGATTGCCTCTCCTGTTCACCTACTCCAATCTCTGTGTAAACCTATCAAGCTTGCTTTTTCTCTTTTACCCCCTTTCTACTGTTTGCCTCTCCTTGTCCCTCACTGCTGTCTCCTCGCAGCCCATCTCCAGTGTCAGTGTCTGAGCCTTTGTCCTCAGTTACCACCCTTTTTCCAAACAGCGTTATCACATCTTACTCTGTTAAATAGTCCCCAATGTTCTTTTTTAATTCCTTGACTACATTTGATTTATGCTAGAAAAACCAGTGGAGAATAAAGCACATGGTAAAAGGTAGCTTTAAGAGTGTAATTTTCTAGTTTTCCTGCAATATGGAACTTTATTTCCTACCTTCCTTTTTTTAGATGAACAGCTATGGGACTATTTAAGTTTTTCTACAACAGCCTTGCAAGATTGCCATATTTACTAGGGAATTATTTTATAGATGAAAAAATTTGAATTGCTTTTACTTTTAGAGTAAAATAATTGCTAGTTAAATGACTTACATTAGTGGATCAAACCCAATTAATGTAAATTTGTCTCTCCCTTAAAATAAAAGTTGAAAAATTAAATTTGTTCCTTGGTAATTTGATTTGTAGGAAATGGGGAACAAAGGACTCCAAACTGGCTTTTAAAATCAGTTCTAATTAATTGTGTGTGCAGATGCATCAGCTAAGATTGGGAGGCAATTAGTCTAATTATGTTTAAAATACAGTTGCATGCTTAAATAGATAATCACACCCGCAGGCCTGCCTATCTCTTTCTACTTTCTCCTGTAGGCACATAGTGAATTTTTTGGCCATTAAGCATGACCTCATCAGTGTCTTTGGAGCAGAACAAAGTGACAGAATGCACATGAACAGGATCACACATCTTCCCAGCTCAATCTGATATTTCAAAGATATACCCATACAACATACGTAGATGGAAAGATTAAGATATTCTGGGGAAATTTTATGTTCCCTCCCCCTTTTTTAAATCTTATTTTTGGAAAGTTGAGTTCTCTCTATAAAATATTTTTCTCATGGTCCGGTTTGGATTCATGATACCTAACTCCTATTCTGAATGTTATGAAATAATTTGAGTTTCAGAGTAAAACTTGAATAAGTAACACCTTGCCTAACAACATACCATTAGGATGAAAGACCATTAGCCAGGTGGAGGGGCTAGGTAAAGGTGTCATCTGGGCTTCTGAAGCAGTTTTATACCCATCAGGCCTTCAGTTGTTGCAACTTACAATAGATGTGACACCCCTGACAAAACTATGTTTTTCTTGCTGGCTTAAGCAATTGATATTTGTACAGGTGAATGAACAGAGATGTTTTCCCTCCCTTTCTTTAAAAACTAATGTGACCATTTTTCTCTTCAGTAGATTGTTTTATGGGAAGAACCTATTGAAGGTGGTCTTGTACAAATACTCCCCTATTGCCCTTCTTTTGGTTCCCGGTAGCATTAAAAATGATTTATAAATTACATTTTCATTTTATAGGATATCCTGCAGTTACAAGGCTGGATTCCTTATTTCTGACCTACCGCAGCAATTTTTCTTTCAGATGCGTTTGCTTTATTTCTGACCAATTTTTGTTGTAGCAGAAAACTGAGGTTTACTCTCATTATTTATAGCTGGATTATGTGGTTTCTCCGTGTAGGTTTTCTTCTTCAAGAGCAGGATCTCGAGGATAGATAGCTGGTGATGTTAGGCTAGTTGGAGTTTTGTTTTCTGGACTATTTTTACTACTCCTGGTTTAAGAACACAAGCTTCATCTTTGGCTTCATCTGTGACTTTCAAAATATGTGTGAACAAGAGACAAACTTGGGTGGAGATTTGAAACATGGGCATTGGAATATGTAGATTATTGTTAAGTGTGGTTTGTGCTATGACTCTAGTATGCACAGTCATTAGGGTCTCCTGTTCACGTTTCATTCACAGGCACAGCCTTAAATGTAAATAGATTTGTTCAGAGGGAGCAGTTTCATTTCATTTCCTTCTTTGAGGTTAGTTACTCTATTGGAGCTGGTAGAGCTAAAGTTGAGTTTGATAACTTTATTCTTCCTTTAATCGTTGAAACAAATTATTCTTGTTATGGTAAACCTAAGCAAATTCTTTTAAAATCTAGGCCAATTTAGGGATTTGGTTTGTAATACAGCAAAAGATAATTATATTATTTTAGCAGATGTTTGATGCCAATCATGCTATCATCATGATGGGATATCTGCTTATAGAATATGGGTATTTTACTGTAGAATATCTCTGTGTCAAGTGATCTATATAAATATGTAACTGTTTTGCATAACCTTTACTAAAAACTTGGTAACTCATATTTCTGATTTTTATAATTTCAGTACCTTGTATACCACCCTTTTTGTTTCTTATTAATTAGTAAGATGTTAAATAATAGGACGATTTAAAAATATTAAAAGAATTAACAGTTTATAACAATAGAACCAAAATATGTGCAACTTAAAAAAATCATTATTTTGTCTTGTGTATTATTTTATTAGACATTCTTCACATATCAGCTTATCTTAAATATTCCTACATGCATTTTGCTTAGTTAGAACATTGGATTTTTTATCTTTTGCCTTCAAGTAATGCTGGTTATAGTTAGATGAATTTAAATTATTAATTTATGGTATAGGAGAATTTAGATTGATTGACATTCTGGCATTGGCAATATATTCTTGAGTCCTCAAAAAAAAAAATGTGAAATTTTAGAATTAGAGATCATCTGTCTAGTATCTTAAAAAAAAAAAAAAAAAACTGAGAAGAGCTTTTCAAAAGCAACAGGAAGTGCTTATTGAATCAGCTCTGCTCCATTGTGTGGAGGGGTTTGCAGTTTTCTAATTAAGCCATTGAATACTTATGGTCCTCAGTTCACATGGAAAAATTTTAAAATGTTGGTGAGGCGCATGTACCTTTGTGTGTTTATATAGGGCAGCCGCATGTGATGACTAATAGTGAAAATCAGAAAAAAAATCATGTGTGGAAGCAGCAAGAAAAATTGAAACGACATCTAAAAAAATAGTAGAACAATAATTCGAAAGTCACTCCATGTAATTTTGAGATCAGACAAAAGGATGGCCAGATCATAATGGGAGCATGTAGAAGCCTGTTGCTAAATCAGAAATGAACAGGAATGCAGTTCAAAACCTCATTTACTACTCTTTAGTCTGTTGCCCTAGAGACAGACTTAACATATTGACTTTGGCAACTCCAGGGTAGCTTGCCGTGTCTGCCGTTATTTAAGTGAAAATCTGAATTTGTGATTTAAAAATAAAAGTTTACTGTAGTCAGTGCAACAAATTACATCTGTGGTTGGGTAGGAATTTCCAGAAGGTTCTAAGTCATCTTTTGGAAAAAAGTGAAAGGGATAAGATAAAGAATCCCAATTCTAAAGTTCAAACAGGAAAACATGGTAAATGAAAGCAAGACTTATTGAAAACCCAGTGTAAGAGGCTGTTGAGACTGATTTAAATTTCAGGCTTCCTCTTACTTTGTAGTGTGAATGAGGTAACTGGAGAATATAGATAACAAAATTAATAATTGGGACTGCTTAAAACATTGTTTAAAGATTAAAATGAGAGAATTAGCTTGGAATGATCAAGATCCCATTTAGTTCTAATTTCCAGTGATTCCTTAGATCAGATGAGCTTTTCAGTTTTCTCGTAGTCTGCCATGCCTTTTGGTGTTATTGTTATTCTGTAGTTGCAGTAAAAGTGACATTTCAAAGATTTCCTTGAAAAATTGCAATCCAACTAGGGACTGTTTAAAAAGTGTCAAATGAAAAAAAAAAATCATAGAGTTGGGAGAAGGGGATGAAGACTGGATAGCTATAATGGAAATGAATTCTCTTTCTAGCCACGCTAGTTTTCAAAACTACCTACATCAGAAACACCAGGGTGCTTATTAAAAATGCAGATTCCTAGTCCCATCCCAGACCTACTGATTTTGATTCCTTGGTGCTGGGATACAGGAATCTGTATTTCGAACATGTTCTCATGCCCACTGATGTTTGAGAGAAAACACTTCCAAAGTGTAAGTGCCAGTCTTAATTATTAAGACATGAATTTAATGTTTCAAATCTTTCTTTTCCTCAGGGTATCATATTGGAAGTGGTATTTCATCCTAAAAATATTGCTTTATAGAAAAGGATTACTTAGATGCTAGAATTTGGGCCGCTGCACAAGGGAGGTGTCTTTGTGGGGAGAAAAGTTTTCATGGAAGGAAGTTTTATGTTTGTGATTAAATCACGTATCAGATTAATGATTGAAATGGTTTAGCAGAGTATTTCCCCTTTTGGGACAATGACAGAGGATGATTAAGCAATATAATTTTTATTCCTCGTTGCATAAAAATGTATTCTAATTGAAGTAGAAAAATATTTAATTAAGGCTCAGATTCCTCCCTTCTCATCAAAGGATCTTATTTATAATACTTTTGGCATATAAGCTTTATTCTTATATAATCTTCAGATTTTATTCAAAACACGAATAACCTGAAACTTTTTATCTCATGTTTTTCAAAAACAGTTTCGATGCTTTGCTTTCTGATGTTTAACTGCCTGGTCATAGTCTTAGGAACTCTTGTCATAAGGGCCACAGATGCCTATAGCATCAACTTTGCCAAGCATCAGAGGGCTTTATAGGAAGGAACTAGCTCTCATGTTCCCAGAGCAGTATGTGTTTCAGCAACCACGCTACCGGATCAAGTTATCCAAATGACACTTCAGCAGGATCTCAGCCTGTGCTTTTGATTTTTCATTTGGAAAAGATAACCACATTCACCTTTTGGTTTAGATGAATCTGTGGTGCAGCTGAACTTGGCCCCAACTCCAAGACGTACCGACTTTCTCAGTGTCTGCCCAGGTGGAACTCAGCTGTACTGGTACTGGCAGTGAGTGGGCCTATAACCAAAACACATCTCCTTGTTCAGATGCTTACCAGCTCTTCTCTTCCTCCAGTGTCTTTACTTCAGTGGTTGGTGATTTAAAATGCAAACAGAACCCCCAGAAATTCATGCCAAACAATTCTATGCAGAATTGGGGGTGAATGTCGCTGCCTGTCTGCTGCAGAGTGAATCTATTGAAGAAAATCTTTTCAGGTCTCTCCTAAATAGTAATTAGCATGTATTTTCTGTATTAATTTGGGGAATGTTTAAATTTTGGTTCATTTCTTATTGACTTGAGCAGGGGCATAGGATTAAATTTGTTAACCCCTAATAAATGTTTCTTTTTCTTTTTCTTCTTTTTTATTTTTATTTTTTTAAAAGCTTCACTCCTTGCTAGAAGTCTTCCCTCCAGTGCGGGGGATGCTTGGATGCTGTTTGATTAGGTCTTATAAGCACACTGATCATTGCGCTGAATGAAGGGTTCACATTAAAGTGTAAGCGGGTAATAAAGCAGGTTAGTATCCTAAGTTGAACACAATTTCTCAACCTTCTTCCTTAAATAATTAAGTAAAACAGCATTTATTATAAAACATCTTGAAAAGTTTTGACATTGAAAAAGTTGATCGTCTTAAGATTTTACTCTTAGATATTCCAGTGTCCACTTCGAGAGTTTGTACTTTGTCATTCTCACTGTAGCTCTTTATTTTTTTAAAGAAGTTTTTAATTGATTGGCTTTGTGTTATAATTGGCAATTAATCACAGTTCTGAGTACTTTAAAATAATGTACTCATTTCATCAATGTAGAAATGTTTGTTTGATAATGAGTTAGACATTGCTAAAGCTAGAATGGTTAAAAGTTTTAAACCTTAGACTATGACTTTTAATTTCTTTGGAAAAGTCTTTGAATAGTTATTTCAATGAAAATGAATATAGTATACCCAGTGAGTAGCAGTGGCTAGTTCCAAGGTCAATCGTTATAGATGTCTGTTTTATTTTCTGAGCAACACTGTGACTCAGAGCTTACTTCATTAACCTCCCATTATTTCCTTCTATGCTTGACTTCTCGAACATCAGGCTTTTTCTGTATGTCACTTATGCACTTGGCCTGCACGATATTCTTCACGATTCAATAAAAGTATGTGCTGGTAACAAAATTATTCGCTTTGTACAAAGTAGGTAGATTTATAACCTTTCTTATTGTTACATTCTTGGCCAAAGCAGAATCCACATATAGTTGTAAAAAGGCAAAAAGTCGATTTTGGGAAAATAAGAAGACCAACAAAGCATTACTTAAATAAGCCAACTGTATCTAGTATATTCTAGTATTTAAGAATTGAGCAAGGACAGTGCCAAGCAATTACACTATTATTTTTGAGAGTGCAGGAAAGATAGATATGATATACTGAGACTGGAAAAGGGCACGGGAGGAAAAAGAATTAGCCTGTGAATTATTTACTTGTCAGTTTTGAGCCTAAAATAGCTAATTGTGTATCCTAAAAATCAAATAGAAGGAAAAAGGATAGGGAAGCTGTAAATGCTGCTTCTGAAATGTTGGGAAGCAGAACTGAATGTGAGGCAGGAGGGAATAGATGGAAGATGATGAAAAGAATAAAAGAATTCTTTATATGAAGCCATGTGTTGGTGCAGCCAAAGTGTTTTCACAGGGGAAGTGAATGTTCCCTAAGCTAACCACCCTGTGGTGATTTTTGTTTAGCAGTTAGATGATGTGGAGGAATAGACCCTGGCAGTATTTTGGCTGAGTCATGCCTGAATGCAGGAGGCAATGACTTGTTCCTTGTGAAAGGAGCACAGAGCTGATTCTTGACCTTCTGCTGTCAAATCTGATCTTAGAAAGTCGTTTCCCCCTGGTAGACAACAGCCCTTAATTCTCAGCCTTCTCTACCTCACAGGCATTTACTAGGACGGATCTGTAAGAATGGACTGTGTGTTTGGGACAGAGGCATCGGTAATGGGTGGTGGGGGCACAGCAGCTTAACGGAAGCTTAATATTCTGCCCTTTTCTTAGTGGCGAAGATGGTTTGTGGGGTGACATCATTTGGCCAGCGTCAGACTTAGGCTAATGTCTCAATTCTGAACAAGCTTGGAGATATTCTTCATTCTCAACTTTTTTTTTTTTTTAACCTCAAGTGTTGTCACATCTCACCAATCATAATGTAGAAAAATTATGCTGTGTGAGCAGCATTTTTCTAAAGGTGTCTTGGAGTGGTGGCCAAGTGCTTGCAGAGGTCGCATTGTCCTTCTGGCTCATCCCTTTGTTCTGATATTCAGTCTTTTGTCAAACCATTGGTTTTAGCTTCCCATCTTCTAGTTCTAGAAGAGATTTCTGTTCTCTTCCCTCATCTCTTCTTCTCTGTGACCTTGGATATACATAGGTCTAGAGTGCCCAGAAATCTCTGTTGTTTTTTTTTTCTCTTTTCTGAGTTTGTATGAAGAATTCTGTGTATATGTGAAGTTGTATTTTTTTTCTTTCTGGAGAGAGGGGCCACACACATTCCTCTGAACCTCGTAGGGGCTCTATAACCCCAAACGTTAGGAACCACAGGTCTTGAATAAGCTTATTTCTTGTTCCTAATTAAGATGGTATAGGGCATTCTCTCTCAGCAGTCTTATTACTAATTCCTCACCAGTAGTATATGTCCAGTTGACCTTCATCTTCGCTCTCTCATACCTTCTTGCTGACCTTTCTGCAAGAAGTTTTTAAAAGCTCTGTATAACTCGCCACAACAAAACTTCTGATTCCATCACACTACCTGTGACTCAGCCGGATGTGTCATAATCACCTTTGAACACATCCAGGGCCTTATTCAAATCTGCATTTAAAAATATGTAAAACTCCACGTCTGCCTTTTATTATACCAGCCCCCTAAGTTATGTTTTAGGAGAGGAGGATATTTTTTCAGTATGTTAATGTGGTTCATCTCTCGACCTTTAAGAATGTCTTTTTCACTAAAATTTATGTCTAATAAAGACTTGAGAATCTTGTATTTGTAGCATGCTAGTTTGTTGGTATGGTCAACCAGCTTATGGGCATGAACAACCATTTCCACTAGTGAAATGTTTTACTTTTTTCCTGAGTAAATAAAAAAGCACCTGTGAAAGTTGCCTTTGGATGGTTATGCTCTTTGAAATATTCCATGATTCTAAGCATGACCCTCTTTCTAAACAAGTCTTATTCACTCTGTGGCTAGGAACATTCCAGGTTGGTTTTCCACATCACATCAGTTCTTTTCTATCTGCTTATTTTATTTCCAGTTACTAGATGTCGGGTGCTGGTTCATTAGTAGACATTACTGTGCATGTCACACAGCCAGTTGGCACCACATTTTTGGCTCCTTCTGATGAATCTCTTTCTACTTGGTTGGTAAATTAAATCTGTTTATTGAGAACGGTGTGTGTGTGTGTGTGTGTGTGTGTGTGTGTGTGTGTGTGTGTATTTGTGTTTGTTTATATGTGTCTTACTGGCGGAGGATGAAGCAGAACCAAAAGCTGAGCTGTTTAAGTAATCACCTCTCTTCTGTTTTCTTCCTTTTATTCTTTTTTATTCTTTTTTTTTTTTTGGTCATTTTGTAGCAGAAGGGATCCTGGGTTTTGTTATTCAGTTTAATGCCCGTCAGTCAATTATTTATTAGCTTTTGAGTCTGCCTTTTTCCCATTTTATTACTGGAATAATAAGAACTAACATAGAAACAACATTTATCTATTTACATATCCATTGCTCATGTTATAGACATCCATGACCACAGTGATTATGTGAGTTTGCTTTCAAGAGAGTATCTTGGGTAAATAGTGGGTTCTTGCTATGCGCCTGGCAATGCCCTGGTTGTTTTATGTATATTAACTTGTTTAATTCTCACAGTAACAGAGTGAGGTAGTTGCTATAATTTCAATTTTACAGGTGAGGAAATAGAGAAGTTATACAACTCGTTTAAGGTCACACAGCTAATAAGTAACTGTATTTTGGAAAGTAACAAACAACCCTTAAATTTGAGTGACTTAACACAGCAAAGACTTATTTCTCACTCATGATACAGTGTAGTATCTCAGGGACCTCTACTCAGGGAACTTTTAGTAGTTACTGAGAGACGTAGGTGGACAAAGGCTCTATCTCAACACACACTTCTAGGAAGGGAACTGGCCAAGTCAAGCTCTAGCTTTTAAAGCTTCCACTTG
Organism: Cynopterus sphinx; assembly: GCA_030015415.1. Lineage (NCBI taxonomy): Eukaryota > Metazoa > Chordata > Mammalia > Chiroptera > Pteropodidae > Cynopterus > Cynopterus sphinx. The sequence goes on along the minus strand of CM057390.1, from coordinate 62,934,323 downwards.
GAAGTGACACATTTTGCATCTGCTCATATTTTATGGTCTAAACCAGGTCACTTGGTGATGACTCCATTTAAAGGAAGTGGGGAGGTGCAGTCCTGCCTTAGGATACAGAGGGTATGTCATTGAAACAAATTTAGTTAAATCCCCCTATAAATGCTCATTATTACATAACTCGTGATTAATAATACAACCTGCTATTATATGAGAAGTGGTATAGCATAATAGGTAAGGATGTGGATTCTGGAGTCAGGTTTCTTGGATTGAAATGCCAGCTCTGTTACAGATTACAATTTACTGAACTGCTCTGAGCTTTGATTGCCTCCTATTTAAATAGGCACAGTAGTAGTACCTGTCATATGCAGTTACTGTATCATCGAAAGGGAATTTAAAATTGCGTGTGTCTGTGTATTGCTATTAGAATGGTAAGTTTGGGATTCATAGTAAATATTGAATACATGTTAGTATTTTTTATTATGAATTTTATCATGTTACAGAGTAAATGACATCTCTAAAAACTTAACTATAAGCAAAAAAGTTTGATGACCAGGTTTGTCTGTGGGGATATTATTGTGTTATTATGTAAGTCGGGTTTTCATAATGCTTGGATTCTATCTAAGGTTTGTTTGTGTATTTCCACTTGTATTTATTAAGAATTAAGGAAATGTGCTGAGTTTTGTTTTCCACAGAAGGATTATGGGTGTAATCCTGTTTTAAGAATATCAACAACCTAAAAGAACTTGTTGGCTTAATTATGATATATATATGTGTACCTTACACACCTAATATATGAAATCTAGATGTGGAAAACTTAGAGGTTGCTTTTTGTTTTGTTTTGTTTTTTTAGCTCTAGAACAGTGGTTGTTGGAAGGTGGGATGGGACTGGTTTTGTTCCCCAAGGGACATTGGACACTCTCTGGAGACATTTTGTCATACTGGAATGGGGAAGATAGTGCTGCTGTCATCTAGTGAGTAGAGGCCAGAGATGCTGCTAAATGTCCTACAATGAATAGGACAGCCACCCTCCCCAACAGAGAATTATCAAACCTAAATGTCAGTAGTGCCAAGGATGAGAAACCCTGACCTATGGATTACTTTAAATAGAAAGAATCCTTAGAGTGCAGGTAGATTCCTGTTGTAGTAAATAGCATTGTAATGACTGATTGGAAATATATGAGGCTATTTTCAGATACTGCCAGGCAGCTATTCTGGCAAAGCTGTACTGTGAGGTATAGCAAAGTCAGTTGAATGAGAAGTCTGGTGTTAGAAGTGTGTTAATCTTCACCCATGAAAGCAGCTTTTGGGATTTCTCTCTTCAGATGTAGTAAATGCTCTTCACTAAACCGTTGTTCTTTTAACTGCTATGGCAGTATATTTAAGGAGTCATATGTTAATTCATTTCCTGTGAGAACTGGAAGATTGTGGTACTTGGTTCGAGGTCATGTTCTCGATCAGGGTTTCTGAACCTCACACCGTTGACATTTTAGGCTAGCTGCTTCTTTTTGGGGTTGGGGTCTGTTCTGGGCAGCATCCCCAAAATCTACCCACTAGATGCTGCTAGCACCTCCAGCTGACCAGTAGAAACAACAAAAAATTTGGCATCGGCAAATGTTACCTGGTGAGGAAGGCAGAGAGAATGCACTCACTCAGTGGAGAACCCCTGTTCTAGAGTAATTTGGAAGAGGACACTGCTCTGTTCAGGGGTATTCAGGTGAACTGAATGGGCAGATACAGCAGAGTGAGGTAGGAATGGAAAAACAACAACAAACCGGGAGTACTTTTCAGCTTTAGGGATACATAAAGAATCAGAATGATGGTTGGAGACTTTCTCAGAGTACAGGATGGGGAAGCAGATGGGAACTAACAGGGACAGAAAATGTTCTATAGCTGCTCTGGGGCAGGGGTAAAATTAGAGAAAATGAGGAGAAGGATGACCCTTAGACTTACCTGAAAGCTAGATTTTCAATTATGTGCCTTAATGAAATGTCAGCTTGTAAGGGCAGAGCTGACAAGTATGGAAGAGTAATGGTTCTGTGAAATAATAGGGTAGAGGGAGGTGGTTTGCTGATTAAGTTGCTCATTATCTGGAGGCTATGAAGAAAATCAGTCAATGAGTTATTATGGCGAAATATAACTCATTTTTTCAGAAGCCAAACCACAAAAAAAATTTAAATTACCTGATTTGTTTTTCATGACTTTTGACAATCCTTGTTTATCAACAAGTTAATGAGGTAAAGTGTAATGCAATGAGTTAATAGATATAAAACATTTAGAAGAGTACCTGCCCCCATGGTAAGCTTTCAGTGCATCTTAGTTATCATTAACTGTTAAAACGAAAACCATGAATAATCATAGTCAGTATGGTTTTAATTCTAAATTATTTTAGTCTAATTCTTTGAAAATTTGTAATTCTTCCATGATAGATAGACTACATGTTAACTTCCAGACAATCAGAACATTAAGTTAACCAGAACATCCAATTTACCAACTATTTTGAGCAAACTAGACTTTTATTATAATCTGCTGTATACTAAGGTTTAATATGTATAGCCAGGCAGTTTCCACCACTGATCAGATTTGTAAATTATATCACATTCAGAGGGATTTAGGGATTAAACTAACATCCTGCTTAATTGTTTGCTGGCCGTGAACCTTGTTTGGAGGTTTGAACCCATCACCAGAGAAGAGTGAAAAATACCTAACGGTAGTCAACTTTCAGGGCTAGCGCACAGTTTATAGGAATTTGCTGAACCGACTTCATTTTATATAGCCATGATGTATGGACTATGCTGTTTCAATCAGAAAGTATCAGATTAGTCAAGGTTAGTTCATTTGCCCCAGCTAAACCAGGTTCATTATTACCCGGGGGTGTGAAGGGACCAAAGATTGCCTTTTATTTTAACTTCAAGGAGTTGAGGAGAGAGAACCTCTGGAATGACAAGCTGGCATTCAAGGGACTCTTTTAGCTATTATCTTATCATTATTAAGTGACCTTGGGCAAGTCTTTTGATCTTGTAGAAGCTCAGTTTCTGACATTTAATGGGACTAATAATAACCCCGCCACACAGTTATTGTAAGAGTGAACTAATTTTGAAAGCATATGAAAATTATGAAGCTCGATGATCTGGTCTACCTGTTCTTTCTAGTTTCTATCCCTATTGTTTTTTCTTCTACATTACTAAAACGATCTTTCTCAAATGTATATCTGAACACTAAGTGCCCTGTTTAAATCTCTCCAGAGCCTTCTACTGGGTAGTGAATGAAGTCAGAAATTTTAGCTCAGACTACAAGAGCCTGTTGGGTCTGACATCCACCTACTCTCTCACCTCACATGTCCTCACTCATGCCCTCACTGGCTATCCAGTATTTAGAATACTCTAAGCCCATTCCTGTATGTCTGCCTTTGTGCATGACACTGCCTCTCCTGGCAGTGCCTTTCCTCCCTTCATCCATCTGCCCAACCCTGAATTTGCACTCTCTCCCCTCAGCAGGGCAGTCAGTATTGTAACTTGTTGCCAGTACTATATCTTGGATACATTTCCATTTTAGATTTTATTTTTAACTGTTGAATTTTATTTTTCACTTTCCTTCTAGAAAAATAGGTTTTTATAGACAGGATCTGATACTTACATATTTCTTTGTATTTCTAATGTTGGATAGTGCCAATTAAAGAAAGATGGTTCAGGTCATCAAAAAAGGCCCTGATGGCTCAGGACTCCGATGGGAACAGAAATGGGTAGTTGTTGGTGGTGATGGGTAGTTGGTGGAGGAGTAAGTGTCCTGTTATAGCTTTGGGCAAAAACTAACCTTAGCCATTTAGAATCTTGAATGTAGGAGGAATTCATTTTCCTTTTTATTTATGAATAAAAAATTTTGGGGCAACAAACATGACCAAGTAGAGTTTAGTAAAGACAACAAATAATAATAGGACACATTTGTTGAATACTTACGGGCCAGTACTATTCTAAGTGCTTGGCATGTTTTAACTCAGTTAACTTTCACAATTCCATGAGGTAAGTGTTATCACTCTCTTCCATTTATAAATGAAGAAACCTAGGCACTGAGGAGGTATGTAAGCCCAGTGCACAAAGCTGCTGTGTGGGATCCAGCCCCAGGCTCTGGAGCTTGTGGTCTTTACACTGAACTTTATCATCTCACAGCAGGAGGACACTTATTGTCCAGACATTGGTTTTCAACCTGTTGAGTTGGTGCTGTTGTTTTCATTGAATAGCCATAAACTTAAGTAGATTGCATTTTTTAGAATTGTTTTAAAAGGGGGGGAGTCAGTAATATTTTTGAATAGTTCATACTTAATGTTTTAAGCTTAGCATTGAGATTTTGCATTTAGATTGAAATTTTTCTAGAATTTTATTTTAAAAAGGTGAAAATCAATTAAGTTTCCCATTCAAAATTCACCTCAGTTTATTTGAATTTAATGCTATTTTTGATTAATTCAGTGAATGAAGAAAAAAATCTTTGCAATGCCTTCTGTAAATCCGAATCTACTGTTTCCATGTAGTGGGTGTACTATCCATGGCTCTGTTTCAGGGCCAGCATTTTGAGTGAAGTACATTTTGACTATTTATAAACATGGTATGGTGTGTTTAGACTTGGATCATTTAAAGCCATACTGAGTTAAATATTATTTTTTTTAATGGCCCATCCATATAAATACAATTAGAGGCTGCAGTACATTTTCACATTTGTGTTGTTTCAAGTAAATCTTAGTTGTAGTTGCACTTTGGCATCCTCTTTACATTTGACACTCGCTATATATCTCATAAACTCTCAAGGGCTAAGCTGGGGTTGTTTTTTCCTCATTTGTGATGAGAGTGCTCAATAAGTAAAACTCTAAGGAGATATTCTATACATTAGTATTTTATTCTCACCCTCCTGCCTCAGCCAGGATATTAATTGGAGTGTTAGGAAAACTTTCTGAAACGGTTAGATTGAACAAAGTTAGAGGTTTCAGTGCTTTGACACTTGTTAAAATGACATTTAAACAGTAAATGTGCCTTGTACTCAGATGAAGTGCATAGTATATATCCTTCCCTGAATGTATGTGACCGCAGCATAGGGTGTTTATTTTGTTTTGTTTTGAGGTGCACCAATTTACATTTCCAAGTGTTCCAAGGAACACAGGCAGTTTGGGAAACCTAAAGTCATGTATTTTAGAATTAATCAATTACTATTTAAATTGCTATTTTAAAGATTCAGAAATTATTCTTTTTAATTCGATTATTATTTAAAGGAAGTAGCCAATAAAAGTATTAGAGAATTGAGTTGTTTGACAGAAGAACCATTCTTAAGTTCAAATATTTTAATTATTCTAAGTAAGTCTCTTTGCTTAATTAAAAAAGTAGAATTGTAAAGATGAGTCCATTTTCCCACAACTGAGGTTGGAATTAAAATGCCGTGATTTATTTTTATTGGAAAGCAGTGACAGTTGAGACAGAGTTCAGATATCTTTGGTTAACCAAACAGAGACTTTTGAGAGTTTCTGGAAAAACTCAACTGTTTTGAGATAAAGTAAAATTAACTTAACAAAAGTGTAACCATAGGTCAACCTGTCTATAGAGGATGCATTATGACCATGGACTTAGGGTCTCCAGGACTTAGGACCTTTTCTAGAATAAGCTTTGAAATGTGATTACTGTAATAGATTTCCAACAATTTGTGAACCTAAGAGAGCTCTTTGGCTGTTGTGCTTTTATTGTTATTTTTTAAAATTAAGATATTTTCTGGTTTACATGCTTAGAACCAGCTGGGATTTCTCTCAAGAACAGATTTTTTTTTTTAAATAAAATTTAAAACTGCAAATCGTAGGAGATGTTTATAGAGTTATTCATCAGAGTTAGTATAGAACTCATAAATCAGAGCAGGGAAATGGAAAGAATTTTTTGTTTGTGGCTATGGTGTATATCTATATGTGTATGTCTGTGTGTTTGTATGAAAACATACAGTGTCACGTGTACTAATAGGTGATTACAAATTGTGGCAGACTGAATAATGTCTTTCTCCCCCCAAAAGAAGTCCACATCCTAATCTCTGGAACTTGTGACTACATTTTTACATGGCAAAGGGGATGGAATTAAAGTTGCTAATTAGCTGACCTTGAGATAAGAAGGTGATCTTAGAGGATTCAGATGGGTCCAGTGCAATCACAGAGGCCTTTAGAAGTGGAAGAGAGAAGCAGAGAAAAGTGGAGTGATGCCAGAGAAGAAGGGCTCAAACTGCTGTGGCTGGCTTTGAAGATGGAGGAAGACACGTGCACCAAAGCATGTAGGCAACCTCCACAGGCTGGTGAAGGCAAGAAAATGGATTCTTTCCCAGAGCCTCCGAAAAGGAATGTAGTCCTGCTAACATCTAATTTTAGCCCAGTGAGACCCCTTTGGGACGTGTGGCCTCCAGAACTGTATTGCTTTCAACTCATGAAATTGATAGTAATTTATTATAACAGACATAGGAAACTAATACAGGACACACATACGTTGTGATCTGTTTAGGTGGAGTACCTGTATTTGACTATGACCTCATGTTATAGCCAGTATTTTCTAGTGATTTTTGGTTCTAATCGAAAGTGTACATTTAGAATATGTATTCAGTAATGATCTGCTTACTGCTCTGAAAAGTTTTAAAAGTAGAATAGTGAAACACTTGCTCTTGTGGCATTATTTTGTTAAGTTTTCCTTATGAATTTCCTGAATTGGAACAAATTGGGATGCAGTAGATTATGCTTAAGTATCCAAGATAGCATGCTTCCCTGTGGGGAATTCCATTATAGCTATTCCACTATTGCCCTTTGACATTCCTCTTAAAAGTAGCTGGGTTTATCTCCATGGCACTGTTCTGCTGCCTGGGGATATGTAGTCTTTCTACTCTCAAGTTGTTTCCAGTCCACTGGTTGAGAAAGGCACACAGAGTAATTACAGATCAGTATGGTCGTACAGTAAAACAAATAATGCAGAGAGATGTTACGAAATGCCTAGGGATCTCAGTTATCCTTGCCAAATGTTGTTTCAGCATATAAAATGCTAATTCAGATTTTAAAAGAAACATTATGTTGCTCTGGGCTCCATTACAAGTTGTAAAGCATAAATTCCAACTTGACACCTGACACCTGTTAAGAAAAACTTCATATTTTTGTAGCCATGGATGGTCTCCAGAATCATTTTGCTATGTACCTTTCAGAGAAGGATGAAATAATATGGAGCCCAATATAGTTTATTCAAGAACATTTATAAAATATGTGAAATAGAGAATGGTTATTTTTTCTTATTTTTTTTTTTTTAGTCTTTCCTATTATCATTTTATAATTGATATTAATTGAACTCTCGGTTATGTTTTGTATATTTGTAAAACTAGTTTGGTAATTGAAGTAGTACAGCTTAGATTTAGAATTGGGGGTCAGTAATGTTATTTCAGCTCACGAATTTGTCACACAATCACAATTATAAAACGTTAGCTTCACTGACAATTTTGGCACACTGTGTAAAATGTGATTACAAAGATACATTTTCATTATATACAGTAGTTTCCTATAAAATTGGTGGTGCATCATGCTCAGTTATTTAAAAAGCTCCTGGCCTAAAGATAGTTGCTATGGGCTTATGCTTTTTCTGTAACTCCCTTTTTTTAGGGGAGGGGTAGTTAGCATGAGCTGTGATTGATTGATTATCTCTGTAATTACTTAATTCATCTATGTATTGTGTTTCCTCCTGCTCCTTTTTTTGTTTGTTTTTTAAATCAGTCTCCATCAAATTTTCCTTCATTCTAGCATTCTACGTATGAATTTTCTTTTCACTGCTGTGGAATGGCAGTGTTATGGAAACCAGAAAAAAACTTGATATATAGGCATGACAACTAAGGGGAAAAGCAGAATCCTTTTGATTCATGAAGTTGAGACTGAATTATAAATGTCAAGTGATTGTGAAAGACAAACCAAGTAGGAGTTTAAATTATTTTCAGAAACAAAATACGCTCTTTTATATATAGCATGTTTTGCTTTGTCTGGAAGTTTCTTCTTCATTCACTTACCAAAGGCACTTAGCCACCCACCTCTTTATTCATATTAAGTTTACTAAACAAAGGAGCAAACTGTGAGTCACAGCATTTGGTTGTTCTGATGTCACGACGTTGACCGGAATGATGGCATCAATCAGAATATTGTTCCTCCTAAAAGTGATTATCAGAGCTGTGTTACTAAGTACATATAGCTTTATTCCTTGCCTCATTGGTCACCTCATAGTTTCACATACTATCGACTCTAGTCTGTTATGTCCAGGGAGTGCTGTCAGCAACATGGTAGCAACTGTGGATCGCAGGCCTTGCCATCTTCCCTTGTCTGCTGAAGGAAGAAGTGTCCCTTCTCCTCTCCAAGGGTATCCTTTCTCTGCCCGTCTTTTCTGTTCTCTTGTTCTGTAGTAGATGATTTCATCCCGCAATTTTAGTCTCTCCCTTTCCACTGTCTCTTCTCTATAAGCTCCTCAAATTAATCCTCACCCTTAAGACACACATACACATAACACCTCCCCAAAACACAAAAACCCTCCCCTCAACTCTGCTACCCCCTCAAGCTACCACTTCTTTTATTGCTTTTATAACCAACCCTTGACAAGTAATGTGCACTCATCTGTATTTCTTAGACTGACTCACTTCCTTCAGCACTTTGCAGTCACCTTTCTCTCTTGGCAAAGCTGTACTCTTGACAGTTCCTGCTTCTCCTTTGTCACAAAATCCATCAGACTTTTCTCAGTCTTTATCCTCCTTTCCATCTGTGCATTTGACCTTCCATACAGCTGGGGTTTTGAAACTGCCTCTTTCCTTTCTCCTGTACCTGACATTCTAAGATTTTCTCTGCCTGTCTCCTCTCTGGTGGTGACATGATTTCAAACTTGCGACTTTAGTGGTCACCACTTTGCTAATAATTCCCAAACAGTGATCTCCAGCCCTAACTGGTACTTGAGCTCTGGTCGCAAGTATTCAGCTGACTTTCCTACCTGTGAGGTTGGCCAGCACTCAAACCCTGTACGTCTGAAGCTGGGCGTCCTGCTTTTCTTCTCAAGTCTCCTCCCTCCAGGGCCATGGCCCTGTCATCCTTCCATCAACTTGGGTGGAATCTCAGGGTCAGCCAGTCGCTAACCAGCACTACTTTTGTCTTGGTGATGATGTCTTTTGGATTCATCATTTTAGAGCCTCTGCCTTTCCCCACAAGGACTAGGGTATAGGTCTTTCTCTCTGACTGGTCTCTCTTCAGTTTCTCGTCTTTCTCAGTTAGTCTGCACACTGCCGCTGGATTACTCTGCTTATGCGCGAAGTCCTCTTTGGCACCCTGTCACTTACAGAATGAGACAACACATTTTGGGCTGGCTCTCTAGGCCCTCAGTGATCCAGTCCCAATTTCCCATCCCAGCCTCATCATAACTTCCCCTCTTCACACTCTGCTCCAACTGGGTGAAGCCACCTTTGGCAAATTCTGATGTCTCTTTCTTCAAAATGTCCCCGAATAGCACTACTTTCCAGTACATACACTATAAACCACCCAAGTTCAAGCTGTCGTCGTCCCGTGGAGTCCTGCAGGAGCATTGTTCTCTCGTGCTGTTTGAATCACTTAATGTCGCACTTGATTCAGCTCTCTGCTCACCTTCTCTTTGATCACTCTTATAGAAATCCTCCTAAATCATTGTGCCTTTACCCAGCTTTATATTTCTTCTTTATATTTATCACTACCTGACATTTACTTGTATATTGATTTGTGGATCTGTTTGTCCTTCTCCTTCACTGGAAAATAAGCTTCATGAGAGCAGTGACTTTGCCTGTCTTGTTTGCAGTATACCCAACACTTAGGACAGTACCTGTGGCTGTGTTCTCTGTGTTCAGTAAACATTTGTTGACTTTTAAAATGTGGAGTAGAATAAGTTTAAAATATGAAGTGACTGAATGAGCAGATGTCTGATACTTGCCTGTCTCATGCTGTGGCATCCCCACTTTTCTCACATGTCTAATTCCTACCCACCCTTTTACAACCTTTTCAGCTGTCTCTTCTTTCACAATGCCTTCTCTGATCTTGCCAATTCAGAGCTCCCATAGAACTTTATATCTCATATGGGTTGCATTCTGCTGGGAGGTGTGGTTATTTGTTTACGTTTCTATCTCCCTTTTGGTCCATATTTAGTGTTCATTTCATCCTACTACCCCTGTGTGCTGAGCTCCTTGTACTCAATGGGCATCTATAACCTGTTAGTTGGATATATGTTTTTTGTACCTTCCTGGGAGAAAGGTTCCCCTCACCCTTGTTTCATGCCTGGAGGAGTGCCATAAAGTCATCTACATGTGGAAGGACTGATGCCACTTGGGAAGAAAGTTAGAGGCAATATTGCAGGTGCTTCGCCTTTGTGAAAGGCTGCAGCTGGGCAAGCCATGTGAGACATGACACTGTACTTCATAAAAATCCACAGGAGTATAGGGGTGCTGTCCACATAGGCATTTGCAGCAGTCCATGTGGCTCATAGTCAGCCCAGAACTTTTCATTTAAGACTGAGTTTTATCAGCTGAACTCATGTATCAGAGGCATGGTAGGAAACAGCACAGAACATGGGGAATAAACATGTTCCATAAAAGTTAAAGTGTCACAGAGCAGAGAGTTGTTAATGTTAAAGTTCTTTCTCACTTGTAGTTGTAAAATGCGTTTTAGAAGGTGAAAGATTAACGAGGGAAACAATAAACTGCCTGAAATATGTCCCTCAGATTGTGATTCCACTTTTATTGATGTAGACTTTGTTATTATTTTGTTATGGTATTTATCTAACACGTGTTAATTCAAAGTTAAACTATTATCCTAAGTCCCTGTTAGGAAGGTATCAAAATATACAGAACAACATATGATTTATAATTTTAAAGCATGCGATAATCGCCACATTGCTGATTTTAGATTGCAGTATGTTTTGCCTTGAGGGGAAACATAAGTCAACCTTAGGGGAAAAAAAGCAAATGGATTGAATGTATATGTTCATCTAGTAGACATCAGTACTTGATAATATGATAAGGAAAAAACTTAGTAGAGTATTTTTTGGATGGGTGAAGGGAGGAAGTTTTTGTGATAGAAAGATGAATTATTTTATAATTTGTTACTCTAGTCTGTTTAACTACTAAGCACTGATTTAGGTTTTAGCTTAGCAGTTCACTGTGTGTGCTATATAAAGACTTAGGATCTCTTTACTAAAAGGCTATCAGAATTATAGAATGCAGATGTTGCATGAATGATAAATTTAAAATTCATGGCAAATTTTAGGGAGTAGCAAATGAAACGTTATGTCACCTTGATTTTAACAGCGGTATTCTTATAAGACATAAAGGATGTTGCCTTTAATTGTATATTATAAGGTAAGTTAGAGGGAGTGTAGTGTGTATATGCTAAAATGAAATGCTGTCATGAAGGTTTTAGCCTAATACATGTATTTGACTGAATCTTCTTAACTAATGTCAGCGTTTTCTAAATTTTCCCAGAACAGAGTTGTTAGTATAATAGATTATGGCAAATCTTATACATTATTTTTCTTTTGTGGAGATCAAAACCAGAAATTTGGGTAGTTTTTGAGTTTTATTTTTGTGGAAACTAGGTCTAAGAGTACTTCCAATTCCATATCTGCAGGATGAGGACTCAGCTGGTTGATTGTCCGTCACAGTTTGTTGGAAAGACCTATTTTTTTTTTTTTTGCATTCAAATGCTTCTCAGAGTTCTGTTTATAATCATTGTCAGAAGCAGAGAGTGTTAGGAATCTTCCACTTGAAAGAAAAATGACAAAAAGAATAAAATCATTGCTTGACTTGTCCATGGTTCCGTGCTCAGCCTCTCATCCTAATGCCGTTGAGGATTACTCTTGCTCACTAGAGAGCACAGAATGATGGTGTGTCAGCAATCTGAGCACAGTCCAAAATGCGGTGTGTGCCTCTCATTTCTGATTAACCACTTGGGACCTTTTGATATTAAAGTTAAGTTGTGTTTAAACTGTTTTGACACGTGTTGTTCAAAGACCATGTACTTTTAACCAAACCAGAATTACTGGTCTGCTAAATTTCTGCCTTTAAGGCAAATTTTACCTGTGACTGACCTTCAATATCATTAATTTTAAGAATAATGAAAGCCTCTGCAGTGACTTTGTTCTTGAAAATTATAGATACTAACCTCATAAAATATATGGATATATAGATTCTTACTCCAGAGTATGTTTTTATGTAATTTCAAGCTCCTTTGTGCATTACATACCAATAAATAATAATAAGTTTTTAGTGTATTTACGCTCCCCCCCCCATAATCGTGAACTGTAGAGCTTTATGGATCAGTTATTTGAGGAACCTAGAGTAGTGAAAGCTAATTCCCTTGGAGCTGAGTGTTAGGTGCCCAGACCGCTGAAAGGTGGGCAGGACTTCAGATTGCTGACATTGCCAAGGCCGGATAATGGCTGCTTTCTTGGAACAAAGCAAGTATTCCCCACCCCTAACACCTGCCCGACTCCTCAATCCACCCTTGCCAAAATATGCACTCTAAAAGTACTAGAAAAAAGAAGATTTATCCTGTGGAGGAGAAGATCAAACAGAAGTTCATTCGGTTCATTTTTGACTGAGGACTGCTAGTATAAATATTTAATCATAGATCTCGGTAATGACATGTGTTTAAAATGAAATTTATTCTTCATCTGTCTTCATGTGAAGAGTCAGCTTGCCATGGACACCACTTCATGTTGTAGTTACAGTTGTAGTTATGAGAAGTTCAGAGTAAAAAAAGAAAATTATGGCAATTTGAATGGCATTATTAAAACAGTGAAAATTACGCACAGTTTATAACGCAAAACTATTTCCTGCATTAGTTAATTCTCCTGTAGTTACAGATGGGCAATGTCATGTGAGGCATGCTGGTAGACAGATGATTCACTTTTACTGACTTGAAGTAATTTTTCTGTTTCTTTGAAGCATAAACCAGAAGTTTCTCCTTGTTCTTTTTTTCTTTTCTCTACCTTTCCCCTAATTTAGATGATCACAGGTTAATAATTTGGATTGATCACATGGGTGTTGATTGTTAATAAAAAACTGTCTATCCAAGGATCATTTAGTCAACTGAGACAAAATAAAAATCTGGGAAGGAAAAGCATAACATGTAAGTGAATAAAATGAATTTACACAGGGTGACAAGTAAATAATTGACCCTGATGATTGCTCGCTTGGTAATTTACTTCTAGATTAAATAGTAAGGGAGCACAATGAAATATTCTAACTTTTAATATATATAAACCCCTGGTTGCAAAAGCAAGAATGCATGAACATGGTTCTTGAGTTTGGGCCCTTGGGGAAGTCAGAGAAGCTGTCTGCTGGCTCTCTGCCTGCAAATAGGCCCAAAGGAAACAGAAAACAGTAGACAAGGAAGAACAAACACAAGCTGCCTCTTATATGCCTCCCTCAAATATTTGGTAAGGGATTTCAGGAGAGCACATTTTTTTAGCAGATAATCTTTGATAGCATTGAAATAGTTTCTTTTAGGAAGAAAACTTTGAAAATAAAGCAGTGGCACCTTTATTTGACACTGGATAGGAAATGAAGCATATTCATGGACGATTATTTATCTAACTGGAGTTTATGATGTCAAACTCCTAAACCTTTTTGCTTTTTCTAATTTATATTAAATCTTTCCTTAAACACATCAAGGAATTCTTACACTGATTGAACAGAGACTACACAGCATAGATTAACCCTATCTGGAGGATTTAGGATTACCCCTACATATACTCATTATTGCTCCTTGCCTCAACACAATCCAGAATCTGTCTTTTGTAGAGGTTAGACGGTCAGTTATCACCTCTTCCACTTCATTAAATGTTTTTCTTTATGAGTTGAGAAATCAGGTGACTTACTGTGAGTTCTGTTATGTAAGGAAGTTATTAAGAAATCTGAGTATGGAGGCTTTGTGGTGAGTTGTATTTGGGTGGAGAAATCCTGCTTCTGTGCTCAGGGCTATATTTTAGAGGGTGGATCCACCCAAATTCTGATTTCACTGTTTTTAAGGCACCTTGAAAGAACAGTTAACTCCTGATTACTTGAAGCAAAAATTTACTTCTAGATTACTTTTACTTAACATTTTTTAATTCTGAGACTCGTTTTCCCATTAAGTAATTAATGTATTTATTAGACAGTACACCTATGTTGCATACCCACAAATGCATTTTAATGTTAGCTTTTACCAGCTATAAATAGGCAGTTAACGCTGGTCTAATTCTTAAGTGAACAAAAAATGGTTTTGGCTTTTTCTGCATTTTGGATCATGGGTAGTGGTGTTTCCTAATGGGCTGTGCTCTGCAGCCTTCCCTTTCTGTGTTGAAAGTGGCTGAACCTCAGTCCTGAGGGTCCTGGTCCTAACTCCAGGAAAATGGGTGAAAGGAGTTTTAGTTCAGTCCATTGATTTTTATGGAGAGAGCGGCAAATATCTAAACATTTTAAATAATAAAATATTTGCCCCCCCCAGTGTGTGTGTATGTATGTATGTATGTGCATATGTATGTATGTATATATGTGCATATATGTACGTACATATTTTAAATAAAGATGATTCTATCTATCCTAACACAAACCCTGGCTACTGCTTTGTTCTCCTTAGGGATAAAAGCATTCACATTTCAATTAATTTCTTTCTGTAAATTTAATCTGTAGACTATTCTTTGTAATGTAGTGGTTTGGAGGATCATAGGACATTTCCCAGGGAAATTGAAGAGACCCAGTGTTTTTGATCAGAGAGGCTAGAAAATGTTTCCCCCTGTTTTTTGAAAATTTTCTTTTCATTGTAGTAAAATATATATGACACAATTTACCATTTTAAAGTATACAGTTCTGTGGCATCAAGCACATCCACATTTTTGTGTATTCATCTATAGAACTTCTTCACCTTCCCCAACTTAACTCTATACTCATTAAACAATAAGTCCCTGTTCTCTCCTCCCTCAGCTTGACCAGTGTTTTATTTCTAACCATCAAGTGACATCTTGCAGCCTTACCCTTTGTCTAGAACCCGTGGTAGTAACCATTTTTGTACACCCTCTAGGTATGGACTTTGTGTTTCTGTTTCTAGTGTTTCTTCAAACCCTTTTAAACCCCATTCCCCACCTACCCCCCGAGTTTCAGACCAGTGTCCTGGGCCCTTTTTCTGGACTATACCTGATTTTGCGAGCCATTACCTCTGATTCACTGCCTGGTGGCAGACATTCCTAGTGCTGATAGCTTTGTTGCCTAGCTGTTGGTGTTGGTGTTCTGCCTGTGAGCTTCTAGACTTCTTCCCAGGTTAAGTTGTTCTGCCCACAGCTCCCTTTGCTGTCATCAATCCTGTCTAGCCTGCCCAGCTCCTGGTGGTTAACCAAGTCTTGCCTGACCATGTAAGGAATAGTACCAGACAGATTTCAAATTCTAAACCAGCTTCTTTTATAGAAGGCTATAGGAAGTCTACTATACAAGGTACTAAATGGTATTTTATTTTATTATAATGCGTATGAAAAATGAAATACCAAATACATTTCATTTACCAAAAATGTAAATAGTAGGGGGAAAATACTTTCTAAAAATAATATAGCTTTCTAAAAATAATTTTTGGGTTAGCAATTAATGGAGAATATAAAAGGGATGGATGAATAATTTCCATTAATAAATTTGACTGCAAGTTTAAGAAATTTATATTAATCCAAGTTATGAAGGTATTCACCTATATTGTATTGCTTTTTATTGCTGTATGATAAACCAACACTAAATCTAGAGTCTTAAAACAATCATTTGTTATTTGTCGTGATTCTTGGCTTGGCTGGGCTCTGCCATGCCTTTCTGTTGCTCTGTGTGTTATCCGCTGTACACACTCCTTAGACTGCCTTGATCTAGCCGCCAGGCCTGGGCTGGAGCATTGAAGGCAGCTTTACCTTCACATCTGGTACCTCACCAGAGGCTACCTGGGCCTCCCCCTCTCTCCTTGGTCTCTCGGTCCAGCCCAGCTTCTTAACGTTGTGGCAGTATCCTAAGACAGTTTTTATTAACTTTCTATTCCACCATTCTTTTAAATTTTATTTCTAACTTGATTTAATTAGTTTATTTTTAACTCTTTTAAATAAATAAATAAACACACCCAGATAATGACTTAATTGTTATAAAAAAAAGTTGATGTATGTGTGTATGTGTGTGTATCTAGTAGACTAGAGAAAGTAATTTTTGCTTGGGATAACTAAACAGTTATACTGGCTTGCACATGTAGATATAATTTTCAGATGGATTGCTCTCATGAGATATTTGTCACATACTAGAGTGTAACATGAGTTTTTGTTATGAAAACATGAGGAGAAAGCACTTCTTGTTTCTGAACAGACATTTTTATGCTCCATAGCAGTCATTGAATAGATTTTGTTTATGCTTAAAACAATGAAAAAATAAGTAAGGGCAGTTATAGCAAATTTACCTAAAAATATTTCAAAAATGGCTGGAAATGACTGGGTATCTTTAATTCAGGAATCATGAAATGAATGCTAAACTAATTTTTTAAATGCTTAAACCTCTTAATTTAAAACACAGTAATTTCTAATTTTTCTAAATCTTTTATTGATTATGGACTTTTAAAGATTTTTTATTTGTAGTTTGCCTGCTTTAGAAATAATGATTTAGACATATAGCTAACATATTACCACATATACTACATTACTTGAATATTAGAAAACAAGTGAGTATCTTATATATTCATACATAATAAATCAATGAATTTGGTGTTTCTGAAATAAAATGCAACTTCCATAATTAACAAAAATAAATAAATAGGCAATCTGAATAGGGCTCTATCTGTTAAAGGAATTGAATCAGTAATTAATAACATTCCAAAATAGAAAGCACCAGGCCAAGATGGGTTCACTGGTGAGTTCTACTAAACATTTAAGGAAGAAATTTTATCTTTACTCATCTCCTTAAGAAGATAGAGGACAAATACTTTCTAACACATTCTATGAGGCCAGCATTACCCTAATACCAAAATTAGACAAAGACATAAGAAAAGAAACTACAGACCAATATCTCTCATGAACATACATGCAAAATCCTTAACAAAATATTAGCAAATTGAATCCAATAATGTATAAAAAGAATTGTGCACCATAACCAAGTGGGATTTATCATAGATATACAAGTTCATCTCATTCAGCATTCAAAAATGAATTAATGTAATTCATCTCATCAACAGGCTAAAGAAGATAAAACCACATGATTATCAATATATGCAGAAACAACATTTGACAAAATCCAATAGCCATCTTATTAAACCAAGAATAGAGGGGAACTTCAACTTGATAAATAACATCTACAAAAACCTAACAGCTAACATCATACTTAATGGTGGGAAACTTGATGTTTTCCCATTAAAATTGGGTACCAAGGCAGGGATGCCTCCTCTCAGCACTCTTTTTCAACATCATACTGGAAGTCTTAGCTAATGCAATAAGACAAGAAAAGGAAATAAAATGTATACAGATTGGGAAAGGAAGAAATAAGTGTCGTTGCTGGCAGATGACATAATTGTCTATGTAGAAAATTCTAAAGAATTGACCCCAAAACTCCTAGGACAAATAAGGATATAAGATAATATATACGAGTTCGTTGGTTTCCTATATACCAGCAATGAACAAGTGGAATTCAGAATTAAAAACACTATATTTACATTAGTACTGTCAAAAATAAATACTTATGTATAAATCTAATAAGATTATGTACAACACCACTATGGAGAAAATTACAAAACTGTGATGAAAGAAATCAAAGAAAAATTTAATAAATGGAAAAATACTTCATGAATAGGAGAACTCTACATTGTCAAAATGTCAGTTCTTCCCACTTGATCTATAAATTTAATGCAATCCCATTCAAAATCCCAATAGGTTATTTTTCAGATATCAACAAACTGATATCACAGATGTATGAGAGGCAAACGACCCAGAATAGCCAACACAATGTAGAATAAAAGCAAAGTTGATGGAATAACCAACTTTTAATATAAAGCAACGGTAGTCAAGATAGGGTGGTACTGGCAAAAGAATAGATGAATATTCAACAGAAGGCTCAGAAATACACCCATGTAAATATAGTCAACTGATTTTTTGACATAAGAGAAAAGACAATGAAATAAATAAAAGATAGTTTTTTCAACAAATGGTGCTGGAACAACTGGACGTCAATGCGCAATAAAATGAACTTAGACACAGACCTTACACCCTTCACAAAAATTCATTCAAAATGGATCACAGACCTAAATGTAAAAATCCAAAGTATAAAACTCCTTGAATATACATAGAAAATTTAGATGACCTTAGGTATGATGATGACTTCTAGATTAAACACCAAAGACACAATCTATGAAGGAAAATTTCTGAAGCTGGCCTTCATTAAAATTAAAAAATTTCTCTAAAAAAGACACTTTATAAGAATAAGAAGACAAGCCACAGACTGGGAGAAGATATTTGCAAAAGACACATCTAATAAAGGACTGTCATCCAAAATCTATAAGAACTTTTAAAACACTAATAAGAAAGCGAACGATCCTATCAAAATAAGGCAAAAAACCAGAACAGGAACCTTACCAAAGAAAATATGCAGATAGTTAATAAGCGTATAGAAAAACATTCCACATCGTATGTCATCAGGGAACTGCAAATTAAGACAACAGTGAGATACCTACCACACAACAGTTGGAATGGCCAAAATCCAGAACACTGACAACACCAAATGCTGTTGAGAATGTGGAGCAATAGGAACTGTCATTCATTGCTGGTGGGAATGCAAAATCGTATAGCCACTTTGGAAGACAGTTTGTCTATTGCTTACGAAACTAAACATACTCTTAGCATATGATCCAGCAATTGTGCTCCTTGCTATTGACCCATATGAGTCAAACTTATGTTCACACAGACATTTATATCAGCTTTATTTATAATTGTGAAAAATGGAAAACAATTAAGAATGTCCTTCAGTAGGTGAATGGATAATTAACTGTGATACATCCAGACAATGAAATATTTTTCAGCACTAGAAAGAAATGAGCTATCATGTCATGAAAAGACATGGAGGAACCTTAAATGCATATTACTAAATGGAAGAAGCCAATCTGAAAAAGCTACATATTATATGATTCCAACTATTTGACATTCTGGAGAAGGCAAAACTGTGGAGACAGTGAAAAGATCAGTGGTTGCTAGGAGTTACATAGAAGGTTAGAGGAATTTTGGAACAGTGAAACCATATTTCATATACTGTAATGGTGAATGTAATTAGACATTTGTCAAAAACAGTAGAATATACAAAATCAAGAGTAAACTCTAATGTAAACTTTAGAGTTTGGTTAATGAAGATGTGTCATTGTAGGCTCATCGGTTGTAACAAATGTACCCCTCTGGTAGAGGGTATTGCTAATGGGGCACCGGCCATTCATGTGTGAGGGCAGGGGGTGTAGGGAATTCTCTCATACATACTGCTTTTTTCTGTGAGCCTAAAACTGCTCTAAAATAAAATCTATATAAAAGGGAAAAGAATGAAGGAAATTATGAAAAAAGAAAAAATATGTTGACATTTGCTTATATATTAAAAAGAATCCTGAGGTTATAGTATCATTCTATTACTTCAGACTAGAAATTTTTACTTTTTCTTTGGTAATGATTAAATATTTCAGAGTTTATTTTAGAAATGAGACAATTAAGATATCATAGAAACATTTCTCTTCAATACTGTTCACGAAAAGCTAAATAGTAGTATGAAAATTGGATTCATTAGTTATAATTAGGAAGAAGTATCTAAAACTGGGTTTTGCATTTTTTTGTTATATTTTTGGTATTAGAGTGTAAAATAATGTTGTTATCACTTTGAAAAGACCTCTTTCAGAAAGAGGGTGGAATCAGGTGTGGTGGCCAGCCAGTTGGTGACGTTTGTCGGGGTCAGCATGACTTTGTGCCAGTTTTATTGGCATCTGACAAATTCCCTGTTATACGTGGAAATAAAGTTGTGAATGATTTCATCCACCTGTTACACATACACTTATACATTCATTATTTAGGCTCTAACTCTGTTCATGGAGTTTCCCCCCTTTAATTATGAAGAATGCTGTAGAAGCACATAAGGCCTTCATTCAATTTGAAGTAACTATCTAAAAGGAGTTTGACTTAGTTCCTCTTCACAGTAGACAAGTGTTAATGTGATAACCTGTGTATTCTGAGTTCCCCAGTGGGTGTGGCAGCATAGTGATCTTGGATTTAGTTTCCTAGAGAATGGGTTGAAATACCAAAACCTGTTCACTAATGGACAATAGAGTAGAGACTTTTCATGGGACTTTGGGTTGAAGGAAATGTGGTGGTGGTTGTTGTTCTTGTTCTTATTTTGTTCTTATTTCACATTGTCCTGTGAACATAATTTTGTTTTGATAAAAGTGGTTTTTTTTTTTTTTGAGAGCATGACATTGAAGCAGCACCACAAAAGTAATTATGCAAAGTTGTACATATTATTATGAAAAGAATTTTTTTTGCAAACTATATAAATGCAATTCTATTTTGGTAGGTTTTTTTCTTTAATTTTAAATACTCCATTAGGTGCAGGCCTCTTTTGAAGATAATAAACTAAAGTGTACATAATGTTTTATTGCTAATTTATAAAACTCATATTTCTTCAATTTTTGCATCATTTTATACATCATAATAAACATAGGTGAAAACGTATCTAGTGTATGAGCCAAGCAGTCACATAAAACGTTTTGTCTTAGAGTGAATTAGAAGATCAAGTTTGTAGTTTTCAAATGCATATAATCCTTTGTGGTAAAAGGATGGAAATAAACATCAAGGCAATACAGAAAGAGGAGCCAGTAAGAAACGCAAGAAAATGGAAAAAAGGGTAAATGGCAAAAAGATTCATAGAAGTTGGAGGTGAGAAGGGAGGAGCTATTAGTGAAGGAGGAAGGCAAGAAGGGACCTATCAGAATGGAGAGATTTGTGGACTAATGAAAAGGCACAAAGAAAGGAAAGCATTTACATTTAAAACTTATTGAGTGCCATGAATTGTGCCAGCACTTTCTGGTATATCTTACTGTCTCTATTTTGCAGGTAAAGACACTTGAGTCTTTATGTCACAGTATGAATTAATGATAGAACCAGAGTTTGAATTCATATTATTTAACTTTTCTAGTAATATTTACTGACTTATCATGGGCCAAGCTTGATATTGAGAATACTACAATTACAAGCTAGATATGGTCCCTCTCCTCAAATGGCCTAAATTCCAGCAGGCAATAATTATACAGTTAAATATACAGTTAAATAGTTATACAGTTAAAATGCATGGTGATAAATGCTGTAGATAGGGGAATGTAGTAGGAGAATTTGGGGTGGGTGAGGACAACTCAAATAGACAAGGACAGAGAAAGCTTCCTTGAATGAAGTGGATTCTTGTTTGAGAACTGAAAGACAGGTCGGCTAAGACAAAGACCATTCTCCTACAACAAACTGCCTCATTTTTAATTTTGTTCGGTGTTTTTCATCTTTTTTCTCATTTCTATTTTTTTTTTTCAATTCCATAGAAACTAGAGTCTTGAGAAAAATTCTTATATGTTCTTCATGCCTGGGGGTTTTGTACATAGTCGGGGCTTGCAGCCTCCTTCTTGGCTTTGTCTCTTAAAAGACAAATTACTTGCAGTCAGTCACTGTTGGGCAGGCAGCTTTCTAGGAGCTGGATCTGAATGAAGGAGGTAGATACCTTGACTGCAGTTTCAGGCTAGACGTTTGGTGCTTGATTCAAGACTCACTATCATCTCATTTTGTTTTTGGAGTGCTAGGACTAGGTAAACTGGTATAACTGAAGATGGCTAATTTTCATTTACTAGCCTTTTCGGTTATGTGTATTTGATTTAATAGTTAGAAATAAAAATTATTTACTAACTTGATAGCAGTTTTTCAAGGGTTATTCAAACAAAATGAATTTTGTGTGTGTGTGTACGTATACACACATATGTGTTTTAGAAACTTTATTTCTGTCTTACCAAAAAGAAGTATGGCTTTATGGTATTGAAATTTATTTTTCATCTTTTTCCCCCCTAACCAGTGATAACTATTTCCTTTCTCTACTGAGAGTTTTTTTAGGACTATAAGTAAAAGTAAGAGGGAAAACGATGGTACAATGGGTTTCAGCTGCTAACAAAGGATGAATGGAATTCCTATAGAAGATAAAGTGGGTGGAAGGGCAGAGGTCATTTAAACGCTGGACAGAAACTGCTAATACTTAGAGTCAGCCTGAGGGGGCATGGATGAAGGAGGTTAGTGAAGGAATGTAATTTCCTTTTAAGAAGAAAAAAAAAAAAACCCCAAAAAACTGAAGGCCTTAAATAAGCAAGTCTGAGCTAAATCTTTACATTTCTAAATAAAGTTCTTTATGTTTCATTTTATCTGCTGTGTCCTCTGACATGAAACCTTGGCAAATCAGATGAGAGGCTCTCCTGACCTGGTTTTGTTTGGGTTTTTTTCCCCCCAGGCCCTGCTCCTCTATGTGGTGCAGGAGGACACCCCCCATGGAGTCATTAGCCCTGTGATCTGAGTCCAGCCCTGACTGTGGAAAGTGGCACCTGTGTAAACAGTTCTGTCTCCTGTTGTCCCCTGTTGTGTCTTGGTATTTTTTGACCCAGTAGACAAATGGTTAAGGAAAAGGGAACTTTCTAAATAGTGTCCTCTGCAGAGGTAGGCTGGCTGGATTTGGCTCGCCGTCACATTCCACTGTTGGGTTTATCTTCCTAGTGGAGCTCAGAGCAGAAGGAACTGGGAGGGCTGGGCTTCCAGAGTGCTGAAGACGACCCAGAGCTCCAGGCTTTTCATTTCTTCCGGTGGTAGTGGTGATCCAGAGGCCAGAGTCTAATCCTAAAAGGTTTTAGTTTATTGTGGTGACTTGGTTTAAAATGTAAGAATTTTGGTTTAGTGGATGGTTTAACATTCAGAAGTTAGCAGACCTCATTTCTTTTTAAATTACAGTCCCATTCACTTTTTCCCTGACCAGTTTTTCATTTCCCATAGCTAAAATGACTAAACATAATTTTCTTACATCTCCCATGGCTTAGTGTACCTTTTAGACCTTTAATACACTCAGGGTATCCTGAGAGCCTGGGCCAGGGACTCTCAGTATAACGTATTTTTATAGCACCTTTGTGGAGCACTGCACCTGGCAGCACTTGACTCAAATGTTTCTTGACTTCATTTATTTAATATTATTGAATCCTATGAGCAATCTATTTTGGACATTAGGCTCTGGGGCAGTATTGGCAGACCCCTGGGTGCTAAATTATCGCAAGGGGTCATGAATCCAGTGGAACTTCAAGCATCCTGTGTAACTGGAGTCATATGTATGGCACACAGAAGTATCATTTTCAAGTATTTGGAAGTGCCGTGTCATTTATAGCAGTAAACATTTCATAGGTTTTGTTATATTTTCTCTATATTCTCCTGAAGTGTTCTGGTATTCAAGAGTGCTCTTTAGAGCCACTGTTCTAAATTCCTTGAAATTATTGATTTTAAGAGAAACTTTAGGTGCCATCTCTCTCAGGTTGCTGCATTTACTGCATTCCAGAATTCTGTGATTACTTATTCTACTTAAAAATTATGAATTTAAAAATTTATTTATTCTTGTGCTGACAGTGAGGGAAATAATCAACTGTAAAAGCCCTAAAATTGTAAGCATAGCTAAAATGTAAATGTCTCCAATGAGCTGGAATTGCTTTTTCAGAGGTCTTTTTGCTAAAGGGGATTTGAGAACTTCTTTAGATATGGTTTGCTTGTTTTTCAAGTCAGGATATGGGTTTTTCCTCTGTGTATGTTGTTGTTAAGAAATTCTTTAAATATTCCTGGTTTTCTTTCCTTGAGTCAGAAAAATCTCACTCAGTGTCAGTGGTGTGTTGGCAAATTTCAAGAAGGGGAAAGATAGAAATTTATTAGTCCAGTGAAGGATGCCATTGGGCTCCTCTCAGAGTTACTGGCGGTATTACTGTGTGAAAAAACATGCTGGAAGATTTTTCTGACATGTGAGTATTTGTCAATACTTTAATGAGATCAAAATAGCTTAAAAATAACGTAAGAAGGATGTGCACTATGCCCCTCTGTTTAGAGCAGTGTATTTGACATGCCTAGAAACCGGCCTACATTTTTAGGTGATCTGATTGTATTTGTATAAAGTCACAGTTATTAAGAAAAAAGAGAGAGTGCTTGGGAGAGTTTGCCATGTATATTATTACTGCCTTATCAGTGAGATTACAGAAATACAAATTAGTTTTATGATAGAAATCTGACAAGTCATTTCTTTCTCCAAAGCCATACACATGTGGTATTAATTTTGACCGGATTCATGGGGCCTCTGATACCCTAACACATGAAAAGTATGCGTAAAATAGCTAGACTTATTGGCATTGATTTTCTTGAGGCTCTTGCCAACAGAGAAATACTATGTACTAAATTTGAATCTGGTTTCAAAACAAATGTCAAAATTTTGAAACACTGGATTTACTGGAAATGTAAATAGCACCTTTAATGAAGCTTTTTCTCTTGACTGCCTTGTCATTTTGTCAGCACATCAGGTAACTCCATGTTGCTAGTGCATTTCCACTTTAATACGTGATTCCCATTTTTCCTTCATTCACTAATCACTGATTGACACAGCGAAAGGAAATTCAGCCCTCTTATAAAGTCTTTTAATCAGCGAATCAACTTCTCGATGTTATAAATAGCTTCAAATTTCAGAAACAAGATAAATATGAGCCCAGACTCTTCAAAAGGGAGTTAATACCTGAGATTACCAAGCAAGAGTCATTCTTCTTTGTGTAAATTAGGTGTATATTTAACGTCCAGCTTTATATCTAATTGTTTTCAGCATATGAGGAACAATTAAACTTGATTTACTTTGGAAAATTTTTGTGATTGAGGGTTGTTGAAGGAGGGAGACAATATGTTGTTTAATTGTAAAAATATGCTGTTTTGAGTTTGAAGATGATGTAGTCTTTGACAAGGAATAAGGTGATTTAATGAAATTATGTGTCGCAAGTTGCACTGAATTAGTTTGATTAAAAGAAGTACACATTAAAATTAAAAGGAACTCCAGTACTCAAGACTTTTAGGAAAATGGACTGAAATAATTTTAGCCTTTAGAAGTGAGTTCTTTATTAAGTAGTGTGGGATTTGTTTGGGGTTACTTTATTTCACTTAATAGTCTGTCAAGAAGTTTTACTTACCTCTGAGTTTCCTCGGGGTTTAAATTAGGGCAAAGTAAATTAAGAATGAGGGAGAAAGAGTGATGACTGTAGTTTTTTGAATCTTTCTGTGTGCCAGGATAATGCCAGGAGCTTTCTTCACAGTAGACTTGGGAGATGAAAACAGTTTTGGTTCCTGTTGTGCAAAAAGTAACTGCTCAGGATCACATGGCTAGTGAGAACAACTAGCCTGTAAAGGCTGTTATAACTGTTTAGCACCAGAGTCTGTGTTCTTTCTTCTATATTAGTGCTCCTAAACAGGTGTTTTCGTAGCATCACACGTTGCTGACACCTCTTAGGGGATCTGGAAGAGCAGTTTAGAAGAGTTATCTCTTGACTAGAGTACGGGGGGAAAATGAGGATTATTTAGTCATTCATTCAACAAATATTTTTATATGCCAGAAAGTGTTTTAGATGCATCTTCAACCAAAAAGGCAAAACTGCTTTCATTATTTTATATCATACAGCTAGGATTTATATATTTATAGATGGTAATTCCTGTTTCTGATAGGGGTTGGCAAGCAATCAGAGAACAATCCTAGGTGTTCTTTATTTTGAGGGAAATACAATCAACAAAATGTTTTGAGTTGTAAGTTAATATTCTGTGGTACACATTAGATATCTAGTAACTATGTTAGTATGTGACATAATTAGAAAGTACTAAATAACCTCATGTTTTAGGTGTGTTCTGTGGGGTATTTGGTCAGTTTTTAGAAGTGCTTGATTAACTAAATAAACAAGTTTCTTTACTGCAACTTGGTAGAGCCCTTCATATGCTAATGTGCATTGTCAGTCTTGTGCAGTATTTCCCAACCTTATTTGATCATAAACCTTTTTCTCTGAGAGCTGTCTAGCCCAAAAAGTGTTCAGGAGAACTTACGTTACTATTAGATATAGGAAGCTATGTTTTCCTCCTTTGCCTTTTTTTTTTTTCCCTTTCTGCTTATAAAGCACAAGGCCACCTCAGCATTTCTAATGGTAGATTTATTAAGCTTTACTTTAGGTGCAAAGATTAAATATCTGATGACTATAATGTGTCTAAAGAACAGTAACAGGTTAGGTTTTCATTTTGCCCTGAACCGCTTCTCCACTTGTCATGAAGTTGCTAGATGAAATTATTGTTATTTCCTTAGAAATAGGCACTTACACAGGCATGGAATTAACTGATGCTTTGGTTTCTGAAGGTAGGTATTTACTACCATTATGTTTTCAGAGGTTCAGACAATTGTCACTATACTTTAGACCTAAATAATAATTATAAACTGTCTGCAAGCTGAGGACTCATTCATTTTCAGTTACCCTTAAAAAGAAACACATCCCCTCCCTCCGAGGAGATGGTTAACTGAAATAGGACTGCCCACCCTGGACTCCACTTCTAGTCCACACAGAGGCTCACTGTTTGAGGCTGTTAACTGTGCGCTCTATTTGTCTTAATGTGTGGGCAGAGAAAATACAGAGGGCTGAGAATCAAGGTTGATCTCATACCAGGAACCAGCCTCCTACAGAGGGAGGTAAGCATTAAACTGAGGAAGTGAGGTACAGAAAATGTTTTTATTACAGCTGTAGGGCAAACGCTGTTCTTTATCTCCCCAGCACCCAGACCCTGTGTGGCACAAAGAAGGCATCAATAAATATTCACTGGATGACTAAAATAATAACTTCCTCTTTATTTCTGTATCCTGAAGTCAGAGGTAACTGTCAGGAAGCTGAAGATGGTTTCTTTTTTAAGTTGGTATTTGCCAGGTGCTGGACTAAGTGTTATATGTACGTTGTCTCATTTAATTCTCGCAACAACCAAATGAGGTATTTTTCCATTTTACCCCTTTTCCTGTTTAGAAAAAAAAAAGTGCAGCTCGCTGCCAGCATTCATTTAACATCATGTGTATGAATGCTACACTTTCTAAGATTTGACATGTTCAGTGATTGAGAATTACTGTATTTTGTACATGGAAATACTACTACTAAAAACAGACTGCTATAACTAGAATGATGTCATTTCTTTCCATAGTCTATCGATATACTAGAGCAATGCGAAATAATAATAAAAGCGAGATATATCGTGGCAAACTTTGGGATAAGATTAGAACAGTAGTAATCCACGAGTTATCTTGAGGTAAATGGGCTGCAGCCATAAGCGGTGTTGGCAGGTATTCTTAAGGCAAATGGGACATGGGTTACAGATGGGTAAACTGAAGCTTGGGACCATTAGATACTGTCCCCAAAGACCCACCTCTTAGCTAGTGGAGCTCGGATCTGAAGCCACGTAGACTGACGCTGGTATTTGCAGTTTTAACCAGTATCCTGTGCTGCTAGGCTTCTCTACTGGCCTCTGTGGTGATAATAGATGGGGTTTCAGTTTTAAGACCGTGTCCCAGAACTTAATAGTAAACCTTTGTTTACATTGGAAGGAGTAAAACCAACATATGATTTGAGCTAGGAAATCAAAGCTGCAGGGAAGTCAGTAGTGTTTTCTCTGTGACATCACAGGAAGTTTCCATAGAAATGATTATGGTATTATGCATACTTAATTATAACCTTGAGTAGTAAATAAGCTGCCTGAGGAGACAAAATGCTGAGGAATATGAAGTCATCATGAAAGTGCCTTTTAGGTGTAGATGAACAAACTTAGCAATTTGAGGCGTAGATGCCTAGTCCCTTTCAGTATTTTCCAAACCGTATATCTGTCTCTGGATGTATACTTAGGGAAAGGTCAGGTTGGTGGTTGCCTTTGGGAAAGGGAGGAGCTTGTTATCAGTAAACTCATGAAGGGGCCATCTGAGTTTTGGCAAGTTCTATTTCTTGGCCTGAGTGTTTCCTTTTGTGATAAATCTTTGAACTGAATATCTTATTTTGTGTATGTTTCTGTGGATGCTTTATTTCAAAACAAAAGTTAGACTATGTATTTATGTAATTTTTGAGCCATATAGGAAAACTTTTAGACAGAGATCTTAACTTCATATCTGCTTGTGTGTGTCCCTGTCTCTCATACACACACACACACACACACACACACACACACACACACACACGTATGTATATATGTATGTATGTATGTATGTATTGGAGGTTCTCTTGGTATGGTTTTTCAGCACCTCTTGTGCTAGCTGCCAGGAGTAGGCTAGTCCCTTAGTCCACCTTTACAACCCTGGCCCACAGACAGACATAATCCTCATCACTTAGGTGCCTTAGCACAGCGGAAAAGAGATTTTACCAAATATCCAGGGAGGAAAAGGCAGAAAAAAAAAATACCAATAACAACAAAGGAACATAAACCTGAAAAATAGCCTCTTTTGTTCAGATTTGAATCTCACAACAGCTAATTTATTCCCAAGGCTCTTAGACTCTGTCCTCTTCCATCACTGAGAGAGTGTCTATTAACTCTTAAATAAAGACCTCATACTCGGTCCCAGTTCCCAGGCCAAGGGACCTTTTCTTCATGTGACTGGCAGGGCTGTGTGGTGAGACCTTGCCTCCTGATTATATCGATGGAGTGATGTGTTCCCTGACAGGGCCTACACTGTAATAATTACTCAGCTGTACAATAAGCCAAGCAACCTTAGGAACAAAGACTATTTGTCCCAGAGGGAACAATTCTGGAATGACAGTTTTAACTTGCAGGCAATATCTGTATATACTGAAGTAGAACATAACAGTCCTGGAATAGCTACAGGCACTTATTTATGTTTAAAAGAAAAAATATGCCCCAAATAACTCTGCCGGGGGTGGAGTCCTTGTGCTTTGTCTCTGGGAGGCTGACACATCTGCAGCGTTTCTGCTGAAATGTAAAACCTACCACTAACCTTACTTAGCTGGGGGAAGGTGAAGAGGAAAAGGAGCTAATATTTGTTGAGTGTCCTAGACCTCTAGCCTCAAGTACTTTGCATATTTGCCCTCTTTTCAGCCTCCCAGCCCACAAATGAAGAAATAAACAGGGAAGTCAAGCAGTTTGCCCAAGAGCACACAGCTAAAAGTGAGAGAACAGGGAGAGGTCTCAAAGCTTGTTCTTTTCCTACACACTCTACTTTCTCTTATAGCATCAGGAAATATTGATTTTATTTTAAATGTAGGATACTGCATAAATGACTCTTGAAACAGAACATGTGTGACTGATAATAGTGTCTGCAGAGGAGCAGTCAGCAGGGGAGAGCAGTCGTGTCCTTGCCTGCGCAGCCTGTTCTTTCCCTGGCCTACTGCTGACTGTGTTCTGACTTTTCATGTCCAGAGCTGTGACGAGGCGTAAGAACGCTCATGCTAATTCACCATGACTTCTGTCACACTCGGCCCCAGGTGGCACCTATTGAATAGAACACCAGGTCTTTAAAAGGGAGTGTTTTAATGGGACTAAAATAACAGCAAAATATCAGCACTCGTTGCTGACGGCTGCTTTATGACATACTTGACTAATTGCAGAGTCCTTTCTAAATTGATTTAAATGGTTTGGGGAGGGTATTGAGTTCATTACTATGATAAATGTTAGCTTTATTTGGGGTGGAGGGCATTTGAATGTGGCATCAATGGAAATAAAATTGTGGAAACCACATTGTACTTCATCTGAAACATTTGAAAAAGCTTCTACTGGAACTGCTGAGAGTCTGTTCAGAATAACTATTTAAGCCAAAGCTATCCTTACTAGAAGGAGACAGTTGAATTGTATCCCCAGGAATTTTCAGTGTGTGTGTGTGTATGTGTGTGTATATTTTGTTGAAAATGTCAAGGTGACTACCATTGAAAAAGTCAGGTACAAGCGATACGTTGATAAACTATTTCCTCAGTGACGCAGCCACCAAAATATTGGAGAATAAAAGAGCATGTGTTTAACACTCCCTGCTGAAAGCTTGAAGCTCAGATTTTAAAAAATGATATAGGGAATATGGAAGAAATTATTTTGCCAATTTTGGCCACTTCTGCACAAAGCTTCTCATTTAGAATTTATTGAACTGCAGCAGGCAGGTTGAAATTATTAAATAAGCCAGAAAAGCTTTAAAGATTTTGAGTATGTTTTTAGATGTGGGCTTTTTTCCTGTCAGATTTTCAGTGAGTTATAATGATCACAACTACATTTTCATTACTTTTTGTACTATAAATAAGGGCAGACTTTTCAGAAATGTTGAGGAAAACAGCGTATTATCCCTCGGTTGTCATAACTATTAGAATAATAATATTTGTGCAGTGCCTTTGATTTTTGTAGTTTCGTTTTGCTTTCATCTTGCAGCAGTACGAGGGTATAAAGAACTACTGAATGTATGAACACCACGGTTTATGGAAGTGATGAACATGGAAAGATTGTGTTGTTAAATAGGAAGTCGAACTGGTATGGTGTGTCTTTGCCATGTTAGGATTTCACTTTAAGAATGAATGGGTCATGGGGAAGCTATTTTTCTACAATCACGCTTTTCAGTTAAGATATTATGTTGGTTTCCAAGCTACGGTAACAAAAGACCACAAATCGGGTATCCTAAAATAAAAGAAATTTGTTCTCTCACAGTTATCCTAGTGGGAAGGCTGCAGTCAGGGCACTGGCAGGGCCCTGCTCCCTCAGAAGCTCTTGGTAAGAATCCTTTCTTCTGTCTTCTTGTCTCCCGGTGGTGGCCAGCAGTCCTTGGTGTTCTACAGCTTGCCCTTTCAGGGCTGCAAAATCTGCCTCTGATGTCATGTCACATGGCCTTCTCCTCTCTTCGTGTCTCTGTGACTTCACATGGTCTTCATGTGAGGACACCAGTCATTGGATTTAGAGCCCACATGAATCTAGTATGACCTCTTTTTTAACAAATTATATCTACAGAGACCCTATTTCCAAATAAGGCCACATTCTGAGGACCCAAGTGGACATGAATTTTGGACTATTTAGCCCAGTATGGATATTCTTCCTTATTTGTTCCAAAGCACATTTGCTTCATTTACTGACACCTTATTTATATCTGGTATTAACGTGCTTAAACACTTTAGTTTATAGGTGGCATATGTCTGATTAATTTTTAATGAGACCTTAACTGCTTTGTTAGACTGGGTATTGCTTTTATGAAAATGGGAATAAACTAAAGTGCTTAGGTTGCTTGTCACCTTGAAGAGCAAGGGTGAGAACGAGACAAGAGTGGAGCAGGGGAGTTGTCGTAAAGAAAATAAAACTATATGAAACAAGCTAACTTAAAACTTTTAATCAGAAACTAGAAAAATAGTTGCTAGTAGCCCTCATGGTTTAAAAATATCAAAAATAATCTTTTTATGTAAGATAGAGACCTTGAGGTTTTGAAGAGAATTTTAATTTACCTTAGAGTGGAGATGGTGCTATAAATTTAAAGATCAGATTCTTTATTGATAAGATTGGATATTTTAATTGTCAAGAAAAATTATTCATGGAAACATTGTTTTTATTATTAACACTGGTATTTTCTAAAAAATGTTTTGGAATATGTGACATTAAAGGAATCCATAGTAAATGCAATTTTTCTTATTCTTGAACCTGAAGGAACTAGAAACTTTATAATGGGATCTGAAAAAAAAATGGAATTTGATATAAACAATTATTTTCTAGTCAGTTTTTGAGAAGAAATAATTTCAGTTGTAAAAAGTGAGATGTCTGCACTGCCTAAACAGATCCCTACCAATGAGTTTAGGCACTTTCCAGCTACCACTCTAAAGTCAAGTACTCAGAAAATAAGGCAGTCATTGCTCCTCTTGGAAGACAGATTCTTTTACTTGCACTGAATTTTCCATGGAACTTACAGATCCCTAATTCCTTCAGCGCCGTAACATTACTCTTTCCTTAGAGATAAAGAAAATGAGTCTCCATCCCATATATTTTGGGAAGGCCAGTGTCCTCTCTAGAGTTTCTGAGGATCTTCAGGAGGAGGTAGACAGTGGAGGGTATGCAGGTGGAGCTGTGTGTGGAGGAAGCTTGTGATATGCATTTTTCTGGTCTCTAACCTTGGAATTCTGCTCTCCAAAGGTTCTTTTTTTTTTTTTTTTTAATTCGTTTTTAAGGTGGCGTTGGTTAATGAATTCCAATAAGTTTCAGCTGTACATTTTAACAGAAAGGCATATGTATATTTACACTGGGTGCTCACCACCCATACCAAGGGTTCTGATTACCATGTATGCTTCTCCCCAACCATAACTGCTGCCTTCTCTCAGACTTAATTGCTTCAAGCAGGGGGAAAAAATCGCCCCTCATTCCTCAAAGCACCATTTACCCAAAGCTATTGTGTGTAGGACTCTACTGAAGTCTTGGGGGATGAAGCAGACCAAATTAGAACATTGTTTAAACCAGACAAGTTAACACCTTCAAGTTCCTATCACTCTTAAAACCAAGGGCTTGAGGCTGTGCCCTAGCTGCTGGGCTTGTCCCCACCCTCCCACTTTGGACCCATCCTTGCCCTTTTTGGGGCCTTCACCCATTGCTTTCTGCCCACACTTTCCTCTTGAGTGAACAGAAACTGGACAGCTCTCCGATTCCTCTTACCTAATTATGTAGAATAAGTTAGCTCTGTCTCTGTTCTTTCCTGTCCTCACCAGCTTTGAGGGTGGGAGGTAGCAGTTGGTTATTACCTTTCAACGAACAGATTTTCCTCAGAGAAAATAATAGTGCTCCTTAAGGACAATATTTCTTTTCTAACAGCTAAGGAGATCAACTGAGATGGTCTCACTTTTAAAATTTTAGAAATCTTTCTCTCCACTATCCCTAGTATATTTCAACTGTTTGAGAAGGTCTGGAGTCAAAGGTTACCATTTCCTCCTGCTACTGTTTCTCTTGGCAGTTGTCCCTGCGTTCAGGTGTGGGCTGTATCTTATTCTTCATTTTCTTCAGTGTCTAGCTGAGTGCTTGGTATGTGGTAGGTACCTAATAAATATTTGTTGGATGAATGAGAAAAATAGAAGAACGACCTCTTCATAAATAGAAATTCCTATGAAAACGTGTCCCTTTCCATTGAAATTTCATGATAGGAAATGGATATCACACAAATAACACACTTGGAAACACTGGAATAAGGAAGCTTTTATCTTAGTGGTCCTGCATCATCGCTGTTTGAAAACTAAGATGAGGTTCAAAGAATTTCAGTCAGGAAAAAAAATCCTTTATCTTGCAGATAATCTCACAGGTATAATCTTGTCCACAGATGTTTGTTTTCTCGCACTTAGTCCAGTTTAGTTTCAGGTGGTGCTACTCAAGATATAATTTAGATTGTATGCCTAGGGCACAGACTTTGTTCTGGCATATTCCACACTTAGCCAGTGTGCAAAAACTAACAAAACTTACTACAGGTAATGAATTGGGAAGTTAAGGACCTTTTCTCCACTAGCCTTCATCATCCACAGATAGGCATCTTCTTTTCAGTGGCTTAGAGTTAATTAGTGGTTGCTGTGGATGCAGTTAAAGGTCATGAGGTTAGCTCTCTTCAGTATATTACACTGTTAAATATGACTGGCTCGAAAGAAAAAGAATAATTCTTATTAGAGGCTCAAGAAAGTGAAGTAAATTATGATGAAGTAAGTGAAGCAACCTAGATTCAAGCCCAGGTCTGACTGACTTTGCAGCTCATGGTGGTTATACAGTGCTCCATGGCCTCACCTGGTTCTAGAACCTTCACGTGTGGAAGGTCAGATCTGTTTTGATATGTGATGTGCCCTGGTAATGCTGATACCTGAGAGATAGAAACACACTAAAATTTACGTTTGAATAAAGATTGTGCTGTAAAATATTCAGCAGATAATGTACTCTGTAAATATAAATTTCCTGCAAGAGATCTCTTGCTATAAAGAATGGATTTTAGAGATAGGGGATATAGGTTCAGTCAGCCTGCTGATTGGGTGCCCTGAGGTCTAGTTCCTTCTGTGAGTGAATTTTCATTAGTCACCAAAGATTGTTTGTTAATACTCTTGGACTTCCTCACTATTGCATCCCAGGTGACAGATTTAGGGAAAAAGAATGACATAAGCTATTACTGCTTTTAAAAACAAACAACCCTTCCTGTGAGCCTTGCTAATGGAGACAGTCTGTCAACTTTATCTGTGTAGTCTCATAAACTTCATGATTTTATAGAAATAATAAGTCTCTTTCCTACATTCCTATTATCTTAGCAAAGGCTCTCAGCAAGTAGTGATGTCCTCATTTATTTCTTGTGGACATTTTTAAAATTTAAGCACATATTCAAGTCTTGAAAAGTACTACTAAAAGCCATTGAGATTTCTTCTTTTCTTTCGTGATAGAAAAAAAGTTGTTCTTTTGCTACTCACCTATTTCATAGTGTGACCTCTTTAAGGAAACAGCAAACAGGCTGGTATCTGGACAACTCAAGTGTATTATTATTCTTTACACTTGACTATTTTGTCTCTTCTAAGTCCTTTTGTAATAAAACCTGTAAGGACAGGCAGGGTACTGAAGTTAATCATTTGTGTTCAGAAAATACATTGTCCGTAAGTCCTTTGTAAGTCACATTAAGGCAAGATTGGATCTAAAAATCCCCCAATTCATCTGTGATAGAAACTAATAAAATGTCTCTTTCATTCTAAACTGTAGAGGTTGGTTTTTATGTTATGTTAGTTTCCCCACACTCAGAGTTTCCATCATAATGTTTTTGAGGAGTTTTGAATTTTTTTAGGTAATGTTAGAAAATTAAGAGGACTTTGAAAAGAGAGAATATCTTGGCATTCTTAATTAAAAATGTGTTGAAACACATGGCTCATGCTACACTGTGTTCTCCTGTACAAGAATCTGCTCAGTAAGTGATTTTTCTTGGTCCTCCTCTTTTGTAAATGATTGTGTTTTACCTCATTTGTATAGAACAATCTTCTATCTCTAACAAATCAATTGTAATAATGTATTTTTTTCATTTATAAAGTAAGCTAGAAGTAACTTTAATATTAAGTTGATTGCATTTGATCAGGATATATAGTATAAATGTGACCGTC
Source organism: Cynopterus sphinx (assembly GCA_030015415.1). NCBI lineage: Eukaryota > Metazoa > Chordata > Mammalia > Chiroptera > Pteropodidae > Cynopterus > Cynopterus sphinx. The sequence continues at coordinate 62,899,117 of CM057390.1, read as the reverse complement.
ACGTATTTGGATTTTCCAGTTAGTCTCCATTTCATATATCCTATTCCAGTCTCTCACATGACCCGTAAAACTCCATTTATTCATAAAATAAAAATTCTTTGAGTACTTACATTATGTCACACACAGCTCTAGATACTGAGGATGCAACAGTAAATAAGACTAACATAGTCCCCTCCTCATGTCAGTAGGCAAGACACAATATACAACAAAAAATAGTGATCTAATAGAGTATCACATATATGTGTACAGACATGAAACAGACCGTAAGTACCACAAAGAAAAAATAAAGCAGTAAGGGAATAAAGATAGCAGTGGGAACTTAAATATCAAACAATTTTTGTCAGACCATGCATCTTAACTTTTAGTTTGAAAAATTTAATCAGAAAGATGGATGTTGGGCAATGGCTTTTGCCAATAGGGTTGGTGAAACTCTGAAAGAGAAGTGAACTCACTTAAGCCCCTGAGACCACTTGCAGAGATGACCAGTTGGGGAATGACTTTTAGACCTTATTTTCAACTCTGAGAACGGAAGAGGCTTAAGGCCTCATGCTGGTCTCCATTCCATTCTAATCTGGTACCACAATCTTAGGAGAATGAGAACAAGAGGACTATAGTAGCAGTTTCAAAAGGACAGAGTGGGTGAGATAGTGGGTTTTAAGGGTGTAAAGTTTCAGTTACATAAGAAGAATCGGTTCTAGTGATCTGCTGTACAAATTGTGTCTGTAGTTAACAATGTTGTGCACATAAAAATTTGAGTGTTGACCTCATGTTAAGTGTTCCTACCACAATAAAAAATAAAATGAAAAATGAACAAGATAGGAGTTAAATTTGTGTGAATATAGTAGATATCCACATGCTATAGGGGTAAGAGTGCCGGGGGACTCATACACCCAGGATCACGAAGATGCCTCAATTTTGGATATGGGACATAGGTAGGGAGGGATGAGAAGATGAAGTACCACTAAAGTAAGGGAGAACAGAAACAGGGAAAATTACACAGGCCATTATTTTCAGTATGACACCCCTCATGGGAGGTGAGCCACAGCCCTGTTTTTGCCTTGACCCTGTAACATTGGCAAGAGGAACTGACCCACATGGAATGCTCAGCGAAGTAGAGTTTTGTCATTTAATTGCAATAGGAGAGCAAAGGGATTGCTGTTTTGTTTATTCTTTAAAACAAGAGGAATGCAATAGATGATCTCTAAGCTTCCTTATAAATACAGTGTTTCATAGGACTGTGTCTCAAACAACTGCAAAGGAACTTTTGACATCTCAATGGAACAATCGAGCATTCCTGTATAGTACGTGTAAGATCATTCAGAATACCACGTGTGACTTTCCAGACTACCTGGGTTGGGTTTTGGATTTAATTACTAAGAAAGGAATATAGCACCCTCTGTTCCCTAGAGTGAGCGTGTGATTAAAGAGGAAAGGAAAGGTTGCTGGCAGGTGAGACTCTTCCCCTGACTACTGAGGGAACGCTAATAGGTGCCTGAGATATCTGACCTTTCTTTTTTATTAAGTATTTTTGTTGTTGTTGTTTAGATGAGAGTTTAAAAAGTTGAGGAATAAAAATGTCTAAGTGTTGGGTTTAAGTTGTTTTCTGAGGGGTTATTATATTAAAGTTTATAAAGGTGGATAATGAAAGTGAGTTTGTCTCATGTACTGACTAATCTGATATAAATTATTATTTTTTTTTACTATATCACAGTGTATATGAGGTGCTTTTACTGAATCTTATTTACTGAGGTAGGCAAAGTCTGGACTGACTAAATAAAACCAAAAAACAAGTGGGGTGGGAAAAGGGGGACCAAGGAACCCAACTTCGAGATGGCCCAGACTCCCCTTGTTTATTCTGTGTCAGTCTGCATACTAAATGTTCATCTCTTTTCTCTCCCCGCTTTTGCTTTGAAACCCAACACAAATGTAGCTGGTGACAGGCAATTCACTAGAGTAGTTAAAATTCCTTCAGTTGTGGCAGTGTGTTAAACTGTAGTGTTATTATTGTAACTGGCTAATTATGTAATGTCAACAGTTCAGTGAGGTGGACGATCAGTATTTACATAAGCAGGACTTGGAACATGAGCTTTTAGACTCTGGTTTGTGCTCATTTTTCTCACTACAAGTTTTTAGTTTAACTTTTTTTTTTCCCACACTATTTTATTCTTCATGGGTAATTCCTTCCCAGAATGGGACACAGTAAATTGGAAATTAGAAAGGAAAAAAATCAGTTAAGGCTTGGGTCCCATTTTGCTGCATTTGATTCTGTTGCCTCTGATGTTACGCAGATGGTCTGGCTTTGGGTGTTCAGTACAAAAACTACAAGTTTTCTTTCAATTTGGTTTGTCCCTCCATGCAACAGGCATGGCCAAGGTTCATACAGGTTTTCTTTGCATTAAATGTAAAGTGTTTTATATATTCGCACCTTCCTTTAAGAAGCTTAGTGCAGAATAGAAATCTAAAGGATTTGCGTTCACACTGCAATTTACCATGATTACTAAGGCTTCTGGCATGACTTAGTGGGTGGAACATGTCTTGGGGAAAAAAAATACATAATTCTGACAAGATGCTTTTTGAAAAGTCCAACCAGCTGTTTCAAGTAGAACACTGTAAAATTTATTCAAAGTCAATTTTATTTCACTTGGAAGCAAATGTAGTTCAGAGAATGAGCTAAAGTAAACAGTGAAATTTAACTCACTCATAGTGTGTGCAGTGTTGTCTTTGTGTAGCGCTTTCAGCAGCTTTCTTTTGTTGTCAAGCTGTGCACCATTCTCCTGAAGTTACCCTCGTATAACCAGAGGAGTGTGGGAAGTTCCTCAAAGATAGATGTGATGGAAGGCTAGGTCTATCCTATGTGGCCTTGGACATCAGACTGGCCAAAGGATGAGAATGTGGGATATTGATTCATATAGTGAATTTGTTTTACCATAAACTTAGTGATTTAAGCAACACCCACTTATTATTTTATAATTTTGTAGGTCAGAAGTCCAGCACAGGTCTCGCTGGCCTGAAACCAAGGCATAGGCAAGGCCGCGTTCTTTCTGGATGCTGTAGGAGTCTTGTTTCCTTGCCTTCTCCATTGTCTAGTGGCTGCCCACATTCCTTGGCTTGTGGTCTTCCTCCATCTTCATAGCCAGCAACAGTGCATCAGTGTTCACAGCCAGTTCTTCCACAGTCACATCTGCCTCTGATTCTGAGCTCAGCTGGAAGTCTTTTCTGATTTTAAGGATCCTGACTACATTGGCCCACCTAGATAATCCAGGATAATCTGACCATCTCACAGTTCTTTACTTCATCCTCTTTGCAAAGTTGCTTTTGCCATTAAAGTAACATCTTCTCAGGTTTTAGGGTCTTGGCTTTTGCCATTAAGCAGCTGTGTGATTTTGGGCATTCAGTTCACCTTCCTGCCTGATGTGTGGTATTTGGACTAAATAATTTGGACTAAGGTCCCTTTCAGCCCTAGCATCCTATGATTATGTACCTCAAAGCAGGGTTAGGTTCCTAGATTCTAGTTTTATTAACTCTCAAGGATGTCATCTGTGAGAACCAAGGCTTTACACCTTATCTATTAACTTTGTAAATATCTGTATATATGTTAACATTACACACGCATATGTAATGTTTTTTATTCAGATACACAGGGAACTGTATGAACTACATACAGAATTTATTTTATCTTTTAACCCCTTAACTCCATAGAAACTTGTTTACATATAGGTAAGCAATTTGAAAATATAGAGATTTTTAAAAATATTTGAATATTTACTTTAAAAAATAGTAGATTACACAGTTAACGCATAACATGTAAATACTTATATTAGACTAATCCTTTTCGTGAGATGGGCATATACAGTGGATTATGAATGTTCTTTTTTGTTTATTTAATAAACTTTCATTGCATTTACTATATGGCCATTAAAATTAGTGTGGGGATCTCTCAAAGATCCCCCCACTTAATTTTATAACTTGTCTTTGTTTCTGTCCTCCTGTTGTCCTCGTTTAGTTGATGTTTTATTTAATTAAAAGATGAAAAATGTCTCCTTTGGTACAAGTGGGTATTGATAAAGTAAAGCTCTCTGGGATACAAGCTGAGGAAAAGGTCTGTGCTTCCTGAAAGAATTTTAAATTGAAGGTCAAAGAGATCAGGAAAACCCTAATTCTGAGTATGCTTGTGACTACCAGGCAGCTGTGTGCAGGATTGACATAGGGTGGCATAATAGCCCTTATTTATTTTATAATAATTGAATTACATGCAAGCTCTGTACTTAAAGATGGTTTAATTGTCCTTTGAAGAGTTGTAAAAATCACCATTCAGTGTTCTTCGCTGTGGGTTTGAAGGAGATGTTTAGATAAACAAAGGAAAAATACATTATTGAAGAATAGCACTGAGAAGGGGAAGGGATCTATGAATCCCCACCCAAATTGGCCATTTACTGTTCAGCATAGTGACAGATAGCTAGCCAGCCTTTACTTGAATACCTGCTGTTGACTAAAGCTCATTATTAGAAAATTTCTTCCTTACATCGGAAATGAGCTTGGTGCATTGTAACTTCCCTCTGTTTTGTGCTCTAGAATTATAAAGAGTAAGTTTAATATTGCTCCATTTTCCAACCCTTTAAATTTTTAAAGACTTCCTCCTGATTGTGAGTGCGAGCTATGGAATTGGTCCATACCACTTTCCAGGTATATAACCTTGAGTAGATCATGCAGCCTCTCTGTGCCTTGGTTTCTGCAACCATTACATGGGAATAATGTTGCCTAATTGTAAATGTATTCTGTGGCACACTGAAAATGCTCAACAACTGCTATTATCATCATCTTCATTTTCTTGTTTTTTTTTCAAGGCTTTTTGGTCTTTCAGACATTTTTCTCTAATACGATTTCTACACCATCCACCCTTCTATCTTTAGAGATAATTTCACTAATATTCCTCTTAAACTGGGATACACAGAACTGAACAAGATTTTCCTGCAGTCACTGATCAGTCGGTACATGGAAGGACTGTTTCTTTCCCTGTTGGTCACCAGCATTTCCTTTGTGCAGGCTGATGTCCCTTTTAAGTATCACAGTAGCCACGTTATTTGTGGATGATACTGAACTTGCAGACAGCAAAAACCCTTGTCTTTTATTCAGTCTGGTGTTTAGGCAGGTCTTCTGTAGTTTCCTGTACCTGTGCAATTGGCTTTAAATCATGAAATACACAAGTTTATGTTCATCCCAATAGACATTTGCTTTGGCCCACATATTTGTGTTATCCAACATGTTAGTTAGTTCTCCCTTCTAGGTTTGTGTCACTGGCAAATTACTCGTGCCCTGAATACTATCATTCAAATTACGGATAAAAATGTTAGGCATCCCAAAGCATAGACAGTTACAGAGTTTACAGGGGCACAATACAATGCCCTCCATCCAGGTTACTTGGTGTTGACTCATTCCTTTTACCCATGTCTTAATCAGTTCGGGCTACTATAACAAAATATGACAGACTGGGTGGCATAAACAACAGACTTTTTATTTCTCGCATTTCTGAAGGCTGGGAAGTTCTGGCGGACTTTGTTCTTGGTGAAGACCTGCTTCCTGGCTTGTAGATGGCCATTTTTTTTGCTGTGTGTGCTCATGGCTTTTTCTTGCTGCACATGCATGGAGAGAGAGGAGGAGAAAACAAATTCTATGGTGTTAACTCTTAAAAGGGCACTAATCCCATCATGAGAGCTTCACCCTTATGATCTCATCTAAACCTGATTACCTCCGAAAGGCCCCTCCTCCAAATGCCATCTCATTGGAGATTTGGGCTTTAACATGTGAAATATGGGGAGGACACAAGATTCTGTTCATAACAGTCAGTGTGTTCTGAGTGTCTACAGCTTGTCTAGGTACAGACATTGGCCTATGATCCTACCTTAAACAAGACAAACTCACTATCTTTTAGAGCTTATGGTATAGTGTTTTGGGGTGGGTGAGGAAAGACAGTAAATAAGCTAACAAATAGATAACTAGCATAACTTCAGTTGGTGATAAATGCCATGAAATGAGCAAGGTTGAAAGTATAGGGTGAGGAGATAATGGTGGGTGCTGCTTGTGTGAGGCTGTTTTGGTATAGTTTAAGGAAGACTTGTCTGAGGTGACATTGGAGTAGAGACCTGAACAATGTGCAAGAATAACACTGTAAAGAATATTGCAGGCTGAGGAAGAACAGGAGAAAGATCCAGAGGAAGAGACGAGTCTGGAGAAGTCATGAGCGGCCAGGCCAATAGTTGTAGGTTAGCAAGCATTGGAGGTTAAGTGTGGGAAGAAGTTGGAGAGAGAGCTAGGAAGTTAAGAGGGGGCCAGACGATGGAAAGCCTTGGGGGCCATGAGGAGGAGTTTGTAGTTTATTGTAAGTGGGAGGGAAAGCCATTGGAAGGTTAACAGGCAAGATAGTGTGGACAGCAGGTACTAGATATTTAAGACTGGCAACATGGAGACAGTGTTGTCATGGCTTAGGCTGGTGGTAGCAATGGAAGTTGTAAGAAGTGGACTGATTTGGGATTTATTTCGAAGGTAGGGCCAGCCTAACAGGCTACACATTGGGTTGTGAAAGAATGGGAACAGAGGCATTGTGGTAAAATTTAGTCGTCGTACTCAAGCAGTGAGGTTAATGAGGGAGCCATTTACCAAGATGGGATTTTTGTGGGGCAGGTGGAAGTCAAGAGGTCTATTTTAGACAAGTCAACTTGGAGATACCTATTTGACATTCAGGAGGAGATGTGGAGCAGGCCCTTGGAGTGCAGGAAAGAAATCATAGCTAAGATCAGGTCTGGGAGACATCAGTATGCAGATAGACAGGTCTTAGCCCTTTATATGAGAATCATTAAAGGACTTTTTAGAAGCCTATACTTCTGTCCCAACCCCAGAAATATTTAATTGGTTTGGGGTGGGGCCTTAGATAACTTTAAGCGGAGAAGAAAACTCCCTAGTTGATCCTAATAATCAGCCAGGGTTAGTAACAGCTGGTATAAATGATTTTAAAAGAAAGGAATACATGAGATCTCCTTGGGAGTGAATTTAGAGAGAAAAGAGACTGTTAGGAGATTGAGCCTTAGAGCAACTGAGGAAGAAAACAAAAGCTCTATATTTTTTCTCCCTCCCTCTCTCCCTCCCTCTCTCTCTCTTCCCCCCTCCACACACACACACACACACACACACACACACACAGTGACTAAGGGGAAATTAAAATGGAAGTATAATGCTATATCCTTGAAGTTGGGTTGATGGTGGCGGTGGTGTGGTGCTGTTATATTTGTAAAAGACGTTGTAAAAAAGAGAGAAATGGCCTTATTTTGAGCATTTTAAAATCTTGTCTCTGACTAATTAAGTTTTTGTAACTACGGTTATAGGAATTCATTCTTTAAAAGCAGCTCGTAAATGATTAAATAACTGATATTTTGGATCATACTTTGATTGCTTCAGTTTGCATAAATATAGGTATTTTACGTGACATGACAAGAGACTCCCTCATATTTCACAAGTTCAGGAAAGTAACCCCTCTTAAACTGAGAGAAGGTATTTACACTTTTGTTTTCTCCAAAGCTAACACACTTAACTCTCCAGGCTCCATGCACAGCGTCTCAGGATCAGCAGCTCCTAGCCATAGATCCTCAAGGTGAAATCACACTGATTAATCGAATCACACGGTCCTGTTAGAAGTCAGGAGGAGCATGATGGTGGAGACAATTTATGTCTTTCCTATTTTTTTCTTTTTAACAGTTGGACTTATTACGTACATTTGCCCCTTTTTATATCTATAAAAGAAATGAGCCCAGCACACTCAAAGTCTGTATTTATTGTAGAGTCAGAATAACAACGGTGCATAGTAGAAATCTTACTGGTGTTCTGTTGACATTGTATTAATGTGCCAGCTTTGATTATTTAGTGCAACTGAATATTCTAATCAGTAATAGTTAGGAGTAACTGGGAATTGGGAGTAGGGGGTGTATATTTAGGGTCTATCTAGTTTTTCTTTTTTTCATTTTCTTTTAAAACGTACTGTGTGCTCAGTAAAGGAAGCTTCAGTTTCATTTAAAATGCCTTATTATTAGATTGTGAGAACAGAGTTATCTTTTATATTATTCATTTTTGTGTGTCTGAATAATAGTTAAGATAATCTATTAAAAATTATAGTGAGTACATTAGACTTTTACACACTTCATTTCTTTTTTTTATGCATTTTATTTTTAAAGTTATCTCTGTTCATGATAGGGAATATATAACCACAATGTTTCTATTTCTTGATTTCTTAGCCTTTGACAATATCAATTTCAAATATCAAGTGAAAAACTTTCGATTACTTTGTCTAGGTCACACCTCCCCTTACCTAACTCCTGATTTGTTATGTTATCAGAGTTTATAACATTCCATTCTGTAGGTATAATTAAGTCGTCTTTGCTGTGTAGAAATTGATTCTAAAAATTGAAACCCCATAATGACAGCATTTGTGGTATTGTGATTATATAAACTCTATTCACTGCAGCGTGGTTGGATCCGTAAAGAAGGAAGAGTAACCGGTGTCACCAGGGCACACTGCAAGTGGGACGAATCCAGCTTCTAGAAGTCCAGTGGATACTCTTTAATTTTCTTTTCCATTTTCTCAGCCATCCAAGTTTCTTGTATCACATATCATTTCTAGGAGTCTTCTGTGGTTTTGCGGAGGCTGGGATGGGGGAATACCTTGAGTAATTTATTGTCTTTTGAAATGCACAAGGCATAAATTTTCTGAGATTTTATGTGATCAGAAATGTGGGTTTTATTTGTTTGTTTTTGGCCACACACTTGTTTAACAGTTTAGCTGGCTAAGTTTTTCTAAATCACATTGTCTTAGATGTTTAAAGATAATGCCCTGTTCTCTTTTACCCAATATTGCTACCAAGAAATCAGATTCTAGTTCCATAATGATAAACTCTTTTGCTCTAAATCTTTTAGAATTTTTTTTTTTATTTTTTGAGTTTTGAAGTATAACAAGATGTGTCTGAATATGATTCTATTTTTTCTCTATTAATCCTGCTTGGTTGTTAGTGAAGCTGTTCCCACTGAGATCTTGGGTTTCCTTAGCTGATGAAGGTTTTCTTCCTTTACTGTGTACCTTTCATGATTCTCCTCCCACTTATTGTCTCTATTCTATCTTTATGAAGTTCACTTCAGATGGATATTGGATCTTTTTAGAGCTATCTTTCATAGTTTTTGTTGGTTTTCATCTCTATCTTTTTTTCCCTATGTTTTGAAGTTTACACTTTATAAGGAAGGTCACCACCACAGCCTTCAGCCCTGCTCTCTGTATTTTTTAAGTCAGTCTTTGAAATTTTTCTCATTCACTTGTTTTTACTCTTCTAGAAGTCCTTGAAAATTTTCAAGTATAGTTTTTCCTATTTTCTAAAGCTACTATGGTTTACTTATTTATTTTTTTTAGTTATTTTTTGTTACTTTAATATAACCTTAGGAGGGAGGCCATTTAGGCAATTAAATGCATGTGTTTAGCCCACACCACTGCAAACTACTGACTTGAATTAACTCTCTTTCTTTGATTTTTTTTTTTTTTGCCTAGATCAGATAAAATAACAAAAAATACAAGCAGATACCATGTCAGTCCCCTGACCTTCTACTTGATTGGCACCTATAGGCAAATAGCATACAGGCCACTCTGCTAATTTCCTAAGCAGAATTCTGTAGAGTTAACACCAGACTAAGACTTACAACTTGAACAGAGGTGCAAGATAGCTGTGGAGAAACTTCATCTTCTTCCTTAGACTTATTTAGGAGATGGGAAGAAGAGTTGTCCAGAGGGAGGGATTGATCTGATTCATTTCAGTAAATGCTGATTATATGTATAGTACAATACTAGACTCTGCAGGTGATCCAAGGAGACATGAGACAGTCCCTGCTTCTTGAAAGGATTCCAGTCTGGTAGGGTTATTAAGTACGCAAATGTATATAATAAAAGGTACAGTAAAGCCAATAGAGAACTATAAACAAAACCTTCTGGGATTCAAAAGAAGAATGTACATCTGTATTAGGGAATAAGGAAAGGCTTAGAAAATGTGATATTTGAATTGTGTCTTGAAGGGTGAATGGATTTCTGACAAGAGGACATGAGGTCTGGGAAAGAGGGCTCTTTGGGTGGCAGAGAAAGATCCTGGAGGTGGGAGAAGAGAGATCATGTACCAGGAACCAGAGAGAATCTAGTTTAGTTGAAATGTTGGATACTCATTGGAGAGGAGTGTGAAGTATTTGAGAAAATAGTTTGGGGTCTGACTACAGGCATCTGAAATGCCAAAGAGTAGGGTTTGAACTGAGTTTGTTAGAAAGGGAGTTAGAAAAAGTCAATCAGGCGGATGATCTGATAAAAGCTATATATATTTTTTTTAATAAAAGCTATAATTTTTAAGAAGATGCATCTGGCAGATCTCTATAGGCTAGAATAAAGTAAGTGGCAGCAGAAAAGCAGTCATTTTACAAGTTGACACTGTGCCATGTGTCAGGCTGTCAGGACACAAAGATGAATGAAATCCAGTCCCTGCCTTTAAGTTGCTCTCAGCCTGGTGAACATGAAAAACTAACTGCTTTGCCCAAGGAAACATTTAATTAAATATTTTTTTAAAAAACATAAATATGTGGGATATTATATGAGTAAATGTTGTAAAATTGTAATTTAATCTGTTGCCATGACCATCTCAGATTATCAACTTCCTCATTATCTCAAATTTTGTTTTATTATGAATATAGTCAGATTATCTGTGATCTTCTGATGTAATAATATATATTAAATGCTTAATGAAAGTAGTCTCAGATGCACACATGTGAACCCTTTCTTAATTTTATATTCTTTGCTATATAATCACCTAGAAACATCAAAAATATATCACTTTTATATAATAATTATTTTATTAAATTGTTATTTTTATGTTATGGTAATTTATATAATGATAAAAATACCAGTAATTTATATTCCATTGTTCAGTTATTTAGGGGAAAATAAAACAATGGTATTTGGACTTGTCTGAACTGGCTTGGTTTAATCTTTTCTCCTTAGGTTTCTCTTCTTACTTTTGGCGACCAGTATACTTAAACTGGAATACTTTTTTTTTTTTTGGAAGGAAGTTTCAAAAAACTGCTTTTTAAAAAATAACTATTGTTAAAATTATTGCAAATGGATATCTTTTTCTTTCCAGTAGCATTTCTTGCTCGGCCATGTAATAGAGAAATTAGAGAGTAAAGGCACTTAGTGTTCTCTGTAACTCTCATTGTAGTACCACAGAATATTTACAAGTATTTAAGCATCATTTTACCATTTTACAGTAGGCTTAATCAAAGGTGAACTAACTTAGTTGAAACAACTACATTCAGTTAATACTTTTAATAATTTTTGAAGGCCAAAATTCCAGATCACATACATATAGATAGGTTTTTTAGTTTGTTTTGTTTCATTTTTTATGAAAAGAATTTTGTTTTAAAGACCTTGATTTTACCCTATTGTTTTCACAGGATTGGTTTTATGTCCTTGCAATAGATTTATTTCAAAATAACAAGATATTATCCTACAGAAATTATTTAATCTTCACTATGTAAACTTCACATTTAATTGACTAGCAGAATAACTCTTTTGAATAGTAGTAATGGAAATACACACATATTATGTATTACTTTTTAAATATAAGCAGAAATAAAGAGAAAAAAGCTTGGCGTGCCTGACTATGACTGAGCTTGCCTCTACTTTTCCTATCAGGATTGTAGCAGGTTGTGATAGACTCTGGAGTATTGAGACCAGCTTCCTCTGATTTTATTCCTGCAGAATAATTCATATTCTTGTTTTTTTCCCTCCAAATACCTCCTCCCTGCTCACTCTCCCATACCCTTATTCTTAATATTCCACACCTAAAACTTTCAAAAAGGAAAAAATTACTCTTTCAAATGATCTGATTGCCAAGGAAATCATAGTATTACTAGAGATCATAAGCAATAATCTGTTCCTTTGCTTTTGGGTAGAACTTTGTGAAACTGTCCTTTCAGTCTCCAGGGAAAGAGGTGTCATAATCTATTGTAATATTTAACAACCCTCACCATCAGGAAACTCCTTCATCCAATTTAAATAATGCATGCATCAATTTAGACCCGTATTTTTTGTCTTCAGTCAGTATGAAGCTGACTTACTTTCCCAGTTAAAGGCCTTTTCACTGTATTCAAAGGCTTACTTTAATACTACCCACTAATATGTTACAGTTTCTGCAGCTTGTGTGGCATATTTTCTAGATACTTTTATCATCTATATCACTTCCCACCAACTAGACTGCAGTTTCTGTTTCTTTTGTTTATGGGATTCAGACTGTGTCCTGGACATCTAGTGAAAGACTGACTGGTGCTAAGTGTAGGTCAGATTATAGCAGAAACCCTACATTATGTATACCCTTTTCTGGATATCAGTGATAGATTTTCTTTCGGAAAAGGAGACATCTTTCTAGGCACTAAATCTTTCTACTTCTAGACTTCAAATTTCTTATTTTTCCAGTTTTGTCATTCTCATGATTGCCAGTGTGGCTTGTTTTGCACCTTTTTCTTCACATGCATACATTGTCATATAGCTGGTATATATGGTCATTTCTAACTTTTTTTCCTAACTGCTGCTACTGGTTTATTTTTTAAACATTTAAATACATTGAGGTAAAATTTACATATGTGATTATAGTTCTTAAGTGAGCAATCTTATAAGTTTGGACATATTTCTACACCTGAATAACCAACATCCTGACCTAGATGTAGACTACAGTAGTCCTCCTTATCCATAGGGAATATATGTTTCAAGACCCGCATGGATGCCTGAAACTGAATAGTATGGAACCCTGTATCACTATGTTTTTTCCTATACATATGTACCCATAGTTTTATTTGTAAATTAGGCACAGTAAGAGATTAACAACAATAGTCATAGAACAATTATAATAATATACTATAATAAAAGTTATGTGAATGTGGTTTCTCAAAATATCTTACTGTACAGTACTCATCCTTCTTGTGTCGATGTGAGATGATACAATGCCTCTGTGATGAGATGAAGTGAGGTGAATGATGTAGGTAGGCGTTGTGACAGAGCATTAGGCTACTACTGTAAGGGTGACTTCAGCACAAGCCCTGCAATACCATCACAGTTGATCCGACAACCGAGATGGCTGCTGGGTGAGTAACAGGCAAGGGACATCCACAGTGCACATACACTGGACTAAAGGGTGATTCATGTTCTGGGAGGGGGTGGGACTCCTGAGATTTCATCACGCAGCTGAAAACAGCATGCAATTTAAAGCTTATGAATTTCTTTATTTCTGGAATTTCCCATTTAATATTTCTGGGCTGCAATTGACCATGGGTCATAGAAGCTTCAGAAAGTGAAACCATGGGTAAAGGAGGCCTGCTGTATAATCTCAGAAATTTTCCTCAGGCCCCTTCCATGCATTCCACACCCTCTACAGACCGCTACTCTTCGATTGCTGTTATAGTAGGTTGGTTTTGCTATTCTTGAATTTGTGTAAATGTAATCATATAGTATTCTGCTTTTTATCCCACTTATGTGTATCAGTAATTCTCTTTTTTAATAACTGAGGATTTAGAGTTTATCTGTTCTGTTGATGGACATTTGGGTTTTCAGTTTTTGGTATTAGGAATAGTGTTACAATGAGCATTACCATACATATTGTGTGGACATATGTCTTTATTTCTTAGGTTATTAACTACGATTGGAGTTGTTGAGTCATAAAAGAGGTAGATGTGTAACTTTATAAAAAACTAACGGTTTTCCAAAGTTATTGTACCATTTTAGACTCCCGCTAGCAAAGTATGAGTTCTGTTTGCTCTATATATCTTTTGACATTTTCTGCTCTCAATCTTTTTAATTTTAAAATCATCGTAATGGATGTGAAGTAACATTTCATTGTGATTTTATTTTGCATTTCACCTCTGACCAATAATGTTGAGTACTTTTTCATGGCTATGTAGATATCTTCCTTTTTGAAATGTGTCTTCAAATGTTTTGCCTGTTTTTGAGTTCAGTTTATTGTTGATTTGAGGCTGGATGCAGGCCCTTTGTCAGTTATATATAATGCCAACATTTCCCCCTGTGTGTGGCTTGAATTTTTATTTTAATTGTGTCTTTTGATGGATGGAATTTTAAAATTTTTTAATTCTTCCCTCCATTTCCATCCCTGACCTACAGATGTTGCTATCTCCTCTTAAGAACTGGATCTCTGAAAGTGTGGCGTCTCCTCCCGCATGCTCACAGCATATACCAGGGGCCTAGCATACCTGGGGCCTGGCGCACCCGGGGTCTGGGCCTTGGCTCCACTGGGGCTCGAACCCAGGACCTTCTGCATGTAAAGCAGATGTGCTAACCACTACTCTGTGGAACCACCCCAGATATTTTCAATTTTGGTGAAGTCCAATTTATATATGTTTATGATTAGTTAGGCTTTTTTTGTGTATGTGTGGTCTTACCTCATCACTAAGGTATTCTGTGTTTTCACCTAGAAAACTTACAATTTAGCTCTTACTTTTGATTCTGGGATTTACTTCAAATTAATTTTTGTATATGATGTGTGAGATAGGAGTCAAGACTCATTCCCCTCCATCCCCTGCTCGCTCCTGCAGGCTTCTAATTGTTCTAGAACCAGCTGTTGAAAGGCTTTATTTTTCCCAGTTGAATTGCCTGAGCACTTTAATCTAATTGTCCATATACATATGGGTCTGTTCTGATGTTTTGATTCTGAAATTATAAACCATCTTTTACACTTAATGTCATGTTGAAGTTATATAAGTGTTTCTCTTCAGGATATTAATAAAAACACTAGATTAAAAAAAAAAAACATGAGGCAATTGAAGTAGATTGAGGCCTTACCTAATCTTTCTATTTAAGATTAAAACCTGCTCCCATACACCCCTCTCTCTCTGTATTTCTGGCTCTCCCTACCGTCTTGGGTTCCAGTGAGGTTTAGACCAGGGCCATGCAGAGTTCCTCAGATGGTCATCCCTCTAGATGGAGGCTTAGACAGAGGCATAGGAAGGGTGGGTACCTTGTCAGGGATCAAGCTGTTTGGAAATAGATAGAAACTTGACCTTTTACCAGGAAATACCCTTCATTCTGCCTTAAGTCTTCAAGATGGAAGCTCAAGTTACTGCAAGGAATTTTCCCAGTAAATTCTTTCTGCTCTTTGCAAAATAACTATCATAATTATTAAACATGTGATAAAGCAGAAAACTAATATTCAGGGCAATGAGTGACATGAATTTCCTGCATTTTATTTTGGTGACTGCACTCTCAAGAGCTATCTTCCCTTAGAGAAATATAATAAGATTTGTTTTTGTTCAATGATTTGTCTGTTCATTTAATATTCTCTTTTTAAGGCCATTCAAGAATAAAAACTATATGTCATCATCCTGACTATTTTCTCATAACTTCCAAATGAGTCTGTAAGGAAATTATTTGTTTGCTTTGGTTTGTCATTTAATTTGTTTCACATTTTTCAAATGCCAACAATTTGCTTACTACAAAGCACTCAACTGCCCATTGCCAGAATATATTGTGTTTCTAAAGCACATTGAAGTGAACAAAATTAGCAATACTAGCTCTCATTTCCCAGGTTTTTCTGTACCACCTTTGTGTGCCACAGGTTTCCCAGCAACCTGAGGGAATGGGGAATGACATTCCTCCTTCAGTATTTCTGCCCCTCTCATCAGTCAGAATCGAGGGCCCGACAAGTACTGTGTACTGTAGGAGACACGAAGAGGACCAGAGACACATAAACATGTTAGTGCATGTATTGTGCAATATGTATTCAAAGCTGATGAGCTTGACTATTCATAGAATTGTCTTTTAAGTTGCTTTTTCATTGAGTTGCTATTTTTTTCACTTAGCCATCCATATCTTTGCACTCAGCCTAGTAGAGATAACATTTATTTATTTATTTTTTATTCATCTAGCAAGAATTTAGGTATATACACTGAGGTAGGTGCTTAGGACTTACAGATGGATAACACATAGTCCCAGATCTCCTGGAAGTTATAGCCTGATAGAGGAAAACAGGCTGGAAACTGAGTGAGAGGAGGGCCACAACAGTTTGCATGAGCTGCTCTGGGTGTGTGGTGGAGCAATACCTTCTGCAGACTCGGGTGGGGGAAGGTTGGGAGAATCTTCCCCAAAGAGGCAGTGCTGTACGGGGTCCCAAAGAAAAAGTGGCCGTTACATCTGAGAAAGAGTCTCTGCTATTGACCTGCACCACAATCATCTCATTTACATCTGATTCCACACAACAGAATCAGTCATCCTGGGAAGACATAAAAAAGTAAGTGAATGAAATGCAGTGTAATTATCAACTGCAGCTGTAGAATGATACTTAAACAAGTGCCAGGGATGCTTGAGTTAGGAAGATGGACAGAAAGATGGACTGTTTCTTAATATATTTTGGTGCAGGAGTGTCTTAGTCCATTGGGCTGCCGTAATAAAATACCACAGAGTGGGTTGCTTATAAACAACAGAAGTTATTTCTCACAGTTCTGGAGGTTAGAAATCCAATTCTGGGGAATGCCCTCTTCCTGGTTCATAGCTGGCACCTTCTCAGTGTGCTCACAGGGAAAAAAGGTCTAGGGAGCTCCGTGGGGTCTTGTGTATAACAGCACTAATCCCATTTACAAGGGCTCCACCCTTATGTCCTAAGCACTTCCCAAAAGCCCCACCTTCTAACACTTTCTTTCACCTTTGGGGGTTAGGATTCCAATATATGAATTGGGGGGGGGATACAAACATTCAGGCAATAGCAGGGAAGAAGGGTGTGTGTGAGGTTGGAAGTGATGACAGCAGCCTAGTTTGCTTGCTACGAGTGGAAAATGTGAAGTGGAATGGTCAATCCAAATGGAAGGCCATAAAACTCAAAGTTTAGAACATTAATTTGATTGAAGAGGTCATTGGGAATTGGCTCCAGATTGTGAAGACATGGTGTGCATAGGAATTATTCTTGATACTATGGTTATATTCTTCTGGTCCTCTTTCTACCTCTAGTTCTTAGATTGTTTTATCCCCTAAAAATGAGTATTTTCTAAACAATGCTCCTTAGTCCACTTCTCTCCCTACAACATTGGCTTCCAAACTGTGCTCCTGGGTCCCCCTCAGGCTCTACTGGACAAGTAGGAGAGGGGAACCAAGGGGATGGACCTGACTCCACCCCATATACATACATTTATCTGTTCTCTGTATTGTGGTTCCTAGAAAAGAATTTAACAAAGAGTCTATAAGATCATAATTTTCTTAAGTTGAAAAACGGCTCTTCATTTTCTCTTTGGATATTTGAACATAGTCTTTTGACCTCAACTAAGTTCATTATGTATTTACATTTGATTACATATTTGATTAAGTATTGATTAAGTAAACAGTTACGTATTGTCATTTGAGTGAGAGTACAGTCCAGAAAATTTGCTAAGAAAGTTAATATTTTAAAAAAAGAAAAGAAAGTTGCTTTTTTATCTCCTCTCTTTCACTCCTAGGTGTTTTTTATTTATTTATTTATTTATTTATCTATTTATTTATTTATTTATCTATCTATTTATTTATTTATTTATTTATTTATTTATTTATTTATTTATTTATTCCTTTCATCCCTTCCCTAAATCAGCAGCCCCCAACCTTTTTGGCACCAGGGACCTGTGCTTCTGTGAGAATCTAATCTTTGATGGATGATCTGAGGTTTTTAGCTGAGGCAGTGCTGATGAGCAGCTGCAAGTACAAATGAAGCCCTCTCTTGTTCTCTCGCCACTTACCTCTTGCTGTGCAGCCTGGTTCTCAATAGACCAAGAACTGGTACTGGCCCACGGCCTGGGGTTGGGGGACTCTACCCTAGGCCATTCATACCACTAAAACAACAAGGCTGAACACTCTAACTGACTGACGTTTGTTCACAAGTTGAGATAGAAGCTCCATAATAGCTGCTGGATTGGGTTGCAGGAGCTAAGTGTGAGTAGTATAAGGAGAGTGAATGGATTTGAGGAGGAACTGAGCATCAGCGGGGAGTGGATAGTGTGTGGAGTGTGAGCAGGAGCCAAGTACACTAGGGCCCTGGGGCAGTGCAAAGCCTGGCCTTGGGCAGCCTGCTACCTTGAGGACAGGGTGGCCTTGGAAGCAGAGGGCATAGAGGAGGAAGGCTGGAAAGAGACTGCTTAAGGATAGCTCTGAAGAAAATGAATATGCAAAACAAGGGACAGTTGGATAGGAGACTGAGGACAACAAGAATAAATGTGAACGAAGAACACATGTTTTGTTTATTCACAGCTATATCCTCAAAGTGCTGGCAAATATGCTTAAAGTTCATCTGTTTAGATGATTTTACATGGCAAATTTGGGGTGGGTGTGAGGTGGAAGGTTAACAAAGTAATAATGAGATAAATATTCCAGCATAGTACTCTCCACAAATAAATATTTAAGGAAAGAACAAATAAAAAGATGAACTATTGCAGGATGATGTGATTCTCAGTCCTTCTGATGTTGCTTTGATAAAATAACTTGTAATATTCACCTTAGATGTTTGTTATATTGAAGTTGAAATATTTCAAGTCAAATAATATTTGATAATCCAACCTAGACTACTTGAAAACAATACTTAAGGCTTATTATCTATTAAAGAATCAGTATTTTTATGAAATCCTGTTATTATATTCTATAGATATTTGACTTTGTAGGGAAAAGCCAGCATGTATTTTGTTATACAACGGACATTTAAAAAGTTCTTTCACCCATTTTGCTATTTATTTCTTTGTACAGTACTTCTTATTACTGTGATGTTTTTGTGCCTCAATTCCTTCTGGATAGTTTTTTGAAAGTCAAGTAGGAATAAGCCAGAGTTTGTGCCAATTTAGATATAAGTACATTACTAAATTATGCACATTTTATTGCTGTTCCCATGACAAGAGTATCTTCTAGATAGTCTTTTTAGTAGGTCATTGAATCTTTTTTACTTTATGGAGCAATAAGAAATGCATGGAGGAATTTGAATTTCAGGAGGCTGTCTTGCATGTATATCTGAGCATTGGCATTTAGAGTCTATAAAATAAATTGGCAGTGAATGTTTTATTTACCTGTTAGAATCTCAGCTAGATCATCAAGTAATACTTTGCCAGATATACTGGAATATACTTGATGGCACAGAAATGGAGTGTAAAGCATTTAATCAAACATATTTGTGTGTAGGTCTGATAAGGATTTTAATGTCATGAAATATCTATACGTATAATGCAGACACAAAAATTATAGGAAAAGTAAAACTGGCTCACTGTCATATGTATTTTTTGTATGAGCAAAATAGTCACTGTTTATTGAAATATATTTTAGATTAAGAATTATTATAATGCTTCACCTGTCTAAATTGCCAAGCTTTTTGATAAAGCAGTAGCATGAATGACAGCTGCAAACCCAAGGTTAGACTACAGAGTTGGTTTCTCTCTGGCTTACTCTCCTTTTAAGCCTCTCTTTCATGTGTAGCCAAGTGAAATGTAAGCTCTGCAGATCCTCGAGGGTCTTGGCCTGTTGGGAGGATATGAAGAAAGGCAGCAGTTTGGAAAGCCTGCAGAAGGCATGGAGGGCAGAAGGCCTAGGTGATGACATGACTCTCAGACCTTTTTAAGGAGATGAATGAGAAGGCAGTGCCTCTGTGAGCTCTGGCTGTATTTGACCCATAAGAGGTGTCCTAGGCTATCAAACCAGTATTTTGGCTTTAGCCTTCAGATGTTGCAAAAGAAAAGTACATTCTTTTATTGTTCTTCCAAGTCGTTAACCATTTATCCTTAATCATCTGCAGCCTGTGTGGGAATAAGTCTTTTAAAGTTCACTGAACTTTGCTTGATTTGAAATCAGAGAAGAATTTATTTCATTTAATGTGGGAAGCCTTCTTTTCAGAAACTTGACACAAACTGGCTTCTTAGCTTCTTAGAATTGAATCAAAAATGAATACCATTGAAAAACACAGCCAGATGTCTGCTCATGGGTTAGATTACCATAAACTTTATTATTCTTTCATTGTGGTTATTGATTATTGAAATAACCTTAGCAGTCAAGATTTAGCAAGTCAGTGTGAATGAATGAATTTTAGGTTACAGTTACAGGGATGTAACTTGGCTAACCGTATGTCTGTATACCACTGCTATCATAAGTTTTATCCTTGCCACTCATTGTGTTAAGAATGATGATTTTAGGAACACTTAATAGATTTGTTTTGGTGGAAAAGTTGATAAGTCCATTAGGCTGCTGGTGTGTAGAAGTGATCTGTAAAGAAATAAATTCCTTCAGTTTCCACATCAGCATATCACTAAAGAACCATACTGTGGGTTGTTTGGAATTTTACAGATCTCCTCAAGATGAAGTTCAGAATGGTTTCTAAGAGTACTAAATCAGTATCTTGGTGCATGGATTTGGCTGGAATAAATTTGGACAGAGTGGGCCAAATGGAGCTAATTGAGGTGGAGAAAAAAATCAAGAGAACAGGCCATAATGGTGAATAGAGTTATTTGTCACCAAGTTTGTAATAGGATTTTCAATTAATTCATGCAGGCATCCAATGCCTTACATTAGCTCTGTCAAGATGAACTACAGCCACATCTAAAATGCCATCCCCTATTAAACGGTGCATGTCAGTGAATTTGTAATTCCTTCTGTTCAACCAGAAGATGAATGGATTCCACTCAGAAAACAAATGTGTGCTTCAGAAGTGCACATTTCGAAATCCCAAGCGCTTCCTAGGAGGAACATTCTTTGCATTGTTATACAGTGAATATGTATTAAAATGTAATTGCAATGTGAATTTGTCCAAAAAGGAAAGCATCCAGCTGCATAGAGACAAATTCATTTTCAGGTGCTGTGTTTCACTGGTGAACAGACTTTTCATTCTGGGCGATGATGGCGATGATGATAGTTCATGCATGTAGCACTTACTGCCTACTGGGCTTTTGTAGTGGTTTTCATACATTCACTAAACCCTCACAACAACCTAGATGAGGAAATTGAGGCACAGAGAGATTAACCTGCTCAAAATCACACAACTATTTAAGTGGCTGAGCTGGGATGCAAACCCAGGCATTCGGTTTTGGTGTCCATTCCTAACTATTACCATATATACTGCCTGATCACGGTCCTGTCAGCTCTGTTCCAAGAGCTGGTTTACTACAGTACTTGTTAGTTCTCTGTCTCTGGCTTGGTCACTCTTGCTCTCTCATAGTAATATTTATTGATGTGTTTATCTGCGGTTACTTCCTCTTGAGAAATATTGTTAAACAGTGATGATCAGACTTCAAGATATACATAATAAAGAAGAGAATGTAGTGAGACATCTCTATGAGGGTAGGCAGAGATTAGAATCTGTCCACAAAGTTGGACACTTAATGGAATACGACCAAAGTTCACAGGATTGTAAAGCTCCAGAGTTCCTGATGGGCATTTCTCTTCTGGGGAAGCTAAAGGGCACAGCAGGATTGTTTACCAGATTAGGTCAGGGCTGGATAACAGGAGTCGTAATATTAGATACAGATTCTTTGACGGGGTCCAAAAGGGCACATGGGGCTCCCAAGACTTCTGGAAGGTGCAGCTCCAGTCCTCTCTGCACATTGGCCCCTAGAGCAGCTCTAATTAACCAGATGCGACAGACATCACATGGACCAAGCCAAGGCGAACGACTGCATTTTGAGAGCCAAGAACTGGCTATTTTTCTTAAGCCAAACAAAAATATTTAACAAAAAAAGTTTGGCTTGTGAATAGGCCAGACTCTAAATCTCTGACTAGCAACCAAACTAACTTTTTAAAACTACATTATGAAGTTTTATTGCCATCAAGAATATAAAAACTTCGACTCACACTTGGGGGAGAAGGGCTAAGGAGAGGGCAGTAATATAAGCAATGCTCCCTATTGCTCTACTTCATTAGAAAGACTAAACTTAACATAAATTTTTCAACTAGTTTAGGCCTGTGCTTTGCACAGAACTGTCTGCCTGCCTGCCCACTTCCTGTCTATTTTCCACACTACTGCCAGACTCATTGGCCTGGCACACAGTTCTTACCATGGCCGTCTGTGCTTCAAACCTGTGAGTAGTTAGCTGATCATTACCTGGAGGGCACGGCTATCGAAACACTTTAATATGTTATTCAAGACTCTCTATGATCTAGCCTCTGCCTACCGATCCTATACTTTAAATTTCGTAATCCCCGTCCAGGAACATTGGGTTTTCATAAAACCCTAGTTCCTTTGCACAGCATGCTGCATGTCTTTGCTGGTGTTGTCGCTCTGCCTGCAATGCCTTTACTTTTCTTTCATTTTTCCACTTCAGCTTTGCCTGACAAACTTCTCTGTATCCTTTAAAACTTGGCTCATGCATTACTTCCCCCAGGAAGTATCTCATTTTCCCACTTACTCAACTCCAGAGATCTGTTCTTTCTGCTCCTCTATCATATCTCTATCTTGCATTTACCATACTATATTATAAATATTTTTAATATTTTTTTAAGGATAAGAACTGAGTCTTGTTCCTCTTTAAATCCTCAGCACTATCACATTACCTGGTAAAAAAAGAAAGTTCACTAATTGTTTTCTGGAAGAATGAATATATGAATCAGTACATGAAAAGCAGTCGCCCAGTAATCTCATTCAGGGAGTTACTATAGATATGTTTGATTTGCCATTCATTCTTTGAATCAGTGATAGACAGCAATATCCCAGGGACACCAGAGATCTTTTTAAAGTAACAACTAATGATCAAAAATAGGTATCTTAAATGCCATAAGGAAGTATCCTGTTTAATCCATTTGATGGTAGATTGCCTTGGGGCAACACACGCATTTTTAAACCTGTCATTTAAGATCATAATGCAATGCAGTAAACATTCAAAACCTCACCTATTAGCATCTCCGTCTATCAGTACTCTCTAACCAGGAAAGGGCAAAGTCGAATGATCTTACACAGTTTGTAAGAGACTGTATATCTATACTATTAGAGATTTTAAACTCTGAGAAGGCAGCAACTGTGACTGTCTTACTGTTGTTTTCCAGACCCTGGCACATAGTAGGTCCACAATAAATACTTGAGTTTATGAAAGAATAAGGTCTACTGCTCACATTAGAAGCAGTTGGGAGAGTTTTGCCCAAAAGCCAAACTCTGATTCTTATCAATCAAGCTTAAGAGCAGTTACTAAATTAATAAATTGTTCTTCTGTTTAAGTTTTTCTTCTTAATGCTTATCATATATCCTGCTGAATAAAGTAGTTAATATCTGACATTAAGGGTTTTTTTTTTTTAAGAGCTTTTAAATTTTATACCAGGAAGCAAGACTCAGTAGTGGCATTTCCATGTAGTAAAAACCCCAAACAGAACCTGCTAATTTAGACTTAGGAACAGAAGGCTGTCACAGAAGGTACCTGGGTAGTCTGCTGTTCTTATTTCACTGTGGTATTTGTTTGTGTTTTTTTATGTTGGAATTTCTTCCTAGTATTAATTTGGCCTTGACTTAAAAACAATAATAGTTATATTTTCAGACATTTCTTAACTGTTCTTTCATTAAAATTCACCTCTTTCTTTAAGGGTATACCTCAGTTACCATGTGCCAAAGCATTATACAACTACGAAGGGAAAGAGCCTGGAGACCTTAAATTCAGCAAAGGTGACATCATCATTTTGCGGCGACAAGTGGATGAAAATTGGTACCACGGAGAAGTCAACGGGATCCATGGTTTTTTCCCCACCAATTTTGTGCAGATTATCAAACCGTTACCTCAGCCCCCACCTCAGTGCAAAGCACTTTATGACTTT